>CM041533.1:6113999-6713999 GCA_023238725.1 Scortum barcoo
CTACAGCACGCTCTGATATCTGCCATGTAGCCAGCAGCTCTTCAGGTAACGCACAGCTTCTGTCGCTCTGCCATGTTGAGGTTCAGAGGAATGAAGCACAGAGCTGCAGTGTGTCTGATGTGGATTTCTCTGCTGCTCCATTTATTAAAATAAATAAATTAAAGTTATATCTTAGGACTTACCACAGGCCTCTTTGTCATCTTCTCAGACATTCAGCATTGTAAAGTTATGTTTTGCTGAATTGAATAAATGTCCCATTAAAGCCAACGGTGCCTGACACTCTGCAAGAAAGAAACGACAAACCAGCAGGGCCTCGGGGTAAACTGACTGAAGTCCAGAGAGACATTTGCTGCTGAAAGGGTCTCCGGTGAAGCTTCGATGAGGCCAGCTAACTGACTCCTTTTTAAATCCCACTCTGTAACTCAGGATTGAGTGTTTGCAGTCTGGAGAGACTCTGAGCCACAGTTCATGGCCTCTACTGGCACACATCCCTGCTCCGTGTGTGTGTGAGGAGTGTGTGAGTTCACCATTTGTGTCTGCCGAGAGCACAGCTGTGTGGCTGTCTGTGAGTGTGTGTTTATGCGGACAGGCTTCAAGCACACGTGTGAAAAATAATCCAGCTTCTGTGTGTCTGTCATGGATAAATGTCTGCCGACGTCTGTCCAGAAGTGTGTTTGATTCCTGACCTTTGACCTCAGGGAGATGCTTATTGATGGCAGTGAGTGTTTTTTGGTGAGGAGCACAGCTGCTGGTGTGGGACAATTAAATGAAGCCAGGCGTTCGTTTTTATCGTGTCCAACAACATCAGTCAAATAAATGTGATTATGTTAAAACACCATTGGTTAGCGTTGGTGTGTATTTTTGTATATCGACCAGCAGATGGAAGAAAGGCTGCAGACAAAGAGGGAGTAACGACGGAAAGTAATAAAACTGCTGTCTTGTTGATCGCTCTCTGTCGTAGCTTGTGTGTGTTTGTCGCTTTTCACTTATCACGTCTCCGTTGTTTTCATATTTGTCTGCAGATATCATCAGAATTCTTGAAAATCTCCCGCAAGCTTGTATTTTTATCAACTGAAACCATTTTACCAAAACTGAAAAAAACACTAAGGTTAAGAAAAAACAAGAAGTCTGTGTTTTTACTAAGATATTTTTAGGCATCAAATACACTGTTTTAAAATAGATGGACGTCTGAAACGCACGGAATAAAACTTCTTTTCACATGAATCCACATTAGGGTAGACTTGGCCTCAGAAAAGAGGGGAAAGATGAAGGAGTTAAAGGCATGTGTGAGAGTGTGAGTGACTCCATGTGTCCCGCTAAACATGACTGGTGGTCTCTTGGCAGCTGTGACTCATCCTTGCCATTCCACAGGAGCTTTTTAAAGACTGGAAGGAATGGCCGGCCCATCACACAAGGACACTTTTATTAGATCACACTGGAACGAAACACAGGCCGCATGTAGCGCTCGTCCCGGGAATACATGCGTGTACTGTACATTTTTAGTGATGTGTGTGTGTGTTCCTGCGTCTGTTAAAATGGAGTAAAGTGTAAAAGTGTGTGTTTTTTGTGTAGATACGGGGTGTATCCTTCATGCCAGGAAAAGTGGCGCCCTGCCCTCAGACTTCGAACGTTTTTCCAGATCTTTCCATCCGTTCTTCATCCATCCTTCCCCGTCTTCCTTTTTTTTTCCATCTCTCAGACTAACTGAGCCGTTTGCCTTTCATACACAAACATATTTATATCATTATTAACCACTGACTCATGTAGGAATTCACTCTGGACGGTTGAATCAGTCACTGGAAAATACTTAAAATTGCGTTAGTGGACACCTTAAACATCATTTTGGTCAAAACATTAACCTTTCTTCAAAGTCAGTGTGCAGGTAACCATAGCGGTTTGCAGTCATTTAGTTTTGTACCTTGTCTGTATAAAACTTCTTCTCACAAACTTAAAAATTCATGATCATTTGAACGCAGGAACTCTTTTAGTGAAAGCATCTTGTTCATTGCATTGGCACGGCTCCATGAGGTGTCCAAGTAAAAACCATTGGAGTGAATCAGCATGCACAAAACCACAACGCTGAATCTGGACGCCTGAATGGATCACTGTAAGATTAGTAATAACACTTCATGAAAAATAGACATTTTCTTTTTTTTTTGTGTGCTTGTGTGCTAAGTGCTTATTTTAAGTGCATTTTGGTTTAATACTTGTTTGTTATTTTAAAGGGGGGGGGGTGTTTTTCCTTTGAAAGGCAGAACTTAACTCTGTGTTGTCTGAGGTTCAAGGGCACGCTTTCCAGCTCAACTACACACACACACACACACACACACACACACACACACACACACCGACACATACCCAGGTGTCCGGTGACAGTGACAGGCTTGTCCCTACATACACTCATGCAGCGATGTCACGACCCTGACTGATGGCACCTGGGCTGTACCATCGCCTCATTCCTATCTGTGTGTGTGTTCAGGGTGTGCCACACAGCTGCACCCCCCCACTACTTCATCACTGACAGGTCTGGCCCCCGGTCAACGTGGAGCCTGGGCGTGTGTGTGTGACAGACACACACTGTTGTGTGTGTGTGTGTGTGTGTGAACGCTTCTTTCAGCTGCTTCATGTTTGTTCGTATTCTGTAAATGTTGCACAATACGGAGAACTGGTTTTCATGTCGGGATCCATTTCTCAACAGTTTGATTGAAAATATAAGCTCCTTTTTCTCTTTTGAATTCTTAAATGATTATTGATGATCAGACTCGTATGTGAGCTCTTGTTGTGCAGAAAGAGCTGATTCTTATTCTGAACGACGCGTTCCTCAGTGAGATTTCTTGTTTGTGTGCGCGTTCGCTTTTGATCCAAACAGCATCGCGGTCTGAGCTGAATATAGACGCAGCGGAGGAGACAGACAGACAGACAGGAGGGGCCATGAGGTTAAATCAACCCAGAGGAGTTTCTTTAAACGACTCCCTCAGTCCTCTGCCTGTCCTGTCGCAGGATATCAACGGAAAGACAGGCTGCCAGTCACATGTGTGTGTGTGTGTGTGTTACCCTGTGGGGTTTTGATCCTCATCTCTCAGCTGTCACTTAAAGCCCGGCCTTGCTACTGAATAACGTAGCAGTATTTACTTAAAGAGCTACTTGCTTTGAGGCTGCCTGTGTACATAATTTAAGATGGTTTGATTGGTAAATTGATTTTTTTAAAGATATGATAGCGCTGATGCAGTAATAGAAAGGCGAAATAACGTAGAAGAAACATTAAATACTGCATCTTGAAAGCCAAGCAAACATCCCCAACACTTAGTTTTCTACATGCCTGTTTGTCCATTTAACAAAAGAAGCTCTTAATCTTAAAAAAAGCAGCCATACAAGAACTTAATAAATAACAGACTGTGTAAAAAATTTTAATTGATTTAATCAATAACAATTGAAAATAAACAAGTTGAGATCAGAGCAAATCTGGATGCAACGTTTGGTACCAGATGATTTTCAGTCGGTGCAAAAAAAAATATCTTCTGAGCAGGAAGTTGACAGTTTGTACACTTTTATCATATAAACACGCAAACACACTTACGAGTACATATAAACATCAACAGCTGGTGGCCGACTGGTGCTGTAAAATAATCCTCTGCATCCTGTAAAAGATGGCAGCAGGCCGCAGCCCCTCCCTGCATGCACGGGGGCTGATAAGAAGGCACGTCCCAGACGAGGTGCTGGTCTATCACAGCAGAACATCATCAACCCGTTTTAGCTGACACCTATAAAAAAAGGCTCAAGTGTTTACACGTATTGATCCCGCGTCTCTATATTTGACCCATTTGTTGTGTCTGTAGTTGATATTGATTTTCTGAGTGCACGCGAACAGAGATGCTGTGTGCATGTTCTGAGCGATGATGTGTTTGAGATTTTTCACAGATTTACAGTCAGTTTTGGGAAGAAGTGATTTTTTGTGCTGGAGGATTTGAAGTACAATATTCTTATCCTTTAAGATAAGATCCCATCCTCCATCTCTTCCAAGCATGATGACCTGATGGCGTTCAAATGTTATCCCTCTACCTGTAGTAACTTCATTTCCCGTTAAACCAAGATTATGAACCGTGCTGTATTTGTCTGGAAACAGAGCACACAGATCTGCATTTTCAGGTGTATCTGTGCAGTTGTTTGGTGCCACCTGAGCGTAAATGTTGCATTTTCCAGAGAAAGTAAAGAAGGAATCTGTGCTGTAATCTCTCTCTGAAGCAATGTGGGGAGACAGATCCCGTAGTTAGTGCTGTTGCGAGGATGATATTGGCCTGGACCGGTGCCTGCGTGGAACTCCTCCAACAACAATATGGTTGGGATGGATAAGAGGTCGGTCAACATGTGTGCTGGTTAAAAAACGAATGCCGTGGCCAGATGAATGATAAGCGCTGGCACTCCTTTCTCTGTCATGTTTTTTTTTTTACTCCTCTTCTTCTGAGTGCCGTTTCTGCAGCTGCAAACAGCAAAATACATCACTTCCTGTGCACTTCCTGTCCATTCTGTCACCAGAAAATAACCTCAGAGAAAATTCCAGTGCCGGAAAAGTGAGCGCTGCAGAATATAATTGATTTCCTTTCTTATCTTTCGTTGTGACACACATGTAAGGACGTTTTTCTTTCACCAAACCACACCCGGCCGACCCCTCCTCCAGCCCACAGATCTTCCTGAGCGAGTGTTAGTGATGACCTCATTTATTCCAGTCGAGCCCTCCTCCTTCTCCTCCGCCTCCCTTTTCTTCTTCCCTCTCTCCAGCCTCCTAATGAGAACAAGATGACAACTTTATACCAGACCCAGCCGGGGTGACACAGAAACTTCTCTCTGTGCCCCGTCTGAACTGAGGCTTCAGCTCAAGATTATTTTCAGGATCCTTTAGTCCATAAAGTGTCAGGAAATACCCCTTTTTTCCGTGAAACCTTCCAGAACTCAAAGTGATGTCTTATTATATTTTATCTAAACAAAACCTAAATCCAAAGATAGAAAATTGTTGATATTTTTGCTCACAAAACTGTAAAAACTGTATTATCCTCTGTGGTGAAAATTAGTATTTTACCACACCTGAGCTGTATAAACTATTTCAACATAGAGAATTAAACACAGCAACAACTTGTAAAAGGATAATAACACCATCTAAGACATGAATGTCATCAAATCCACAATTACCTTTGACTTCTTAAAAGTATCTTTCTGTATTAATGTGTGATTGAATTTGTTGACATATCAGTCAGCTGAGTAACTGATTGCTTTTGTACTAACAGGACACACACGTGGAGTTTATTAATGTTTGTTCAGGAGGGAACAGATGCGACTTTGATAAGATATAATAACAAGCACACACATACACACACCATGAAGCGCCAAGATTTGTAATCTCTGTAAACGATCAAATATGATTTATTGTACATTCATACCTTTGCATCGTCGGAGCGCAGCGAAAATACATCCATCAACAAGCTCGCACGTTTCACCTTTTTTGGAGGGCCTACTGCTTCAGGTGTTTTTATTTCCAAGCATCATTAAATTTAGCAGCGTGAAACAATACACAATGCTTCTTTCATCAGATTAATTACATCTGATTAGCATCACATATGAGATTAATGACGTTTAATTGCTTCACCAGCAGCTCAACGTTTTTGTCCAAACAAGCCTGTTGTCGTAAATGATTTAAGCTTGTCTCAGGGCAAAAAAAAAAAAATCATTTCTGAAATAGCTGGATGTGTTGTAACGTGAAGAAAAAAATGTTTAAGAGCAGTTTGGACCGCCGGTGTGTGTTTCCGCCGCCGTGACTGCTCGCGTTGGAACAGCCCACCTCTTGTGCTCTGCAAACAGTGGCAGCACTCACCCTGCAGACGAATGCACGGCCTGATGGGAGGCCCCCGTGCCTCATGGGTAAAAAAAAAAAAAGATGTGTGACAGCGTCTCCCTTGTTGGTGCTGGTTGCTATGATGACTGCACCACGTTAAGATAAGATTCAGGCACATCAATAGGACTTCATTAATTAAGAGTATTGATTAATGTAGATTTTCTTAAACAGTTGCATGCATAATGAGGTACGCCTTTAATGTATGGGTTCCTTCATTTCCTAATCACTTCTAAAGTATGTTTCTGGAAATGGCTTTTAATATTTAGTACTAATTACAGAGAAAAAAAGAGACAACGCTCTGAGACAGTACATACAATAAATAAAAGGAGCCTGAAAATAATAGTAGCTATATAGTTATGTTAAGCATTTGTTGCTTTCTTGAGGAACTTCCTGGAAAGAACTAAAACCTTAACCTTAGGTCTAAATAAGTGTGACTATATGTTTTTGCTCTTTAAAGTTTTCTTCTCACATGTCAAATGTACATTAAAAAAGTTAGTCATTGTAATCATCACTTCTCTCCATAGTGTCTGTGAAGCGATACCTTTTATACTACAAAAAATCTACAATCCTTGTCCTGAACAAAAATGCTTAAAAATGCATTCTCACTTTGAGTTAAGTGGACATTTTCCAAAAGGTTCAGTCGTTTTATTATAAAATCCCCATTTTTTCCCTCAGTGTTTCCTTGCTTTATATTATCTGTCAGAGGGTAGCAGTGTGTGAACCACCTGAGCTGGATCCAAGTCAGGGCCTGTCCACGAAGATGCTGCTTACAGATCATGTTGGGAGACGGGTGGTTCTTCTTGCACAGTTTGACAGAACAGTAACGAGCTTTTTTGCAACGCTGTACAGCCTCAAGTCTGCTCAGAAAAACCAGAGGATGCAGCATGACTAAAAGCTCTTTTTTTCTCTAATTAGCAGCAGATAACAGTCCTTTCCAGGAAACGTGTCTCATATCAGTTTCTAGGGAATATGTAGAAAATGATGGGAGCAGTGAATAGAGCGATGCCCTGAATGTTATTCAAGGTGCTTTGTGGAACGATTACTCACACACACTTAAGCAGTCTCAGCATTTCACCTTGAGTAATTGTCACCCACACAAACACTGAGTCACGATTACTCAATTGTGTGTGTGTGTGTGTGTGTGTGTATGCATGCGCTTGAAGTACATTTACAGTCCTTGTACGTTTGTTTTTGTTCTGGGAGGGGGGGGTCCATATGAACCGTTCAGCGCGCTCATAAACACACATACACATGTGCGGTGAGGTAACCATTGCAGGCTGTCATCTCCTTCTGTGGTAACAGAGTGAGGTGTCTTCACCTCCCTCCCCCCACCCGCTGTCTCTGCATTGGTCAGGGCTCAGCGACCAGAGAGCCCACAACACCTCCGAGCCCGATAGCACCTTACATGGTCAAGGAGAAATGAAGCTTTGTGACATTAACATTTCTTATTATCACTGAAGCTTCTAGTTTTTTTTTTTGAATGTCCTGATAGCAGAGCTGGATGATGAGTCAAATCTTTTTAGTGCATCAAGATATAAATCCTGATATACATCCAGGAAGTATTTCTGTTGATCTCCAGGAAGCTAAACATAGTGATAAAAAATGTATGAGTATTGATGAAGACAGTGGCGTGTAGTTGAAAGAGAGTATGTGCAAGTATGAGACCTGCTGAGTGAGAGAAACGTTTATATGCAATTTGTAAACTACACAGTATTTAGCCATATGGGGAAAATACATTCACACTAACATATATATGAGTAGGTGTCAGTTGGCATCCGGTGGAAATACTCGGGACATTCAGAAGATAGCAACGCCTCGTTTTAGCTCAGATTTGTTCCAGTATCCTGCACCAGTATTAGTGCAGTGCTACCTACCAGCAATGCAGGCTTCATTTAGCACTGGCACTGGGAGCTTTCAGCGTGGCGACTAAATACGGACGCAGCCTAAATAACAGGGGGACATTTGTACTTGGGGTGTTGAGCGGAAATGTCTGAGGATGGTACCAACACAGCCGGGGTGTGGACAGGCATCCACGCGTTCACTCGTCACCTCTTCCTTTTTTTAATCAGCAAACTATTGACAAGTTACAGAATACGATTATAGCTCCTACATTAGCAGATGCTCATGAAGCCTACATACTTAACAGTTAACCAATGAGTGCTGTTTTACACCTTTTTGAAAGGATTTCCTCTGTAATATTAACACTTTTTAATGGTGATAGCAAACAGTTTTCATCACACTAAGCTAATGTCTTCTCTTATTTGCTTTACAGTGCCAAAGTGGGTAAAATCAGTGAGTATTTGGAGAAAATGTCACATGAGCTTTACTCATTTTTGCAGTACTGCGGTGTGAGAGACGTTATAGGTATACAAGTATATCTTCAGCGTTGTTTGGACACGAGTGGCGATACCTTGTGATTCAAGAAAAGTAGGAAAGGATGAGAAGGAAACATAAGAGCTTTAAAAAAATAAGAAAAGACAGATTTCTTTCCTCAAACTACAACCACAGATGTAGCTGAAGCCGGGTTCACTGGATTAGCGCTGGCTTTAGGCTTTTTATCTTAATTGCGGTGAGAAAAGTGTCAGTAGGAGACAAAGACTGTTTGAAGAGTCAACAGGAGTTTCAGGATTACACCAGCTCACAACAGATGTTGTGTGTGTGTGTGTGTGTGTAATGTCAGTGTGTGTGATAATGAGATTAGAGCTCCCCCTCCTTTCCTTGTGCATCTATTCTCCTCCCTCCTATCTTTTATCCATTCACCTCTCCCTCCCTCCCTCCTTCCCTTGTTGCATCTGTGATTTTCTTGAGCTTCCCAATGTATTTTCCTTCAAAATAAATGTCATATCCAGCTGTTTTTGTCGACTCATGAAGTTATTGCTGCTCTTCGCGAAGGCCTAAACAGGGTGAGGATTTTAAACTTTGTTTTTTTTTCCGATTCATTTCACAACATCTGTAATGAATCAATCTGCTCAGTTGTGAGGCTGAAATGTTTCTTTTTATGCTTTTGGCTCTGAAACACTCATCAGATAAGATGTTAAATCCTCATGATGCTGAAGAAGAATGAATATAAAGGACTTGTTCTGCCCTCTTGTGGCAGTGTTGTATCAGTGCATTGTGCTCTCAGTGCCTTGATACCAGCCTTTCTGTAGGCCAAGCATCCTGTGAAATCACAGCCAATTAATATTACCTGCAGCAACAATAAGAGCCTTCCAGTTTTCTTTGTGTTTGAATTCATCACCAGCAGCCTCTAGAAACCTGCCGAGTTGTTCTCTGCAGCCGACCGTGGGTGCTGCATTAACTTTAATGCAACTTTTTTTCCTGCTTTTTAGGGCTTCATCAGAAAGATTTATTGCTGGTTCAGTTTTTGTTTCAGTCAGAGGAGGGTGCTAAGACTGAGTTTACCTTCCCTCAAACTTGGAATAAGAAGCATTCAAAAAGGGAAAAAAAAGTTGCCTCTTTTGTTTGAAAACCAACTTTTATTTTGGCAAAGTAACTTTGAGCTGCAGCCTCTGAACCGCAGAGACAAACAGACAGTGATACTGCAGTGTGAGCTCTCAGCTGATGTTTCTGACCCAGCGGGAGCCGACGGGTAGTTTGTTTTGTTGGTCGCGGTCTCTCGCTGACTGTTGGGGTGACGAACACTCAGCATCCTGTGTGTGTGTGTGTGTGTGTGTGTGTGTGTGTGTGTGTGTCAAACATTCAGTGTGCAGAAGATCAGAGGGTTTTTTTAAAAACTCACTGTGGGTACTTAAACTGCTGCTGCTGCACCACAACTGACTGTGCACGCTTCATCAATACTAAAGTTAGCTACCGTGACTTGACTCATTAACAGGAACTTGCGTGATGATCTGCTGCCGCATCACTTTTCTTGTAAAATGCTGAAGTTGACAAAAATAGTTAATCATCCTCGGTAAACACATTTATAGGACACTCAAAGCATTTAAATTATGGTTGTGTTTTCTTTGTTTTTTTTTTTTTTTTGAAATCCCTGAGAAACTTCCCAAAGTGTTCTCAGATGAGCTGCTTTTGTTTGTTCACTCCTGCTTAAAGCTGTTGAAACCGAGAAACACATGTTGTTTTGGGCCAAATCCACTTCTTGTGCAAGCAAAATCCCTTAGCTCAGCATTTAAGCTTCTCTCTTCTTCGCTTTTAAATTTCGAAACTTTGATCAGTGAGCGTCCAAGCTACTTTTCCAAAGATGACCTTAGATTAGAAGAGTCAGAATAGGGGCTCATCAGTTTAGGTTATTACTGAGTTTTAATTTCTAGATTATCCCAAATGAGTAGAGTGGTTTAAATGGACTTGTAGTGTTTTGTTTTTTTCAGTCCTGAGTTATTGTCCTCACTTCTCCAAAAGATGTAGTGTTTCTTGCGAGAGGAAGATGTATCGTCTACACAGTAAGCAAAATCACGCAGAGCTCATTTGAGTAATTTCCTCCCATTTTTAATCGTGAAAAATGAGCTCTTTCTTTCTCACATTACTCTCACTCTCTCATGCTTTCACACTCTCACACACACACACACACACACACACACACACACACACACACACACACACACACACACACACACACACACACTATGCCAGAGGGGTTCTCACCACAGTGACTCAGCCAGCCCAGCTGTGGTCTGTGGGAACAGCCTGCGCAGGCAGGAAGTGGTGTGTGTCTATTTCTGTGTGTGTTTGTGGCACACATCGGCTTGTCTGTTTGTGGCAGGTTCACGCTGACACAGATCCCAGCCAGGCCGGAACTGCCATCATGAAAAGTCTGGATTAAAGTCCAGCTTGGTTCTAAAGTCAAATGTGTCAAGTTAGTGACATTATCACTCACTTACCTATATTTACTCATACAAACTTTAATGAAATGTCAAAATTTCATGAAATTTAACTGTGAAAAGCTACAGGAACCAAATTACATACATGTTTTTTTTTTTCTAATCAGAAGCACAATAAGAAATATAATGTGTTAATGAATAAAAAATGTCATAATGATGTTTTCAAGATAAATATGTTAAAAAAAAACTGTTGATGATGTGTAGATGTAAGGTACATTTAACAAATATAGATGTATCGTCCATCCCTGCTTAGAGCTACGGATAAACGACATTTGTTGCCTTGGTAACCGTTTCTAGAAACCGTTTCTGAGCTTGACGGCCCCCTCCTCTTGACATGAAAACAATTTCCACTCAAGGTCCACAGATTCACTCCATCTTTCTTGCACTATTTTAAATAAAACATTTAAAATCTTTCATTTCCAGATGGGACTTCTGTGCAGAGGTAGCATTGCATTAAAAGGAAAGATATACAACTTTCATAAAGCAGTTGTTACTTTGCTTTTTGTCTGTGTTCATATATTAATACTCGAGTGTCCCTGTTATTCCTATGAGGCTTTAACTTTTATCAGATGATGTTATAAAACCCTCTTATGGACTGGTGGATTCAGTGCGTCTGCCTCTGTCACTTCCTCTTTGTACCAGCAGGGGTCAGTGTGGCTTTAGGTTTCACGAAGGCTTGACGGCGGTCGCTCTCATTCCTCTGCTGGCTGTGGCGGGAGGAGAGCAGGAGGAAGTTTGTCTCCAAAGCTCTGAGGCCTTACATCATGCTCCCCTGGGTGCTCCCTGTACTCGCTGGGACTGTAGTTACTGTTACGCTGCTTGAGGAAGGTTTTTAAGAGTTTGTGAGGGAGGGAGAGAGGAAGGGCAGGAAGGAGGTGATTTTTCGTGTGTGTGTGTGTCTCTTCCTTTGGGGGTTGGCATATATACATGAATGCAACATGCACAATTACTTTGTGCACTACTGTGAATGTGTGTGTGAGTTCATTGGGAGCATAAAACAGCATATTAAATGTCATGTAATTGTTCTGTGGCTCTGCATTTTTATTGCTTTTGTTTAAAGATATGCAACATGAGGATATTGAATTTGTAGAGAAACTCATGATTGCACAGTTTCATTCCTTTGTCTACCTACAGCCATCGTCGCCACGGTTCTTTTGCACAAAGGGTAACTGCTGAATTTTAAAGGAAGTGGCAGGGATGCAGGCAGGAAGTGAGTGTTGAAGGGGTATGGGAACAAACAGGATGTTGTGATGCGATCGGCGCTGTTTGCGCAGTCACTTCCTTCCACCTTCTGTGCTTTGATGGAGCCGTGAAGCCGTCACAAATGATTCAGAATCAGAAAATGAATAGTTTTGCAGTCTCGGATCCGACACTGAGTAGAAAGGCTGTAAAAGATTGACAGTGAGCTTCACGTTTTAGCTTATCTGCTCGTTCAGAATGGTTCACATTGAGCACAACAGTCAAAACAGCTTGGGTTGGGCCCATATGACTGATGGAAAATCTGAAGAATCAAAGTACTTAAAGATTGACGTGTTTTCCATCAGTGTGCTAAAAAATCCTTTAAATGTAATATTGCCATAAAAAGAAGAATCGCTCTCACTGATTTATAACATACAATGGTCTAACACAGTGTATAACAGAAATATTAAAGACACGTCTATATACATTATTAATGGTTTAGAAAAATCTTTGATGTTTGCTGAATGTATATTAGCTCAGGGTATATTTTGCCATACTGCCAACCCCATTTATATTCAGTGACAGGGAGCGTTTAAAACCTCAATGCAGCGAAATATTCAAAAAAAAGATCAAAGTAATGAGTCAGAAACGCGCTGAGAGCTGTGCAGAAAACATGGATGGACTTTTAGTTGATCCTGATTTAACTCTGTGGCAGCTGCACGATCAACCGAGTTCTGACAAGGTGTCCTAGTTTTCAATACATGCATATGATAAACAATACACACACACAGATAAAGGATTTTTCCCAGTGTCTGGCTTCCACTGTTAGAGAAACAAGGAAGAACCTGCGCTAGCAACAAACTCGTTAACCTCCGCGAATCAACCCCCAGCTCTTCTCCATCTCACCGTCGTCTCTCATGTTGACACTCCATCCTCCCATTGTTACAGGGACGAGTGCAGCATCATGTCAGCAGATATACACTACCAGTCAAAAGTTTGGACACACCTTCTTGTTCAAAGGTTTTTCTTTATTTTCTTTATTATTTTCTGACATTGTAAATTAATACTGAAGACATCAAAACTATAAAAGAACACATATGGAATTATGTAGTAAAGAAAAAAGTGTTAAACAAACCAGAATATGTTTTATATTTTAGATTTTTCAGAGTAGCCATCTTTTGATTTGACAGTCTCAAACACATTAAGAAGGCAAGAAATTCCATAAATGAACTCTTGGAAAGGCACACCTGTTAACTGAAAACCAGTCCAGGTGACCACCTCATGAAGCTGATTGAGAGAAAGCCAAGAGTGTGCAAAGCTGTCATCAAATCAAAAGGTGGCTACTTTGAAGAATCTAAAATATAAAACATATTCTGGTTTGTTTAACACTTTTTTCTTTACTATATAATTCCATATGTTCTTTCATAGTTTCCATGATGTGTTCTTTCATGTCTTCAGTATTAATCTAGTTTTGAATGTCTGTAGAAAATAATAAAAAATAAAGAAACTATTAAATGAGAAGGTATGTCCAAACATTTGGTAGTGTATGTTGTGTTTTGCGTTGCATGTATCGTTAAATGTTCAGGACATTTCCTATTGTGTACACTGCTGCCCTTCAGGAGCAGGAATAAAAATGTATTCCTTAAAACATCTTGGAAACAAATTATAACTGGTGCTGTTTAGAGCCAGTGCCAATACTATAGTTTTTAAGAAACCTGAAGATGTCACCTTTGGGATGAATGTGTAAGGTATCTTTTAAACACTAAAGGATTAATTGATTAACGGAAAAGACATTTTAAGCAATCAGTTAGCTGCAGCCGTGCAGTGCAGGTGTTCTGAAGACTGTACAGGAGTTTTTAATTGTTTGGTCAACAACAGAAAAAGAAAAAAATTGTTTCGAAAGGTCCCTGAATGATGAAACTTTTTGAAATATTTTCTGTCACCAAATCACCACGAGAATTGTATCAATGAGCTTTTTTTTTTTTTTTTTTTTTTTTTTTAATTCTACCACCACAATCTGAACAAAAGCATGGTACAATTCAGTGCAATCGAGCAGATCTCCTGGTGTCCTTTCACATATTCGCTGCTGTCAATACAACCAACAATGGGCTTTTCATACGACAGGGTGAACAGCATTCTGCGTGACAGGCAGGGCAAACAGATAGCAACACTATGTGCAGCCGCAGGTTGAGGGGCCGTCGGATTTGATGGAGTGCCCTGATATCCTGCCATTCAGTCATTCGCACACTGTGGCATGTGGTGGATAAAGGCGAGTACCTCTCTGCTCTCAGCGCATGTTAAATCCATTACGGCCAATCAACAAGTGCCAAGTTGGCGCTGGCCCGTGTGGAGAAGTGTTTGTGTGTGCGTCGTCTTCTTCTTGTTGAGATCTCAGGAACTCTGCACGAGTGTTCAATAAGCAGATTGTTGACTCGCGGCCAACCGCTCCACTTTATGTCCGTTTTTATCAGATCCGAACACAACCTTCTGAATCCTCCGAGCAGCAGCTGACCCAAGTGGCAAGACATCCTGTTATCGTCTGATATATGGAGTGACTAAAGGGGGAGAGGAAGTGAAGTGTGTGTGTTTGTGAGTGGATGGGAAAGTGTGTCAGTTCTGGTCTTTAAGAGCCAATGCCAGCACTTTTTAAACCCATTATTACAAATTAAAAGTATTTTACCAAGCAGTTGACCATTTTTAAAGCCACGCTGTTTAGAAATTTGAATGCATTTTCCTACGATTCCCTAAAGTCATTGCTTTCACACATGCCTACATAGTATACAACAAAAAAACTGTACTAAAGGGTCTAAAACATGCACACACACCAGTTTGATCCTAACGAAATGGATGCTGCAAAATTTGGCGAGCCCTCAGGCTACCGTGGTGAAGGAAAAGCAATTCCGCAATTACATGAAAAAAAAGTTTACTATTTCAGTTTTAAAGTCACAAGAGACCGTGGTTTTTATGTTTGGTATAAAAATATTTCCAGATGTCTCTCCAAAAAGAGTTTCTGGTTTTCTGCAGACTTTTTGGCCTGCAGACGAGTCATAAATCAAAGGAAATCTGTTGTAATATCTGCAAGTACAAACTGAGTGGTTTGATTGTCCTCTCACTTAATTGAAGGCCAAAGTTTAATCCCTGTAGTCGTTTGTAAGTCCGGTCCCATGTGCCAGAACTTGAGCAAGATACTGAACTCCTTACCTGCTCAATAACTTTATCCCCCAACAACACGCAGACGCACACACACAGATGTACACATGGATTTTAGTCGGCTCGGTTGCCATAACAGAGGCGCTGATGGGGATGATGCAAACGCAGATGCAGATACACACATGCACAGAAGCGCGCTCGTACGTGCTCGGTTGTCACAACAGAGACGCTGATAAATCTGAGCATGATGCAAACGGACGCTGCAGACATACAGCTCGCACCCACAGACCACTCTGCCGCCGCTGCTGCTCATCCTCTGAGTGCTCCAACCCGGCGGGGAGAAACTCAACTCATTACCAAACGCACAGTCGTGACCCTCCTCGCTCCTCAGCGCAGAAACGTATGGTAATTTCAGCATCGAAGGAGAGTAGTGCTCCTTTAATCACTCGTATCCGGATAAACAAAACAGGATAAATTCTCCTCAAGATGGCTCCTGTCTTTAAAAACAGGTCACTCCTTCATCTTTACTGTTATTATTTATTACTAATTGCCATCTTTTGCCATTTTCTCTTTTTTTTTTTATAGGTTAAACGTTCCATAAAAAAACAATCGTTGGATTACGTGATGATGGAAGTTAGAAACGTTAGATGCAAGTCTAAACTTCTTTAGGTACAGAACATTTTCGTGCGATGCCTTTAGTCTCCTTATGCCTGTTTGCATTAAACTACTCCTCTTATTTTGAAAGCATTTAGGTCATATTAGGATTTAGCTCTGCACTGATGTAAAACCTACATTTTGATGAGAATGTCTGTAATGGGAAAGGCAGTGTCCCTCCCTCCCCGCTAACATGTTTTTTGCTGCTTAACTCGGCCTCACTGCAGGCTGCTGCAGCACGGGGTCGACGGCAGAAATGGCCGCAGTGTCCCCAGGGTTTGGTGTAAATGAGATTTGCTGGGGGAGATGATTGGGTCGGAGGCAGGCCTGGAGATGGACCTTTATGAAATAACCTCTGCAATCTCTGACAGAACAGCAGGGGAGAGAGCAGACACACTGCAGACTCTCACATATATACCAAAGCACACTCAAATAAATAGTAAAAAAAAAAAGGTGTGTGGCTCCACAGTGACAGAATATGGACAAGACTATATTTGCCAAGTTTCATTTTTATATATATTTATGTACACACAAACAGAGTCATATATATGCCCACAAACACACAGCAGCCATTTATTTTGATGCTTTAACTCAGATATTATTCAGTTATACCCCCCTCTTTTGTTCGGTGTGATTTGTTGTTGTTTTTTTAACTTGCTTTTCTGATGTCAATTTTGGTCCCAGTGGTGATTTTAAAAGTCAGACCTACTAAAGGAATAAAAGACCTGTTTTGTTCCACTGAAGAGCAGTCACCCTCAGTACACAGAGGGCCACGGCCAACCCCTCTCTTACTGTGATAATACACACTTTGTGTTTGAACAATAATTTAATGAGTCAGCCCGTCAACAGAAAACATCAAATAAACAAAATTTTTTGGGATAATTTCTTTTTGCCACACATTTGCTGGTTCCAACCTCAGTCTCTATTTTCTTCATCAGCGCCTGAAAAACACCTTAAAAAACCAACTGCACTCACATAAAAACACCATAAATAGCACGACCACACCCTCCGTTTAAACCCAAACCCCGCTCCCCTGTCATAGATCTCTTTGTGTATTTGTGTTATTTCTGAAATGAAAGTCCACCCTGAGGTGGCCACGTTAGACCAGGCACGGAAACCACTGACAGACCCCAGAGTTGGGGGATTTTCTTCCTGACATCGCCGCCCTCGCTGTTGTTTCTGCACTTGCTGTCAGAATCAGTTAGAGCGGCGTGTGGCAACTGATGAAGGAGCCCAGATTTCCTCAGTTGTTTTTTTCGAGATGTGTCGGTAATTGCGGGCGCCAAAGAAAGCCGGAGGTCCCCGTGTTATTTTCTAAAGGATCCATTTTCATGAAACGTGGACACACCAAGGTCCAACGTTTTCACTCACATCTGTGGATATTAGAGCTCCTCGGGGGAAGTGAAATACATTCTCCCTGTATTGTAAAATGTCACCGCACCGAAAAAAAAAAGAAATTGTTCTGAGTTTACTACTTTTCCAAAGAGCCCAAAATCATCCGGTTGTACAAGCATCCTTAAAAGTGCTTATATCTCTGTCAGCGGCATCATTCAACTTTAACAGCATCCATAATAGCGGTTATCTGTCAGTGAAAGTGCATTACCGACAGCTAAGCTTAGTGCTGCAGCCAAAAAAGCTCTTTGTCTGTGCTGTGCTCTCAGAGAATCAGCCTTCACATCCTCTTCCTTCAGACATGGAGCACCACTGACTCCTGTGTTTTGACACCGATTGATTTCTTCTTTTTTATTTTTGACGAGCCGGATGAACATGGTCAGTTTGAGAGCCAGCCACTCCTGTGAATCGTGGGTAAAACTGTGACCTCAGTTGGCATCTTCATACATCTTCTTGCGCTTGATTATTTTCAGGATTTGACCTAAAAACTGAGTCTTGGTGTCCTACTCTGTCCCCTCTTCCCATTCCCGTTACATATGTTCATTTTCTGTTTCTCCTCCCTCGCTCGCTCTCTGTCCGACTATATTTCTCTCCCCTCTCCCACCACTCTGCCTTCCTCTTCTTGTCACGGTAATTGGCTCAGAAAAAATATGCAGACTTATGTAGCCCTCTCTGAAATCTCTCTTTGCTTGGCTCACGCAAGATTAATTGCCCGGAGAAGCGGAGCGGCACTTGTTGTCCGTTTGGTTGAATTAACATTAAAACAGACCCGGCGTGTAGTCGTCTTTGAACCGAGGCCACAGAGAGCTCTGTTTCTCTTGTTGTTTTACTTTTTTTTCTCTCTCCGCTTGTCCACCTCTGTCTGTCCTATATCCCCCACCACCCCCCTCGCCTTTGTCCATAAGAGGAATTTTGTCTGTGCTGTACAGCTGGGAACCGAGCGAACTTTGGTCTGACGAGGCTGATCGAGAAAGATCTCGACCAAATCCGTCTGAATTCAACCAGAGAGAGAGAGCCTTTTATGGGGCGATGAAAATGATGCAATTATTTCATAATGGTTGTAATGGAAGGGGTTTTATGAGTCTTAACTCGGTCATGGGAACTTAGTTTTAGAGCGTTTTCAGACTTAAGATAAGACTCTAAATGTGGACTAAGCGAGGAGATCGAGGCGCTGTGACTGGGCACGTTTTAAGAATAAACGCATGTACACATCCGTATGAATGTGTCATCTCTTTACTTCACCCTGACACGCACTGATTCAGGGAGGACCGTGCGTTTCAAGTTGAGACTGTGAGATGTCGTGTTTCCGTGCGCAGTCAAGGTGTACCTTCTGCTCTGGGCTTTGTGATGACTTGCACAGGCATATCTGCCATGCTTGACTTGCGCTCTGAGCCTGCTGGAATACCAAGCAGATCAACAAACAAACACTCCCAGAATACGAAGGCGTGGAGAGAAAACTATGTTGCAGAAAGTTTGCGAGTTTATATACGGACCGTTTCTTATACAGTTCATTCAGAGCCTGTGAACTGCTTTTGTAGAGGTGTTTTCTTTTTCACATCTCGCTCAGAGTTACTGTTGTACATTACCTCACTTAACATCCTGTTCTGGTTCTAGTTGGCCACGAGATAGCAGAGTTTACATTTAAGATTATTCATTTAGTCTTTTTGCACAACTTCGAAGAACCATCTGCAGCACTGAGGCTTATATGAAAGCAGGATAAATACATAATGCATACTTATCTTTCATACTTAAGAGTTTGGGGGGAAATGAAGTCTCAGGGTATTTTCTCACACTGTAGCTTTGCTCAGTTTGAGAGCTTCCCAAACCAAGTAGCCTATTTTACACTCGCAGCGTACATCATTTATCAAACTGAGGCTGCCTGCCTGGGTTATCCAGCTCTGCCAACACCCAGATCCAATCTTCTTAGATGCTGTGCAATTTGTGTATTAACAAATGCATATAAAAACCTTGGAACTGTACAATATGGATAAAAAGCAAACCACAACCTGAGGAGCCCTTAGTATAGGAAATGTCATTTTGTTTTGTATAAAAAGGTTTTGTTTCGGTTAAACTGACAAATCTAATACTTGACAAATCAAGGTACATCATCACAAGAGTTGTACAAACATCCAATATTTCCCTGTCACGCTCCTCCTTACTGATTTTAAACGTTGCCCACAGTACAATCATATATCATTAAGGTAGAGGATCAAAGGTTTATACTGAGAAGGAACCAGAAATCCTGCCCAGTGTGGGTAACTTGTGCTGGCTTTTATTTAAAGTCAGTGGATATTCATCAGTTTTGAATCAGCTGACACTGTGCGGGACATTTGGTTCTTTGTCTTTGAATATGATATAAATAAATCAATTGATAATCTGAGAAACCACAAAGGCAACTGGCTGCTGAGGTGTTGGCTTTAATAAAGATAGTGATCAAGAATAAAGGATGTCCTCAGTAGATTCCTTTGTAGACAACAGAGTGAATTCATAAAGAGGACTTCTACAATCACTGCCTTTGTTTACAGCATTTCTTCAGGGTGGTTGAAAGATAAATGCAGGAGGGACATACTTCTGTTATGGCTCCATTATTTTGTTTTCTGCAGACATTTTTTTTTCTGTCAACCTTGCAACGTCTTTTTAAAAAAAGAAAGATCACAGTCAGACAAGACGGGATCACACGCTTGACTCTAATCCCTTCTCCATCCCAAACGCAACATCAACGTGTCACTACAAAGCTTTTCACAGACGTCCTTTTGTTCACACAGCAAATTAGCCCATTTGCTTGCTCTTCCCTCACTGCTTCGCCTCCGACAATAGCCATTGTGTAAGGTATCGTTGTCAGATTTCTGCTGTCTGTGCGAGAGCAAAAGTGCTTATTTCAACAACAAGGCTGGCTTAGCAGCTCCACTCCTGTATTCCCCCGGCGCTACGCAAAGTATTGATGTCTCTTAGGATAAGCATTGCTCTGCAGAGGGCAGGATAATGTACTTTATTTTCCCTAAATGATGGGGCATGTATAGGATCTCAGAAGAAGAAAAAATGCTGAATTAAGTGGACCTCCTGTTCTTTGAGTACCAATTAAAAAGATGCATTTCATAAAGTTGGCTTGTAGATTGACATTACGGCTCACTGAAACTTACGTAAATCAAATAAATGCCACATGTTGCTTAAATGACATCCCTAATTCTTATTACAAATTGTAAGTAAAATTATATTTATCTCATCTTGTCCAACATACTGTAAGATCTCGTACCAAAAGGCCTCAGTCCAGAGGTTAAAGTGCAAACAGAGCCAGTGTTAAGATGACTCCGAGGGAAAGCGAATGTTTTATGTGTTTACTTGCAAATGAAAAGAAAACTTTTGACGATGGAAACGACTACAGAGAGAGTGTTTGTCCCTCCAGTGCTGGCGTAACAATGCAGTTGTCGTGTGGCAGTTTAATATTGTGTAATGCATAATTGGGTCTGAAGCCTGTGAGGAAGATGAGTTCACACAGCGCTGAATGAAATATTGGCCAATATACCCTGTGGCTCTCACTCAGTGGAGTGTTCAAAGTTTCAGGGAGGATGTAGAGAAGTGAACCACACAAACAGTCAGTGATAGAGGTCTGTCAGATTCATCTTAAATACACCTAAAATAATTCTTCAAAATCAGCTGAGTGCAAATGATTGTTTTAACTGAACTAACTTTCTCTTCTCTTCCTCTTCTCTCGGTCTGTTCGCTGTTCCCGTCCTCCCTCGAACCTGGTCTCCTCTCTTGTCCGTGCAGGTAAGTCGTTCTCCGTTCCTCAGACTTCTGTTTTAACTCGCCTGTCAATCTTTGGGAACTTTCCAGCAGAGTCCAGTGAACCCAACTTCATATGCAGACCAGTTTCCACTCTGTGTTTAATCCATCCCTCCGGGGTTCAGTCTGCTATAAACATCTGTTAGAAGAAAATATCTGGATGGTTTAGATCTCCATGCTTTGCTCTGTTTGATATTCGTGCTGGTTCTGGGTACTTTATGCACGAGAGTGAGAGTGGAGAGTCAGAGTGGAAATAGGTACTTGGGCCCCAAAGATATTCTCTCACTTATCGAATGGCACCCAAAGCGACCGCCGGCTCACGGCCGCACATTATATTAAAAAGTAATACACTTGTATAGCACTGTAGTAAAACAACGAGAACAGGGAGAGCAATCTACTTCACCACAGTTAAAGTTTTTCCCCTTTTGGCGGTCACACCTCACTCCACCACATTCACACTCAGAGTGGTAATCAATAGATGCGTGACGTGAACAGCCGGACCGACTCAGACCAGTTTACTACGATATATTTATCCTCCAGAACCACAAACCCCTCAGATTTAACTACGTTTGTATAAACTCTGAGTTAAGAGATAAGAAAAGATGATTTGTAGCTGTTGGAGGTCAACATTTAAGAGTAGCAGCACTGTACCGCTTAATAAAATGAACACAAACAAGAAGAAATAGTCTTTACCAGTGTCAGAGGTTACATTCACTTTACAAGCCATATTAATAACTAACTGCTATAAAAAACAATGTTAGGAAATGATATACAAATGCAGCTTAACAATTTAAAAAGTTATCAAATCCAGTTTTGTTTTAAACTCTGATCTCTGAGGCTCAAGGTGCTTTCAGACCATGAGTGTTTGCTGCCAGCTCCATTGTTTTGGATGTAAACACAGTGGCCAACCGAAGGGCTATTTCATATTCAAGATTCACTTTATTACTGAAATAGAAAGCATTTAAAAAAGTGGAATAAATAAATAAACACAAGCTTTTATTTGCCTAATTTTTGTAAATTGTTGTCAACTGTGACAAACAGCTGTTTTCTAACACTGTTCAGTAACATCACAGCTGTGTTGCAGAGGCGAAAAAAAGATTTGTTAGGACAACAGTGTGAATATAACCAAACTTTCCCTTTTTTTTCTGATACTAAATTCAGACTCTACATTTACATCTGAATTTTGGCAGGCAGACAAAGAAATTGATACGCAGACAAACAGACTACGTCCCGCCTCCAGTCAGAGCGCTGTCTGACCGGCCTAATCCCAGCCCAGGTCGGCTCGGGGGTCTCCAGGGTGCAGGGGGATCTGCCGAAGCCCTCCATCTTATTGATTTGTGTCATTCTGTCCCAGCGGCGACTTTGATGTGACAGTTTCATTTGAGCTCTGCTTATGGAGCCTTTAATTAGATTTCAGTGCCGGGGCTCCTCTCCTGGGGATGGAGGTGGTGAAAGGGAAAGAGATTTGATGATGGGTTTGTTGAGTGTGTGTGTGTGTGTGTGTGTGGAGGAGAGAGCAGGGAACTTTTAGGTACTTTTAAGGTAAGGGATAACTTCTGCATCGGTGTGTATGTAGGTTAGGCCTCATAAATTGCAGAGAGTTAACTTCTTCTGTGTTTGCGTGGCGTGGGCGTGAGAGATAGACTCAGACAGGGAAAAATCTTGACGCCTGCTCTACCCCGGCTTGGATTAATGCCTAAACTTGCAGCTCTAATACCGCCGCATCTCAAATCCACCGGCTCTTACCTCTGACTTAGCAGAACCACTTCTAATCGCAAGTGCAATATCTGTGGTAATAAGAAAGTCTCTCTCTCTGTGAAGCCGCTGCAGCCCGGGATATTATCTATGCAAACTTAAGGTCTCCAATTATCAACAGCGGTCTTAAAAACAGCTGCTACAGCACAGAAAGTGTGAGAAGAGCATTTTACCAGGAACAGTTCCCAAATTAAACAGAGCGCGAGGGACTCATTAAAGTGGAAAGGTGTCATTTTTATGTTGATTTAGGAAAACTTCTGAGGGAAATTAAGAAATTCAAAATGCAGTTTTCCTGTTATCACTTTCAAATCGATCTGCAGATTAAACTTTAAATACAGGACAGACAAGCAGACTGAAGTGTTTGCTTACATGCACATTGTCTGTTTTTATCATCGGTAGAAATGGAGCTGAAACAATTTGAAGAAGAATTGATCAGTTATTTGACAAAAATAATGTGCAACCTTTGATAAAATAGCAACAATAGTGAACTGAATATTCTGCTGTCCCAGTCTTTCAAGTAGAGTAGATATCCTGCTTTCTTTTACTCCATATCATCGTCAACACAACGTATCTCGACTTTATTCACTATTTTTGACAGAAATAGAAACTCACACTCACATAAACACTCAGATTCGGATGGAAATACGTTTTTAAGTAGTGATTATACTGGACTTAATCCTGATCCCATTTACACACATTTTGCTATAGAAGACATCATATCTCGAAACACACACACACACTTGAATGTCATTTACTATGGCACAATCACAATGAGCATCAACGGCAATGACATTAAGGCCATCAGAGACACAAAAACAGTAAAACAGCTCCATTAGTTTTCCTCCAAGTGGAGCATTCGCTTCAGCTGGTCAGTAACAAGAACTTTGTATACGATTCACTTTGGCAGGCCTGTTGCTGCGCTCTTCAGATTGGATATTTGTAGAAAAAGCTTTATTGAAGGAGCATTTACCTTCTCAAACTCGTACTTTTTTTCATCTTGTAGAGCTCAGAGCAACGTTCAGCAGCAGTTTGCTGGGTGGAGGAAACAGGAAGTACCAAGAGCGTGCTAAATCCTTCAAACCCATTGGAACCAATTACAATAATCCACCCTTTACTGCTAAAAACCAATCAAGAATAATCACTACCTCGGGGACAGGTGGTTACTGGAGTCCTCGGTTGTTGAGAAAGACCCTTCAGACTAAATCCTCTGCATTGTTGTAATGGGACTCAAATCAAGTCGACACAATGCAGAATTTGAGGATAGTTTAGATAAATTTGCAGTATGATTTGTAACAACTCTCTGTGACCTCTCGCACTGGACTCACATGCTAAAACTCATTCATTTATCACAGTTTGGTGTGTGTGTTTGAGTGTATGGGAGGTCTCGAACGGGTGTTAATCCCAGCAGAGTTTATCCTCTCCTATTTCACTCGTAATATTGCCTAATCCAAATAAGGAGCCGGCGTAATGAAACCATATGAGATGTAATTACTATCAAATGGAGTCAGGTTTTCTGAAGGCATCAGCAGAACTATAATTTCTCATTAAGCGGCCGTCACTCCTGAGGTGCTCCCTTGGCCCTCAATTACAGCGGGGCTTACGAGACCTCCGGCTGGCTGGAGGACGGCTTCGTATGTGGGTCAGTCTCACATCTTGAAGGTTGCAAATCCTCGGCCAGACGTGCTCATAAACTCACAGATGCCTCCTAATGACACAGACATGCAGTTTTAAAAATATCCCCAAAGTATCCCATCTCCATTGCACAAAGTATTCCTGCAGATTTTACAGCGTGAACACACATCGAGTGTTGGTGGTTTTGTTCCCACAAGGCCTGCTCTTATACAGATATGGATGTTATATATAGGGGGATAGTGCTTACACAGCTCTGTGATTATAGTTGTTCTACAAATATTCTTTAATGAAGTCTACAGAGGAACAATCATGTTGGTTCGGTTAAAAAAAATCCGCCCTATAGTGCTTACAGGCTGTTGATAAGTATCTGATGACGGTGCATGTTGGGTTTTGCTCCTTCGCTCCACCAGGATGTGTTAGCAAATTCACACCTGTTCTCCAAGACTTTCAAAACACATTCAGGTTAAAGCAGGAAGAGCAGAGGCAGGTTGAGAGAAAACGGTTGTAGTACGCCACAGCACGACATGTTTGTACATTTTTAGCAGGCTGTCTCATAGCAAGAAGGATTTTAAAAACTTTTAATAGAAGAATTTCACCGTCATTTACCAGAGCACAGCTTCAGATCTGCAGCTTGTCCCCAGACTGTTTGCCGTGATGTATTTTATTGATCGAGCTCCCTGGAGACTGATGCTTTTTACATACCATAACACTGAGGCTCAGTCCTCTCCACGCCGACAGACAGTTCACTGAATACTGATGAAGGTCTACATGTGATTGTGGCAGGGCAAAAAAGACAAAAAAGCCAAATTTGGTATATGGATAAATACATTAAAATTGATATATTGATAGATGTTGTTTACACTAACACTTTGAATAGTATCTGCAGTGATTAAATCTCATATCATTTGAGTCATGACATGCACAGAGGTAGATATTTTTTACAGCTCAACAATAAACGTCAATATCAGATATGACTGTAGCACTAACTGTAAGAAGAATCTTTTTTTTTTTTTTTAAGTCAAGACCAATTAATGTTTTAAAAAAGCTTCCCGTAAAACAGTTTAGTACATCAATACAACATGTCTGTGATAAGCCAGTATCGGACTGAATGAGCTCTAAATTTGTTGTTTTTGGCTCCGTCAGTATCTGACGTGTCTTCCTGCCCGTTCAACAGTACTGCTGGATTCAAGTAGCAGTGCAGCGCGGAGGAACGTCTTTTTAAGGCTCTTTTGTGTCTAAAACTTGAATTTGTTCAGTGAAATGCTGCAACATCCGTTGTTGGAAGCGCTCCAAACTTTATCGTGAGAAGTCATGAAAGAGTTAGGGACTTTTTTTCCATCTTTGGAGGAGAAGCCTGGTCTTTTAATAGCTTAAATGATAAATACAGACAGTTTGTACTGTATAATTTCTGCCTGTCTTACTCAATCTTTGCTTCTCTGTCTGTCTCTCATGAAACTTCAACCCTCCTCCCTGTCCACTCCATCTCCCACCAGCCCTTTCTTTCTCAACCCCCCTCCCAAACTTCCCAACTTCTTTAATTCAACTGATTTATTGCTAAAAAAAGAGCAGTTTCCTTTGGATTGACGGCTGATTCATTGTGCAACAGAAAAACTGCCACCATACTTGAGCCAGGTTGAGCCTTGCCAGCTGTGTTACTTCACACACACAAACACACACACACACTTGAACTCACGCTACGCTAACACTTCCCCCAGCACGCCTTGTCCAGGCCAAGGGAGTGACAGAATAATTCCCGGCAAAGAGAGAGAGAGAGGAGAGGGGGGGCACGTCTAGTTCTCTGTTTTCTGAGCATCTCGGCCAGACTCTGAAGAAACGGCTCAGTTTAAAGCACTGTTGGCTCCATCCTGAGAGCTAACCCCCCCCCTCCACCGGGCCTTTCTCACGGACGAATGGTCTGCTCTTTTTCCTCCTTTCACCCACTTTCTCTTCCCTCCCTGGCTAACCCCACACTTTGCTTCATCCTTGTCCTCTTTTTTTTTTCTAAATGTATTTCTTCCATATTTCTTTACCTCTCTCTTACTTCTATATTTACCCCCCCATCTTTCTGTCCATCATCCTCACTCTCCTCCTGCATTATTTCCCCCCCCCTCTCCCTTTCATCACCTTTATTTCTTTTTGTTTCATTTATATTGTTATTTTATCTCGTATTTTTTATCTCCTATTTTAGTATAGTTTTGCATGTATCTATTTTAGTGCTATATTCTTTTCTGAAACCCTGTATTTCCATCTTTTAAGCTGCTGGAACTGTGAATTTCTCTTGGAGATGAATAAAGTGTCTATCTATCCATCTATCCATCCATCCATCCTCCAGATTGACATTTCAAGCTCTTTTTAACACATCTATTTAACGCGCCATTTCCTCTGCTGTCACAAAGGTTAGATACACCACTTGTTTGTTGTTCTGAAACAGAAGAAGAAAAAAACCCAAGCCCCTTGTCCTACAGCGCTGCACGGTGCAGTACAGAGGTCATTCAGAGGATGTGGCGTAACGTTGGTTCGGTACAGCGTGTGCTCTGCTGGGGGGTCACAGGCAGAGCTGCTGTGTAATGATGATTTGTGGGACTGATAGCGAGGGAATGACGGAGTCCAACAAAAACAGCCTGAGAACATTGATGACGGAAGAGCTGAAGCTATAAAAAAATAACTCTACGATATCGTTTGAGATAAGATAATGTCCGGTTGTGTTTATAAAAAGCAGAGAAAATAAAACATGCTGCGTACAATACATCAACCCTGATCCAATCTGCAGTCCATCCTCACACTGCATTAGATCTGCTCCTGATTAAAGAGCTTATTTGTTTGTCATTTTAAGCGAACATTAAAATATATCATCTACACAAACCTTTTAGCCTACGTTGTAAGTATTTTGTTTTGTTGAAATGATCGGTGGGTTTCAGGAGCTCAGTTCACCGGCTTCAAACCGAGCCGACTTTATCTCAGTTTAGCACGAGTTCAGCACCGTCTCCCTCCAAAGGCTATTAAGGCCTTATGTTCATACACAGGTTGTCCTACTTAATTAAACATATACATCAACACACACACACACGGTCGCGTTTACAGCAGCAGTGTCGTCTGCTATGTGTTGATTAGTCCCACGGAAAACAGGTAATTGAAGCTAAACTGCTAAATATAGCCCTAAGTGTGATTAGCACTGATAGCATGTGATGTATGGAGCTCATTAGTGTGCTAGCTAACCACCACCATCAACCCCCCCCCCACCCCCACACCGCTCACCTACACACACAGATGTGTTTCTGTAGGCACTCATTTAAAGGAATACTCTGTTTCTGCCACCTTATCTCCATGTCTTTAATGGAAGGAGCCACGATCAATAACTGAGCGTCCAGCCTGTCCGCACGTTCTCCACCTGTGCTGCACTGGTTTAATGTGAGTTAGTTAAATTAGTCTAATGTGAGTTACAGGGGTGCTGAAGTAAAGACTTGTTTATATATATTAAGCTTAGAAAGGTGGTTGTCCTATTGCCAGGTGAACTCAAAGGAAAGAGCTGTTCTTTTTTATTGAGGGAAGTGTGGCTCACTGATAATTGTATAGCGAACAATGGGAAGGAATAAATGAATACTGCTGGTTAAAATGTGCCTGTAATTGTGAGAGTGAATAAAGTCTTGATTTATTCAGAATGAAAAGCAAATTCTCCCCTTGTCCAACGATCCTCAGAGTGATATATTATTACAGGTAATATTTTATCATTGCTTGTAGTAATGAGAGTAGTGCGTAGCTGACAGATATACGACACATAGAACAGACACAGTATGTACCAAAACACAAGAAGACTTGGTGAATAAAGTGCCCTGTTCCTGCTGTTTCATTCTTTGCTCTTGGTTTACCTTTTAGCCGGGAGCGCCGGCTTACACCTGGCCGGTTTCTTGTCGGCACTGATGGTGGGAGTGATGGAGGCCGATCCCCAGGTAGCACAGCCCTGCAGCCTGCTGTACGAAACAGCACTGCCGGCCGCAGTGCGAACACGGTTTGTTCTGCTGGCAAAGCGGCCAACCAAGAAGTACAATGTGGAGCATTCAGACAAAAAAAAACACATAAATCTCAAGATATAAAATCCTTTAGCTGTGGACATACATGAAGGGATGATCAGATTGTAACTTGCTCAGCTGTTATTTGTACATTTTTAGGACACATGCATTTGTAAGCCAAATTATTAAACTGGACCACCTGTGATACAGTGACTTTATATTGGGCTGATTACTTAAATTAGAAGAAGTAATATTAGGCTCATTTTAAATATAGGTCCAATTGATATAGCATTACAATCAAGCTAAGTGCATGAATGAATTGGTGACAACAGGATATAAATGCTTTTAAGAGAACAAAAGAATGTTGGTTTGTGAAAATGTTTGCGAGGAATAATTTGTCTTTCGCTTCGGTTCAAGCTGATTTGATGGATGTTTTGTTCGAGTGCATTTATTTTTCCTGTAGGCAGCCTCAGTGGGAAATGAACCTGTACTCGTGGCAGTGGTGCTGCTGTGCTCTACCTATCAAGCCAGAGGACAATCTCCTCTTACACAGCTTTCAGATTTTCAGAAATGGGTTCACAGTACAATATCAGGCATTTGGCCATAGGAAATAGTCTCTCTCAGTGTGTGTGGCTCTCCCGTGGGTTTGTTGCACAGCCTTTTCTGTGCTCTACCCACATCTATCAGCTTTCAGCAGCTTGATTTAAACACACTTTTCACTCAGCTGAAAGACTGTCAGCACTCCTCAACTGTGTTTTTAAGCTCCAGTATCCAGAATCGTCAGTTTAGCCGTCGCAGCTAAGTGAGCGAGCAGATGGGGCTAACCAGAGCACAGGGCTTTTTTTAGGGTTTGACAATGAAAGGTGTAGCGAAAACGGAAAATGGAAATTTCGGGTTTAATGTCAACCTTAGTCTGAAACAAAACTCCTCAGTTGGAACCGCTTAAGAAATAGTTACTGCTTTTATCCTGCTTTAGTAGCAAAGACAGACCCTTTTTTTTTTTTTTTTTTTTTTTTTTTAACAGCGGAAACAAATGAGCATTTTTGACATTTAAATTTCTGCAACAGAAAGAAAAATGTGACCTTATTCAGCAATTACTGGGAAAAAAATTCAAAAATCGCTGTACTTCAAAGTGATTTAAATAAGAGGAAAAACAGCTAAAATTGCTTTAAAATTGAACTGCCTCCTTCACCAAAGACAGAACTATAATAACACAGAAATCCACTCTAAAAAAAATGTGTAGCTTAAAAGAAAACAACAAAAGAAAGCAAACATGCCTGAACACGCAAGTTTAAGCACTTTTTGTGTCAGGGCAGTCTTTTTTTTCTAGTGTGGCCGTAAACAGTTCCTCTTGGACACGCAGACAAAGTTCAGAAGAGTTTCACCGCTAAAAGCTGAGTTTAAAAAAAAAAAAAAAGTGGTGTAACCGGAGCAACATCTTTCAGGGAATAAGAGTCACAACTCAGCACTCCTCTCATTTCGGAGAATGAATCACCTTCAGTGCCCGACTCCCTCACTCCCCCCAGCTCCTCAGCTCCATCTGATTGCCGCTTTCATTTTGTCAGTTTGGCCTCGACTCAGACGTCCCCGTGTTTTCCCGCACATGTTTTCTATTGTCCGCATTAAAGCGAAATGGATAACGGGCCATTACGCTGAATGGACTTGTTCCACCGCTGCTTGATTACAATATAATCCTAAATCTGTGTTTGCTCGGACATAATTGTTGTGTGTTTTGTGTCAGTTTGTGTTTCGGGGAGGACAAACTGAGCGAATAAATAAATGAGTAAGAAGCTGGTTTGGTTTGGAGGTTTCCTTGTGTGTATGTGTGAGAAGGTGAGCGCACACCTGAACAATGTCATGTCTCGTTCTCGTCTGTTTGATACTTCTTCTTCTCCTCCTCCTCCTCCTCCTCCTCCTCCTCCTCCTTCATGATGATTGTCAATGTGTCAAGTGTTTTTTTTTACGTAAATAGTCTAAAGTCTGTTTTTAAAAAATTCTTCTTCTCCTCCTCCTCCTTCTTTTCCTCCTACTTCTTCTTCGTCTTCTCCTCCGTCTTCTCCTCTTCCTTCTCCTCCTATTTCTTCTTGATGATGATTGTCAATCCGTCAAGTATTTTTTTTAAGTAAATAGTCTAAAGTGTGTTTTTAAAAAAATCTTCTCCTCCTCCTCCTTCTCCTCCATCTTCTCCTCTGTCTTGTCCTCCTTCTCCTCCTACTTCTTCTCCCTCTTCTCCTTCTCCTCCTCCTCCTCCTATGAGTGTGTGTCTTTGTATAAACCCACAGAGGTCAAGGTCGCCGTGTCGTTGTGCCGTTGCTCGCTCTCTAACAGTCTCTGTGGGAGTTTGGGGTTGCGCTGCTCGTCTGCAGTCCTCGGCTAATCTTATCCTCGTCTGTCACGCGTCCAAAACTGCTGCCCCCCCTTTGGCTCGCACTGCTCAGGTTAACACTTTTCCATAAAGGCTCACGAAACGGTTGTTACAGAACTCCTATTTGATTACAGAGAAGAGTCAAATCAAATGTGAAAGTCTGGCAAAGTTTTAAAACAGTTAGACATCTTGAACTTTTCAGTTTCTGCAGGCTTGGAAGCTGACAGAGAGCATTAAAACTTGGTAAACAAGACAAGATTGTGCAGTTCCTCCAAAGGATGGTGACATTAAGTTAGACCCATGTTTGTCAGCCTTTGGATTAATACAAAATCAAGTTAATATAAAATGCAAATCATGTTGAAAAAAATTGAGCAGTTATCCTGCATTTATTCTCCATAAACATCAATTTTTCATGTCCTGTTGTCCTTTTTTTTAAACACACCAAATATCTGCTTTTGCAAGCTCTGTTTCTTTGTTTTGTTCGTCCAAGCGGCCTTACATAAAATTCCCCAGCAACATTAAAAGGTCCGAGAAGTCTTAAATTTGTCTTTCTGAAACTTGCAGATACGACCGTGCGAGTGGATTAGAGTGATATGTGGTGACTGCGAGAGAACAAAGTGATGAAAACGGCTTCAGAGTGCTACGGCGAGAATTGACTGCGCGCTGTACATCAATTTCATCCGAATGTAGAAATGGGACAGGAAAAGCCCAAATGTGTGAGTTAGCGTGATGGATGTAGAGCGAAGTGCTGGAGGAAAAGTTGACTCGGATGTCAGCTCTGATTCCTTTTTTAAGAATCCAAAGTTTCATGTAAGAGCAGCACTACTTAATTTTTCTTGCATTTATTCCTTTTTCACATTGGACGGGGGTTGAGGTGAGGTCAGTCAACATTTATTTCACAATACAAGGAGAAATTTCTTTAGGTCTTCGTGCACAGGGGCATTGTTGTGTTTAAACTTTCCCCAGACTGTTACAGTAAAATCTGAATCACACTATCTAAACTCTCACTGTGTGCTGTAGCATAAAGATTCCTCCTAATTGGAACAAAAGGGGCAAATTGTGTAAGACTTGATAAACAGTCTCAGACCAACAGAAGTAAATTCGGAGTAATCATGTAATTGCTTGCTTCTTCTCATGCAGCAGCTCATTACAAGTAAGCCGTCAAACCTGGGACCTCTAAAGTGTCTGTGCAGGCGTTTTCGTAAAGAATGTGTTGAGTTTTTTTACTTGAAGTAAAGTGTTACAGCGTGATTTGATTAATTGGTTTCAAATGAAAAATCTGATTGTTCTGTAGCTGTGGTGTGCTGACTCTCACCGTCAGTTCAGATGACTTTCTGAGCTGTTGTTTCACTCATTAAATTCATGGCATTTGCTGTCTGAGGTAGTGCATCTGCTCCTTTCCCCTGAAGGTCGAATGTTTTATTTCACAAGGTTTTTTTTTTTTATTTCAAGCCTCTGCTATGAAATGCTGACTGAAACTCCACCATGTACGCGTGGAAATCTTGGACATGTCATAATGCAGAGCTGCCTCTCCCCACCTTAAATTTGCGAGTCTAATAAAATGACTCTTGTTAATAAAGCAGGTGAGATGGAGTCTCTGTTAGTGTTTTCCCAGAGTGTGTTATTGTACAGCTCTGCCTGTACGAGCCGCCAAAAAAAAAAAAAAAAAAAAAATACGATGAAAGCTTCAATGTGAGCTCTCGGGGTAACAAATCAAACTGGATGTACGAAAGAGGAGAAAACACCTCTCCTCTCCCTCTGTGGTCTTGATGAATAGCTTTCACCGCCCTCGCGTATTCAAGTTACTAAATCGTCGAAAGCGGAAACCGTGTAACCGTAACTCGCGTCACAGCTCTCAAACTTTTTTTTCTTTCTTATACACAGCTAATTTCCTTCTTCACCTATAACACGTTCGTTCACACACCTTGGTGGAAGGAGATTTCCTGAAAATGGGAGAAATGACTGTCATGAAAGAGCCAAACTTAAGGTTTACCTTTCAAATAGTTGAGGTTTATATCTCCATTCACATAAAAAAATCAATGTGAGCTGAAGTTCGTCTTTCAAAATGACAGAATGTGGAGAACCTTGTCAGCAAAAGTATTATCATGTTGTCATCTGAAGTTTTAAATTACCAACCATGCTTTAAAAATGATGATTTTTTTTTTTTTTTTCTTCCCTCCAACGCTAGACATTTTGAAACTAAACTCCCCACATAAACAGTGTGGTGTGCTGACCCGGGGTAACGTTGGTCACTGCCTGTCTGCACTCGGCGGTTTTTGGCCGAAGCTGAGGGTTTTGATGGCTGTCGCGTTTAAGGGGGGGAGGGAAAAAAGGCCTGCTGCAGCCTCGCACTTTCTCCACAGTTCCTGGAGCGTGTAACCGAGGAGAATGTTCTAGTCTGCAGTTTTTTTGACCCGAGAGGAGAGACGCAACAACATGTTTTGGATTACACAGCTGTGTAGGCGAAAGACAAGTGGTTACTTCCCTCCTTTTGCTGACGGCGTTGCTTTTTGGCCCATTGTTCCCTGGCATGAACCCGGTTTTAGTGCAGGCCAGGTCTGCAGGATTTGGGCTTCAGGAATCAGGATCACCTTTTGTTTGGAAAGAACATCACACTGACTACTTCTCTTGATGATACTTGTGTGTGTGTGTGTCTTGGATAACTCTCTACCTTTGCTGTTGCTTTTAATATTTTATCTCTCAGTTCTTGGTTTCCAGTATTTCTTTGCTTTAATGGATTGTCAGTCTCCATATTGATTGTGAACAACTGTGAGACAACCGTGGAAATAAGTCCCAAACACTCTAATATATGGAAGTAGATGGTATGTTTACAGACTCTAAAGATCCAGTATCTGAAGTTTTCCACCTTCTGCACATGAAATTGAGGCGAAATAAAGAAATAAGTAATAGTTCTTGTTGTCAGATAAATCTAAAACTTAGCCAAGTGAATTATTTTTGGAGAGGCCGACCGTGCTTGATCCAGTCCAGCCTTTCTCTCTAATAGGAGTCACGACTTGGAAAATGCAATTACAAAAGATTAATAGCAAATGTGTAATATCAAGTAAAATACAAAAAGCAGTAATTCAATATGTCCAGTATCAACAAGTAAAATAGAAAATGTTTTTCAAACATATCCAGGAAGTGGGTCCAACGAACGGTCCAATTAGACTCTACATGCCCAGAGGAGTAAGTCCAAGAAAGCAGATCTATTAATCAGTAAAATCTGTCCTCGCTGACTGTACTCTATGAATCAGTGAAAGCAAAGACTCACTTATATTTTCTCCTCCATTTACTGTTTCCAGCACTAAAACAATTGGTTTTAACTACTACAACGTATCAGAAGAAGGAGAATTGGTTGATCTCCTTCGTATTTGTATGACGTGTAGCTACAGTTAAATATCATTAAATTGAAGATGTTCATCTATTGACATTTTTTTGTGCATGTGCAAATGTTGTTGCTGAAAATATGTAGATTATGACCAAAAAACTGTATTTAATGTGTGCAGTCATGTCTTGCCAGTAACTTGAGCAACACAATGAGGTCAGTGAGTGGTACACGCCAGTACTAATCCAATATGAATGCAAGCACAAAAAATGTAATATCTGGCAACGTCCAACCTTTAAATGAAGTAGAACAGAAACAGAAACTCATCTGCAACTATTTTAATAATCTATGAATCACTTAAGTTGTTTTCTTTTAAGCAAAAATGCCAAAAAGTGACTCCTCTCTAGCTTCTCAGTTGTGAAGATTTTCTGCTTTTTTTTATCACACTGCATTTGTCAGACACTGGGATTGGAGCCCTCTCATTTTAAATAAGTTTGGACATTTTAGAAATGATGTTTTTACTTTTCATTCCAGTAAACGCCTTTAGGGCTGAAAGATTTAGTGAAATTTTCATAATGTCTTGGACGTTTGGCAGCCATCTTTGTCATTCGTGATAATAAACACAGTTTTTTTTTTTTTTTTTTAATTTTTTTTATAGAGAAACCAAGAGGATTAAATCACCTTTAAGGACATGTTTCACTATTTTACACACCCAAAATGTATAGATTACCTGAGAGAATAACTGGTAGATCAGCTGATAATAAAAGCTTTGACTTATGATGTCTGTTTTGGAGATAAGACACGTTACTCATGTCAGACAGGCGTTGTCATTTAGTCAACTAGTCATTTCCCCTGTGTATGACGAGCAAATCTCCCCTTCCGTTCAAATGATCAGTCCTGCTGTCTTTCATTTTGTTTGTCTACTCTTATTGTTAATACTGTTTAGATTCAATAAATCATATGGAAGGACACAAACAGTATGCGACATGGAGCTTGACAGGAGGGAAAATGCAGCCTATTGATGTAATATAATTGCGTGTGAAATCGTAATGAATTATTTTATGTGACGAGGGAATAAATCAAACGGTCGATAGATGGATGTAGCAGCTTAGAAAGATTTATGTTTTGGAGTCGGTTGCCAGATCTAAGGATTTAACTGTATTTTGGAGTCGGTTGCCAGATCTAAGGAAACTGTAATTTTTGGACGGGCGCGCTGCATAAGGACGGGGATTTCTGATGAAATAAGACTGGCTGATCACTGATGTGGCGCAAGAGGGGACTGTGTCTTGCTAAATTCACCACCACCAACACACACCCACACGGATTAATTCCCCTCTGAGAGACCTTGGGTTCCCTCCTTCTGGCCCCGCTGCCAGTGTATTGTTCTAGTCAGAGTTGTGATGATGATTTATGAGCTGCAAGTGACTGAAAAGTGGACTGACTCACACTTTCCATTGTAATTTACTGTTCAATTATTGTTACTCCTTTTTTTTTTTGGCTGGGGTTTAGACGACGTGTGTGAGAGACAGTGGAAAAAGTTGATGATAATAGAAAGGGGAGTTTTGCACATGAACACATACATGGATGTACATTTACTCACACACACTCACACTTTGAACAGTGTGCATACCTGCTGCCTGTTTCTGAAACAGGTTTGGGTCAGTAAATCTTTCACTGTACGTAAAAGGTTTTAGTTTATTGCACTATAGTACATCATAAAGCAGTGTGCCAGTTAATCAGCTGATCAACATACATAAATAATTGTGATAATCATTAAGAGGTTTAAGCAAAGACGCCTCACATGTGACTGTCACAGCTTCTTACACTCAAAGATCTGCTTGCTTTGATTTCTATTTGGGGTTTTTCAATTTTTAGTTAGAATAAAATATTGATCATTTGGGATTATTCAGACAGTTGGAAAATGCTGTTGTTTGACCCCTAAAGTTGGAGATCTGGTGATCTTTATGCTCTCCAGGGAACATTTAAGCTGTTCTGGTGACACCTTACCACTTTCTGTTGTTTTTTCCTTTAATTCGTCACTTGTCTGTCTGTTGTGTTTAACATATGATGTCTCACTGATTAATTTATTAACAGATAATCAGAAAAATATCTGTTGCAGCCCTGATGAAAGTGTAAAAAGTTCAGTTGAAAGTCAAGAAAGAAGCTTTTATTCATTTTTCACTGTCTGGCTTTTAATGACACAGTCTCGCAGACCAATCAACACCCATTTCTCAGCGTGCACATCCTCTGTTTTCCTCAGGGTAAGCCAAACCTGCTGATTGGATGTCAACTTTCTGTGTGTGTGTGTGTGTGTGTGTGTGTGTGACAAGGTCAGGGTCACGCTTGTCGACAAACCTCAGCAATTAGCTTTGACTCGGGGCTGTTTCTCAGCACACGGACAACGGTTCACTCAACGAAACATCCAACAGAGTCCGGAGGGAGCAGCCATCAGTCATAGCTGTGTCGTCTGACGCTTACACTCCAACATAACTCACTTAGATTGATTTTTTTTTTTTTTTTTTTAAACCCCACCCTATAACAGTTTTTTTTTTTCATGTTTTTTTCATTTCATATTTGGTCCAAGCCCTTTTATTAACCTTTTATGACCTAACACGTGCCATTTTTTGGAGCATTTTAAGTTGCTCCACATCAATACAACCCTTATATCCTAAATTGTAATAATATGTATTGACTTATATCCAGTGTTGTGGAAAAATATATTTTGTACTGGAAATAAAGAGAATTGATCCGACCAGAGATTGTAATGTATTCTTGCAAGAAGGTGAGCTGTCAGACAACCAAGTGTGTGCTCAGCTGGATGAGGACTCACAAGTGATAATCACAGATATTTATAATGGGGTACAAACAAAGGAAAGGTGGGGAAGGGAGGGAGTGTGAGGTCTTCGTCAACCCTTTTAGTAGATAGTTTCAGGGTTACATCGTCTTCTGGCTTAAGAGGAGTCTGGCAGACAGATAGTTAATCAGAACACTGTAGTTAAGATTTAAAACCAGTCAGTCGGAGCCTCCGCAAGTGCGACTGACCGCTATCAGTCAGAGGTCTCTCTTTTACAGCAGGTCAGAGGTGTACTGTCGGTCAGAGGTTTGTCTTTTATTACAAGTCAGAGGCCTGTTCCCTAAAGGAATTTAGATCTGGCTCAGTTTAACATGCGTCAAGAGAAAAGTGAATCACCATATGAGAAAAGAATAGACTATTATATATGATTATAAAACATAAGGACTCTTATATAATAAGGAAAACATAATAATAAGGGCAGATTTCCATTACAACAGACTGACTAAATAAATTGCTAAAGTGCATTAAACCATAAAAAAATTACTGTGTCGCAGGTAGGGTCGCGGGAAGTAATTGATAGTTCATGCTCACAACGTGATGACGTTTATTCCAACGTAGGAAGCGCTGTGAGCTGTTTTTGTTGCGTGTGCTTTATACTGGATTTCTGCAAACACATTAGTGGAAGGAAACAACGCTCTATGTGTGATATAAAAGCGTAACTCCTCGGGTTTTATATGCAAAAAGACATATTGCTCTATCTTATTTGGTTGCAGTTCTACCGGAATTGAAGAATAGATGTGCAAATGGGATCACGGGCGCTCCCGCTGGCAATAAAGGGAGGTAAAAGAAGATTAATAAATAAAGGGAAAACTTATAAAGCGAGTATTGTGCATATCTCCAGAACCAAGGTACAGTTAATGCAAATTTTAGGTAAAAATGTTTAATTCAAGTACAGAATTATTCATTAACTATCCCTCATAATGTTTTTCTTTTTCTTGGCAGAATTGTGATAATTTGTGCTGGACAGTTTGATAGAAACATGTTTATTGATGATTATTGCTGCTTCATTAGTTTTTTTTTTTGGCTCCCAGTGTTTGTTCCTGACAGCACTAAAATCTTGAGACATGTTTACTCCTCAAAGAATCCAAAGTTTATGTAAAATATTGAAGCAATCGAAGGAAGACCATCACACTCTGAGCATCTCCTCTTCTTCCCTGCAGACATTTATTTTTTATTACAAATTCTTTATTGCCCTGTACTCATCTACATACAGATATATGTAAACAGTTGTACTCAAATTATCTCATAAATGCATAATTTATGTACAGTGTAGAAAACAGTGTAATGAAAATTGGATTGGATTGAAATCGTGTGTTAATATGAAACTTCTGGGATCCCTGCAGGCTTTTTTTTTTCCAGTAGTAGTGTTCAGTGTTGTAGGAACATAATATTCTGATAATTACAACTTTTTTTTTTTTTTGAGGGGAACATCATCAGTGGAAATGTGCAAATGTCTTTTAACATTTTGTCCAAAGTAGCGTGACGTCTGAGATTTGCGCATTGCGACAAGGTCCAAGGACTAAGGGATGTTTGGATTAACAACCACATCACATAGATAGAAGATATACATTATTATTATGACATTGATGATTGTTGATAATTTTAATCTTTCATGACATCAGATGGAATTTAGATTTGGAGGCCCGACCGCATTTATAGCGCGCGCGCTGCAGCCAAACTGATTACCGTTTAATGACAAGCACATGGGCTGTAAAAGCACATGAGGTTGGAGGTTGGTGTTGAGGGGAGGAGGGGTGGTGGTGGTTCTTCTTCTGTGGTGTCCCTAAGGAGCAGGCCAGGGGAGGAAGCGAGAGAGGGGGTTTGCTGACTCAGCTGTTCTGGCTGAACTGAGCTTTAATGAGGGAAGAGTGGAGGACTCTGACAGTCACACACAGGAAGGTTTATATAGACATGTACGCATGAAACACACCATCAAACACACACACACTCACACACACTCTATCGTACTGTCTTTTCCCATGTGTCTCACTTAAATTCTCACACACACTTCTCTTATCCATCTGTTATACTTTCCCTCGTTCTTACTCCTTTCGCCTTCTTCTCTTTTCTTTCTCTTCTTCATTCACACATTCTCCTCATTCACACACACACACACACACACACACACACACACACACACACACACACACACACACACACAACCCCTCCCCCTTGCCCTTTGACCTTTATTACCCCCATTACTGTGTGTACACATTAGCCCCAGGCTGACAAGCTCTAATTTGAACTAAATGTGTGCACATTTATGTATAAAGGGCCTAATGGGGAAAATGAGTCTTGAGGTCTGTAAGTGTGTGTGTGTGTGTGTGTGTGTAAAAGGTCTGCCCTCGAGAGCCTGTTTCTCACACCAGGGAGTCTGTCCGACGTGTTATAAAACTCTGCAGCTCTCAGGCTAAATGTGGCTGAAATGAAATGAAGGTTTAATGTGCTGGAAAACTGGTGTGTGTGTTTTTAATGGATTGTGTGGGTGCCTCTATATGTAATTGTGTCTCGAGTGTGTGTGAGTGCTTCTCCATATATATATGTTTAAGTATATATGTGTGTCTTTGTAGTGTGTAAATGTTTAAGCAGTGTGTTTTATTGAAGTTGTTCCTTGAAGACTTTGACTTTTTCATGATGTGAGCAGTGGGAGCTCGTTGCCTTAACAACCTCAAAGTGTTAATATTTTTCTGTTGCATTTATTTCACTTCTGTGCAGCCGTTCCCTCTCTTTTACATATAAAACAATATACATACATATTAAAATACATTATTAAAATACATATCAAAGTAGTTTTCTTTATCAGATAGTTTTTATCGATTTTAAATCTGCTCATCTTTTCTTATGAGACAACAGCTGATGACCCTGTGCTCACCTTTAATTCATTCACTGTTCAGGGAACGGGAGCTTTGCAGCAAAAAGGAAATATGTAATCAATCTTTTTCATTTTTAGTCCTGGTTCTGATTTAATATGAGTGAGAAAAGAAATCAAAATGTCTTCTGGTTATTTAGAGTGTTAAAGATTAGATGTTCCCGCTTTGGTGATGCGCTGGTTAAATTTTTCACACCTCTGTAAAATCAATCAGCGGACTCACAGGACAGATTAAAAGAAAATAAAAAACAACAGCAGCAGGGATATATGTTAGTCCTATCTTAACTCTAGAAGGGGTTAATCGCCAAAAACAGCAGACCCTATGTTTCCTTATGTAAAGCAGCGAACAGCATCTGTTCATTAGTACATATGTCCTCTGGAAATGCTGAAATCTTTTAAGCTCCACGTCGACCCTTCTCCTCAGGCGAGATTACTCTAATGACATCCTCCCTGCATGGATTCATTTTCTTGCAGTGTAACCCAATTTGTGCAAAGACATTTAACAAAAGTTAACTGAAGTGGTGAATGACTGAAGTGAATGCATCTTTCTTTCTCCTTTATAAATGTGCCCTGTCCTTAGTACTCGATACTCCAAAGATAAAAATCTTTCTGAAGCAAAATGAAACTGATAAAGTCTGATATGGAAATTTCGTTTTTTGTGATGTTCAAAGACATTTCTTCCATATTTCCAAAAGAACATTTAAGTTTCTTTTTTTTTTTTCTTCTCATGTGGTACAGCTTCTTTTTTTTCCTTCCGAAATGAAAATATAGTGATGTGAGTCTGTTTTTGATCTGTCACTTCTTGCTGCGGGGTGTTGGGTCAAGTTGTCTTTATAGTTCAGGGTTTTTCTTTGGTTGGGATAATGTAAATAAACCCAGATGAACCGCAGCGATATCTTGAAGATGTTTAACATCCCGGTTTATTTTGTGTGTGTGTGTGTGAGAGATGCCGGCGGGTCAGCGGGGGTAGACCTTCGAGCGGGGACGTTATCACAGACGTGCTTCCACATCAGATCTCACGACGAGGGACAGTTAGATCACATACTTTTGAATTGGCAAATGTCGGGTGGATTTTTCATCTTCTCCTCCTCGGCTAACCGAAGCCAGCTGAACACACAGGCGGGCCTGCTGGGAGTCGCGGAGGGATGGCGCGAATCTCATCTTTAATCTAATAAAGGGACTCGGTAGAAGCTGGAATTAATCAGATCTGTGAGGGAGACGAGCTTTGAAGGTGAATGTGGAGGCATTGTGACGTAATGGGAGTCTAAATGACCTCCGTACACCTCTACTGTATATACGGTCCAGAAAATGACCACCATGTGTTGTCAGTGTCCTTTTTAATTTATAGTAACTTCAAGTAGATTTATTTCCCCCTTTCTTTATGTTCAGATTCTTCTTCAATTTAGATTTTTGAGCAAATCATCGTTCTGATTTGCAACCTCACAAACTGACTGGACCACGTTGGATCATTTCCAGTCCGGATCAGTTGGAGTAAACAAAAAAATGTAGCGTGGTGTGAAACGGTTTGCCTTCTGATCCAGTTGCTTCCTGTTTTCCTGGCTTGAACTGGGACCTTTGACACCACAGCTGAAAGAAATAATTAAAAACTGTCGAGCTAACGCTGACTCTAAAGAGCATACAGGCTCTTCTCTTTCTGTTCAGTGTCTAACCAAAGTCGGTCTTGGCCTCGATTTCTTTGCCTATTCCAGAAAACTGAGTATAAGTTAGAAAGATAAAAAGTTTTTCTTTCTCTTTTCATACATGGGATGATTCATAATCTAGCGGGATTTAAAGGGTTGCTAAGCGATGTAACTCTGATCCATTTTCATCCATTTTTTTTCAGTCCCTGATGACCAAAATTAAACTATGTTGGTGGAAATGTACATAATGTGTGGGTTTTGACGATTGTGTGGGTTTTTAATCGTCCTGAGTTCTGAGTCATGACAGATTTATTACTTGTTTGCAGTCGTCATCAGTTGCCAGCTGCAGGTACATTTGACTATAATCAGCGGTTGTCTCAGCTAACTGTCGACGGGGTTGTTATTCTTAGACTAAAGTGGATCTCCCTTTGCAGCCACAGATACAGAAAACGAACCCAACTTATTGTTGTAAAAAAATTTTTTTTACCTCATATTACTTAAACACTTGTTTGAGAGTGTGCAGCTGTGAGTTATCATTTCAACATAAGCTGCAAAAAGCAATAGTTTTCTGCACAAATCGAATCCACCTTTTGATCTTTTTCTTCTTCTCTGCTTCCTCTTTGCTCTCCCACCCCTCTGTTCCTTTCCCTCTCAAATCTCCCCATTGTTTTGAAGTATTTATGCTCTATTATGTCATTTGTTGAAGGTTTTTTCTAACACACAGTGCTTCCTTCTCATTTCTTATGCTCATGTCTTTCATTTTTCTCTTTCTAATTGTAATTTTCTGACATATTTCCAGATTATTCCAGTCAATACAAAAACACTCATAAATGTAATCTACTTTTCTTTCTTCTTTCTTTGTTGTACTCCATCCACTGCCTCCTCTCTTTCTAAGAACATACAACAACACACAGCCATGTTTCCTCAAAATCCAGCATCTTCTAACCTCTCCCCTCTGTCCCCCCCCCCTCCAGTTGATAGCCGTGTACGACGAACAGGAGCCCCATCATGGAGGCGACGGCACCAGCGCCAGCTCCACGGGGACCCAGAGCCCCGACCTGTTTGCGGCCGACCTCAGCGCCGGCAGCGGAGCCTCGGCTTTCCAACCCTACCAGGCCGCCAGCGAGATCGAGGTCACGCCCTCCGCCCTACGCACTAGTAAGTCCCCACGCCGGAGCGAAAAACCACAAAGAAATCAGGGGTACACATGGCTGGACTGAAGACCACCGGGCGACTAGTAGAAGTATTCATTATTTGGATAGAGGGGACCATTTAGGAAAGATACAATCAAGAACTAAATAGACTCAACAGGTGATTAATAATCGAGTCAGTTCCTCTTATATTGCTCTTAAATTACAAATCTGTCGTCCTCATTAGCGTCAAATGTCAGCGACTGCTGCAGTACACAGCAAACCCAACAAATTACCTTATCACAGCCCGGCGGTACCTTAGCCCTGTCCATAAATTCTGTTAATTGGACAGGAGGGTCTTTTTTTTTTCGGGCACAGATAGCCATTTGATCCCCGGCCAAAGTGGCTAATTGGTTCTATTCGCTGCCTCCTAAATCAAAAGTGACGCCAAGCTCGTCCACCTCTGCAGTTTTGCCGGCCAAGTCCCTTCTCCTACTGTAATTACTGCGAGTTTGGATGGGAAACTGACTCTTGTAGGTGATTTGTCAATTTGGATCAAGCAAAAACCTTTCACACACAACTGCCAGCAAACAAGCATACACACTCAGATATACATACAGACAAACACACACTCACCGTCTCTCACTTTCTCTTCCTTTTCGAATGTTTCTGTCTGTGTGAACGGCGTCTTCTCGTGTCCCTCTGGATCTCTGAAAGTTTTGACTTAATGATGCCTGCAAACTAATGAAGATTTCTTATAATGTAAAAATCCTGTTGTATGAAAGAGAGCTCAGGGGGATGTTGGGGTTAAAGATGAGTGCAGGGGAGAGACGGGAGTGAGAAGTCCCTTGGACCAGGTTTGATCCTGATGAACACTATGTCATAAAAAGCAATATGTCTTTTTGAGAAAGGGGGAATTTTAGATCGATGTTTGCTGCAGACATTTGATTTTGTTGGAAGTCTTTGTGTGCTTCTTTTGTCTGCATTTAACTCCTTTTTTTTTTTTTTTTTTCCTCCATCAGCTGACTTTTCCCACGGTGTTGTTTGAGCTTCTTTTTATTTACATCTCCGCCGGTGTTCGATCATTTTTGTCTTTTTCTTATAGTTAATTTCACACTATAATCACTGATGGAGATATTCAAGACTTATTAATGAGAAACTATTGCTATTCCATTATTATTGCAGCTCACGCGTCATTGTATTGAGTACACTTTGCAGTAAATACAAGTGAATCAATAATACGTTTTGTTTTTCACTTTTAGCAAAGACTCCTCAGTTCTTTCTATAAAGCATTTTTAAGCATTATTCTCAGAACTTTAATAAATACTGACCTTTCTTCTTGTTTCCTCTCTCGTACACATTAACGGACACTCACGCACACTCTAATGAACAAATTAAAGTTAAAAGCAAACTGGTTTTTAATTAGCATGTTTTATTAGCACTAAAAATACCCCACCGGCGGTTGGAGTATCCACTAATGACCTGTAAGCTGGCATTGATTGACACAGCAGCCACCAAAATCTCCTATTTCTCTCTCTCACACACACACACACATATACAGAGTGTGAGGGAGGTCACTTCACTCTTAATTGGATTTCTGGATGAGATGCTGAATGAGAATTTGCAGTAAGAAATGGAAATCTCGGGCATAATCACACCTGCCAGTTATGTCCAATTTAAGCGCCTCTGTAATAAATTCTAGCCCTGTTTAATTGATGACACTGAATCTCATCAGCTGAATTTTATGGGGTTTTAAGAGAAATGTCAGTCATGGAAGTGAAGGAATTTGATTAATTTTTTCTCCCCGTGAGCACCTAATGAGAATCAATTCAATTCAATAAGTGATTTATGTCAAATGAGATGAGACGAGCTGGACTCTGTTGGTGTTTGTTGGTTTTCTTGTTCGGCCCCACAAACTCAAACGAGAAGTGATTAAGCTCATTAGACACAGAGCTCGACTGAAATTCACAAACAGATTGATGATAGTTTCTTTTCTTTGTTAAACTTAAAATCCTCTATGAATGTGGAGATTTTGATGAAGGATTGATGCTGACAGTTGATTTCGTAAGTGCAACAATCTGAGAGAAAAGTCACACTTCATTCATTTTACTCTGAAAAATGGTAATGCAGTCTTTGATACTCCTTTCAAGAGTTGTTGCTTTTACTTTAATACTATAACTATTGACAAAAACTCATTTATTTGAAAGGAAGTTTTTAATTAAGTGATCCCACTTAAAATGTTTTGTTGAGACCTGAGGATCTGTTAACAGCTGATATTGCAAAGGTCCTGCTGAGGTTACCTACAGTTTAATAAACATTAAACACCAGTTTAGACCTGTTGATCTTTAGTTATAATTGAGGTGGCCTGTTATAATACTAATTCATATTGTTTATAGACCCCTTCCCTCCAAGCCACTCATAAACAAGTATTTTCCACAGACACGGCCTACAACTGTACCACACAGGTCACACAGTGTGAAGTTTGTAGAGGTGTTGGCAGAGGTGTCCTGATGCCTCCTGGGAGTTGTAGTGTAGGTGGTGCTGAGACTCGTTAGGACAGTCTGCAGCGCGACCTCTCCTGAACTCCATCTCCCAGAGTGCCGCTGACTCCCACAGCTCAGTGCCGTTCAGGTCCCACGCTCCGGGTGACCGGTCAGCCAAATAAATGAGTGTACACAAACACACACACAAATACACACACACTTCCTGATTCTCAACACATGCTGTTTCTTCAGATATTTTCAAATGCAAACACACACACAGACAAACACATAGTTGATAACGGTTCACAAACACACACACACACTGATAACACACTCACAGAGCCACTTCAGTTTGCATGAATGCACATACCTCTAAACAAACATACTGAGTGTTCGTAGACAAACACACACTGACCTATAAACCTTCAGTTTATCAGAGTACTGACACATAAACAAGGACACAAACACACAGATGGAAAGACTTTATCTTGTACTCAGTCTCACAATACACAGATTCAGATTCAGTTAAGTGTTGACTAAGGCACACACTCATCTCTTTGGACCGTATTTCCTGTATGAACACACACACACCACCATCCAAAACATCTGACAGTGTTTGAGCAGCGGAGCATCCTGGAAGAGAACATGGGAACATGACACTTGGCGTTGAAGAAGACGCTGCAGCTTTTCAAACAATTCGAGTTCTTCGTTTACTCTCTGTCTCTCTTGTGTGGTCCACCGGGTGCTCGCGTCAGCCAATCACACGTGCTCGCGAGATGGAGAGGTCTGAAAGTGGGAGATTTTTAATGTCATAACATGGTTTCTTGTGTAAAAAGCGACGTTTTTGTGTGCACTGCCGTCGTTGGACCTCGGCCAACTTCCCACGCACCGCAACTTTTAAACAGAGTGAAGAGTTTTAATGGAAGGCGTCCACTTACACTGCTGTTTCTCAATAGGCTCTTCCTCGTATTGTTGTTCCCACACGCTGTCTTCTGCTCTGTGTTATGAGGCAATACATTGACAGTTAAGTAGAAACTAGAGCTGCCTGATTAGACTTTGTGATAAATCAGATAATTCCACTGTGGGGCGATAATAGGATCTCTGTGATTAATTGCCTTTATTAGCCCACAATGTTTGAGGAACGAAATTAGTTCCAGCCTATTTACATCAGTCATCCCTTTGTCTTGGGTCTTATCAACTACAGCGAGGCAGTATGGTTTTCTGTACATACGTTTGCAATAAGCCACTTTGGTAGAAGTTAAAACATTTCAGCGATATCGCTTCCTCCCAGAGTATAGCTCAGGGTAAGTGAGGAGAAAAAAGTAAAATATTGCTGTAACACCCTTTCTCTCTTTCCTGTCTCTCAGATATGCCCCTCCACGTCCGGCGCAGCAGCGACCCCGCCCTGCTGACCATCAATGGGCCGTTTAGCAGCGGTGATTCGCGGGTTCAGGCGGAAGAGCCGCCGTCAAGGAAGAACCCAACCCGCTGGTCCACCACGGCGGGCTTCCTGAAAGCTCGCCACTCCTCTGGCACCAACAGCCTCGAGAGGAAGGTAGGAGGCTGGGTGCCAAAAACTGAGACGGTTGTTCTAAAACAAAGTGCTTATTAATTATGATTTGATTTTGATGGAGGAAACGCTGCAAGTTCAACCACATATGGCAGACCATGCAATATTTTTTTGTCGATGTCTTCACCTTCCAAAGAGAACTATTATACTGCTGTAAACCTGATCATTAACTTCACTTTTATCTTAAAATCACTCCACCTTCAGCTTCTAATTAGCAACTTGGGATTTGTATTTGACAGAGTACAAATCCCTGCAGTGCCTTTTTATTTCTTTCCAGCTATGCTTTTATCAATTGATGCACTTTTTTTTGCAATACTTTAGACACAAATCCATGAATAAGAAAATCAATATTTACTAGAAGACAGTACGCACATTTTGTAATATACATTATACGTAACAAAATTGGCACTGAGCCTTTGATTTGGTTTACTTTGCAGGGTAAAGGCATGGACACATACCGCAGTCTGCCACGGGATACGGGGGCGTGGGCCAATCAGAGAGAGTTTCAGAGGGAGACGGCCCGCTCATCGCTCAGCGCAAACCACCCCATGGTGGACCGCTGGCTGGAGAGACAGGAACAGGTAGGACCATGTTCAGGACCCGTGTATACATGAGTGTTTCATGGAGTGCTACGACCATGAGAACATTGTTTTCATCCACAAACTTTGCCTGAGCATCTGTGTTCAAAAACCAGCTTGGCAGCTAGTAATTTTGTGCCAACACTAAATTGAAAACAGCATATTTTCTCTGAGGTTTGTGAAATGTGCGTGGAAACTAAAGTACAAAAGGAGAAGTCTTACGGATGATGTGTGCAACAAAAAACTAAAACCCCTCTCATTAGAGCCACAACAGAAAGCACCTATCAATGACAAAGCCACACACACCCCAAGTCAACACATGCCACCGTCAGCTATCCGACGTTCAGACTTTCACAGCCAGTCTCACCCACCCCAGCCTGTCAGCCCCGTGAAAGATCCAGTCCAGAGCCTGACCCAGTTCTATCAATCCCCCCCCCAGCCCTCAGCGACGAGGTTAAAAAGTGAGGAATTACCACCATAAATCCACAATGACACATAAGTCGTGGAATGAGAAATAACACAGTGTTGGTTCAGTAAATAACATGAGCCGCGTACAGTACATATGGTCCTGTTTTACTGGATGGTCCGGGGGCTCCGTTCCCACCGGGGTCATTCACGCCAAAGCTCTGTTGAAATTTGATCATTGAATATGATGACATATGACAACCTACATGCATCATTCAGGTCATATCTGCTCTGTGCATCGGTTGTATTACTTAAAAAAAGAACTGTACCTTTCCCTTTTATAATATTACTGAACACACTAAAAGATGAAGCATGGTGCTGTGTAAAAGTGTGTGTATTCACACTCATAGACCCGTCACTATCTTGTCTTTTTACGGGCTGTTGGTTTTTTGTTGGTTCTTGTCTAACATCTGTGCTGCGGTAAAACATCTGGATTACTCTCTCGTTTTAATGAAGTGGGGATTATCTTATTATTAAGTGTAATATTTAGATAATGATCTGACCCTTAACATTTGTAAGCAGATATGAGTATGTTTTTATGTTAGGACACCCAACAGTATTACCACAATATATTTATTTAGGATTTATCATCTTAGTGACTCCACAAGAGTGACATCTAGCTCGAAATTGTTCCTGTTTTTGTTGATATTTAAATCCTTCTGTGAACACTTTCCGCCACCGAAGGGTTACACGTTCACCGAGTTCTCATCATCTATCAGAGGAGCTGCACACTGCTTCCCACATCCGTCTTCCAACAGGTTTTTAGTGTGAAGGAGGTTAAGTGGTAGAGGTCACTGCCGGGTGGTGTAGCCGTATTAATGACCCGCTGAAGGCCATCTGCTCCGTTCGGCTCAGCTCACATGCACACACTCCTCCACGCTCGTGACCCTGAACATCAGCTCGTCCTGCTGACAGCCCTCGCTGTCACACCAACAGCTGCATCAGTCTGTGCGTCCTTGAGGTGTGTGTGTGTACGTCTTATTTAATGCTACTTCTCTATGTGCGATGGTGAGAGACAGATTGCTGACTGAGTGTCATGTTGCGTATTTTTGCTCCATAAATGCACAGGTGGTGTGTGTGTGTGTTTGCATATATAGTGTGTGGCGATACAGAAAACGACCCAGTTAAATAGTTTGAATCCAAGTTACATGAGTGCATGTAATGTAATATAATATGTCCTACACATACACACACACTCATACACACACACTGCTGAGGTCTCACAAGCTGTTGTTGTTGGCTGTTCTTGTGTGTAGCATCTCTCAGCTTGCTGTCACTGTTTTATGTCCCGTTGATTTAAGCTCCACTTAGCTTACTTACTTAGTTCCAGGAAGGATGTTGTAACTCTGCTCCAATGAGAAAAGCCTTTCTTTTGTTCCAGACTTGATAATCGAATAAAAAAAAAAAAATGGACGAGGGACAGCAGAATTTAGAAAAATCACTTTTCTAAGAAGCACAATTCGATTATTATCCACAGCGGATTGTAGTCTCTTATTGCTGTTTTATTGTTTGAATGCATTTGATTACTTTTCTGTCTTTTTCTACTGTTGTGATGTCAAATAGCACCACTCATCGCTATATTTCATTTTGCAGGGATGCACACTTTGCTCACTTTTCTGTGTACAAACACACACAGAGAATCTTTTAACACATCCAGGCAACACACATTGTACTTTAAGGAAAAAAAGCATGTAAAAACAAAGCATCAGCTTCTGTTAATAGAGCTGATCTGGGGCCTTTTCATGCATCTTTAATACAGCTTCTGCATACTTTCTTCTCTCCAGTTCAATAAAAGGATTCAGCTGTGACACAATTAGCCCAGAGAGCCATTTTCCAGGAGTGTATTAAACCTTTGTTAAGAGTGTAAAATAGAATGGTATGGGAATGAAAAATAGTACGGCAAGAATAGCGTACGTGGTGATTTAATTAGAATAGAGCAGCTTGGAATGATGAATTAAGCAGTGCTGTTTCCTAAGTTAGTCTCATCTTATCTTCCCGGAATGAATAGCGTGGAACAGAGGAGTGTGAAATGAGGAGAAGAATCAGCCTGGAGTGTCACATAATGAAGGAGGCCTTATTTTACTCCCGCGGAGAGAATTTGGCTTCTCTCGTAACAAAAACGTACAGAAACGGGGCATTGCTTGCCGCTGAAGTGAGCCAGATTGAATCGCGTCGAAAATGAATGAAACTATTCTCCGTTCCCGAGTGGGTAATTGTGCGCCGCGCCCGCAGCAGCAGCGCCGGCAGCTCTCCCGACACGCAGCGAAAATTGAACCGGCGATAGTTTTGAGCCGCGTTCACAAGCCCTCCTAAACTCCCACCCAGCCCCCATCCTTTTTGGCAACAGGTAGGGGGTCGCCATGGCAACAGGGAGCTGTCAGTCGAGTGTGTATTAATGAGAGTCGGTTGGAGGTGCTGAAGCTGTGTGGGGGAAAAATCGTCGGCGCTGTCTGTGTGTTTGTGTGAGTATCATTGAGTCGTGAGGGCATTTTTGCATCTGTGTGCGTCTTTCAGTGTGTTTCCATCCACGCCTTTGTGGCCACCGTGAGTGTGTGTGTGTGTTTTCGCCTTTATGACTTTGGCTGCGCGTGTTTTTTTGCATGTCAGCTGTGAGCTCGTGTTAGAAAAATCCGGGCAGCCTCAGCCCCACTCGGTTGCAAATCAACCAATTAAGAAGAGAAGCCACAAGCCAATTAAGAAGAAAGCCGCAGTCAGCCGCCTGCAGTGTGAGCTGGACCGCTGAGCCTGAGGGACTAACACACACACACACACACACACACACAGCCTGTACTCTGCTTGGGTCAGTCTCCACGTCTGAGGGTGAAGATGACAATCTCTGAGGACCTGCATGTCACTGTGTCACTGTGTGTGTGTGTTGGCTGGCATTTGTTGTATTTACTCTATTATGTGTGTTTTGTTAGAGATGCAGCGCATGTGTGTATCTTGTGTGAGAATATCTCTTATTTAACAGCTCCCCTCTCTATATTTAAATATTTATGTATTGTAAAAGTGTGTATGTTTTTCACCGTCCAGTGGAAACCACCTATTTGACGATGTTTTGACATTTTCAGATTAAGTAAGCCTTTATAGATGAAGAATGCCCCAAAACACACAGTAACAAAGCCTGAAGCGAGGCTGCTTTCTGGTAGCCGTCGGACAGCAATGAGTTTGTTTGTTTGTGTGTGTTGACATCACGCCTGGAGGTCTTACCCTGAGGTCTGACAACACTTCTATTCCTGATACCGAAGCCAGAGCCAGACGGCATGAACGGAGAGAACCTGGACTCTCCTCCTGCAGCATTACAACTACACACACACTGCTGAACACAGTGCACAGAAAGATGTGTGTGTCCAAACAAAAAGAAAAATGCCTCTGGCCCTTGGATTAATGATCTTAAAATTCTGAATAATTCATTTACTTGTCAGACATTTTCTGGCTTCATATCACAAACCTGACTACATTCTTTTTTTTTACACTGTAGAAGGCCCGATGTCTCCTCAGCAATACGCAGCACTTTTATTTATATATGTGAATGTAAATATATGAATGTTTAATGATTGCCTTTTGCAAAAATGTGTATTTGACAGGTTAGATTTGTCATACCGCTGGTTGACAAAGTGTTACACATTTTCTGTTGTAGTCAAGTTTATTTATAGAGGAGGTAACAGAAGAAATATGTTGGTATGAAAAACCGTCGCTACCGTGACTGAGGAGACAAAACGGCGCCAATGACAGAAAGTCAATTTTTTTGTCAGCTGAAAGTCCAAAGGAAACAAATGTCACAGTGGTGAACACACTGACTGACTGACAAGTGAGAGTTTACAAAAACGAGGAAAATGTTTCCCCAAAACAAAGACTCTTATTTTGAGATACTTCACTTCCATACATTTTAAAGTAAAAAAAAAAAAGTGTAACCTTTGAAAGAGAAGAATGAGTCATAGCTATCTTTAATATGACCTTTTCAAGTACACTTGTGCCATGAAAATATGATTTTCAGCTGCTGTTAATGATGGTAACTTACTGGAGATCAGACTCAGGTTGTGCTTTTATAACCACACTAACACCGGCAGCAGTCAGTGTATCACTGTGTGTGTTTGTGTGTGTGTGTTGCAGTGTGTGAAATAGTAAACACAGTCCTTGTTCATGTCAGTGTGTGTTGGTGATGCTGCTGTGTGTCCTCAGCCATTAGACTGCTGAGGGACCGAGTTATCTTTCATGGTGGGATGGAGGCTTCACACAAGTCACTGGGGATGTTGTTACACAGATGTACTGAAGGCAGGTCAGCACACACACATGCTGCACACACACAGCACACACACACACACACACACACACCTCTCTATACCTGTGCTGGAATGTAAATGCTGGCATATGCGTGTGTGCACTGTGAGTGTAGTCACACACAACCACTCATGCTTTACATACACATTTTAACACAACAGCCACTTAAAATAAATAGTTTAAACATATACAGTATGTGTTCACACTGACACACTCATAAACACACCACAGGATTTCTTTTACGCTTAGAAGATGGATGGATTTCTTTTACACAGTGAGAGAGAAGCACACACACATTTCTAATGTATACACTTCATTTCAAAGCATATTTAAACCGTGTGTGTGTGTGCATGCAAACACACACAATAAAAAACACAATTACACCTGTAAGCATATGCACCAAAACAAATCTCCATGACAATGTTAGCACTCACACGCACACACACGCACACACACACACGCACACACACACACTCACACACACACACACACACACACACACACCTCTCTTTCTCCAGTGCTTGGTAACTAACAAGCCTCCATGCTGTGTGTGTGTAGCGGAGAGTTGAGTCCCTCAGGTGCACAGTGCAGCTTTAGCAGGATAAATCATGCAAACCTGAGCCGTACGCTCATAAATCACCACAGACTCGGTGTGTGGAGTGTGTGTTCGAATGTGCGTGTGAAATGTGCACCGAAAACCGCACATTCAAGTTTTGTTGAGTGTTAAAGTCTGTGTGAATTTTTTTTTTGTGTGTGTGTGTGTATGCAGTTGTGTACGCATACATATAATTTTCTCGGCGAGGGTTCAAGAAATCTGTGGGTGCATACGCAATGAATGAGTGTGTGTGCGCATGCGTGAGATGGTGTTAACAAGACAGATGAAAGTGAACAGTCCACCTCTTTGAAAGCAGCAGGATCAATGTAAATTCTGAACAAATGACCAGTAGGTGTTGCTGTGGGGCTTAGATTGAAGAGAGCAAGACAGGTAGGTGTGTGCGTGTGTGCATGTGCGTGTGTGCATGTGTTTTTTCCTTCTGTTTCTGCACCGTGTGAGTGTAGTGTGAATGGGCGTACAGATAAATAATGTAGGTGTGTTTTTGTGTGTTCAGATGTGAGAACACTTCGGTGTTAGTCTGCAGTCGTCTTTCTATTACGAGCCTTCAGTCTGACGCCTTCTCTCTCATCTTCCCACTTTTCCATCTGTATTATTGTTCTGTGAACCTTCTTATTCCATCTCTCACGTATTATCTTTGTTTCTGTCCAGTCATCGTTCTTCCTCGGGTCCATATGTTCTGTAAATACTCTTTGCCGTCTGTTTAAAGCTTCTTTCTTCTCTCACCTTTGCCCCCATTTCTCTCTTCTCTGTCCACGTCCATCTGCTGCATGTGATGCCCACTTTTCAAACATGACTCGGACACACCTTTTAGAAATGGTCCACATTATATCTCAGTAACTTACGTACTGAATTACTCTTTCAGTTCCAGTTTCAGTAACACATCCATGAAGGCTTATCAGATATCTGTGTGAACAACTGATCATACTGATGATAATTTTATCCTTCATCTCAACGATCACGAGGTTATCTACGCTGTTCAGTTTACAAATCTACGTGTGTGTAATGTGTTCTTTAGGAGGTTGCATTGAGTAACTCTAAAACTCAAACAGATTTTTCTCCAGATAAACCTGTTTCATGCTCGAGACCTAAGCTCTGCCAAAAATAAATCAGGGGGATTTTTTTTTTTTTTTTTTTTCATGCGTTGCTCATATTAGTTTGATCACGGCCCACCTTCTGACAGACGAGCTCTAAAACAAAAACGTGAACTGTGACTCTTTATTGGAAACATGCTGTAAAAACACATGATCAAATAGTAATGCCCATGAAAGGATCGCTCTTTAACTGTAGTAATTCAGTGGAACATTTGTAGTCCGGTGAAGTTGAGCTTATCTAAAATGTTAAATCTTGGTTGTTTTGGGCTTTGTTATTTCATCCATAGAGCAAAATAGCAATTTTTTACTTGGAAATGTAAGTCTGGGTATCTTGATATAGTCTCAGATTATTATTATTACGCCATTTCATATGAGGTAAGAGAACAAGGATGGAAATAAAAAAGTTTTAGACCACATTTAAATCATTACAAGGTCTCCACAGTCCATCTGTGACACATGTGAAAACCACACGTGAAATCCAATCTTAAATATCCATAATTGTTTAGGTGATGTACTTATACATACTTCCGTCACTGTTGATCCTTTTGAACAGATCCTTTACTTAAAAACTTATTTTCTGCTTCAAGCAAGTAGAAACACAACCTTTACAAGTTCAGAGTAAAGTCCAGCCTCTCTTGAATCACACATCATGATGAAAAAATCTTTTCGTTTTACTCGCTGTCTTTCTTTTCTTCTACATTGTACTCCTCTCTCTCTTTCTCTCTTGCTCTTGATCCCTTTTTTTTATCTCTGCTCGTCTCGTCACCTCCTCACATCATCTCCCTTTCTTTTTATTTCTCTCCGTCTCTCTCCATCCTTTTCTCCTTGCCTCCTCATCGCCTTTGATCTTTGGGTTTTAATATGACAGAGAGCTGTGGGAGCCCAGATCTCTTCCAGCTGGGAGGGACGGGGCGAGAGAGCAGGAACAGAGTGATGGAGGGAAGATGAAAAGACGGCTCTTTCTCCCCCTCTTGAGGGTTTGCAGATTCCCAGAGGGCATCTCATCCTCGGGGTGCAACCTGCCATCAAGACACACACACACAGGAGCTCATCATTTGCAGTTCATCACCTGCTACCAAAATCTAATTACACCTAAAATAGACCTGATCAGGTTGGACAGATGGGAGCTCTTCCTCAAACTTTAATCCACCTCTCGAGGTACAGGAAGAGGTGAGAAACGCACACAGCCTCAAATCAAAGATAAAGAACCTCAGTTTCGGAAACCCGCCGCGCTCCACGGGTTTATCATTAGCGCAGAGAGAATGAACGGGAGATAGAGACGTCAGCAGGTGAAAGGAGACGGGAGTGGAGAGGAGTGTTTTGCGGAGGATTTATCAGAGGTCTATACAACGATCAAAGCCAGACGAGAGCGATGACAACAGCAGGTGTCAGCTGTTATCAGAAGAGAATCTGAGGGATCTGACAGAAGCTGGATAGAGCTGATTATTGAGGCCTGCTGTGCTCTGACAATGAAATCCTGTAACCGGAGCACAGTCAAGACACACTTCTGTATTTGGAGGGTCAGAAGCTTGATGTTCCCAACATTCACCATCATCGTGATCAGGCCAATATATCATTTTGTAGGTGGGATATTACTAAAATACATGTTATTCTGACATTAAATGAATTATTCATGTGTGATGAAGCAGTTATCTGTGTATCTGGATCGTCATCATCGAGCCTGGTAGATCTTGCATTGATGGTAATGCCTGATTTAGATTTATTCACATAAAAATTTTACAATTTAACATGCTTATTGTGCAAAAACAAAAGGTTTCAGCATAAGATATTGGTGTTTGCACCTTTGCACCAAAATAACCAGTATTGCCCCCAACTAGGCAACGTGTCAAAGATTCATTTGCATTTGTGAATGTTTAATTTTTGTTGTCAGAAATAAGCTCAACAACACAATCAGCATGTTATAATAAAAGCAAAATCCCATCAACACCAGCTGATAAGACCGAAGATGATAAAGCGACAGGTCAAGAGGAAGGAAGTCGTTGAAATGAACTGTCAGAGGAGTCAGCACCCTCACGTTAGAGTTATTCATCTTTCGTATTTGGTGCATTTCCCTCCTTTGTCTCCCAAATCTATGAGTTACTCAAAAAAAAAAAAAAAAACTGTTAGAAAGGCAGTTTCTTGGATAAACGGCTTACAAAATGTTAACCTCAAATAGATGTTTACATCAACCAAATGATTATATAAGTATATAAGTAAGTAATCAAAGTAAAATGTTTGTCTGCTTTCCAAAGTTTTATTAACAGTTTTTCATGATCAGTCTCAGTTCGTGTGAAGCTCCTGAGTCATCGGTCGTGCCGTCAGATGTACATCTGTGTTCGGCTGAAGGTCCAGCACACACTTCTGCACGGCACTGCAGCAGGAAGTCGAAAAAAAAAGTAATAGATCGAAAGGATACAGAGCAAATGTGAGTTTTTGCCACCCCCCCTCCCCCCCCGCCAGACTTGATTATATAGACACACTCTTCTTCTCAGCGGCAGCCATTACAGTGGAGTCTGTCAGAATAATGGCCTTCAATCTGACAGCTCTACGTCGGCGTGTTTGTGTTTGTGTGTCTGTGAGGCTTGTCACCATTATCTGCAGCTCCCTTCCTCTCACAGGGGCAGTTCGGTCGGTTTTATTTTGCTCCATAGCGGCAGCTCCATCGAGAGTCTCATCTCGGTAAACGGTGCATCACATAACAAGCTGTGTGACCGGCCCCTGGTCACCTCTGTGTGCAGGGCGTACAGCGAATGCACCGCAAGCTTTGGAGCCACACGTACATCTGAAAGAACCACACATACGTAGTAAAGTAAAGCAAAGTTTTTATTTATTATTTTCTAACTTTTGCTGTCCCAGACTCATGTGACTGTCCTTTTGGGTTAGAAAACTGTGTCTTTTTCCTCCATCAGCGTGGCAGCTTCATTCAGTATCCGCCAAATCATATGACACCGTGAAGCAGTTTCTTTAGATTCTCTTCACCTTTTAGAAAAATGTGGTTCTGCACAGCTGATTTGTGATACCTGCTCCTTGTTGTGTTTGTTGCTGATGTGTTCACTGAGCTGAAAAATCACACAGAAACATCCCACACGCCCTCATCTCTCCGGCTCTGCTCTGTCCACAGGTGGCCATGGTGAAACATTTCTTCTTCTCCGACCTCGTAAATATTTTATGATCCTGACGCTGTTACAAAAGCCTCCAAATGTCCAGAGAACAGATTTTCCTCCTTCGCTTCGTTTTTCAAAATGTTTGTCTGAACTCGTGCAGACATTTGAACACATTCACTCCTATGTGTCCTTTCACATGTGTGTATTTTGCTCACAATGCTGCAGTGATGCTACATATAAAAATATTTATTGCGTTCACCTCAAAGTCCGCAGGGAGCCAGCAACTGATCTGGAGCTGTTTTGAGAAGCTGGAGGAGTGATTTCTTTTCATTTTTGCTTAAAAATTCAGTTAAATTTCATGACTATGAACTGTTTCCAATCTATACCTTATTTAGGAGCTTTTGGAGTGACGATGTTAGATAGCGTTTTCACCACCATCATCTCTTTTGGAGGAGTGGTGTTCATATCTTCAGTGGTTACAGACTCTGGAGGCTTATGGTGGCACCTTACTGTCACACCTTATGTTAGTTTGTCCTTTAATTTATCACTCAACATATAGACCCACACTCTGATTTTTTTGCTTTCTATGCGTAAATTAATTCAGTGTCATAGTTTGTGTGTGTGTTTGATCCACTCCAGTTAACACAGTTCTGTCGCCCATATGGGTTACATATGGCATAAACACACACACACACACACACACACACATGTTTTTGCAAACCTCCCTCACCCTCCTTCTCTCCATCTCGCTTACACTCCCATACTGTTCTCCTCCTCCTCCTCGTGCTGCTGCTTACACACTCTCCCTCCACCTGTGTCATGTTTGACATTGTCAGGAGAGCCAAGTCAAGCTGATTCTGTCCGTGTGTGTTGGCCTTGCGCCTACATCAACGTTCAGCCCGACTCTGGCTGATTACCGTCCAAATAATCCATCCACACCGCTGGAATGCCAGACAGCCTGAGAGGGCCAGCCAAGGACCTCAGCGGGGTAAAAGGAGGATATCGTGGGTGAATTTCAGCCTCGTAAAGAAGCAGCTCACAGAGAGACTTTGAAGATAGTATGATGGGAGATTGGCCTCTATGATATTCTGAGAAATTCGCAACTGATGAAATTTTGTGATAAAGGGATGCTTCGGTTAAATTTATGCTTTGTTAAAGTGAAACTTTTTTTTCTCTCTGAAGGCCAAAAAACCAGAGCATGAGAAGTTTGATCATCCGTGAATCCCCCCAGGTTTTGAGTTGGGACTTTTCAAAGCGTCGCTTGTCATCCTTTGAACGAGCTTTGTCATGGCTTTCTGTTCCTCAGCGTAATGTCTCTGTCCGTCTCGCTATCTGCCCGACTGTCATTCTCTTTGAGTCAGTCTCTCTGTCTGCTCCTTTTTTTTTAATTTTTTTAATCCCTCTACTCTTTCATTTTATCTGTCCCATCACTCTCCTTCATCTCTCCTGCACTCTCTGGAGAAATCGGAAACTCCAATCTGTGTAATTTTTCTTTTCTTTTCTTTTTTTTATGTAGAAGAAGGTATCTCCCTTAAACATCAATGTGAATTGAGTCGTAAACATCCTGCTCCGACCTTCTCATCGCGCTGAATCAAATGCACCCCCACATGTGGGGAAAAAATAAGTGTCATTGACACCTTCTGCATTTCCACTTTGAGCGAAACCGACTGAGCTCTCAGAGGACATTGGCTCATAAAATGTGAGTTTCGAAATTGCTTAGATTCCTGATGAGGACTCCATCGTCTTATTATTTCTCAGAAAATTGCGACACACATTTTGCTGCGGCGATACCCCTTCTACCGACCCAATCTACTTTGATTGAATTGGATCGCAGAAATTGCAGCTAAATTAAGTTGATCGCTACAGCAGCACCGTGGTAATTTAGGGAAGTGCTGGAAGTCTCATTTTGTTCACACTGTTATTGCCACAGCTCTGTGATGTACACAGAGCTGCAGATACTGTATGTGTGGAAAAAAGAGCTTTTACACACCAGATTATTGCTTCTAAACTTTATTTGGCCGAGCGTGACAAAGGACAAGATGTATTACATGGTCCAGACGTATGTGGACACGTGAAAATTACACCCATATGTGATGGTTGAACATAATCTGCTGCCTATAACAGCCTCCCTTCTTCTTGGAAGGATTTCCTCCAGGTTGTGTCTGTAAGGATTTGTTCTCCTGCCGCGACGAGAGCGTTGCACACTGATGTTGGGTGATAAGGTCTGGCTTCCAGTCTGCGATGCAGTCCACTTTATATGTGCTGGATAGGGTTGGGATTGGGGGTCCTTCTTGTAGAAGAAATGTAGAAAAAGGCTAAATATTGAAATCCTCGTTGAGATCTTGGAGAGGAGAAACACAGGCTCGCATTTAGATTTCTTCTCTTCACTTAAGTTTCACATCTGCAGACTCAAGCACTTTCTCCTGCTTTTCTATCCTGTCTTCTTTCCAAAAAAACAAAAAAAAAACCAAACATATAGCATCCTCTTCTTCACGCGCGTCGGACCAACTGGCAGCCAGGATGATATAAACTCAGATAACGCCCCCCGCGGCTCAATGAATCCTGGAGTTATTGACGACGCTGTCTGCCCGTCTGGATCCCATTATCAAAGTGTCTTCAAAGGAGACTAATTGAATTAGCGCTGGGATCTGTAATTGAAAGCTCGCTTTTAATGATGCATTGTGGTCTCGCACCGAGCCAAGCGGCGGCATTAATCAAACGTCATCTCCGTCGTGACGGATTGGACCGCGTCGCATGCTGCAGTATCAACATTATCGGGGGGCGTCGAGTTTATTTGATTTGATCCCGAGAAATGACAAAGTCTCCTCATCTGGTAGCATTTGTTACCGAAACTTTGAAAGCAGTAAGTTCTCTGTAAGTGGGGCCTATTTTAATATGTGTTTAATCACTGCTGAATTACAGCTGAATTGAATGTATATGTAGATGTGGATTCCCTTTCGCAGCTGTTATCTTCCTCACAGCAGCATCAGCGCGGCAGAAGCTCCGACCCGAGCGACTGACCTGGTAAATGAGACAAAGAAGGTCATGTGCAGTGAAGTTTGATCATTACATCCTCTGACACAGTCAAATGTGTCGGGATCCATCCAGGCGGGTTGCAGAGTGCTTTTCAGCGAGCGTTTTGGTGGAAATGTGAAGATATTGTGTGTGTGTGTGTGTATATATGTATGTGTGTGTGACTGAGAGTGTGTGTTGTTGTCTCACCTCCCCAAGAAATTGGTCTTTTTTGCGTCTTCCTGAAAGGGGTCACACACTCGCTGACCCAGAAGCTTTTTTTTTCTTCTCCTTTTTTTCCCCCCAGTCTGCTGTTTTTTGTCTTTGAGGCTCTAAAATGAGAGTTTTTGTTTGAATTTGGAGGCGTCAGTCATAAGTCATAAGTATGGTCCAGTACAGCGAAGGATCTGATAAAAGTGGAATCTCAGAACTTCACGAGTACAGATGGACGTTTACTCATGACAATGGTGAAGAATATTAGGTGAACTCTTCATCTTTTATCCATCCATCCATCCATCCATCCATCTCTCTCTTTCTGTTTCAAGCTCAGACCCAGATGGTGTGTTGTAGTCTTCAGGTTGGAGGTCAGAGGTCAAGGCTATTTTTTGGTTTCTGGTTCAGTGTTTCATCCGGTTATGGACATATGGAGCTCTGCTGGAGAGGACACATACACCAGTTAACAATGATGGATGTATGTGAGTATGAGTGAATGTATGTGAATTCAAGTTCAACATGTTATTTTGTCTTCATGGCTTGTGTGTTTTTCAGTAAGAAAAATATAAGCATGTGTATTTGTAAATGTAGTTTTATACACAACTTAATACTTTCTACAAAAATCAACACTTTTTTTCATCTTTAAAGCTAAAATGTTAAAACCTTCCACCTTCGAAATATGATTTTTGCTGATATTTTTCATGTTTCAACTCAAAACAAAGATGGAGGATTATTTTGCTCGTTTGCATTTATTGTTTGAATTTTTCCTAAACAGCACCAATACCTCTCTCTGAGGAATCTGAATGTTTTTCTACAAACCATTTTTAAGAATTTATCTTAAGAAGCCCAACTCCTAAAAGTTTAAATTTGCAAACCTGGCAAACTAAAGCTGCTGTTTGGGTTTAAATCTGAAACTGTCCTGTCAAAGATTAAGTAAAGAAGACAACCAAAGACTCTTTGACAGCTTTAGATATGGTTTTTTTTGTCCTCCATCGTAAGGACGCGTTCGTCTGGTACCTAAAAAGTAGTGAGTGTTGATGCTCGACCTTACTCAAATGCCAAGTCACACGCTCATCTCAGGCTAAATCTGGGGGAAGTTTGACTTAAACCGGACGTTTATCTGAATCAACATTTTCTAAACTAGAAAAACCAGTTTGATACTACTGAGATCATGTTGATTTGTTTCTCTGAAGTTCTCCATGATGGGAGACGTATCACTTCATGCGACGCTGCTTTTTTGAACTTTTACTTGACTAAATTGACGCCGTTAACAATCACCTTGTGACGACTTATCAGCGTTTCTCACTGCTGCGTTAGTTGAACATCCCATCACGTCTCACAGAGGTTGTCAACCTGAAGATGAGCAACTTCAGCATCAGATCTAATGATCAAAAACCTTTCACAGTGTAACACTTTGAAGATCATTCATATTTAAACAGATTTGGATTTTAAAATTTTAATGCTGTTCCAGAGAATTGATCAGATTCAGGTACGATGCCACAAACGACTGTGAACTCTTTCATCTTCTTTAAACATTAATACGAGCGGTCTCATTTAAGATTTATCTGACATCAAAATGTTTGCGTTTTGTCTTTTAAAGATTTTTGTCAGCATTATAAGAAAACTAAACTCTGTCTGTGCGAATGAAGCTCGCTCCTCTCCGTTCCCGCTGTGTGTCTGTGTGAAGGCGTCCGCATCAGTTTGTAAGTGACAGCGTGGTCAAAGTGGCAGGAAAGGGGAGCGGGCAGCACTTCATTAAAGTGCAGCATTACTCCACTCACACTCTCTCCCCATACGTACACACACATCCACACCGGGTGCAGACCACTTCATTTAGTCTGAGAGATAGAAAGGACAGGCCCCAATGGATTCTCCTATTAATCTTTAATGAGCCCCCCGGGCCTGAAAACTGCCCGCCTGACTCTCCTTCTCCACATCCAGGAAACAAACAATGACTCGGCTGGAAAACACATCGGCCGCTGGCTCGTCCACGTACCTGCCTGCCCGCCTGTCTGCCTGTCAGCCATTAACCCCCCCAACTCAACCCTGAATTATTAATGAGGCTATCTATCTCTCTGCTCGCCCGGCCCACTCCCAGGAACGGGAATGGGCGACGTCTTGATGGCGTGGTTGGGGGGTTGGGGAAGTGTGGTGATGCCTTTCTGAGTGTCTCCTTCTGGATTTTGAAGTAAAAAGCTGATCGGCACATCCGTCAATCAGCCTGTCGAAATCAGCGCAAAGCTGTTGCTAATGTTTGTCTGGGAGGAGGCCAGGATTGTTTTCTGCCCAGCTGATCCCACTATTCTTTATGTTGGCTGCAGCAATCCTCACCAACAGCAGACCTCGTTGTCTACATTTTAATATGAATAAATCATGCCGTGCTCCATTCGTCTTACTGTATAGCTACAGGATAGATGCACTGTAAATAAACCAGACAACCAGACAAGACACCGTGCACCATTCCTTCACTGCAAAGAGGAGCAGGCTGTCATTTTTCCAAAGCAAATGGACTTAAAAACTTTATCACAGCAGAAAGTGTGAAAATAATGAAAAAGAGATTGAAAAAATCACCTCCATCAGCTGAGGTTCAACCTTCATTACGACCTTTGAAACAGCACTTTCTCCCCACAGGGTCCATTTTGATGCTTTTGATCGTATCCCAGGAAGACAATCTTGTTTGACAACAGTACTTTTTAATCAGTCGCCAATTTTCCTTTTATTTTATGGATGTTTTTAAGCAAACTTTTCAGAAACTAACATGGATGAGACTGGCAGCTCCATCCGCTGATGGAGATCATGAAAAATGATCAACAGCTCCACAACAAATCTTGCATGTCGAAGTGTTGTCTCAGTAAATCCATTATAGTCATCTGTCTTTGGACAAGAAGCAGCAGGGAGCGTGGTAAAATCAAGAAAAACAAAACCGCTGCATTAGATGTTTTTTTTTTTTTTTTTTAATCATTTGCCCTGTTGTATTTAGATATTTACCAGAGCTGGATGCACTGCATGCTTCTTTCATCATCACTTGCTTCACCTTTCTCCTTTTATTGTCTTTCTCTTTGACGCTGACACATTACACACACACGCCGCCTCCGTCTGCCTGTCGAATAGGATTGTCAGCGTGCAGCCGGATTCCTCGGAGATGACGCGTATTGAAATAAAGAGTCTGCGAGATGCCTGCGTTGTGCTGTGATGAATGCCGATCTCATTTACTCTTCCTCAGATAGCGTCTCCTCTCCCTCTCTGATGTCCCCGGCCTCACTCCCTCGTCTCCTGATAAATATTGAATAGTATTAGATGTGTTTCAGAGGCTCTTTGAGTTGTTATTGTTTCCGTCTGCCCGGCTTTCTCTCGATCTGCTCTGTGCGTGTTTTATAATATGTGTGATTGTGTTTTCTTGTAAATAATCGTGGCTGCGGGGCTCCATCATGCATTAAACAGAAAACGGTCCATACAGCACTAGTAAGTAAATTATAAGCTTGCACGCCCGGAAGGACACATTTTTGGACACATGGAGACCCAGTTTAGGATTTTTCTCTTAATAAATGTTATACATGCTCATATTTTTTTAACACAAGTTCTTTATGGGGCTGTAAAAAAAAAAAAAAAAGTGGGAATGCTTCTGTCCACCCATCTGAGAAATGTCTTTTAAGAACAGCTGCCGTCTTTGTAGTGCTCCACATAGGCAAAATATTTTCGAGTCTGTTGTCGGGACTTCGGGACATCAAGGTGGAAGAATTTAATGTCCCTTTTCATTGAAGCATTTGTGGGCTGCAGTCCTTTTTTAGTGATGTAGGAATATTTAAAGGATCCAACTTATTCAGTCTGCTTATGTCCTCGAGAAGCTTGTAATTTGTAAAATATTGTTCTGTTCAAACTTTGGATATTAGCTTTGTCTAAGTGTTTGAAAAAGACAAGTTGAGTGACTGATCTACTTTATTTTATTACATTTATGATGCAAATGCCTATTTTCCTTGAGTTGAACTGCACAAGTTGACACTTTAGTTGATTCATCAAGGACACATTCATTTTGTATTTACATGGTTTTAATAACAAAGTTCATGTTTCTTAGTCTTTTTTGATTGATCCAAATATATTAGACAAGCAGACAATTTGCAAATATCTATGTTCGACATCTGTTGAAGAGAGCTGTGAGTCAAGTTGTTACACACACACACACACCTTTCTGTTCATTCTGTTGTAAGCAGCTGTGAGTCAGAGTTGTTGTCTTTCTGTTTTTGTTGTAACACTCTGCACTTTTAGCTAGCAGGAGATGTCTGAATCTGCTCTGAAAGGCGGCAGTCAGGAGTGTCCTTGCACACCGTTTCTCACACATATACACACTCGTACACTGCCCTGTAGCTGTACGTCCTCCAGGCACCCAAAGTCATAGACTTAGACTTAGACTTAGACTTAACTTTACTTTATTGATCCCTTTGGGATGACTCCCTCAGGGAAATTGAAAAATACGTTTCCAGCAGCATACAGGTATAGAAGCACACAGTTGAAAAATAAAACAGTAAGAATAAAATACTTAAAATACAAAATATAAAGAATGGGAATAAAATACTATAAGTAAATAGAAAGAGCTGAGTAGTATGGCAGAAATAAGTTATGGCGTGTGAAATAAGTTATGGATTTGTATAGTATAAGTATAAGTTAAGTGTTATAAATTAAAATTATTGCACATTATTGCATATGATGGGGTTATTGCACTAGCACCAGGGAAAAAGTGTCCGAATTGTTTGTAATGTGTTGTACAAGTAAAATGTACAATGGCTACCACCCCTACTCTATGTCCTCCTCCCCCCTTGTGAGGAGTTGTGATGGCAGTGTGATGGCATGATGGACAAAGGAGTTCTTGAGCCTGTTGGTCCTGCACTTGGGAAGGAGCAGTCTTTCACTGAACAGGCTCCTCTGGTTGCTGATGACGGTGTGCAGAGGGTGGCTGGCATTGTCCATAATATCCAGCAGTTTGTCCAGTCCTCGAGTCCTGCCACTCTCACCAGAGAGTCCAGTAGAGTGCCCGCCTGCCCGCCTGATCAGTTTATCCAGTCTGGATGTGTCCTTTTTGGATATGCTGCCCCCCCAGCATACCACAGTGTACCACAAAAGAGGACACTGGCAACCACAGACTGTCTACAGTGTTGTGCAGAAAACAGAAGTTTGCTGCAGATGTTGAAGGACAGCAGTAGGAAGTACATCCTGCTTTGTGTCTTCCCTGTCTTCCCATACATCTACAGTCCCTTAGCAGGAGGTGGTTTCCACCTATCCGTAGCCCGAGGTAGCTCCTCTCTTAAGATGCCTCCACATCAGCTCCCTCTAGCAGGACTGGTCGTTGTCTTGGTCTGACCTCCCAAAGTCTATCCAGCTCCTTCCTTAGAGGTGTTGAGCTGTAGGTGTTAGTGTGGCAGTCTGCAGCGAAATGACCAGTCTCCGTCATCCCTGCTGCACCCTGAGGTGTACGAGTCATCACTGTGCCTTGGGGGGCTCCAGTGCTGCTGACACAGCGTGTGTGTAGCAGAAGTCTGAGGTGTACAGTGCCAGGGTGAAGAGAAGTCCTCCAGGGGCCACTCCCACTGTGCCCTGGGGGGCTCCAGTGCTGACCACCGTGAAGCAGAGTCAGACGTGATGGTGTTGAAGGCACTGGAGAGGTCCAAGAAAAGAAGCCCGTACTGTGGTCTGGTTTCCGGAGATGGGACTGGAGATCAGTCCAGGTACTCCCATCCTGCTCATGGCATCCCGAAGCGGAGTCCACACCAACTGGACCTGGCTGGTAGGCGAACTAAGGAGGGTCCAATCCTGGGCTGCTGCACCTGGGGTGAGGAGGCTGAGGAAGAGCGCTCCAGATCCCTTCGATCCAGCATGTGAGGATGGGCATCATCCACACCAACACCTGGTTGGTCGGAGCTCCACACCATTCACCTGGCTGGTCTGCAGGCGATCCTGTGGCCGGTTCTTCTTCAGATGTGAACTGGTGAACGATGCGGGATGTCTTCCGCTGCCGGTTCTTCTTCGGAACTGGAACGATCCCAATGTGCAGGCTGAGGTTCCAGAGGGTGGGCACTCTCTCGTTGTATCTGCAGGCTGAGGTTGAAGATCCGTTGTAGTGGTTCCCCCAGTTCGTGCCGCGCAGGTCTTCAGTAGTCTTGACACGACACACTTTATCTGGGCCTGCGGCTTTCCTGGGTCGGGAGCTTCCTCAGCTGTCCTCTGACCTGGTCAGTGGTGATGAGTGGTGAAGATTGTGTTGATGTGGGGGAGGGGGAGGGTGGTGTTGTGGTGTCTGGGGGAGGTGTGTGGAGGGGAGAGGGTGGGGTGGCTGTGGTGAGGGTGGGGGTGGGGGGGCGGGGGTGGGGGGGGCAAGGAGGGCTGGTTGAACCTGTTGAAGAACTCATTCAGTTCGTTTGCCCTCATTGTCCATTGCCCCCCCTACGGCTCTGGTCTTTGTGTTGAGACCTGTGATGGTCTTCACACCTTCCCAGACCTCCATCATGCTCATATTTGTTTTCCCTCAGCTTCTGCTTCACCTTCTGCTCCTGTGGCTGTCCTTGGCTTCACACCTTCACACAGTGTTTCACCTCCTGCTGTCATGCTGCTTTCATGGCCTCCCTGTCTCTGCTCCTGAAGGCAGCCCTCTTCTTGTTGAGGACAGTCTTGACTTCCCATGTTACCCATACCCAAGGCTTGTTATTTGGGTAGCAGCGGACAGTCTTGTTATTTGGGTGACAGGGGAGACCACGTCTGCAGCAGAAGTTCAGGTAATCCGTCAGACAGTGTGTCATCCCCTCTATGTCCTCACCACCATGCGGGTTCAACAGCACATCCCAGACTGTGGTGTTAAAGCAGTCTCTCAAGGCACTTTCCTTCTCAGGGGACCATCTCCTGACTGATCTGTCACCGGGTTGTCACACGGTTGCTTTTGGACCAGGGGGGTATACAGTGGTGGCTGTCAGGTGGACCAGGTCAGTGTGATCAGACTTCCCAAGTGGGGGGAGGGTGAGTCGAGACCTGTATGCATCCCGTACATTAACATACACAGATCAATTGTCAATTGTCCTGTTTCTGGTCGGACAGTCTACAACCTGATTAAAAACAGCCAAAGTAGAGTCCAAAGTTGCATGGTTAAAGTCCCCAGAGATGATCATGAATGCCTCAGGGTGCTGTGAGTCTGCAGCCTTGCTGTGACTGTACAGAGTGGATTTTCTCACACTCCCTCGGCAGGAAGTGCTAACAGCTGCGTCCGCTCTCGGAGGGTTACACCATGTAAACACATGAGTCCCCCACCTTTGCTTTTGATCACGTGCTCGCAGATAATATGGTCCCATGCATCGGCTAGGATAAGCCATGTCTCCGTGAAGATGAACAAGCTAACAGCTAGCAGCGAGGTCGAGGTCCGGACAACATCCGCAGACTGTCTTCTTTACGGAGATATGTCCTGGGTTACGGCACCAGCGGTTGTTGACAAACATGATGGTCCCCCACTTTTGCTTTTCCCGCTCGCTCATTTTCAGTGTCTCTCCCAGCAGGTTGGCTCTCACAGCAGTGAATCCCAGCAGGTCCACGTTAGCATCCGGTACTAGGTGGTTCAGCCATGTCCCCGCTCATTTTCATACTGTTGCCGGAAGATGAACAAGCTGCTCTCCCGGTAGATCCGCAACCGTCATGCAACCGTACGGCAGCCACTAACGGCAGGCTCATTTTCATACTGATGAGGCGGCTACTGCCGGGGAGGCTCGTGCTGCTCTCGCTCGCTCGTCTCTCCTCTCCTCTCCGGTGTCGCCCTGAAATTTTAATGACCTTCTTTCTCTGCTTCTCATTTTTCTCCTCTTTGCTCCCACTGCCCTGTGTGTGTGTGTGTGTGTGTGTGTGTGTGTGTGTGTGTTGTGTGTACACCTCGCGAGTCTCAGCTTCAGTATTCAAACAGACGCACACCAAGTATCCACAGTTAATACAAGAGGAGAACAAAGGTGGTGTCATTTCGAAGACATAAAAATTTTTAACAGGCATGTATTTTTACACCTGTGGAAGACCACCTCCGATCTGCTCGTCTTGGCTTCATCAGGTTAGCTTCTTTTTAGCCGCTGTAAGACACTTGAGTTTTTCAAGGTCCTGCCTCCTAAACGTAACAAATTTTAATTTGAGAAATAATGGTGGGAATCCTATGCCTGAAACAAACTGCACAAACTGCACCCTGAAAGTCACCTGATAGTACGGACAGGGAAATCAGAAAGGAAAATGAGCATCGTGCATCATAATGTGTTACAATATCCCGCTTCATAGTGGATAATGAATTATTTTGCATCCTGGAAACCTCACAGAGCCCCAAAGGAAACACTACGATGTTAGAATTTTTAGTTCGACAGCATCTGTGATGAGCTCTGTGGCGTTAGGATCATGAAAAACTGGACTCAATGTGTAGTTTCGTTCTTGTGTTGTATGAACACGTCCTGCTGATGCTGCCCTCTGAAGCCATCTAAACCTTATTTTGCTCTGTTTCAGGAGGAAGAGGCCAGAGAAGAAGAAAACGGCCGGATCGAGCCGGTCGGTCGAGCCGACTCGTGCATGGACCACAACCCCGTGAGGTCACTAGAGTAAGTCCCTCAGTCAGGGATCAGCTTCCCCGGTGTTTGTCCGTCTGTATCCTCACGTTCACGCTGAAGTTCAATAACACACCCACACTAGAGCGACTGGCAATCACATGACTAAATATTTAAACAGTTTTATTCCAGACTGTGACATCCATGATTCTTGGGGAGTAACACATCTTTTCTAAAAATGACTCTAATCTGAATGTTCACAGTTTCACTGCTTATTAAATTATTATCAATTATTTGTTTGTGCAAATATTCTGTAATAGATATCAAGTTGACAGCTTTTTTTTGGCCGTCATTTCAGCATTTGACTCCAATCAGCCTTGCTCAGGTAGTGACGTGTTCCCAGATCACAGCGAGGACTTGATGAGCTAAATTACCAGTCAGAGTGACGGCCAAAACTATGAAAAATAACTCAAGTTTACTGAAACTAAAAAAAAAACCCTTCAAAGTTGACCTGGGTAAATCGGCTCTCTCCACCTCTTTCTCTGGATAATTACATACATGAGTACTTTAAAGGCAGACCAGCAGGTTCTCTATTGTAATCCGGGTTTGTTTGTAGAAAATCTCATTTCAACTCTGCGTCCTGATTTACATAATTCTCTTTTGTGGGAGCAAAATGATCCTCGTCTCGCCATCAGAGCTCTCCCACGCACTCACCCATTCAGCTCCTGTTATTAACAACTGTGTTTTGTTTTGTTATTTTTCTCCGTTGCATGCTTCCAGTTTAATATGCAGGTATGGCATTGTTATTATTCCTATGATTTCCTAGAGACTCTGGCTCCTCCTGCCTCTTAGTTTTCGACAAGGGGCCCATTTTCCCCGAGCTAATCATAGTCACTGTATCAAAGCTGTGAGTCGATCAGATTGGGTATCTTGTGAAATGTGCCTGAGTATAGATGTTTTACAGAAGAACGGACAAGCAGGTGAAGAATTCCGCCCCCGAAAAGCAAACGGCTGTAACTGTGTGCTTTTAAAGGGTCAAAGGATGTCTGCAACAATAATCATCCACATATAAATGCAACAAAATGATATGCAGAATAGGACTGCGGTAGGAGATAAAGTAAAGAACTAACACTGACTCCACATGCAGACGCCTGAAACACACAAAACTACGAGTCTGAGTGTTCAGTTGAGTTTTCACTACATTTTACCTGACTTTGAAACACCTCATGCACTCATTTTTGTGTGTTTATTTGTACATTTTGAATAATTTGAATACTTTTGTGGTGCATTTCGGCTGCAAACATCTGCACGTTGGTTGAATCAAACATCAAACATGGCCAAAAAATATGAGGCTCAGAAGGATAGTTTTGCACTTTATAGATATCATACATATGTCAACCATTATGTTAGCGTAGCAACACTGTAGGATTGCATTTTTTTCCCTCAGATCACAGATGAAATGTGCCATTTTGCAATTCAAGTGCAGCCCAAAGAAAATACAGATCAGTCTCTCACGTCAGCCTTAGGATGAACTTAAATTGAACCTAAACTGTGTGTGTGAGCATTTTAGAAAACCTTCAGTATTCCTTGTTATCCCTTACATGTGTGTGATTTATTTGGATTGCTGTTTTATTTTTTTATGTTTTTTTTTTTTTTTTTTTATCAGTCTCCTCCAACACCTTGCTCTCTGTTTTTATTTATTTGCACCACTCTGTTGTTGTCATCATCTTGTTTTTTTCATCATCACCTTATTTCCTGTTTTTGTTTTTCCCCACATGGTGTCACCCTCTCTCCTCTCATCCTCCTCTCTCTCCTCTCCTCTCTCTCTCTCCTCTCTCTCCTCCACCCTTGTCTCTCCGTCTTCCATCCATCACCGTCTCCCAGAGACATAGTCAAACTGGTGGAGGTGTCAAACGACGGCGGGCCCCTGGGAATCCACGTGGTGCCTTTCAGTGGCAGGGACCGCAGGTAAAAAGAAAAAATATCCAGAGCAGAGGCGTGGTGCTTTTCAAAGAGGTGAAGAGAGTAAAGGAGAGGAACGTCCACAGGGCCTCAAACAAGAACTGGAAAGGTCATAAATAGTTTAAAACAGGTGTCAGAACTGTTATTTTAGATTTGTACAATACAGGGTAGTTACACAAAATGCAAAACACCTTTTTTTTTAACTAATGTGCTTTATTAAACACAATCCTCATTATCATATCTGCTCCACATTTACACTTCTGTACTTTAACTAGCTGTGTTTGATCAGAGAAAGATTAGTTTTTACTTTTTCAGTTTTTATTAAGTTTTGCACTGATACACAGCTGACAGCTTTTAGATTAAAAGGAAAAAAAAAAAGAAAATTGCCCACTTCCCCCCCGTAGCTGTGAAGTGTCAGCCTTATTATAGACTCATAAAAATGAATTTGCTTTTGTTGAAATTTGCTTCCCAGCAAAAAAAAGTCTGTAAATGTGTTCATTTTTGGCTTATTGAGGTCTGAACAAAGCCTGGAGAGAAAGTGTGTGCTGCATCACCTGAGGCACACACACACACACACACACACACACACACACATACACACATACATGCCAGACATTCCTCTTTGGTGCCCATGTGTAATCACTTCATCACTTAAACACACACACACACAAGCAGGTCTGCGTTGTCGGCATCATGAAACCATTTGCCAGTTTACAGTAATCAATCATGCTTGTTTAGGGTTTTCAGGTGACAGTCATATTTGTCCGCGGCCGCTGTCACATCAGCTTTACGTGATTCACAGGATACACTGAGCAGCGCGCACACACACACCTTCGACACATTCAGAAGCACACATTCACAGCTGGAACGAAGCTGTGAAGGAATTAGAGGAATTTCACATCTGGTTCGAATGGAACCAGAGAGGCAGTTTTTGGAGGTTGTGATCAAAGTCGCGCAGCCTTTTTATAGCTGCAACAAGCATCCAGTTAAAAAGCTCAGTATAGCTGAGTGAATAAAATAGTTCTCAAGCCTGACATTTACGTGGAGGTCTCTCTCATTATTGTAAGAATGTTGACATTTTCAGATCAGTTTTAGTCCAGTGCTTTATCATTTTTACAGAGCTGAGCTTATTTTCTGCCCCGCGAACGGCCAAACTTTCTTTATGCGTGACTCAGCCCTGAGACCCACAAATATGATCAGTGACTAGAAACTCACTGTTGCGCTTTATTGAAAATCAAGATCATGTCACTTTTCTCGCTGCCCGACTTAATCAACCTAAAAGCACATTTATAATGCACTTTTCTTTTATTGGGGAAATGTCAGAGTAGGCGTCGTCCCAAGATTAAGATGCCCAGCTTTCATCAGAGAAATAGCCCCTTCATGGCAAATCGCATTGTGTTCTCACTCAAATTCAATCAGTGGAATTGTCTCTGAACTTTTTCAACTCCTGAACTTTTCTGCCCTCTCTCTGTAATCACATTCCCATTCATATTGAATTATAAGCCTCAGGCGAGGGTGAGTATTAAACCCTAAAATCAACCCAATTTACCTAGCCGACACTCGCTCATACCACCTCAGAAAAAGCCCAGATGCACGCGGACACAGACTTTATACCGAAGAAGACTCGATTAGGTTTGTGCCGTCTTTCCCACCCGCGGTTGATTTTCTTCCTCAGACTCGGATCTATAATCCGCAGAGCGCCCTTTCAGGTGAAGTTAGCCTCTCGCTGCGGCTGTGCGGGGAGGCATAAGCCAGTTTGCCACAGCGGATTACAGGGCGACAACGGTTGCAGCTCAGCATGGTTGAAGCGCTGCTCTGCGATAGACCAGCCTCCATCCAACCCGCCTGCTTACCACAGTTTAATGCTGCTGCTTTCTGTCGCCGTCTGAAAGCTTTGTTTATTTATTTTATTTTTTTTGTGTCGCTGGAGTCTTGGGGAGGTTAGAAAATTAACACCTGCAAAGCGTCGACCCCGGCAGAACCACATTTGAGTTTTTAGAACGTGTTGATTGCCTTTGAATAGACGCCTCCCCCACACAGCCTCTGAAGCACCCTGATGTGATGTGACTGCTTTCTCTCATAAGCCTCATTGGTACACTGATGATGCAAATGACAGGACCACACTCTGCACTCTTTCAAGCACCGCATGATAAAGCAGAGGCAGCAATTAGGCATAGCTTTTTTTTTTTTTTTGGGTCAGAAAAAGCTTTTCATTATCGTGACATAGACTGATTCTTGGATAGCTGCCTGACGATGGAAACAGGGATGTTTGTATCAAGTCTGTATTATTGTGGTTGCAATAACACAGAAAGCCACAGAATAACAAAGCGTTTAATGTCAAAGCAAATACTAAAAATTCAAAGACTTTCTAGGCCTAATCCTCAAGGGATTTGACAGGTGAGCCTTTAAGCACAAACAACTACATAGAAGAGAAGATTTTTGTTTTACTCTCTACATAAAGTCTAAACATCTCTTTGACAGAGAAACTCTAACTGTGTTTGAAGAAAGTCACAGGGATTATAATTCAGTAGATCCTCCACCTCAGCTCTGTCCAGGCTACAGCAAAAGCATCCATGTTGAATCCATGGACATCGCCTTGCATCTTGTTGACATGAACGTTTGAACATTTCAGGACTCTTGGCTTGTTGGTCAAGCGTCTGGAGCGAGGAGGCAAGGCCGAGCAGCAGGGCCTCTTCCAGGAGAACGACTGTATCGTCCGTATCAATAACGGAGACCTGAGAAACATCCGCTTTGAACAGTAAGACGGCAGCTCTCAGCGCCGGGCTCTGATGCTCCCCGGACTTTGCTTCCTTCCCTCTTCTTATACCTTTTTTTTTTTCTACCTTCCTCTCTGCACTCCTGCCAGTGCACAGGCTCCTCTACTGCCCGTCACTGTGCTAAGCTAACCTCTCCCTATTAAACTCCTGTAGGTCGCACCCTCAATCGCTGGAGCGCTCTTCCTGCAATCCTCTCAGCCTTTATTCCCCTGTGTTTCTGCAGCAGCTCCAGTGGATTCCTATTGTTACACCTTTCTCTTCCTTCCACTGGAAGGACCGAGGATAAGCCTCCTAACATTCATAGCCTCTGCTTTTCAGCCCTGTTCACATCTTATGTTTCATTACCTGCCTAACCGAATCCGCCTGCTAACTCCCCTCTCCCTCCCCTCTTTTCTAGATGCTATATTCTGCATGCATGCCTTCATGCTGCATATATGATATAACCCTCCGAATACAGTGACAAAAATCCAGTGTTGCATATGTGCATATGTTTTCAACTCCACTGTGCAATTCATGTGTTAAGACGACTCTCCTCCAAAGGACCACCCACACATTGGTACATACTAGTGGTACATACTAGTGTGCTTTCTGACATGCAGACATGCAGTAATTGAAAGGGACTGTTCACTCGTTATAAGATAGCTTTAAAAAAAAAAAAAAAACAGAAATCAGAACAAACATTTATATCTTGTTGTATCTAGCCATGCAGATAGTTTTGGTTTTATGTGTTGAGGCTTTGAAACGTCTCTGAGATGGCTGAGATGTTCATGAAACAATTTTTTTTTTTATAATACAAAGAGCATGCTGTCAACAGCTCCAAGAAAGGGACTATTTCTTTCTCAGAAATAGTTTCAGAATTTGCCCTTTATTGTATTGGAGCGGAGGCAGAAATTTAGGTAAACCCTCAGGTAATTAAACCTGATAAAAGTATGAGTACGTGAGGAATTACACGACTTGGGTGGACCAACTCTTTAATCCCAGTCGTGTCATGGTGTGCCCGCCAACCCTGCTGTTGAGTCATAAGTCAAGTAATGGATGGGAAAAAGGCTTCCATACATAGTGTTGTAACAGGAGCGTCAACAGTTGCTCTTGTTATTTAACAGTATTTTTATAAGGGAGCGGATTACATCTCGTCTGCCACTCATGTCTACTCGTACTCAAATCGTAAAGATGCCGAGACGAGACCCCCTCAGGGACGATCATTAGTGGCTGGGAAAGTGGGCCTGGAATTTCACAAGGAAATTCTCCATGGGGGGGGGGGGGTTCCGAGTTGTATTTTGCCATTGAGGCTGAGGGCAAGGGTAGCAGGGGTAGCAATAGAAATTCTGAGGCCCCGGTATTTTCCCCGAACGTCTGTGCAGCTGTCAGGGGGCGAGCGAAGAGCCATACCAAAGTCCGTTTTATTGAAACAGGTGGCGCTAACAAGGCTCTGCTGTTACAGGGTGCTGACAGCCAACATAAGTTTCCATTCACACCTACTGTACAGGAGCTCACGCTGAGAGGGGGGTTTAAAAGAGGATTTTTGGCAAACTATCCGACGCATAGAGGTCTCCTTCATCTGGAGCCAAATGAGGGGATTATGTGATGGAGCTGTCGGGGAGGGTTCGCTCGCGCTCTTTTTAGAGCCGCTCACGCTGGCAATAAGTATTAATTAACATGTCAGAATTTTCAGGTGGGCGAAGATGGATTTTATATATATATCGAATGGGTGTGTATGTGTTAGAGAGAGACATCGGGTACGTGGAGCGCTTCAATAGGCAAGCTCCTGCAGAAAAGTATGAATGTAAACGATTAAGAATAGCTGAGAGAGATATTTAGGGGTAAAATCAATCAATTAATCGACTCTCTTCTTCCTCCCTTAAACTTCCTCTCTCTTTTTGTCTCAGAGCGCAGAACATGTTTCGTCAGGCCATGCGCTCTCCCGTCATCATGTTCCACGTGGTGCCGTCGTCGATGAAGAGCCACTACGAGCAGCTGTCCCACGCCGAGAGGAACCCGGCGTACGCCTCGGGCCGCTTCAGCCCCGACTCCCTGACGGGCAGCAGCGCCGGCGTGGACCACACCCCGCAGAGGATGTCCCGACACGGTTCCCAAACGCACCCGCACTCTCATGCGCATCCTCACTCTCACGCTCACCCAGAGCAGAGCGACGGCTACACACCTCTGACTCACCCGGCGGTCTCTGCGGCCAAGCCTCCGACCGGACACACCCACTCGCCTCAGAGGGGGATGAACTCGACGCCAACAGGAGGGTACACCAAAAAGGTCGGGAGGAGGCTCAACATCCAGCTAAAGAAAGGTGAGGTGATGAAAAGTGTCAGATTAAAGTGGGAGAGAAAACAAGGTTCATGTTCAATTGAAACATATTTTAACTTTTAACGTGTTTCACTTAGTTGCCGTGGGGCACGAGAAACCTTGTTCTTTGTTATGGGATAGATAATCTAAAATAACAAATAATTCAGTTGTTGAATGTGAACATTTTAGAGAAGATAAATCTCCTGCAACACATAGCCAATACCTGAATGGGGAACATAGTTTTGTAAAACCACATTTCAACCCAAAGTATGCAGAACTTTTAGTCCCTAAAAATGTTAACTGCAGCCCATTGTTGTCTGTGTTTCCACCGTGATCTAAAGACCCACAAAGATTAGCCAGATTAGTCGTTTGAAAAAGCGACGGCTGTTTTTACACATCATTTTCTGCTGTGCTGGATTTCCTCCTCAGCATAAATACTCAGTAAGACGTGGACTTCATTGCCGTCGCTCCATCTGTCTGAGACCTTCTTCTGCTCCATATTGATGTTGAGTAAAAACAAACTATAAAAACAGTTTGTTTGCAGATGCAGACTTTAAAAAGATATTGCTGAAATAAGTGGTTGAAACGCGGCTTAAGACACCAGTTTTCGTTTCCATAGTGGGTCTCTTCCAGTTTTCTGATGCACTTAGCTTCTGTGTTTCTCTGTCTGATTGGATCCATGTCAGTAGAAATGAGAGAAATGTTTAAACCCAGAAACACATTGGTAGCTTAAATTATCAAAAACACTCTTCATTGTTATTGTGGGGGGGAAACATCTCAGTCCTGACATGACACATTACATCATTTTGTTTTTGAAGCATCATCTTATTCTTTCCAGAGGGTCTGTGAAAATATCTCCTCATGCTTTGCATTCCTCTGGCGTTTAAAAATGCGAGGGATGCTTTGTGTGTTCTTTCCTTTCCGACTGAGTAAACAAACAATTTCCGCTTTACTGGCACATCAAAATAAAAAATAATAAAGTGTAGGAACACTTTGTTGAGGAGTGCAGAATGTGAAGAATGATGTAACTGCCTTAAAAACATTCAGAGTTTACCGTCCTGATGTGAGCAGTTGGCGATGAGTCCAATAAACTACGCAGAACCTGGGAGGTGGAAACGCAGAATGAAAGGCGATGCTGGGAATAAAACTCCGGGGACGTCTCCTCGGTATAGGCTTTGACTGACAGCTGGCACAGGTGGTGCAAACCTCTGCCAACGGGATACCAGGTGTCGGCGCCAGGTCTCAGGGCCGGGGAGCTTGTTGCTAAGCAGCCGCTGGTCTCCGTGTGCTGTCAAATGCCACAGCAAAGAGTCTGACAGGGCTGCACCATATGCCTGTTGAAGTTTTCACCCAAATCTGTTCCCTCTCTCGGGACCTGAATCAAGCCAGAACATAAAACATAAAAAACACCCAGCTGGTTGTTGCATATACCTTTCTGGCAGATAGCTATTTCCACTTGTTCCTTCTTTATAGTCCTTTCTTCTCATTCACATTTCCCTGCTTAGTCATACCTAGAATACTTTCTGCATATGATATGCAGTCAAAGATATTATCTTTCCTCATTCCACCTTTTGTTTGCTGTTGTTGGAGCAGACACTTGCGGGGATTACAGCGACTCCCAAGAGGCCGTTTGGCTCATCTGTTTTGTTTTGAGTGCCGACTTTAGCCCACAGCTTTGAGCGCAGATTAAACCCCCGTATTGTTTATGCGCTCGAATCAGGCTCCGGTCTCCTTGCAAATCCCAGGGAGTATCAAAATCAATCAAGGAATCCCATTCTGCACAGGAAATTGCTTGGGTATGTCTTAATCAAGCTAATGGGAGTTTAAAAGATCCTCCTCCCTGTTTAAAGCCAGGAACGCTATAGGCATTTACCGGTGAGTATAATACCGCACCTCGTCTGCCTGCGGGAAGTTGATTGGCTCATCAATGTGGGGGATTAGGTGGAGGATGTGAAACAGAATAGCTAAACGTTCTGCTTTTCTGTGGTGCATGAGCTCAGTCAGACAGGCAGTGTGGATTAGGGCCAGTGCTCTGATACAGCAAGGGATGCTCATTATCTTAAACTTTGTTGTGTAGTCTATCACTCAGCGTCACTCAGAGCAGTCGCATTACAAAGCTCCCTTTAACGCACATGAAGTACTTTAATCAGGACTTGAAGATGTGTCCAGATGTGGTGCTCGTGGAAAAGGGCAGACTCTGTTGATCGTCTTCTCCGCCGACAGAGGCAGACGTGGTGGAATTAGTTACCTCTCCGTAACCCTGGACAGTTTAATATGTTCTTACCAGAGGTTGTTTTTCAGTTCTTGGGTTCAATTAAATAGCAGAGAAAAGTATTAAAAGTCTTCAGGCTGAACTTACTTACTGGCACCATGTAATTGAATGTACTTATTACATGCTCCAACTTTGTACTTTTAAAGAACTAAGTTTCCCTGCCTAGCAATATATCCTACTTTAATTATTCACCGTAAACCTACATGAGCTCTCTGCTGACAGGAAGCAGGATTTCTCTTCATTTTCTGTATTTAACTGGCTTAATAGTAGGAAATTGTTTGTTTGTCTGTCAGGATTATCGACGATGTGAAATACAGGCTTGTGTTACTAATGGTTCATAATGATACACTTTTAAAGGGCTGCAGGCAAAACTTGCAAAAAGCACACAAACAAAATCACATCCGCCCACATAAACACTGATTAATGCGCGCAGACAGATGAACAACATCACCGATATTGTGCGCTATAAGTGCCAGGTCACTCCAGAACATGGAGCGAGAATCATTAGCATGTTCTTTCCCCAATAGCTAGGACTGGAAACTTGGTCATTAGGGACTATTTGTGCGTTGTTGAGTGGTTGCTGCTGATTTTACAGTAACTAATTGTGTTCATTGCGAAACACAAAAAGAACAGCTTGAAAAGTTTTGCAGAAGAAAGGTTGTTCAAAACAGGTTGTGCAACACAGCTGTTACGATAAGTTTCTGCATTTTTGACTCCTTATTCTCTCAAAAGTTGGCACTATTGAGACATGTTTTGAATTATGTGTACAAGGCACTTTTATCCATGAAAGTTATGACAAATGTTTTAAACTCTCATTTCTTTTTTCCCCCCAGCTTTGTGACAGACTAAACATTACAAAGTGAACATAGGTTGTAATTGATCAATCGGTCGCCTGCTGAGAGTCAGACAGATGCTGAGGCCAGGTTTATTCCTTTATTCCTGATCAAACAAACATCTGAGCCAAATGTCTGCCTTAAAACTTACCGCTGTTCTTGCCTGAACTTACATCAGACCCAGGAGAACCAACAGCAAATGAAAATCAACTTTTTCACAGTAGTTTTAAGTAACAGATAAAACCAGATTACATCATGAGACCTCTCCTCACTGCAGGTCCTGAGGGGCTCGGCTTCAGTATAACATCACGGGACGTTCCCATAGGGGGCTCGGCACCCATCTACGTGAAGAACATTCTGCCACGGGGGGCTGCGATCCAAGATGGCCGCCTCAAAGCAGGAGACAGGTTGCTGGAGGTGAGAAAGTGCTGTGATTTGACTGTGTTATCTAAACTAGAAATAGTTTGCAGTTTTGTTCTAAGATGAGACAAACCTCAGAATGACATGTGTCACAGCGTTAAGACCTCATAAGTACTAATACTTTTAATCCATCAAGGATACCTGTCATGTGCTGAATTTAAAGTGGAACTAATTAATTTCAGTCACACACTTTGTATGGAAATAGAGCAACCTGGAATTAAATCAAAGAGCATGTTTTCATACTGCGGCGCAGCAAGATGGCACGGCTTCTAAAGTCGCGTTATTCCACATTGCAAACCATTTGCATAAAGGATTAAACTGCAGTGTTATTGCACCAAACTTCTTTGATCCACAGGTTTATTTTTCTCATTTGAAGCTTTCTTTGAACTATTGATGAAAGAGCTAGTTGATCTCTGTATTAGACAACTGTGATGGGAAAAAAAGAGGTTTTATCACCCTGAGCTAAAAAAAATAGCCAAGAGATGAATCCATGTAGTCTATTTTTGAACTAACTCCAGACATTTTCTCTCCTGCTCAGGTGAATGGGGTGGACCTGAATGGACGGACCCAGGAGGAGGTGGTGTCCCTGCTCCGGGCCACACCCATGGGTGGGGCTGTGGGGCTGCTGGTCCTACGCCAGGAAGACACTTTCCTCCCTCGAGAAGTGGTACGTTTGTCGCTCTCCCCCTCCCTTTAAACATTCCTTTACCTCCTCATCCTGTCAGCATCATGTGTTTTAGCATCACGCCTCACATACAGCCCCCCCACCTCGCCCCTATGCATGGATAAGTTTAGGTTATGGGTGTGTTTCCAGGCATACGCGTGAGATTGTCTGTGTATGCCCCTGTGCCGTCGCAAGTGCCGTTAATCTGCACAGCGAGCGTCTGTGTGTTGTCTTCTCATTTCCCAGCTAACACAACACGCTAGCCGAGCATGCAGATTGATTGTCCCGCTCCGTCGCCGCACTCCTCTCTATTATCAAACCGCGGCTAGCCTCAGAGGAAACCTGTAGAGCTCAATCTTTTCTCTTTATCTCCTTCGCCCTCTCCTCTCCTCTCGCTTTCACTCCGTCTCTGACTTTCTTCACATGTCACCCTCCCCCTCCCCGCTCCTTTCCTTCTCATTCACCAGTTCCCTTTCCTTCCTTCGCTTTGTTAGGTTACCTTCTCTGTCTGTGTATTTCCATCTCTCGCGCTGTGTTTTGCCTCCAAGCTAACTTGCTAGATTGATGGATGTGGGGCTAAAGAGACAGACGCAGGGCAGGTAGTAGGCAGAGAGTGAAAAACACACTTGGCTTGAATATCAATCAGGCAGCATCCTTACACTTTACACTATACAAACAACAATACAGATTTTTTTTTGTGCTGTTTCTGGACGCTGCTGCTGTCACTCAGTCTGGACAGATGCCACTCACAGCTTGTAACATCAGTGATTCATGCAAAATGTTGCTAATTTAGTTGCTATGTTTCTTACAACTGTTTGCTTTCTTCAAGGTTGTGTTTTTACATGATGCCAGATGTTACACTTAATTATCTTTACAGAGAATTCAGGTCTGATGTACTGCACATCTCGAGTTACCTCAAAGTCGTTTGATAAAGAAGTGAGCTCATAATAGCCAAGATGAAAACAAGGTGGAAGACAACTGTGGTTTAATTGTGGTTTTTTTTTTTTTTTGCTAGCGAGCGTTAAATCACATTGGTGTTTACTCCACAGCAGCAGGCAATGATTCTCTGCTATCTCTCCAGCTCCAAAAGCTGGCTTTAACATGCGCCTTATCGAGTAGTAACATGAGTTATAGCACCAGACAGCCTTAAATTCCCCCTCTGTTGTCATAAAAGTGGTCTCTCCCAGCACCCTCAGCAGTCACCGGGGCCATTAGAGGCACAAGCAGCCATTCGCTAGCAAATAGTGTCAATCAAGTGGCTGATTGGTGACAATTATCACAGCGAGGGATGCAGAGGAGGCTATTGGTTGGCTGTCACCACAGGCGAAGTTAGATGAAGGAACCGCCATACTGGTCGATACTCATTTTTAGATTAGAACGAAGCTTTTGAGTCCGTCTGACTCTGTGGCGTTGGTAGTTAGATGGTAGGATTTATTTGAGCCGTGGTTAGCAGCTGGAGAGGCTGATGTGAGATGGGACTCGAGGGAGATGAAGTCCAGTGCACAAAACGAGCAGCTTCAGTCTATTTTTTAAAAGCTGTGAACAAGGCTCAGCACTTTCTCATATATTTTAGAGATATGGGAGACTAAACGGCATGACATAGCTTAACCAAAAACAGTGTGTTGAGACTAAACAGCACATTTTCTTGGCACATAAGTATGAATTAAAAATGTCAGTTACTAAGCTTTATTTATTAAACCTAATGTAGCGCAATGAAAAAGTAAAACAACAGCTGTTGTATCATTTGTACAGCTGCCACGTGCAGTTGCAGTTCTTTACATGAATGACAATCTGATAAAATGATGAGAGCTGCGATGTAAATTGATATTGATATGATGATATGCTAATATGATGTTAGTAATGCACTGCACATTCATGCACATGTGAGTAAAAATCATATTTAGTTTTGTTGATGGAAAAGTGGGACTCGTCCTGAAGTGCCCAGGTTTTGATTGATTGTTTGAAGAATATTTGACTTACACACTGTCAGCTTTAATCAACATATATATATTCATTAATCCTTTATTTTCCCTCAAAATCTGTGCAGAACATATTACATAGTGCTTTTTTCAACCTGAATAGGTCATCCTGCATATAAAAGGAGTTTGAGTTGATATTTAGTGTATTATGGTTGGAAATGCATACATCATTTAATTTACTCATCAGTTAATATTGCATAGATCAGAGCGAAAACACTCCTGCCTGTTGCTTGTGAAGCTAATTGTTGTGAGCTCACCTACGTCGCTGTCTTATCTGTATCATGGCAGCAGAACAGTAAGAGGACACTGGTTAGAGAGATGCTCGAGAGTAAATACTCAAAGTGCAAAAGTGTACGGGGGTACAAAAATAGGATTTTCTCCCCCCTTTTGTTCCCAGTGGAAGTGACACCTTTAAAGATTTGTGACATTTTGTCCTTGCAAACACTACAGTTGTTTCTGAGCCTCACTTTATATTAAAAGTCTGAGTGCACACCACCTAATAAAAACTACCCATCTGTCTGTTGAGATCTATCATTTTCATGCTCATGCTCATCCATAAATTTCGTCTTTCCACAGCTTCTTATGTGCTCAAATTTTAACTGCTCCTGTCGATAAATATTTTTGCTTGATTACTTGTGGTTCTTCTGTCCCCCCTCTATCCTCTAGAACGCTGAGCCCCAGGTGCAATGCCCCAGAGATTTGGTAAGACTCCACCCCAACACTAGCCTGCAATTAAACCCACTTCCCAAAACCGCCTCTTCTTCCTTAACCGCTCCTACTCCTTTATTTAGCCCGAGCTTCCCTTTGCATGGATGTTATTAATCTCTGCTCGAACGTTATCACCCAGTTGAGACAAAAGCTCATACATGCATTCAGTGTCCACTAACAAACCAGCTAGATAATCAAAGTGCAAGTCACTCGTCATGCGTATAAATTTTAGTCAGTAACACTCATTTTAATCTCCATCCGGAGTTGCTCTAACAAATCACAATTTCATGGTTCATCAATATGGACTGTTGAGGCTGTGCTGCGGAATAATTCGCTCCATCACTCCCCTCAGAGCTGTATTTGTCAGCGAAGGTGGAAACACATGGGAGTTTGCTTTATTTGTCGGCTGTGGATAAGGTTGTCAGTCTGGCCTTCTTGCAGCAGTCTCACTCTAACGAGTGAGGTGAATAACAAACAGGCTGTTTAGTTTGTGTTTCACTTTATTGAGAGAAAAATGCAGACAGAGCTGGCTGTGGCTGTCTCGGTGCCAAACATGCACAGAAACTTTGACAGCTTCGAGATATGACGCCGTGTGTAATAGAGGTGCTTGACATATATAGCCTACTATATCATATCCATAAATACCCAGGCACCGAATGCAAATAAACACTCCTAACCTCAGGATATTATCCCACAGTGGAGGCAGATGTGTTTTAGTATGAGAAGGTCCCATTTGTGAAGAATCAGCAGGATGTACAATATCTCCAACTGTTACAATACGGTCTCGATGGCCTTAACGTTCCTCGTCACACATTATCTTAAAAGGTTCTCCACCACAGCAGCCGTTAAAAGCTCATCTGTCTTTACTGCTGAAATTAAAAGGCTATTCGGATTTCCATAACTCTCCATTTACATACCCAACTTGAGATGTAATTTTAGCAGCCACAGACTTCACGTCTTCACATCTGGCCTCGCCTTCAGGTTACATCTGGCCAAGCGCACGTGATCGGTTGCCTTTTCTGCGTGGCACATTAGAAGTGTAATTGGCCAGTTAATTTGATCGGCGGTCCTACCTGCCAGCTGTGTGGATGATCCTCTGCATCGAGAAACGCTGTGGCGGGAAGTTGTCGATTATTGCGACTGCAGCTGGCAGTCAAGCACACGTTCAGACATGATGACGTGTGTCATTCAGTCGTAAAATAAGTCGAGAGAAAGCCTTGTACCCTCGCTGCCTTGTCAGTGAGGGTTGCCAACGCTGTGATAAATGTCACATTATTAGTTGGCTTATTATGAGCCACCCTTGGCAGCATTGTGCTCTGAGAGATGCCTTTTCAAAGTTTTGTTTTTTATTTTGCAGAAATCTTTGTTTTCCCCTCTTCCTACTTTTATTTTCTCACTAATGGAATGGAAATAAAAGTCAGACGGTTCAGCTCTCTGGTTTGATGACCTGCTAACTGCTTAGTTTAGGAGCCACAGTTGTATTAAGTGTTGTCTCTTTCTGACACAATTTCCTGGAACTGATCAAGACAAATCCTCAGTAACACAATTAAAGCAGATCTGGACTAAACACGTATATATTTATTCAAACATGCCGCCTAGCGCACCCTGGCAATTGTTTCATTTTCTCTTATTTTGGACATTTACCTCCCTAAAAAAATCGATGCAGCCACAGGGGCTAGAGCTAGACAGATTGAGGAAATGCACCACGGCCATGCTGTCTCCTCTCTCCCCCATTTTGTCTCTTCTCTTCCTAACTCCAAACCTCCAGATGAGCCGCTCTCCTCCTCACCCTTTCCTGGAACATCAACCGCCATAATGGATTCAGTGCCTTTCAGATGTTATCTGTTGTCAGGCGCCTCATTTTAAACATCTCGCCGCCAACAACAACAGCAGAGGCACCGTGATGGTGCACGGCTTTAGATGCAGGGTGTGGACCTGACAGAAAAGGGCAGCTTTTAATGGGCCAGTATCCATTTTCAAGTACCTTTCCAGGAAATGAAGTGAGAATTGGATATTGAGAGGTACTGCCGGAACTGATGAGTGTTTTCATTATTAATATCTCAATTATGTTTTCGATTAATTGACTAGTCTAAAAAATCAGAAAACGGTGAAAAATGCCAAACACAAAATACCTTCAGATAGTTTGTTTTGTCTGAATTCAAAAGCAGAAGGGCATTCACTCCTCATCATACTGACGGTGGACTGTTTTCCCTGCTGCATGCAAGGCAGCTCACATAAAGAGAGTTGATGTTAAAGTCGGAGCTGAAAGAAGAAAAGAGGTTTCAGTCAAGGTGAAACTCTGGGCTCGGTGCGTCTCAGTGTAGCTTGAGTATATCTGATGATTTTGTTACTATAATGGCTTTATTCCTCTTTATTTTTCCTCTCTTTGTGCAGTTAAGTGCAAAGTGCAATTAATGACATAAAAGAAAGAAAGCTAACAGAATATAATATGTAGACAGCTTGTGGACCTGCAGGTTTTGCCGGCACTCCAGTTGGGGGTTTTGAGGTTGGCACGCCGTGACTCATCCTGCAAGAGAGAGAGAAAAGGCGAGCTCTGTGGAGGGTTACGCGGCAGACAAAACGCAACAACTGAAGTGGAAAAAAACACTCACTTCTTGAAATCGGTCCAATGACCCAAAAATCACCAACGTTTTCACAGCAGACCGCTAGAGGCTGTCATTAGTCATGTGACAATCTGGTTTGTTGTGTTCAGCTTTCTCTCATTACTCGTTACTGTTTTTCTGCAGCAAAGCAAATCTCAACTTGACTCATTATAACACATTACATCCCTCCACGTTGAATAATTGAGCACCTCACTCCTTATATCTTTGGCCCAGATGTCCCTCAACACATTCCTGCATTGAGTTGTTAAGTGGCCTCTGTCTGTCTGAGGAGCTCTTGTGTCTATCTAACCTGTTGACTTTGACTGCCCCCCTTTTTAGCATCCGAGGCAGCCCGTGGCAGCCGGGAAACCCCATTGGCTGATTGAGGTAACTGCTGCATGACATCACCAGCTTGGGTCATTATGCTGCATAGGGGGGAAAAAAAAGCGTCAGAGGCAAACGAGATACTTTGGGTGGCTTCGCACACAGGCTTGGAGTCATTTACGCAATTCATTGCTTTGCCAATGGTCTGTGGAAACAAAACACTTTGTTGGGTTTTTTTTCTGCCTCTCTCTCAGCAGCTCTCACCCTCTCTTTAATTTTCGTAGTAACTCTCTTGTCTTGTCTCTCTTTGTCTCTCTCCATCCTCCCTCTCCTCGCCCTGCCTTTCTCGCACACACTTAAGGCACACTTAAAAGACGCAAATCCTCCTCCCTGCACCTGGCTCGTACAATGGAGCACCGATCAAAGGCATCCGTCTTTACATGCCTGCCCTGATAGTTCCATAATGGGCCCCATAACATGAACATTCAGCCCCATTGTTTACGCCATTAGTCACACAGGCTTATGGAAAATTACTGCAACGCTATATTGAAAAGCCATCAGCGGTGGCAGCAGCAATACTGCAGCGACACGGTGCCAAGATGCTATCTATCACACGTGCACATTTCCTCTCCTCTCTGCACACAAAGCTGTTATGAAACGGCAATCTGTTAGCGCGTCGTCAAATGACGAAGGCTTTCCTGATGAAGAGATATAGTGCTCAGCATTGCAGAACATGTGTTGGCTGCTCATGACCTGGCATAAATATTACATCCAAATGTCCAGTGTTTTATCTTGTAATGCAATATGTCTATACTTAGCTATAGGTGTGATGACACTGTGTGGGATGAGTCAAAGCATTGTTCATCAGATATTGTCGTCATTAATGCAACTTAATTTGAAGCTTGGTATAAAATAAAGCTGTCAGTGTATGATAATTATCAGCTTAAATGAGCAAAAATACAATATTGACAGTATTAACATACCATAACCGATGAAACAGCATAATGCTTATTTAAGGATGATAATTTCAGCATAATGATAAATGACTCGATTTGAATAATTAATAAGCAAATCATTTCTGCCATATTTTAATTAATCATTGCTTAAGTCTAATTTATGTAATAGCCTTGACATAACAAATCCCTATTTATTTATTTTTATTAGTTATCATTTGTTTTTTGAGATAAATGAAGAACTGCTGATTCTGTTGCCTCCATTAACAATAATCTAAAGTTTTATTTTGAGCCTGTAGTGAAAATATGCAATTTTAGGGCACTTTTACTCAAGTAGTTTCATCATATCCTCCTTTGTACTACTTCACCACGTCTCACATGCAGACTTTTGACTCCAATTCATGAGCCTGACAATACATATGTACTTTTTTCACGTACATCTCAGACTTTTACTCGTGATGTGGTACTTTACATTGTGTTGCTGCTTCTTTTAGCCGAGTAAAGGGTCAGAATACTTCTTCTAACACTGCTTTGGCTGCATAATAGCGTGGAGTTTTTACCATAACGGGGAGTCATTACAGAGGTTACATAACTTTGTATCATTATTAGCACAATAGGATCGCCGCAGTGATTAATGGCTGCAGCAGGCCCGGTGCTGTTTCTGTTTCCTGTAGCGGCCCGTTGGTGACACAGACGAGTCAATCAGAGCGGGCCGTTCTGCTGCAGAACAGGCTCTCCAGCTTAATTAAAGTGATGTTTCAAGCTGCCACCTGGCCCATGCACACACACACACACATTACAGCCACCCATGCTGCACACTCCACACACACACACACAAACTCACAGTATACAGTTACATAGGCTGTTACATAGGATATACTGAGGCTTTTACACATTACGAACTTGAAAAACACACACACACACATCAAATAGCTTGCCACACACACACTACACCACTGCACAGTCACACATAAGTATACTCACACTCGCGCACACGTACGTGGAGTGACACGGAGCAGCTGCTGGTGTAATTGCTCTGGGCTGGATGAGGTTATAAATGGTTTCTAGTGGGTTGTGGGGCTCTAAAGAGTGAGCCGCATAGTGTTTGTGTGCCCAGAAAGGAGAGAGAGAGAGGCTAGAAAGAGGGCAGCTAATTAGTTTTGGACAGCAAGTGAGAAGTAAGTGTGTGTGTGTGTGTCGATTCTTCCCGTACGTGTTGCAGTCGTCATGTGTCAGTGATGCGTGTTGGCGCAGACGCAGCATATAAGGATGACATTTGAGGTGAGCACACATGCTGTTTTGTGTGTTTGCGCAGACACATTTCCACCTATAGACACATACAGAGCCGCTGTCCCCCTCCCCCCACCCCTCCTCTGTCAGTCTTTAACACACACACACACACACACACCTGCCTTCCCCTCTTCCTCCATGCTCTGCTAGCCTTGGCTCCGTCGATTGCACAGGTATTTGATATTCATGGTCTATCAGCATGGAGCTACAGCGAGACGCATCAGAAAGAGTGAGAAGAAGAAGTGGCGGGGGGCAAGTGAAAAAAAAATTGGAATAAAGTAAAAAAAAAAAAAAAAAAAGTGGGATGAAGAGGAGGAAGGACAGCAGAAACGGGGAGTAAGAGAGTGGTGGAAAGATGAACAAAAGATTGAAACTCAATACATGAAAATGACCCGAAAGTACACAAAAGTAGGTCAGCAGGTGTCTGCAAGGTGTATTTTTTGGTCATATAGCAGAGATGGCAAGTGGAGAGAGACTGAGAGAGAGAGAGAGGGGGAGGGATGAAGAGGAAGATATAGGGAGGGGGGTAAATGTAGTGATAGAAAGTGAGAGAGGAATACGGAGAGTGTCAGTTTGAATAAAAAGAGATTTTTGCTACAGTAGGCAGCCAACAATGCTCTCCACGCCCGACTTCCCTCGACCAATTACACCCTTCACTGCCTCCCTCTCACCTCCCTTCCTCTCTTTCTCTCCCCTTCTCTCTCTTTCTTTACCATCTCCTCCCTCTCCTTAAAAAAAAAAAAAATCCCCTCAAGATGCCGTCAAATCGACAGGTTTGTTGGGCCAAAGTTGAGCCAGCTGCCGACCCGCTTCGTTTAAGGCACTAACCAGATGAATATGAAAAAGGTGTCACATGAGCTTTTTAAAGTTGGGTTCAGTCTTCTTTGATTTGGCAGACTTACAGAAGTGGACTATAGAAAGATGAGTTTGAGCTTCTGCTCAGTCCCTTCACCTCTAAAGTGTCTTAAAGTCGTGATTTAGTCATTCCCAGCTTAATTAAAAAAAAATAAAACAATGGCTCTTCATATTTAGCTGGTTTAGTACAGACGGACTCTTCTCGTACAAATAGGAAGATGAAGAAAGAGAGAGGACGAAAGAAGATGGTGAAAGCTGGAGAAAGAAAATAAGGGTCATAGAGGTGTGGTGGGATAGAAAAAAAAGGAAATGAGCAGTGGGAAAAGGTTTTAAAGAAGTGAAAGAAAGCAGAGAGCAGTATAAAGAGACAGGTAAAAAAAAAAGGTGGGATATGGAGATGGAGAGAGGGGAGAGATGTACAGCGAGAGAGTGAGGTGGCGACGTCTGTCTCCTTTTGTGTTCCACATGGATTCATCCCTTTCTGTCGGCCCTTTTCATTCACACTCCCTCGCTCGCTCGCTCTGTCATTGTCGCGCTCGCGCACTCTCATTCTTTTCACCCCCTTTTCTTTTCAGCTCCTCGCCTTTTCACCCTGGCTCTATTTGTCTCCGTCCCTCCTCTCAAGCCTGTCACTCCTCCTTCTCCCTCTCCCTCTCTTCACTTTCTTCCAACTCCTCTCTCCGAGCTCTCCTTACTGTACTGTTTCTTTTTTTGTCCTGCAGTTTATTTCTTTCTCCTTTGTTTCCACCTGTTTCCTCTCTTCATCACCATCAGTCAGGTCCTTTTTAAAATCTTTGCAAATATCTCAAATAATCTGTTAGAGAAAAGTAAACGTAACCACGAGGCGCCACAGTTGATCATGAAGTAATAACGACAAAACCACTGGTAGGTCGCATCTGACCGTTTTAATATCGCTAACGATACAGATGTCAGCTCTGCACTTCAGCTGCTTGAGCCGAGGTTCACTTCACAGACTGACAAGACAAGCTGCTTCACGTTAGACATTCCCATTAAGAACATTTTTTAATGTAATGAGCTTCAAACAGATGAGATGTGCTGTTAAACTGGAAGATAACCACACTTTTTATTAACCACCCATCATCATAAACTACAGAGCTAACCGCCGACTACCTTTTTTAACCAGCCAGGCTCTCTCTCTCTCTCTCTCGCTTTTGTCTTTTTTGAAACTAAAAGAAAAATGATTTTCCAGCTTTTCAAACATCCAAATGAGTCATATTTCTTTCTCGTGGCCAGCTCACAGAAGTGGCGTTGATTAGCTACAGCTGTGCTTGCGACGGCGAAATTGAGAACGACCAGACGTACCTTCTGTAAACACTCGTAAAAACTCGTCGAGTTTTAATTGCAGCATGTGAAGATTTAAGAATTAAACTCTTTCAAATCACAATTTAGATGCAGAAAAGATAAATCCTTTAGCTCCAATAATGGCATCCTTGTATGAGTCAGTAGTCTCATTTTTTAACCTTGAAGCTTCGTCACATCTGCTTAACTGATCAGTTATATTTTGGGGATTTGTAATAATTTCCTGTTTTTTTTTTATTTTACTTATTCTGACCATTTGCAGTTTAAGAGGATTAAGTCATTTTTAGTCACTTTTTAATTAGCGTTAAATTCATTTCCAGGAAGAATGAATTGGACTCGAGGTTCCAAAATAATTAAATTCCTGTTGTCTAATGTGTTATTAATCCTCGGCTCTTCCCACGAGTTGTGTCTGATATCAAATTGGCTTTTTTTTTTCCTGCTTTGTTTTTAATTCAATCTCGAATTTATTCAAGGTGGCGTTAATTTGTCTCTCCGAAGCATGCAGACACCCAGACAGTGTTGTTCATGCATGCTCTTCCTTCCTTCCTTTCTCTCTCCATACATCCTCGTTCTGCCCTCCTCTTCTGTCTCCCCCCCCACCTCCTTCCCCACTTTGACTCTCCCTCCATCCCTCTTTCTCCCCCCTCCCCTCCTCCTCCGCTCCACCCAGAGCAATTCCATCTCTCTCCCAGCAAACAAAGGGAGCTAATGACATGCTGACACCGAGCCCGATGATTGAATTCATTAGGCGTGCACAATAATTGCCAGGCGTGAGCGTGCACGCACCCATCTATTCAGAGGACAGCTGTCAAATAACAAGCAAGAGAGAATAGCTTTTTATTGTTGAGCTGGAAGAGAGAGAGGGAGAATGAACATAGAGAAAGAGTGAGAGAAGCACCTGTTGTGGAGGAAAGAGAGAGAGAGAGCGAGCACTCAGCATGTCAATTAGGCTGCTGTGTTCACGCAGGGTTACTGCGACGCTTACTGCCTGTTCGACGCACTCGGCATCACGATCCAGGTGCACGACATGTCAAATTCATTCTTGGACTTGTTTCAGGAAAGTGTGTGTACTCTCATAAAGATAAAGATTAGAATTTTACTTTGTTAAACGCTGAAATAAGTGAAGGACTTCTGCTAAAAAAAATAAATTCAGGTGTGTGATGGTCAGGGATGTTTGTTTGCAGATTCGGTATAGAAACAATAGTGAATTGCATTTTTTCTAAACATACATTTTAGTTTTTGTTTCATTAAAGCATTACCATAAACAGTATATAGTACTGATCTAAATTTACAGGTAGTGAACAGCTGCAGGGTAACAATGATATAGTTTGTGATCATTTTTAACTTTTCCATACTTGTTTGTGCCATTTTAAATGACTAGATTATTGCGATCATTTTCCAATTTAATATCAACACCAGATTCAATGAGACCAGTTTTATGAAACAGCAGTGTTTTTTGTATTGTGGGTTGAACAAAACACAGGATGTTGTTTTCCTGCAGCTGTTTCACAGTAAAAGCTCTCCCTTTGTTTTGCTTTATGCCTTGCTTTCTTCCCCTTTTACTTTGCTTTTATACACTCATTGAAGTTTTTTGGTGACTGTGGATGTTGTCATTGTGGTGGCTCACTTCTTTGTGATGTGCATGTTTTGGAAAATAATAATGCAACTAGTTGTACTTGTCAAGTGTTGCTGTACTAGACGGGGCTGCAAGAATTCAGAGGATTTGATTTAAAAACTAGCTCAAGGCTACATATCAGACACGGTATTTGTTTCATATGGAGGTTTGGAGCTTCATATTTTGGTGCATTATTTTTGATCTTTACAGTCGTCATCATCCTGCCTTACTCTGTTTTCCTGTGCTGATTCACTCCTCCTCTAACTCACCAGCAATGAAACCTGAATCCAACAATACATCACATCCTGATTGTGATAAAATCCCCGTCTGATCTGAAGCTGATGTGTTCCTAAATGTTTTAAAGACCCACCAACAGGCTTTAGTATTGCTGAGCCAGAGCATTGTGCCTTGGTTATAGAAGAGAAGTCCCTGCCTGCTCATACTAAGTACCTGATTTAACACTTAGGAGCCCTGGTCTGTTTAACACTAATATATCTGATGCAGCTAATGAGCTCGCACTTTGATTTACCTCCCCGCTATCTGCCCGCGTGCAATTTATATGCAAGTACTTTTCATTAACCTCAAGTGGCCAAATGAATGTCCTTTTAACTTTGGCCCTTCGGATTTTGTTTTATTGCTCTCGGCTGGAATAAATGCGTGAATGTTTTTGTATAATTAGAAAATACATTATGGAATATGAGCATTTAACTTTATTTAAATGTTGAACTGTGTCTTTGAGGATGATGTAAGTTGTTCTGCTGCTGTTGCAGGTCGGCTTGTTATGGTATTTTTCTGTTTTTCTGTGATTTCTGGAGGTGATTTCTAAATCTCTTTTCTTTGTTTCCCCCCTCTCACAGAAGACGGAGGAGGATGACTTGGTCCTGACTCCTGACGGGACCAGAGAGTTCCTGACCTTTGAGATCCCCCTCAGCGACTCGGGTTCAGCTGGGTTGGGCGTCAGCGTCAAAGGCAACCGCTCCAAGGAGAACCACGCCGACCTGGGCATCTTCGTCAAATCAATCATTAATGGAGGGGCAGCCTGCAAGGTACAATACCTCCTGCTGTGATTAATAAGAGGGTTTCAGTGCAAATATAAGATAAGATAACATAATTCCAGGAATCTGGAAGTTTTGATTTATAGGTTTCTTATTCTTGCAAAGAGATGCTTCAGAAGTTTAGTTTCAATAGAACATACAATTTTTCTGGTTTACTTTATTTTTTTTCAGCCACTTTTAGTTGATTTATTCTGCAGCAGAATTAGCGGTTTTGATAGAAGATCAAATGCTTATTTCTCTCTTAAACCTGATGTACCTCCTTTTTATAGTGAGCAAAGCTTTTACCTGTTCTAGATAAACTCAACACCCCCTCACGCTGACACCAGGTCAGCATTACCTGCAGACAGAGAGGAATATAGAAGAATCTCTTTAAAGGCATTAGATTTAACTTTCTAATATCTGCAGACGATGTGTTAGAAAGTGACCGATAAAGAGAGATGTCATGCAACAAACTGGGTGCATCAGACTGAGTTCATTGCCTCGCAGTCACCTCTTTTAAATCCCTCCATATACCCTTGGCATCGAAAGTGAATTTAAATGACTTCTCTGTTCCTCTGCGACTATGAAGCTTCATTTGTGATAAAAATCTATTGACACAAAGTTCCCTGTTCTCTGTTGCTGCCGTTGTTTTTTTCAACGTGATTGTTTTTCCAGACAAACATGCTTGTGTTGACAGTACATAATGATGGACTTATAAGCACACGTCTCTGTCAGAGATTAGATCATGACGAGAGAGAGGATACACTGAGACTGTCTCGTTAGATAAAGGCTGTTGGAGATATGACAAGTTTTTATTTATCACCAGACATAAACTGTTTTGTAGTGGGGAAAAATAATGTTCACTTTTTTCTGTGCTGCTGTAAACATTAATAGATGCACTTTTCTATGTGTGATTTATTGTCCTCCAACAGGACGGGCGGCTGCGGGTAAACGACCAGTTGATTGCTGTGAACGGAGAGTCGCTGTTGGGCAAAACCAACCAGGACGCCATGGAGACGCTACGCAAGTCCATGTCAACGGAGGGCAACAAACGTGGGATGATCCAGCTCATATCATCGTGGCCAGACGGGTGCCAAGCCAAAAGAAATGAGGTAAGGAGACAGGTGAAAGAAGGTGAAAAAAAAAAAAAAAAACATTAGTCAAATTAATATAGAGAGAAAGAAGATAATAATGACGAGGAGGAGGATAATGATAACAATGGTAATAATACTTCTACTAAAAATGATGAGTAGGGTCATAGTTGGAGTCTGCATGATTAACAAACTATTTTACGGAGCTGCTTCTAATAGACTCCACCTTAATGCTGTGTCAAAATCTTCCCAAAAACTGAACAAGTACAGTCCCTCCAGAAAAACACAATTATGCAATCGCATAATTCAACAGCCAAAAGTCTGTACATTTATGCGGGGCCACATTTTCAAAGCAATTCAAAGCCACCACACTTTCGCCGCATAAATCGCCGATTTCCGTACGCGCAAAATGCATGAAATATGCAGGGCTTGCATGATTTCATAATCCCAGCATTTTCGTTGCAAAAAAGTCACATATATCTTCGCAGAAAGTTGAAAAATGTTGTTTACTTCACACATGAGCAGCCGTTTTCCTCCTGTTGCCTTGGGAACGTTATGAAGTGACGTCATCGGAAAGCTGCAAACCCCGCGAAGAAGACATGTTGACATCCGCAAATCAGTCTCATTTGCCAACAAAAATAATAATAATAAATCATTCTTTTTGTAAAGCTACGGAACTTGTTTGACTCATCAACGTTTTGTAAGTTTGAGCCATGTGTTTATTAAGGTCTGAAATAAAACTAGATGAGAACTTAATTATTCCAGCACTTTCTGTGATGTAGTATGCTTGCTTATCATAGGAAGTCATTAGAAATTAGTCTTTACATTAAGGTGGTAGCCTAGTGAGAACAGAGTGTTGGAGGAATCACTTTTTTTTTTCTTATTCATCAAACCGTAATTTTTGCAAATTCCCACAATTTTTGCAAATTCCCGCAATTTCAGCGCATAAAATTGCATAAATATCCTGCATATTCCATCGCATTTTTTAAGAAAACATGCTGCATAATCAAGGATTTTTGCCCACAACAATCACAAAAAAACTCCGCATTTTTCTGGAAGGACTGCCAGTTCTGAAAGTTCAACATCAGCGTGACAATGAAAATAAATGTATGTGCCAAATTAAATGTACAGCACTGGTGTCACCGTGTCGTCAAAATATCCTCGTATTTCAAATGAGGTCAGTATGGAAATATTGAAACAAATGTCAACATAATGATTCGTTCTTTTATTTACCCCGACTGAGCACATGTGACCTTTTTACAGCAGCAGCTCTGCTTCACACTTGAGTTTCACACGTTCACACCTCAGAGCTGCACATTACGACTGCATTACTGTAGTGTCGACTGTTGAAAGACTTGGGGGGGGTTAAAGCCCTACACAAGGACATGTCAGCATTTGTTATTGAGGAAATGGGGGGTTTGCTTTCATTCACAGTTACTGCTCTGATTTCCCTTTTCCAGTTTATCTGGGATTTGAAGTAGAGCTCCAGATTGTAGTTTGGTGAAGACCTTTTCTTTTTCAGTCTTCAAAGCTTGAGAGTTTGAGGAAAATGATGTGACTATTTTGAAAAGAGGTTGATTACAGATGTGACTTATCTAATTTAATAACTTAAATCAAATGAGCAAGATTCAGATAGTTTTTTATGCTATTTCAGATCAGTGTAGTTGTTGTTATAAAGTCTGTTTTTGATTAAAAAAAAAAAAAAAGAAAAGTGAACTCACCTGACACAGTGGTCCTGAATAAAGACACTTGTGTGGACACGGAGTCATTAGGCACCACTTCAATCAGAACCTTTCTGTGATAACTGCAGTGCACAATCCAAATTAAACCACCAGGAAATCCCCTCATGAGCAGCAATGAATCGTTTCATGAAATAAAAGTAAGTAGTTAGGTCATAGCAGTTCACCCACCCCTCCCACGCATGCTCACCTCCCTCGAGGCAGCTGGAGATTTTTTTTTTTTTTAAACATAGCTGTGAACGGATCTACACAACTTTTTCCCTCCCTTCAATGTCATGTTTTTACATTCGCTGTACACCTTGGCCTGTCGCCTGCTTGAAAGCCGAGGCAGAGTCTGTGTGTGTGCACTGCATGTGTGTGTGTGTGTGTGCCGTGTGTGTGTGTGTGTGTGTGTGTGTGTGTGTGTGTGTGTGTGTGTGTGTGTGTGTGTGTGTGTGTGTGTGTGTGTGTGTGTGTGTGTGTGTGTGTGTGGGGATGGGGGCGTGCACAGTTGCGTGTGCACGCGTACACGCCTCTGGCACTGCCTGGCTTCCCTGCTCTCCTTTTCCAACCTGGTGTGTCAAAGTTTTGATTTCCCCTCGGCCTGCCTGGTAATTGAAAGCAGAGGCTAAGCCTGGAGGTGTGTTTTGTGTTTGTGTGTGTCTTTGTGTGTGTACGTGCACACGTCTTTGTGACTGCATGTACGTGCACTGTATGTGTAAAGTGTGTGCGAGTGTGTAGTTTGGGCTGTTGTACATACTGCTTATGCATGCATGCATTTATTTTCAAGGATCTTTCTGTGCGTTCGCTTTTTGCAACAGATACCCTGTGTGTGTGTGTGTGTGTGTGTGTGCTGTGTAGTGCAAGTGCCATGTCAAGGCAGTGAGACTTCACAGACAGCATGGTGGATGAATAAAATTCAAGCACTGGGAGTCTCGTCAATCTCTGCTTCACATGCAGAGCTGGAGGCATGGCCCGAGGCTGTCCAAGTGTCTGGCTATTTATAAGAAGTAGTGTCCAGGCCACTCAGAAAGAAGGAAAACAACAATTTAATACAGTCTTAGTCAAAGAGGCTGCTCGGGCCTGATTTAAAAAGTCCCTATAGGATCACTGTAGATTCTTAATCCTTCATAACAAGCCGTAGATCTAAACATCTGACTGCTACAGGATGAAAGCCGTGGCTCATTTTGACATATTGCCATAGTGACATATGGGATCAAATAATCCTGTATTTACTTTCTTCCCCATGTCTCCATCCCTTGACAGCCAATCTCGAATCAATCTCAAATGTTTGCCGTTGCATAAATCACAAGCCCAACTGCTCCCATTCCTTCCTCCATCCCCATAGAAACGCAGCGAACCCCTGAGCAGCTGACTTCATCTCCTTCACCTCATCACTGTTGGCACCCGACGGGATCGAGACCTTCCCGGAGCTCAATTATCAGCCTGAATATGCAATGAGCTGCGGTGTGATTTGTCGACGCGCGCTCAGTATGGCGAATCCCCTCGGCTTTTACCGAGCCGTTTCACCTCGGCCCCTCACCCGGCCGATTCATTAACTATCTCATTTAAAGTCAAGAGCAGCCGCATGCCAACGCTCACAGCGCCATATGGTGACCTTCAAAATTAGTTTGTTTTCGTGGAAGATTTGTCATATCTGTGTGTCGGTTTGAGGTTTGATTCAAGCATTTCATTTGTGCAGTAAATGTCTTGAATGAATCCGTAATATTCCAGCTCAACCTGTCCCCCTAAACCAAGAAGTAATACTGAGGAGTTACTGAGATTAGTAATCTTCTTATTCTACCTATTATATGTTGTTATAGATTATAGTCTATAGATTACACTTAAATGCAGCATCGTCACCATGTTGAAGCTTTAGTGCCTTTGACTTAAAATTCTTATGTATTTTTCGATTGTCATGGCTCTTCTACCACTGAGGAAATCTTAATTTGTGGCTGTCTCCAGATGAGGAATAAGTCCAGTCTGTAATCCACTCTGTGTCCCAGCCTCCTAACGTACCCACATATGCATTCTCCTGTAAAGTGGCCTTGTTTGTTGACATGAGAATTTGTTCGGCAGCGTTTATTACAGCACATCAACCATTTAGAGAGCTGAAGGGATCATTGGCCACGGACCTTCTGCCAAAATCGAATCCCAGCCTTGCTAGTTATAGTCATTGATCAGGGCCACTCAGCTCCGGTATTAACTGGAGTGTGATGGTATTCTCGCTCGTTATGTGACGCCAACGGTGATGGTTATCTTTATGGTGCGAGCTGTCATCACCTTCGAACATGAATGCAGAAACGGTAACAAATCAATACATTCAACCATCCAATGGACAAACAATGAAGGTGAAGACGCATATTACACGTAAACACACACACACACACACAACTTTTCAGGCCGTAGATGTGTGTTTATGGGTGACAAGGCCAGCAAACGGTCTATTTGTCCAGCAAACAACAGAGTGTCATTATGGGCCCGGAGGGAAATGTCAAGATGCTACCAAGCTAACCATCCCCTGCGGGCGGACACCATCTCGCTAACAGCCTGTGGCTTAACAGACTATTGGAAATCCATGCTCATTTATCCTGGTTATCACACTGTTAGCATTAGCATGGATATCTGCAGCTGTGTCCATCCGTTACTGTTTTGCAAACGTTAGCATACCTACTTTTTCTGTCTCGATCATGGATATTAACCTAGTTTGGATTGTGGTGAAGGTGAAGCCCCATTAATTAATTTCTGCTCAAGTGCAAAGGTTATTTATTCCTCGTCAAACACCTAACTGTTGCCTCATAGAGCAGACTGCACACAAAGCCCAGAATAATACATAAAACCTTTTGAGCATAATCGGAGAGAATAAACATGGTACAGTACACATATAGGTCATAACAAAAGAGGCAATCATTCTTTTTTTGTTTGGTTTCAGGAGGCACTGGGGAGCCCGCTGGGGCCTCAGCAGACCATGAACACCTCTCTGGACGACCACGAGCGCAGGATCTCCCACTCATTGTACGGTGGTCTGGAGGGCCTCGATGACAACCTGATGCCACGACAAGGCATGATGCCACGCACAATAGGTAAGACTGACATATCTATTGTCAGAACGCATTTCCTTTTTACTCTGTTTTACTCTAGTTGCTTCTGATCGTATTATTTCCTCCCTGTTTGAGGTTTATGTGCATTTTTAAGGTGGATGAATGTTCTTATGTAGGGTCAAGTCATTTTTGAACATAGCTCAATATCACAAATTTGTTTCAAGATCCTCAGTTCAGATATGGAAAAAGTAACTCAAGAACTAAAGATTGTAGTCAATTACACATATGCCATAAGAATAGTATTATGTAGCAGAGTTCTTACAATCAGTTAAATAGAGCAGCATTTACATTTTCCTTCTGTTAGTGTGTGTGTGTGTGTGTTCCTGGAGGATGCCATAGTCTAACCTGCCAGTTTTTGTCAACACAGAATATGGGATAATTGTGTCGTCTGGTCTCAGTTCCTGTCAAGACTCAGTGGCTTTTAATGTCTCGGAAAATGTCATGGAGAGAGACAGACTAGGTGGAAAAATGGCCCCTGGACAATTTGTAGCTGCAGACGGTTTGCTAGAGATTGATTTAGTTATTTATTTTTTTTGGGGGGTGTTTTCTTTGTGTGTTTTACGAAAGTGTGTACACGTGTGTTAGTTTGCATGCTCGTCAAGTCTCTCTGTAGACGGCCTATCTGTCGTTGCTCAGACCAGCTCTGACTTTGGGAGTGTGTAAGTGTGTGTGTGTGAAAGAGATTAGCAAGCACATTTGTATCTGTATGTGGGAGCTCTGCACGCATTTGTACAGGGTCGCATGTGTGTAGTGCCTGAATGATTGATGGACGGGTGGTGAAGTTGCCTAATGTCAAAGAAAGACATCTGTACGCCAGATGGTCTAACTCATTTGTGTTCAATGAATATGTGCAAAATAAGCTATCTCTTTATCAAAAGACCAAAATTATCCATGTGATTTAAAGAAAATACTTTGAACTTTTATTGTGTTGAATTATTGCAGGTAACATACAGAAAATTACCTTAAATGTAAATTAATTAAGCAGAGTTGGAAAAAGTTGGTACGCTGACATTTAATGTCTTTTAATGGTCTCTCACCAACTTTACCTCATTAATCGATGCAGCATAATGTTGAAAGTGTGAACTCTGTTTTTCTTCCATGCAAATTGGTTGACACTGTAAACAAAAAAAAAAAAGTGTGAGTTATGACTGACAGAGGAAGTGTTAATAGGTGAAGTTCCAGTAGGCTGCCACCGTGCCTGCATTCATCCAAGCTTAACAAACAGCGAGGGCTTATAATGAGCGTACAAGGTCGAGAGTGAAAGCGCGAGGCAGATATGTAGAGATACAGTGGTTGTTTGCTCAACAGTGGCAAACAAGATCATTGTCACTAAGCCGACCAGACGAGCTGACGTCTGTATCTGCAGCTTTTAAAACAGCTACACTTGATCAAAGTGCTGCATAAAGTTAACAAACCATCTGCAGGAAAATACACAGGAAAAAAAATCAACACGGTGCTGCCAGTTTATGTGGACGGATTAAGACAAACAATAGCAACAGAGCATTAAAGCTGGAAAATAAAAGTGGGAATCTAAGAGCATTAAAAGGTCTGATATATTTACTGTAAATGAGAATGCAGCTAATTCAGGATTATATGATCTAATAATGACACCTTCAAATCAATCCAGAGATGCTTTGAGATGTCCCAGAGATGACCTAAGTGGCAGCTTTTTCATTTAAAATATTTGATCACTTAAGCGAATTACTTCAGTTCGGACACTGAGCTTCAGTTTCACTACTTACACACTATCTAGTCAAAGTCAAAGTCTACAGAGGATTGAAATTACGTTTCTCTCAAACAATTGGTGCAAAACAACAAAAATAAGCAAAATACAAAATAAGCTAAATGAATACAACCAAACTAAAAAAATACATGTGACATGGCAATAAATAAGACATGGCAAAGTCTCAGACAGTGCAAATATATATGGTGGTTGTGCAAAAATGGTGTCCGCTTATAGACTGGTTAAAGTGGTTAAACAAAGAGTGTTTCACTTAACATTCATGTCATAGCTTCACCTTTTTTAGCCGACATTGACCGTTGCTCTCTGCAATGATGGCAGGTCAAATCAGCTGCCACTTATTAATCTTAATAACTCAATAACTTGATTAGGCCAAAACGACACCTGTGTCTTGTCAGGTTGAAGTGCTTCCTGCAGCCAGTGTCTGCAATCATCCACAGATCCTTTGTGGGGGACGAGACGCTTCTCTTTAACGCCACCGTACAAACACGATTGGATTGGTGTGTTATTCGTAGTCCCGACCACTCCAACAGAGTGATGTATATCTTTACAGCCAATTAGCACATTAATTTAAGACCGCAGCCTTCCTGTTAAACTTAAACTCAGTTTCTCAGATTCATAGTTATTCATCATCCTTTACCATCATCATCTTGATCATTTTGTGTAAATATAATCAGATAATCCATATAGTAATCTGTATCAGCAGATACCCAATATGAAGAGACTCTTACCTGGATCTGAATCTGATCGAAAACTTAAAAAAAAATCAAGATTAGATTATAAAACATGGGGAAAGGAAGCAAAGGAAGAAAATTGAGGAAGGAAGAAGGGCAAGTAAAACGGTAACGGTGTAGTTTGGTATATTTGTGAGAGACAGAAGAGTGGGATTGAAGGAAGATGAAGGTTGCCTGGACAAAGCAGAAAGAAAGTAAAGAAAAATATGATAGACTGAATGCAAAGTTGTTTTTTTTTTTTATATTTATCCCTCTGCCCCCCAATCTTCCCTTCCCTCAAATCAAATTGGATGTTGTTCAAAATGTGGAGCGGTATATGATCTGACTTCAACAAGAACAGGGTGGATTATACAAGATGGCATTGCTCACCTCATCGTGACCTCAGCTGCCCCAGTGTTCAATGACATCCACCCCTCATCCTCTGAGGATTACAAAAACGCTGCACGTGCTCCCTCGCTCATCAAAAACCGACACCTGCTGCTGCTTTCCAATCCTCTGTCACGTGTGTTTTCACTTCAAATTGGCAAGGTTGAGCAGAAAAATTAAGATGTCAGGCTGGCGAGAGTGGCCTGTTCCTTCTTATATTTCACCTAACCTCAACGAGGTGGGACACCAGATGCAAGAGACCTCCGAGGTTAGCCTGTGGAGAGATGTGCACCGTGTAATTACTAACTATCACAGACACATGAGACGTTTCCCTGCTTATTAAACACTTAATCAGCCCGGTAGAGGTATTTTTTTTTTCCTCCCCGACCACCTAAGGGGAATTTTCAACCTCAGTTTGTCACGTAAAATATTTTGGATCTTCTTCCTCCATGTGGTTTCTGGATTAGTTCAAATCAAGTTGGTAATAAAACTAAAAAATGGCGCTTGGCTTGACCTCCAGATATTAAAGCGGCACGTTTTCTGAGAACATCACTCTGCGGTTTTGTGTCAAAGTGAGATTGGAAAGGTAGGGAAGGGATTAAAGCTTTATTTGAACCGTTGTTTAAATTGCCACTGTGGACCAAACACGGAGGATGAAGGCCAGCAGGCTCGTGGCTTAAGCTGGTCGACTCCTTTTTTTTTTTTTTTTCATTTTATTAATATTAGATTCTTTCTAAGACGCATTCCCTCAGTTGAAGATTGGACACACACTTTCAAGATATTTGCTCATATAAAGGCAGAACTCTCTTATGGATTATTAAAATGAATCACTGTTTGCTAGATTTTCATATAAAATTCATTTTGTCAAAACTCATTTTGAGAGTATAATAAAGGATCTGCCAATTAAGTTAACCACTGGATCATTATGCCCCCAAATTGTTGATTTATTTAAGTAACTTCAGAGTTGAAACATTTTTCCAAATGCACTTTAAGCTCACTCCTGTACTCCATTTATCTTGCTTGCAGTATATTTAGCAAAGGGCTGAAATCCAAAATGGCCTTTTTTCAGCGATCCAGTGCCGCCTTCAGATGCTTTTTTGTTTAGTTTTTTGCACGATTTCCTTTCATTTATCACTGCAAATTTTATGTTTGTAAGAAGTTTTTATTTTGTCAAGCATTTAAAAAGGCTGTTGCATGACATATTAAAATGTTATTCGCTCTCATTGCATTGAGGTGTACACACATTTCCAAGAGAAATATCTTAAAAAATTAAAAGTAATTGTCCTGAATGGCTACATATCAACAGGTAGTAAATTACTCTGGTTTTTATGTGTAATTTAGGTGAACCAGAATACAGCTGGGTAAATTGAACAATGCTTGGGGCTCTTCACATTGTCCTTAGACCCTCGTATAAGGAAAAACTTATAGAGAAAAAGAGGGAAGAAACCTCAAGAGTAAGGATACCGAGGAAGAGTAACAGAGGAGGGATCCCTCTTCCAGGACAGACAGACGTGCGATAGATGTTGCGTGTGCCGAGCAGACCAACGTGAAATTACAGTACGGACAATCAGGACAGAATTATAGATATAGTTTGTAATGACAGAGTAGCCGAAGGGTCTGTAACTTTTAACTTGTGTGGTCTCCAGTTCAAATTACAGTCGGGAGAAGGCACAAGCTAATTTATCGCTGCCACATGTGGTACGTTCTGGCATGTGATGCATAAACGCGGGGATTCAAAAACATAAACAGTTGCGTCATGGCTGGTTTAAATACTGCGGAAAGGTCTGGAGAAAAACAAAAACAAAAAAAAAAAAAAAGCAGACGCTGGCTCTCAGCTGCTGCAGTGCTGCTGCTCAGAAGCCAACAGAAGAAGACTACAGATGCACTTGGCAGCTCCCAGATGTGAACGTGTGTGAATACGATGCAGAGCTTTGCGTGCTCAGCTAACCTCTCTTGAATAAGTAAAATTGTGTGTGTGTGTGCTGGGGGTGAGGGGGGTGTCTTTCACAGTTGCTTGGAATAATACTGTTCTCTCATTGTACCACAAAACATAAATCATGCATCAGGCTTTCTTAGAAGACAACATCATTCCCATTCAGAACGTATCAGCTTGCATTTTGGCCCCGCGCTCGCTCTTAGATCACTGGCTGGCTTTCTGCACTCTGAAGATGCCAAGGATAAGAGAGAGACTTAATTATTCCTTCAGGCCAATAGCTTTCAAGGCTCAGCACCCCTGGCAATAACCTCCTTACTAATTATGCAAATAGACTGAGACAAGACAAAATGAAAAGAGGGAGAGAAGAAAAAAAAAAAGAAAAACTCTGCACGTCTTTCACCCCATGTTATTCTCACCTCTTGCTATCTCCATTTTCATCTAGAAAATCTTTTAAACTCCCTCTGGCCTGCTGGCCATTATGCCCCCCCCCCTTGCCCTTAAGTATTCAGTAGTTTTGCACAAAAAGCATCTAATGGTAATAATAGCCTCTCCCGGAGAATCTCAAATGAAATGCCACCTATTGTTCCACTACAGCTCAGTCAGAAATTATTATAGCCACTGGGAAAGATAATGTGTGTTTATTGGTTTGATTCTCAGGTGATGCGTGTGTGCTCCGTCCACATGGCAGTGCTATTGTTGCTGGCGGATGGCTGCCCTCGGGTGCTGGCATGGCTGCCCTTGCACTAAAACAAAGAGCCTTGTTTTTTTTTGTTTTTTTTTCCTCCACCCTCCTTTTACCAGGCTAGTGAGTTGACAGATTCATTGGTTTTCTAGTATTGGTTTTCAGTAGCTGCCAGTTGATTGTGCTGCCAGTTGATTGTGCTGCAGTGATTCAAACTGTGACATTGATGGGATTCTCAGTGTCGTGCATTGGACTTGGAATGGGATTGTGCTTAGGGAAATGGGATTAAGTGGTTCTGTGAGCGCATGTGTGTTTGTTACGTGTATGTGTGAATAAAAAGTGTGTGTGTGTGTGTGTGGTCTGAGAGAGAGAGTGAGAGTGAGAGAGAGAGAGAAAGAAGTGGCCATGCTGTGCGAGAGGACTCACCCGGACTCCCAAATTCGCAGCGAATAACAAACACACACACACAGGGCAGCTGAAGAGGGGGCTGAAGTAGCACACACACACACACACACACACACACAGAAACCACTGTAACAGTTCCAGTTAATGCAGTAAAGGTCTGATTGTGTTAAGGGCATGCACTTTTGCAGATGCAGTGCACCTTTTTATTGTTTGTGTGGTTAACTGCACATTTACAAACACACACACACACTCTTCCACCTGATGCACATTTACATACTTCATATCTTCATTACATTGTTCATTCTTTATTCTCCTTTTTTTTAACTTTTTTTTTTTTACTAATTAAGCACTACCAATAATGTCTATAACACATGATCCTCTCACTGTGATGTAAAACTTTCACACACTGCTAAAATGATTTAAAGTTGCATGAACTTTGTAAAATTTTGACCTTTTGTTGTCATTTACAAAAACTATTTTCTTACAAAATGACAGAAATGATCCAGGGTTTTATGTTGCATTCATTAAATGCAAGTAAACCTCATTGTGCTACAAGTCACATTAGTATTTTTCCGTAAGAGGGTTCAGAAAGTGCATTAAGTTCATTTGAATGAAAGGTCACTTTGTTGCTTCTTATTATTTAAGGTAAGCGACAAAGAACAGTGACGGATGACTTTTTAAACTACCTTTACACACACATGCACACACACAGACACTGTCACACCACCCAGCTTTCCCCTTTTTCCCCTCCATTCAGCTTCATTTACATCAGGTCATTCACCCACGCTGGCTGGAAGCAGCAGCACCCAGTAGCACATTGGTGCCCGGTTATGAGAGACAAACAGCAGGTCTGGCTCGGACCTCGAGGTCTCCGTTTTTAAAGCTTTCTAAAGGCAAACAAACTTCTCCCTGAGCTCAGTACACAAGGCTTTCATGAAACACTGAAGCTGCCCTTCTTTTGATGCCCCCCCCCCAAACCCTGCTCCCAATTTCAAAATACAGATTAAAGACAAAGTCATGCGCCGCATATCAATGGGAGTTTTTAAGCCTTGCTTTTCAGAGGCACAGAAAGGAGACTATTTTATTTTTTCGCCTCAGTACAGGGAACTTTTTATCTTTATTTGCGAGGGCACCGCTTGAATTAATCATAGTGTTTTGACACAGGAACACCATTGTGCCTGCTGCCAAACTCCTCTTGGTATAAGCTGATTAGCCAGGAGCAGTTTCACTCCGCATTTAAACTTCAAGATATGTATTGTGGTTTAAAAAGTTACCCTGTAATTTTTTTTTTTTTTTTTTTGTAAAGTTGTTTTGCTGTAGTTAGCCCATTAGTTACTGCAGTCTCACGCTTGATATTGCAGTTGTCTGTTGTCACAAATACATTAATTCCTGAGAGATGGCTAACTGACCAACGTTTTTTTTTTGTTCATGTAGATGATATTATTTTTCTGTTATCCGCCTTGGAGTTGAACGAAATAAGACTTTGTCAGACTTACTTTTCCATGTCTAAATCTTTCAATCATTCATTGTTAAGACGGCGGACACGGCACATGTGAGTATTTAAATGTTATTTGTAATCACATTTACGAAGGTCTCAATCAGCAGGAAAACAGACTGCTGCTGTCAGTATGACAAACCTGCTCAATCTCTGACTGACTCATAATTTATGCATATGTAGATGCACACCGCATGTCGGTTGACAGTAATTGTGGTCGTTGTGCAGACTAATCAGCAGCTGTGGAGGGATTCATCATTGATATCCATGTTTTTTTTTATATACATGATACTCAGCATCAGAAGAAGCAATACTTTTAATGAAAACTTTCCTGTTACCTGCAGTTTAAATGAGAGATTCACTTTATTCACTTTTTGTCCTGCACACATGACTAAGGGGGAAAATATGTCAAGTCATGAAAGGTTGGATGAATCTGATTAATATAGAAACATTGAATAAAGGAAGTTGTGTGTTGTTGCTAGCAAGGTGTCAGGATTCAGGTTAGAACAATCTTTTCAGACAGCTTAATGACATTTTAAAGGTGTATTTTGACATTTTGGGAGGTCTGCTTTTAATGAAAAGTTTCGCGTCCGTGCATAAAGGATGGAGCAGGAGCTATCAGGTGCTTAGCTTAGCTTGGCTTAGCTTATAAAGATTGGATGCAAACACAGATAGTCTTCAAGTTCAAAAATAAGCAAAATAGCAGCATCTAACAGCTGACTGGTGAACAAGTTTTATCTTATGTGTTTAATCTGCACACATGCAGAAACGTACAAACAACAACTTGTGGGTTTTACAGGGAGTTCGGTGTTGTAAGTTTTTCTTGGCAAAACAGCAGCCAGAAGCAGCGACTTCCTGGAGATTTGCCATCACCGTGAAGTTGCCAGGCAACCAGAACACAGAGGAGCTGGGCAGATGGATAAACAGTTTTTTTTTTTTTGTTGTTGTTGTTTTTTTTTGTCGTTGAGAAATTGTTCATCGATGATGTAACTCCCTCAAAAATCACAAAGCGAACCGTGGAAAGAACCAGGCTAGCTGTGTCTTTTGTGTCCAACAACACATTTTTGGGCAAAGTTATACTGATTTGCATAATTGAAGATATGAAAACTCTGTGCAAAAAGAAACACAGTTCATATTCCAGATAATGATATTTTAATTCAGTTGTTTTGTTTGTTTCCATGACATAATAATCGGTTTATATTTCAAAGACTGTTTCCACCGCACACAGAAAATGTCATATAGCTTTGTTGCTTTCAGGTGTTTGTGGACAAATTAAAGGTCGTATTATTGGAAGAGCAGGGGAGTGAGTTTCATAGAGGGAAAGTGATAGTTTAATCTCTTCCTCCCTGAGTCTCTGTTGTGTTCCGGTAAATTGAATCTGTTGTGTTTAAGACCTTTTATCTCTACGCATGATTTATCTCTCTTATCAGACAAAACTAGACTTGCAGAAGTGTAGTTTTGTTCCTCGATTCTGAAGGACTAACAACAGAACTTGACGTTAACATTTATTATTTTGACACATTTGTGTGATTAAAAAGGGATGATGCAATCTCTTCTCCTCCAGGAAACTATCAGCTCTCGCCGACCGTCAACATGCCGCAGGACGACACGGTGATCATCGAGGACGACCGGCCGCCCATCCTCCCGCCGCACCTGTCTGACCAGTCGTCGTCCAGCTCTCATGACGACGTGGCCTTCACCGCCGACGCGACGCCGCTGTGGGCCAAAGAGCTGCCTGGTCAAAATGACAGGTGGGAAGAAACTTGAAGTCTCTTTTACCTTTTTAATTAGTCACATACATAACACTGTATAAACCCCGGAGCTGAATTTAAGAGTTCTTTAATGCACTTTAAGGTCAATTGTGCCGTTTGTGTTTGAACTGCAGCGCCACTTTCCTTCAACTCTGCACTCACTTTCCTTTTCCCTCAAATTGCATCTTAAATTGTGGACAATCCCTGAATAACCTGCATGCATTGTTTTTAATGTCACCTTGTAAAAATTGTGATCAAGGTCAGTGTGTCTCCAGTGTCGCTGGTTGGTGTGTGGTGTGCACTGTAAATAAGTGTGTGTTGTTTCTCTGATTGCCCTCTGATTGTAAGCTCACCGGGCTCACGCGGCCCTCCTCCTCTTCTTCGCCGGCCTCTCAGCCTGATGCGAAGGAGCCTTTAGTTCTGACACAGTGCTGATGAGGGCCCGTTATATTTTTCACTGTATGCGTCTGCATATCACCGACAGTGAATTCAACAAATGGATGGACGGTGGAAGAGCGAAGGGATGCTACTAATATCAATTTGTTTTTTATGTTGACCACAATGAACCAGTGACAAACTTAACACCATCGTTCATTTTCACAACAGTCTTAGGTGGTGGATTCTTTCTGAGATAATGAAATGAAAGGCTTGGATTTTAAAAGCAATAGCGTAATGTTGGGAATGCCATGAGAGTGTGTGTCTATACGTCAGTGATGAGAAAGACGAAGCCTCCAGCTCTCTGATGAACCTTTCTATATAATGACTTCCCGAGCTATCCGTCTGAATGCCTCTTCGCGTTTTCGTTTTTATGTTTGCGCCCGACAGTCATTTGCTCTCCCTCCCTTTCTCCATCTTCCTCCTTCTACAATCTCTTTTTAATTTCATCATTTATTTCTGATATAGTTTCTCATCGTACTTTGTTCCTCTTTTGTTTAGTGCTCCTCTGTTATCTCTTGTTCTCATGCCTTGTCTTTTTCTTCTACTTTTCTTTTTTTTTTTTCCTCCATTGCATCTTGTTGTTTCTCTGCCAACTTTACCCTCTCCTTTACTTTTTTTCATCTAAAGCTCTGTCCTCCTTTCTCTTAGCCTCACATCCTCTGACCTCTCGGTTGTACCCTTTTGTTCTCTTTCATTTTTCCCCCACCGTCTCGAGCTTTTATTATTACTTTCTAGATTTCTCTCCATCTCTTGTTCACCTTCTTTTTTTTCTTCTTCTCCTTTGAACCCCATAAGTTCAAAGAGGAGAGTTTCTTTGAACTTTTTTTTTCTTTCTCTTCTTGTACCTCTATTATTTATTTTAGGTTTTCATATTTTATATAGAAATATTAGTTGCCTGTACTATTTATGTGTTCTTGAACCAGGGCTGTGACACATTTTTTTTTTCCCTGTGTGTGATCAATAAAGTGAATCTTATCTTATCTCCCTGTCGCACGCTTCAAACTGTCCATCCAGTCCCCTGAGTCCAGATGAAAATCATCCAGATGCTGCCTTCCGGAGGGAAGGCTTCGGACGGCAGAGCATGTCGGAGAAACGCACCAAGCAGTTCGGAGACGCCTCTCAACTCGAGATCATCAAGACACGCAAGTCCAAGAGCATGGATCTAGGTACAGCTTTCAACACCTCCACGTTCCCTCCATAGTTTTGCATATTCATTTTATTTCAGAGAAGTATGACATATCGTCCAAGAGGTAGAGTGTAAAAACCTCCACCTGCTTTCAGTCGCTGGGAATATACTAAAGTTTCTCACTCTTAGTCAGTTAGTTTAGTAGGTATTTATTGTGTCCTGCCCTTATGGACTTATAAGACATAAAAAAAATCTATTATGATATCTATCTTTCATATCCATACAGATTTTGACATAGATGTACAGATAGATGTAGATAGTTTAATTTATTACTGTGTTGATGTCACAGGTGAGTTACCGTAATAATCTGTTTCTAACTTTGCCAGTCCTCTTCATATCAAGATCCAAGTTGAAATTGGGAAGTGCCTGAACAAACAAAAAAGGACACCTTGCAGTCGCCTCAGGGTGCATTACATCACAACTGTAATGAATGTGGTGCCATATTGACCATGCACAGTTGGTAGAAATCATACAAGTCTGTAGAGTTTTCTTGTGATGTGATAGCTCATAAGTCCTAAACAAGGACATTGTGTCGATACTACCTTTGGTTCCTCACAGTGTGGCAGCAGTGCATATCAATATTAATCCTTCCCAACAAACTTACATTATGACATGCGTTGGGTTAACTACATTAAGAGAATTAAGCATTTAAGGCTCGTGTACATATTTCTATATGGTGATATGATACACTCAGCGCACCTCAACTACTTCAAACTCGGCAAAACCTAGACACAATCAGATTTCATGTAACCATGAGCACATTATCCCTGCAAGGCCCCCACGTTTCTTATATTTAAATGTTTCCACCCCCTTGCCTCTTTGTATGAAAACAGACTCTGCATCTCTCGCCAAAGTCAAGAACTTCACCGTGTTGATTCACCTTGAAATGGCTTCGAACTGTCGCTGATTGCTTTGGCTGCAACAGTCTCTCCGCTCGCACTCTCTATAATCATATCTAATCTTCCCGAACCAGATTGCTGCTCTGTGCCGTGTTGATATCACAACAAGTCTGATTGCTATCCTCGAACCCTCTTTTCATTTCCCTCTTCCCCACCCCCATCCCCCCCAACCCTCCTCCACCTCCTTGTCTCGCATGGCGTCCGATCCCAATTGAGATGAAGCGGTTTGTGATGTTTGCAGCGCCACCTGGATGTTGCATGTGGAATGTCATGAGCACTAACTGAACCCCAAAAATGTTTGTATCCCCCCCTCTTTCCTTCCCCTTCCTTTTAACAGTAGCCGACGAGATTAACCTCACCCCTCGTCCCGAGACCAACACAGGTAAGGACCAGGTGCACTGAAAGGTAGAATGGAAAACTTACCACCATCGCCATCACTACTTCTTCTTCTTCTTCTTTTTCTCCTCCTCAAAGTGCATATCTAAGGCCTGAGACTGAGGGGTATGAGTGGTGTTTTCTGCTAAATTAACCTCCCCTCCTTTTGGAGATTAGATTTATGAAGTTAGACCAAATGATGTTTTATTATCCGATCACGGTTAGCACATTTCTCTGCTGACTCGCTCACCGTAAATCTTCGAGTAAAAGCCGACGTTGAAATAACGGAGTCGGCGTCCGGAGCAAGCCGTCGGCTCTCGTGGCAAATTCTGTGCAATGTTCTTTTCCTACAGTGCTAATTTAATCAGTACAACCAGAGAGTCGTATCGAACTCACCACTCTGCTACTGCTAAAAATACTGTTTTCATTCATTGTTTTTTAATGGTTTCTTTGCTGTTTTTTTCAATGCAAAGTTAAGCTGCTATTAATAAATTACTACACTTCCTGTGGACATGTCAAACAGAAATCTTACTAGAAAAAGAGAAAGATGCTCTATGAGAACTTTTTATTTGAAATACTTGTGCAAGAAGTGTAAAGTTTCATTGACAGTAACTTAACAGCGTTTGAGAGAAATGCAGCATTTGGATAAATAGTACATGAAAACAGAAGTTAATGTCATAGAAAGAAACTGAGAATATGACAGCAGTATGTTGTACTGATGGGATTACTGCTGTGGAAATGAACATGCTGATTTCACCAAGACAACTAGTAAACGGAGAGAAAGCTGAGCTTGCATTGACAGCAAACAGCTTCAACAGAAAATTACTAAAGCACACTTTCAAAAATGACATTATGACATTGGAATGACATTAGAAATAAAACCCTAACCCTTAATGTAGGCCTATTTACAGACTTTCAGACAGTCTGGAAATAGACCTAGATTGAAAATGTATAGTAAGTACAGACGCTCTGACAAAGGTTAATGTTCTTTTGTCATCTGGTGAATATTAAGTTTTGCAATCCATGATCAAGTCTACAAATATTTATTAGCCTTATAGTTAATTAAAAGTCCATATAGTTTCATAAAATCTGTTTTAACACTGCTTCGTCAGCATGAGTTTTTGCATTCGCTTGGTCAAATCCAGTTCATACCTCTCTGTCCCAGGTCCTCCCCATCATCTCAGATCTACCTTCGCAGTCCATGTTTTCTCCATTTACTCTTTGTTCATTAAGATAGAAACCGGATTGCTGTTTATTTATTTCACGACACATTATGCAACTTTGGGAAACACTTGTAGCCGCAGAGGTGATCGAGGATTAGAGGAGGTTTTGTGCCAAGAATCAGAAATGAACTGCAACCTGTCTCTGCGGTTTTGTCGAGCGGATCAATTTATAACCGGTACAGGACTTGACATAAATTGTACAGGAATAACAATGACAGACATTAAATTGCTCGTATTGATCCGCAAATATAAATTCAGCAGCTAACGTGCAGATTATGTCTCAGAAGGTTTATCCCCCTGCTCCGCTTATTATGCATTTGTGCAGCATTTCCCTGTGTTTGCTGTTTTGCTCTCTCTTGACAAGACAAATTTGTCAGCCTGCAGAGTGAAGACTCGCAGTCCTCGTCGCAGTTTGAGGTCGCTGCCGAACACGGTTGTTAAAGCAGTCGGGTGACTACAGATTTGATTTTCTCCCTTTTTGCCTCAGATGCAGCTGGAGGACTAATTGTTTGTGTGTGTGTGTGTGTGTGTGAGGAGAGGGAGAGCAGAAAAAGCACTCTGTCCTTGGTTAAGGCAGCGAGCTGACAGCGAGTCATCCGTCATTGTCACGTCTTGTGTATTTTCACCGTCGCGTCGACTGAATAGAAGGCCTGCCTCTGATATCAGGGACTTGGACAAAAGGACGGACCCCGCTGAAGGAAGACATGTAGAGACCGAGAATGGGAGAGATGAGAGGTTTAGAGCGTAAGAAGGAGGCTGTCTCAGTGCAAATTACAGTAACTTTTAGGTTTGACTGTGAAGTTGCTCAATAATAAAGTGTGAAGACAGAAACGGAGAGGAAGTGTGAAAAGAAGATCGAACAAGGTCTTGTGGAAAAGCACAAATGGATGCTTTGATCAATCTGTTAATACTTTTATTGAAACCTTTTAACACTGTGTGGGCAAATATGAGATGGCGAGGAGATTGTTTCGAACTTTCTGCCATGTTATGATATCATCAGTGTGCGAGGACAGGATTGTGTGCTGCATATTTTATAAGGTGTATCTGCCAAATGGTGGCAACAGATGAGTCAGTTGTCCTGTTGCATAATGTGACAACAACCAGGAAAAGTTAACGACTTAACATGCACTGCATCTTAAAATCACTAAAATAGGTGGTTTGTCAGTGTCACCCAGAATTAATTTGCACATCGACAAAGAAAGAACTGCAAGTTAAGATTATCATATTCTATAGATGGTCTCTTTAAACCTTGCAATTCTTCAAGGGCAGATACCATTTTCATTGTGCAGATGGGCAGTAATCTGTGATGTGCAAGTGTATATCAGTACATTTTGTGAACTTTCAATTGGTTTATTAAAAATATCAGAAAATAGTGAGCAGTGTTCATTCTTAGTAACCAGAAATAGAGGTGTTGTCTTTCAGTTTCTGATTTTGTCTAAATACCAGTGAAAAACCCAAAGGCATTCAGTGTATCATGGTATGAAATAGAGAATCATACTGGCCTTTTTCTGTGATAAATGATGATTAATTGAAACATTATTGATTAGGTGACCGAGTTTTAAATTGTTAAGTTGTTTAAACACCTGTGGAGAGTCAAAGTCATATGAACAGGTAGTGATATTTTACACCTCTTTTACAAAGACTTAAAAGAAAACTTTTTTTTTTTAATCGCTGTGGCATTTTGCAATCAAATTCATGACAGCATGTGCGAGCGACGTGAAAGCACTCGTTTCTGGTGATAATCAAGTTGCTTTCACTGCAGATTAAAGAACGTTCTCTGATTAAGCCTCATTGTTTTATCTGAATTAGACTGATCTGCTTTACATTGAAGTTCTGAAATAATCACGCTACAGTGCCAGATGCTGTTTATACAGATACTGATTGCAATTATTTTTAAAGGTGGATATTTAGTGAGAATTATATCTTGAGAAAAGAAAGTATTTTTCTCCCCTTTGGTGTCTAATTCCCATTGAAATTCCCCAGTGTGGTGGGCTAATAGATTTCACCCTGCGTCCACGGTTTATTTTCACTTCATGGGCCCCTGGTGTCACTTTACCAACTTTTTAAAAAATTCTCTCCTCTCCAGTAAGTATAAATGATCCATGGTCCATTTACCAAAGCCAAAACACAACCATCCCGCTGAAACCAAAGACTGACAACTCTTGAGAGACGCGTTATAAAAGCCCTTGTCTCCAGAGCTGCGATGGGCCGAGAGCTTTATTGACACAGGCCGCTGCCACATGTTATAGACGAGGACACTTTGGTGATGGAGCACTGTTGTTAGTGTCCTGGGCTTCATGCAGACTTTTTTCTTATGTGTCATAAATCCCTGTGAGAAAACATCCTGTTAGTGTTCACATTTTGAGTCCAGTTATATTCTGGGAAGTAGGAAATCTTTTTCTGGACTTTATTATTTGCCATTTCTCAAAGAGGATTCAGTGATATCAGGTTGTTTAGTGAACTGGATTTTGTGGTTTGTGTATCTTTAGCCCACACAAAATACCCCCATTTTTACCCCCATCCTTCGTCATCACACAGTGGACTGAATCAATAACGCCCCTGCTGTCGGCTCCAGGTGAGGCCGGCGTCAACACCAATCTGACCTCTCCCTGTTCCAGCTGTGACGTGATAGCTCTGTATTTGTTGTTGTAAGCCCGTCACTGCTCAACTTTGGAGGATCGTGTTTATCTGCAGATGAGTAGGGATGTCACTGTCCAAACACTCTGACAGATTATTCAGATCTGACTGACTGACTGACTGGTTGCCAGATTTGTAATCTATTTAGCTGTCTTTTTTACATTTCTGTCAGACACTGCATGTGAGCTGCGTTACCAGACCTGATTATTTGTAATTTTTCTGTTTTTTACCTCAAAAAAGAAATGCAAAAAGATGAGCACACTTTTACTATTTTCTTCCGGATGTCCTAAGCACCCTCTCTGTGGCAAGCACACAGAACATTTCACAAAAAAAAACTCATCACCAGGTTATTTGAAAGTCTTTCAAAAAGAAAAAAAAAAACTTTTTTCTTGTTTGTGACTAAATGCCATTTGTCAGATCTCCAACGCAGTGTAAATTATCCCTTTTTTTTTTTTTTAAGACTGCCACTGAAGTGTGACTGTAGTGAGTGGCGCTGGGCAAAGCCTTTAAATAAAGAGGGTGTGCAGCGTGAAAAGCCTATCAGCCCGGCTCTCAGTGAGACGTTAAGGGAACAGGACAGGCTGATGAGAATGAATGGGAGGCCGCCAACCCACTAGCTTGTTCAGTCTGCATGTATTCAATTTTCCTTTTCTATTTTTTTCCTCTCTGTCTTTTTTTTTTGTCAGTCTTACTGTAAACAAGAAGCTTGGCCATTTTTTTTTTTACCGTGTTTCCAGACTTGCTATTTGAAATTATTCTGCAGCTCTGACAGGTTATTTGAATAAATTTCAATACATTTTACCCTAATTGACCGTATGAACATTTTACTTTGTTTCAAGAAAGTCAAGTCCATTTTGCGTTGAATAATAATTGAGATCACAAAAAAACAGCAACTACAGTTAACAAATGTGACCCAAATCCTGAAGATGCAAATGTATAAAAATGGTCTCATATATTGATAGATAAATAGATAGATGTACTTTATTGATCCCATGAGTGAAATAGTTTTGTTACAGCAGCAGCACAAACAACATTACAGTAAGGATAATAAATTAAGAGCACAATTACAGATCTGCAGAACAAATTCCTGAATATGATAATATCAATAATAAAAGGAACATTAAGTAAGAAAGATATACATGCATAGTTTTAATTAACTTCCTCACAAAGCTTGGCATTGTGGGTTTTAGTGAAGGTAAATGGTGCATTTGACACAATTGGTTAGTATAGTTAGTATTTACACTTTTTTAGTGTTAGTTTTTTTCATTTTTAACGCTCATCTTTTCCTCTCTCCTCCTCCCTTACTCACCTTTCACTCCAAACTCAGTGTTTTTCTTCTTTCATTCACTGTTCTCCCTCATGGCTCCACATGTTAATCTGTCAGGTTTTGTGTATTTTGCAGCCCTCTGCCACTGTAGCTTCTAAAGTGACACCACCAAAGGGGATTAGGACTCCTCCATTTACCTCTATACGTCCTCACCTTATCTACTAACATTTTTTTGCCACCGTACACATTCTCGGCCTGTGAAAGGTGCCATATGGGAACAAAAATTATGCCCGCACCACTGTACAAATAGTCTTAGTTTAATTAAACTGTCATGTTTCTCCTATTTTGCTGATGGTTATTTGCATTCGGAGCCACATCTTGTAATGAAATGTGTAGTCAGTCAGGAGGAATGTCGCACACACACAAATACACACAATCAGAGACGAACAGTATCCAGGTTTAAATACGGTGTTGTCATGAGCGTTGCTTATCGGTCCTCTGAGGCTCGTGTTCATATAGACCAGGTGCTTCTTCTTCACTCATTGAGCTGATGGACCACTAAGAAGACGTTTCTTTACCTGCTTATCGAGGCCAACAGTTCCTTGAAGGTTCACCGGCTGCAGGATGTTCACGTGAGACTTGACATCGGCTGTGTCATGTGTATGCATCTATTAAACGACATAATGCATACATGAAGGAGGGAATAAATGAAGTGAATTTTAGTTAATTCAAAACAAAACAGTGTCTCTTAAAGGGTATTGTAGCATTTAACTAACATTTCTGCAGAACAGAGCGAGCATCTCACATTTATTATTGTTAGCTATAAATGTCCTGTTGTTGTCATCACACTCGCTGTGTGCTGATGATATTTTTGGTGGACGTTCACCTTTGAGGGTCATGGTAAAAAACAACAAAAAACAAAAGTGACTGAACAGCGGAGTCTCTGAGGTCACACTTGGACGGCTTTAGTTGTTGGTCATTTGGATTTGGCAGGAAGTGGCTTGTGAAGTGTGTGTCACATCGCTTAGTCAGAAGAAGAAAAAAAAAAAGCCTCTTTCATCCTCTGAAATCATCCTCATATTGTAACTTAACTCTCATGATAATGTTTCTTCTCATACGCTACGTCATCCTAATCACAACCACGGTCAGTGTGTACGTATCGACTGTGGACAGACTTTATTTATTACTGAACTTAAAGGGGAACAGATTTAAAGTTTAAGGTTGTGTAAAAAATAAATAAAATCAAGATCTGCTTTTTGTACAAACCATTAGAATAGATTAGGAACCTACCTTTAGTTAAGTGCTTATTATTTGCTTAAAGTTTTGGGCTTAATGATGCATATTTCCAACTCCATTTTTATCTCTGTTCCCCGATCAGTGAGATGCTGCCATGCTAAGACATTTTAGCATTCTTGGAATTGAGGAATTGTTTAGGAAAAATTCAGTTTGCCTCCTAGATGTTAGAAGTTGGTGTAGAATAGAAAAGGACTGAAGTTCGTCATTACGTGCTATGCACAGTAGTTAAAATGGAGGACTTTGACAGGGCCGTCACTGTAGACTTGGTAGGTTTGGTTAAAAAAGTTCATATGTTTCCCTTCAGTACAAACTCTGTATCCTCCCATCAGGTTCTTCCACAAAGGATGTGGGTCCGTCACTCGGCTTAAAGAAGTCCAGCTCTCTCGAGAGCCTCCAGACAGCTGTTGCAGAGGTAACCCTGAACGGGGACCTCCCCTTCCACAGGCCACGGCCCCGTATAATCAGGGGCCGAGGCTGCAACGAGAGCTTCAGAGCGGCCATCGACAAGTCCTACGACCGACCGGCTGCGACGGAAGAAGACGACGAGGGCATGGAGACATGTAAGACATCCTCCATTTGCATATCGGAGAACGGTTAACAAGAGTTTCCTGTTTTTGGCAGATAGCAGGTTGGATCCCGAACAAGCCGCCGGGATCTCGTCCATCAGCAGCTGGGAGTCCTCTCAGTGTCCTTCAGCGAGGAACTTCAACCTCAGTCACTCTATAACTTCTGGAAAATGTCTGAAATATGAAAGTGTACAATGATTACCTCAGTGATGTTGCATCATCACATCACTAACAGAACAACAGTAATCAATAACAAAGATTGATACTGAGGTTTATAATGTGCCGGCCACTAAAACCTGGATGCGGCTTTTATTCTTGTGCACGGAGAGTGACTGCATTGTGACTAATGCTTAATATCTGGCAGCTGTTTTTTTTTTTTCTTTTTTTAATTACTGCTTGTGGCAATGGCATATCACTGTCTGCTGCATTACATGTCATCACACTGTCAGTATGAGGCATCTTATAAGAAGGATGAGTCAGGAGAAATGAGTAAAGGTCTGTAATAAACCGGCATCACCCTCTAAATACTGATACGGTCTTTATTTTTCGTTTTTGTGTGGGCGAGACTTTAAATGTTACAAACACAGATGGTCTTATTTCAGTCTTATTTTTTATCCTTCTTCTTTTCTTAAATGTCATGTCCTCAAGAAATTAAATAAGAATTGGGAACAGGACAGAAATCGGTCAGACATCTTTAATATTTCATACCACCAAAGAAAAAGAGTTTGGTTCTATAGACATAAAGTCCATTTTAGAGTCCAAATAATCTGATATTTTGTCAGAGGAATGTGCCACTTTAACATAAAATAGTAATGAACACATTTCCTTTCATTATTATATAAAAGTCTGTGTTAAATTCTCTCTAATGAATCCTATTTCACTGTAGAACAGAGCTCTTCAATCACTATAATATGTAATTTAATTGCATTAGCTCTTTAGCACTTAGGAGACATAATTGCACATTTATGAGACTTATTAAGTTTCGTATGTGTTACAGTTCAACTTAAAAGTACCTGTTCATTGGTTAACTTTAAGATTTTCTCCACTCTCCCTATATTTCTTTCTCCATCCCCCTTTTTTTTTCCATCCTTCCCTCTCTCCAGTGGAGGAGGACACAGAGGAGAGCTCACGATCGGGGAGAGACTCTGTATCCACGATGGCCGACCAGACGCCGCTGTCCGGCTCCGAAAAGCCGCTGGTCAACGGCACTAATCGCACCAAAGAAGAGAAGAAGAAGGACAAAGACAAGGGAGGGAAGGAGAAGAAGAAGCAGGACGGAGGGAAGGAGAAAGACAAGGGAAAAGCCAAGAAGGGCATGCTGAAAGGACTCGGGGACATGTTCAGGTAAGACTGTAAAAAAAAAAAAATATTCTTAACAAAACTCACAAAAATGGACCTAACTCAGTATAATTATATATTTTTAAGGTATTTTTTTATATTTCATGTCATTTATGAGACTAATTAAGTTTCATATGCGTTAAAGTTCAACTTAAAAGTAGCTGTTCATTGGTTAAATATGAGATTTTCTCCACTCTCACCATGTTTTTAAGGTATTTCATTGTATTTAATCATTAATTTAATCTTGTTCTCTTCTAAACACTTTTCTTGATAATTTGGGAACTTAAATATACAATATATTTGCAACTGCGAAAGAACACAAAGGAAATAAGAAGTAAGTAGTTAGTTCAGAGTTTATCTTGTGTTGTAAGGACAGCGTGTAATAGATATTTTATTTAACGCTTTAACTGTTATTGTCTGCCGTTTGCACAACGTTATCACAAAAGTTTCTTTAACTAGATATATGTACATATTCTGAATCAAAGATCATGCAAGGACTGAGATGCATCCTTATTTAGTGAGTTTTCTTTGTTCTTTTACAGTGTGAGGAAAGAGACACTTTATTATCAGTTTGATATGTCTGTTAATACACTTCGTTAAACAGATATAACATTAAAACACTCTTTTTAAAGGCTCGGGTGTACTTAAAGAGCTATATGATTTGTTCTGTGTGTGAGATACATTAACACACAACCCCGAGGAGTGTGTGGAAACACTAATTAGACTCCCAGACAATTTGACCTTTGCGGTTTATTTTCCTCCTATTAATTCTTTCTCTGCAGCCACCAACGTGTTACCTGTCAAACAATCCTTAATAGCTAAACTGACATAAATTCTCCCTCTCACACACACATACCCACACATCCCATTAGTATATAGTCTCTACTTTCCTTTCCCGCTCACCTTCCCCATTACCATTGGTGCCCAGGTCATTTGGTCTGCCCTTCCTCCATCTGATTGGTTGAGAGGACTCTGGGTACGGCCAGAAATAAAGCTGTATATCATATTAGCCAAAGTGGCGGTGACAAGGAGGCGAAAACAGTGACTCTTGTTTGACAGAGCAACGTAATGTGGTCCACAGAGATGGAGAGAGAGAAAGAGAGGATGGAGGGAAAGGCGGTTTAGCTGGGTGCAACAAGTAGTGAAAGAAAAACTACAAAAAAACCATGGTTGGAGACTGAAGGATGGAGGTCTGATACCTTTTAAGGGAAAGATTATTTTAAACTAATCCCACATTAGGGGGTAAAATCTAATTTGAGGATTTCAACTCCACCTCAGCATCAGCAGATTATCAGAGGTTATTGAGAAGCATCAGGTGATCACATCGACATGTCTCAGCTGACTTCATTAAAAAACAAACTTTCACTATCACTAAGTTACAATAAACAACTTCTGAGATGTCTGTTTTGCATTTTATGACATTCATGCCCTTAAATACATATACTGAAAACCTTTTTACCTTTTAACCACTTAATTTCAAATTCAATAAAAAAAAAAAAAGAAAAAAAAAAGAGAGACTTTATTTATTCTGAGGACTAATTCCTGAGGCAGGCATATCCACAAGAACAGAGCAACTCATGGGAGGCAGTCAGGGCACCACTCTCTCTCACACACACACACACACACACACACACACTCACACACACACACACACAATCAGTGGGATGCACATGGGAAAATACTGCAAACTCTTACAATCAGGCATAGTTAACACTCAAACACACACTGGAATAATTACCAAGGAATACACTCATGCACAGATCACACACGCACACACACACGGGAGGATTATTTGAGGTACACAAGCTGCACACACATACAGAAACATTTTGAAATCACAAGAAACCTGAGCTTACACACATTTCCACAGTTTGGTCACCAACAAACACACACACTCTCCTCTGCTTTTCTTCGCCTCCTCCCAGATGATAACCATTTGGTGTTTTGTTTGTCAGATCGTCAACGTTACGGCGCTCTGATTGGCTCGATATTGGCCACATCGGATCTGCTCCATTAGAAACTCTGACTGTCTTTTTTGATCTTCGCCCAGCGTTTACTAGCAGACGCAGCTGTGTGCTCCAAAATAATGACGTGAGATATGTATGCATCTGTATGTCTGCGCCGCAGCACACACTCAGCCAAAAGGAAACCTCCGCCAAAACGTCAGCGTTGACTCAGCACACTTGGGATTCATGTTGGCTAATGAAAGCCTAAAACACCTGATGTAAGGAGGATTTAACCAGAGAAACTCCTCTGATGCACAGGAAGTGAGGCAGTTTCTGGTTTGTTAATATTCAACCAAAGATAATTTTGTTATGATAATGTATTTTCCTTAAACTGTTGTATTATTTAAATTACTATTTACTGTTCAATTAGGAAAAAAATAGGAAGATTGTCTCATTGCATTTTCTAAATCTGAAAAGACTTGAGTCAAGTTAGCTTTTATTTAGCCTTTTTTGTCTTCTGTCACATTACGCGTTAATAAAGGCAAACAAGGAAGCACCACATTCGACAGCTCAAAGCAGAAATCAACAGAAAAGCAGAGGGAAAAAAAAGCGCATCCTCGTAACACCCACATTGTTTGATTGACAGGTGATATGTGGGAGCTCCAGTTTAGCAAACACCACAGAATTTGCATGTTTACGCTCGTGTTCGTGTCAACATGTCACGATGAAACAGAAATGCAAATGCGTGTGTGTTGGCCCAAACCGCGGAGGGTGTTGCGTCGAGAACGCCGTTACTGTTTTTTAAAAAGCGCCTATAAGTGCGGCCCTATCGCACTTCCAAATGTGATGCGAGCGAGATAGTTCCCCTGAGTGGCTTTACAGAACGTCAAGAGCTCCCGATGAGTGTCATGTTATTGAGCGAGTGTGTGTGTGAGAGGGAGTGAGTGAGTGAAGGCTTTCAGTGCAGGAGTGTCAGGGAGCTCGTACTTTGATGTGTGTTCGCATGTAGGATCAGGAGTGTTGAGCCTGTAGGAGTCGGTCGGTGGAGTGCGTGTGTGTGTGTGTGTGTGTGATCAACAGAGCTGCCACTGACTGACCCTCTCATGTCTCGAAGGCCTCACACTCAGTCCCAATCAAAGCCTCATTACTATCAACCCCTGCCAACATCGCAGGCTGCCAACTCTGTATCCATCTCATCTCTCTCTCTCTCTCTCTCACACTCACACACACACACACACACACACACAGTCTCTCACTCACTCACACTCTCTCTCGCTCTCTCACTCTCACTCTCTGATCATCACTTGGACTCAGAAGCAACACCCAGTCTGTTAGTTTGGCACTGACAAAGATGGTCGTTGCCCAGAAATTCGAGGGCTGCGCTAATTTTGCAGTGGTTTTGGTGTATCTGTTGGTGTGTGTGTGTTTGTTCTTGTCATGAACAAGTGAACAAGCCTGAACTCAGAAAAGGCTCATACTGTGACAAGCTTTATGATGTGTTGCAGCCGAAGCACAGTGAGGTCTGTTTTTTACCGTTCTCGCCGTCTGCCGGTGGCTTTTTCTCGCAAACTCGCACGTTTGACACTGGGACCGTAAATGCATCGTGCTCAGTTCGAGGTACAGAGAACGATCTACGATAAGATGCGTATATAGATCCATCATAGTTAAACAATCTGCTGATAATCATGTGTTCATCGTGATATTAGCTGAAGTCTGAGCTGTGCCTGGAAATTAAGACTTGGGTCTTGGTTCATCGCCTTTAGATGGTAAAAACGGACAATAGGATGAAAATTTTTCCAATCTTTATTATGATTAAAGTGTTAGACCAACAAATATTCTCATCCACAAAGCAAAGACACAAACCTAAACACAGAAGATTCGATCTCTGTCAGCTCGGTTGTGTCTCTGCAGCTGCTCCTCTTTGAAAATGTAACATCTGCTTGCCAGCCATGGTGGCTGTCGGCATCCTTCGAACTCACATTGATCTAGACTCCTGAAGTTTTTGAACAATTTTACGGGTTTTTGTCCGAGATGAATAACATGTTATGGCGAGATGGCAAATGAATTCTCCCAGAGATTATTTTTATAAAACCAGGTGTCACATTTATCCAATGGTAGAACATTTCTGGATTATCACTGGCATTTTTTAATGGGTGCCATCATATTTTAGTGACATTAATTCCTGATGGTACAGACTGTCCCGAGCTTGACTGACATTCAGTGGTTTTGCACGTCCAATATGCCAACCAAAACTGCCTGCAACACCGTCAGACTTGTTTTCACTTTTTTCTTTGTGCTGTTTAAAGGATTAGCGGCGACACACGGGCGGTCAGCTGAAGTGAATTAGCTGAATTCTTGACATTTTGAAGTTGTCTTTTCAAACCGCAGAAACCCCGTCAAAGCCTCTTTGTCAATGGCGTCGGTCTCACAAGACGAGGCGGGCCTAACTGTGCCTGGAATATAAGATTATTAAATGCCCCCGGTGTCACGGTTAATACTCTCTCCTCTTCAAAGTTTTCCTGTTCAGTCATAAATCTTGGTGTGTACGTGTTTGCGTGCGGCTGGGAGAGTCGGGCTGTCTTTAAAGGGGCTGTTAATGAAAGTTAGTGGTGTGGAGAGAGAAAGTGTCAACCGTCTCTCGTCATGATAGATCACTCCTGCTTTTAGCATTAACAGCGAGCCGTCACTCTGAGCATTTCAGGCGGCCGCAGTTAAATTAATCAGGTAATGGACCTTAGTTTCCAAGCCCCCCCCCCCCCACACCTCCTTCCTTCCTCCTTACTGCGGTTTCTCCTCCCCGTTCTCATCTCTTGGTTTTCCTCACTTCATCTTTCACACCCCACAGCATCAGTATCTGTTGTCGTCTGTGGTTTTAGGAATATCATGAAAGTTTTTGTAGTCAAACACAAGCTTTTTATGGCATATCTTTTACTATATAACATCTTCCTTCACCTTCAGATGATCAGAGTCCTTCAAATGGGAAAAACTAGGAGCCATTTTTAATTGCAAAATGAGCAATTTTGTGTAAAGTTGCGTCATTGGTGCAACACATAAATTCACTTAGGTCATTATGGCTTCTTCACATTGCACATAACCAAACTTCTCTTTTGGTGTGGATCTGTCTATAGGTTTTGTAACAGAAAGTGAGGGGAGAGATTGGTGGGGCGGGCAAAATGCAAAAGTCTACAGTCAGACTTACTGATCAGAGGTGTTCAAATTATTATTGAGGCCAGTTTGTTCAACTCTTTGGCTACCAGAATACCATTTGTTTTGAAGAACTTTAAAGAAAAGAAACTTAATTTATGTAAAATTACATTAGTTACTGGACAAACTTCACACAGATTTACCCAGTTTGACAAATCACCAGCGCATGTCGGGATGGAAAAATGGAAGATTCAGCAGCAGCAGTCTACTGTGATGTCTGCTCTGCATATTTTTGTGAGAACCACCGGTGGGCAACAAAAAAAGACCAGATGCCGAACCTCTGGGTAGCATCTGTGTGCCACATGCACAGATATGTGTTCACAGTTGTTGGTTCACGTCGATGCCAAAGCGATGCGGGGCGTGTTGTGCCGGTGCTTCGTTTCTGTCGTTCCTCAGGGCGTCATTCCACCAGGATGCTGAAAGTCAGACTGTTTATGTTGTATGTTAGAAATATTTCATCACTTTAAAAGCTAAATCTGAATTTTTTCTTTCTTTTTTTTTTCCCCCACGATATACATGACAAACTAGGAAGGAAACGTTTCCCGGTCCTGGAAGAAATCCAATTATTCCAATTAGTATTATTTCTTTTTTTTTTAATCAATTGTGAATTTTGTGAAATTTTTTCTTCTTTCTCTTTGACTGAAACACACGCAGTCATTTTTTGTCACACAAAAGGTTTCAGATTTCTTTTCATTTTGCTTTCTTCATATATTTCACTCACTCATTTATTATTTTCTCCACCTGTTATTGTGTATTTTCAGTGTTGTTATCTTGTTTTGTAGTGTTTCTCACACACACCTACACACTCGCACCGCTGTGTTTTCTCTGCAAATTCATTCGCTTGTTTTGTTCTTTTTTTTTTTCCTTTCCTGTTTCTCTCATTGATTTTCCCATACTTCTCTTGTTTTGTATTCTCTTTCTTCTGCGTTGCTTTCCATGCACATATTCACACACCTGACATCTGAGACTGTCTTTTACTACTTTTTTTTTTTATGTCTCACTGATATTTAGGCAATTTACACTATTTATCTTTAATTCTTAAAAACACTCACATTTTTTAACATCTTTGATTTGATGCTGTGACTTTCATTCACTTCATTTTTTAAAATCTTTTCATCTTTCTCTCACGCACACATCTCGAGGTTGTCTTTATATTCTTCACAGTAGTTTAGTTTTCGCTCTTAATGTTTCATTCATTGAGTTTCTCTTGCACGTGTTCATTTTTCTCTCTCTTGTTCACCATCTTCTGTCTCTTTCATTAACACACACACACACACACACCTCTTTTGGTTTCCCTCAGCGTTGTCTCTTTAGAAGTCGTAGATATTCTCTGCGGACCAATTTCCTTGTGAATAATCACTGAGGTTCATTGTGGAAGCGAACACAGTGCCAAAGTAATTTCTTCAACAGGCTGCAGCTTTATACTGAGTCAATCAAGCTGAAATATCTCTGCAATGGCTCCTATTTCGTTAAGCGTCACTCCCTCCCTATGAATATAATTACCGTGATGGGCTGCGCCTATGTCGTCTTCGTTTACCACTCCCCAACTTTAAACGAACTGAATTGGGTTTGAACTTGTGAGAAGAACTTTTCAGATGGTTTATTTGAGGGCTTGATCGACTGTTAACTCGTACCTTTTGGGTGTTTTTGTGATCCCAGGCTTACTAACATTTTCACTCAGTTCAGTCGATTTTTTTCTTACTGTTCAGGCTCTGCAGGTCAGCATTAGTGGAGAGAAGTATCATATATTTTATGAGCGTACCTGCTAGTTCATTTTAAGTCACAACAGATGAGTTTTAAATGATTTAAAAGATTTCCTTTAACTTTTTTTCCTTGAACTCTGAAAGAAGAAATTTATCTGCTCATGCAAACGCACCAGTGATTTGGGAAGAATTCATTTAATTGCAATAGATAAGACAAAGAAATAAACAAAAAACCACTTAGTATTATTCTTTTAGTTAAACCTCACAGCCTTGTCTCATAAAATTTACAAGTAGATATTAATTGTGCCCGTTTTTTTTTGTATTGCAGGTTCGGGAAGTACCGCAAGGACGAGCGGCCTGGCGAGAAAATGGACCGCAAAGGCTCCAGCAAGTGGAAGCCGGATGAGACGCAGGTTTCAGAGGAGGAGACGATGAAGATGAGGATGGAGCAGGAGAGGTAAGGTGTTCATCATACAGCACCTGTTAAGTTAAACTGCTCAGTGCTGCAGGGGTAAAGGTCCTTTTTGTCTCTGGACTCTCATGTGCTTTGCTCCTTTAACTGTTATGACAAATAACTGTCATAACTTTGTTCTACCTACCTATATAAATCTCAGTGAGCCAAATTAATTAGGTAATTTATTTTCTTTTGGGGATCCCTCACAACACCCCTCCTTGAACCGCCACCTTACTGTGGTGGAGGGGTTTGTGTGCCCGAATGATCCTAGGAGCTATGTTGTCGGGGGCATTACGCCCCTGGTAGGGTCTCCCATGGCAAACAGGTCCTAGGTGACTGGGCCAGACTAAGAGCGGTTCACAAGCCCATCATGAACAGAAGAACATCAAGGACCGTTCACGTACGTCGCCCGGATTGGCGTTACCTGGGGCCCCACCCTGGAGCCAGGCCTGGGGTGGGGCTGGGGCGCAGGCGAGCGCCTGGTGGCCGGGTCTTTGCCCACGGGACCCGGCCGGGCTCAGCCCGAAATGGCAAATGGCGACGTGGGCCCGCCTTCCAGTAGGCTCACCACCCGCAGGAAGGTCCATGAGGGGCCGGTGCAATGTGGTTTGGGTAGCAGTCGTGGCGGGGGGCCTCGACGACCCAATCCCTGGACCAAAACTCTGGCAATAGGGACATGGAATGTCACCTCGCTGGGGGGGGGGGAAGGAGCCTGAGCTCGTGCATGGGAGGTTGAGAGGTACCGGCTAGAGATAGTCGGGCTCACCTCCACGCATAGCTTGGGCTCTGGAACCCAGCTCCTTGAGAGGGGCTGGACCCATCCACTACTCTGGAGTTGCCCAGGGTGAGCGGCGGCGAGCTGGTGTGGGCTTGCTTAGGCTAGCTCCCAGCTCAGCCGCCATGTGTTGGAGTTCACTCCGGTGAACGAGAGGGTCGCTTCCCTGCGCCTTCGGGTTGGGGATAGGTCTCTTGCTGTTGTTTGTGCCTACGGGCCGAACAGCAGTACAGAGTACCCGGCCTTCTTGGAGTCCCTGGGAGGGTACTTGATAGTGCTCCGACTGGGGACTCCATTGTTCTACTGGGGGACTTCAACGCTCACGTGGGCAACAACAGTGATACCTGGAGGGGCGTGATCGGGAGGAACGGCCTCCCGATCTGAACCCGAGCGGTGTTCTGTTATTGGACTTCTGTGCTAGTCACAGTTTGTCCATAACGAACACCATGTTCGAGCATAAGGGTGTCCATCAGTGCACGTGGCACCAGGACACCCTAGGCCGGAGGTCGATGATCGACTTTGTTGTCGTTTCATCTGATCTCCGGCCGTATGTCTTGGACACTCGGGTAAAGAGAGGGGCTGAGTTGTCAACCGATCACCACCTGGTGGTGAGTTGGATCCGCTGGCAGAGGAGGAAGTTGGACAGACCTGGCAGACCCAAACGTATTGTGAGGGTCTGTTGGGAACGTCTGGCCGAGCCCTCTGTCAGGGAGGTCTTCAACTCCCACCTCCGGAAGAGCTTCTCACAGATTCCGAGGGAGGCTGGAGACATTGAGTCCGAGTGGACCATGTTCTCTGCCTCCATTGTCGACGCGGCATGAGTTCGAAGTTGTGGACGCAAGGTCTCTGGTGCCTGTCGTGGCGGCAACCCCGAACCCGGTGGTGGACACCGGAAGTGGGTAAGGGATGCCGTCAGGCTGAAGAAGGAGTCCTATCGGACCATGTTGGCCTGTGGGACTCCTGGACGCAGTTGACAGGTACCGGCAGGCCAAGCAAGCCGCAGCCCGGACGGTCCTGGAGGCAAAAACTTCGGGTCTGGGAGGAGTTCGGTGAGGCCATGGAGGAGGACTATCGGTCGGCCTCGAAGAGATTCTGGCAAACCGTCCGGCGCCTCAGAAGGGGGAAGCAGTACTCTGCCAACACTGTTTACAGTGCAGGTGGGGAGCTGTTGACCTCGACTGGGGACATTGTCGGACGGTGGAAGAAATACTTCGAGGATCTCCTCAATCCCACCGACTTGCCTTCCAATGAGGAAGCGGAGGCTGGGGTCTCTGAGGTGGACTCGTCCATCACCCAAGCCGAAGTCACTGAGGTAGTTCGTAAGCTCCTCGCAGTGGCAAGGCGCCGGGGGTGGATGAGATCCGCCCTGAGTACCTCAAATCTCTGGATGTTGTGGGGCTGTCTTGGCTGACACGCCTTTGCAACATTGCATGGAGGTTGGGGACAGTGCCTCTGGTGTGGCAAACTGGGGTGGTGGTCCCTCTTTTTAAAAAGGGGGACCGGAGAGTGTGTGTGTTCCAACTACAGGGGGATCACACTTCTCAGCCTCTCCCGGGAAGGTCTACGCCAGGGTACTGGAGAGGAGAATTCGGCCGATAGTCGACCCTCGGATTCAGGAGGAACAATGCGGTTTTGCGGTTTTCGTCCTGGTCGTGGAACACTGGACCAGCTCTATACCCTCCACAGGGTGCTTGAGGGTTTATGGGAGTTTGCCCAACCAGTCCACATGTGCTTTGTGGATCTGGAGAAGGCATTCGACCGTGTCCCTCACGTGGTATTCTGTCTGTGGGGGTGCTCCATGATGCAAGTATGGGGTCCGGGAGCCTTTGCTAAGGGCTGTTCGGTCTCTCTGTCTGTACGACCGGAGCAGGAGCTTGGTATTCGCATTGCCGGCAGTAAGTCAGACCTGTTCCCAGTACATGTTGGACTCCGGCAGGGTTGCCCTTTTGTCACCGGTCCTGTTCATAATCTTTATGGACAGGATTTCTAGGCGTAGCCAGGGGCCGGAGGGAGTCCGGTTTGGGAACCACAGGATTTCATCTCTGCTTTTTGCGGATGATGTTGTCCTGATGGCTTCATCAGGCCAGGACCTTCAGCATGTACTGGAGCGGTTTGCAGCCGAGTGTGAAGCGGCTGGGATGAGAATCAGCACCTCCAAATCCGAGGCCATGGTTCTCGACCGGAAAAGGGTGGCATGCCCTCTCCAGGTGGGTGGAGAGGTCCTGCCTCAAGTGGAGGAGTTCAAGTATCTCGGGGTCTTGTTCACGAGTGAGGGAAAGATCGAGCGTGAGATTGACAGGCGGATTGGTGCAGCGTCCGCAGTTATGCGGTCGGTGTACCGGACCGTCGTGGTGAAGAAGGAGCTGTGAGTCGAAAGGCTAAGCTCTCGATTTACCGGTCAATCTACGCTTCCCACCCTCACCTATGGTCATGAACTTTGGGTAATGACCGAAAGGACAAGATCGCATGGATACAAGCGGCCGAAATGAGTTTCCTCCGCAGGGTGGCTGGGCGCTCCCTTAGAGATAGGGTGAGAAGCTCGGTCACTCGGGAGGAGCTCGGTAGTAGCGCCTGCTGCTTCCTTGCATCGAGAGGAGTCAGCTGAGGTGGCTTGGGCATCTGTTTCGGATGCCCCCTGGACGCCTCCCTAGGGAGGTGTTCCAGGCATGTCCCACCGGGAGGAGGCCTCGGGGAAGACCCAGGACACGCTGGAGAAACTATGTCTCTCGGCTGGCCTGGGAACGCCTCGGGGTCCCCCCGGAAGAGCTGGAGGAAGTGTCTGGGGTGAGGGAAGTCTGGGCATCTCTGCTCAGACTGCTGCCTCCGCGACCCGGTCCCGGACCAAGCGGATGAAGAAGATGAAGATCCCTCACAACAGTTTTAAGAAAAAGAAATACCAATTGATTGTGGTTACAAAGTGCAAATGCCCTTTTCAGTTTTCCTTCTGTCTGCTCACTGAAGTTAAAACTCTAAAGTTAGTGGACTATGAAATTAATTTTGACTGTGGCTTGTAAGTATTTTAGCACTCCTCCCTGCTTTGAGAAACACTTCTATTCTGTGCCTTTCCATTTGTTTCTCCTAATATCAGTTTATGTAGTCTGTGTGACTGTAACGTGTGTGGACAAAATTTCACCCCGTTTGACTTTGTCGAGAATGTCATTTCATATTTGGAGCTTTGTCGCAGGGATTTGTTCCCAGTCAGCCTCAGGAGCATTAGTGAGGTCCAACAGCGATGTCGGGCGATTGGCTGGGCTTGCGGTCGGCGTTTGAGTTAATCCCAGAGGGGCTGGACGGGGGTCGAGGTTGGAGCCATTCAAGCTCTTCCACACTAAAATAAAAAACCAAACGTTTCTTCATGGACTTCATTCGTGCTCAAGGCCTCGTCGTTAAGCAAAAAGGGCTTTCCCCAAGCTGGTTACTGGCACGGTTATTAAAATATAATTTTATTTTGTAGTAGAAGAATTCCCTCAATTGGAAATAAGGGGCCTGACCTAAACCATGAAAGCATGCCTCTGTCTGACTGTAGATTTTGCTCCTGTTAGTGGAGCATGATGAGCCCAGTGGGAGATTAGATGGAAACGAGTGGTCCGGGAGGTCCTGACTGTAGTTCAGGAAGTGTTTTCAATCTTACGTAACAGTCAGACTGAATGAATTCCACATTGGACATTTTAAAGACTGAATGAAATGTTCTACTTTTGCGCAATAATGCTATGTTGATGTTTTAATAAATGAATTTATGTGTTTAAAAAAATGAGTAGATGGTCAGAGAACCCATCATTACTCATAATTTACCGTCAGCCACCTTAAACTAAACAACCTGAAGGCAGAAAGCCTCTTTCTCACTGCATCACTCTCTCCTTCTCTTCACCAAAGTAAATGTCAGTCGGGCACTGTGCCAGTTTTTTTGGGGCGGCGGTTTGTAAATGCCAAGGCCATTAAAGCCCTGCCAGCTAATTAATTCCCATGCTCTTGGTGTAAGGGCAAGAGTCATTACTCGCCACAGTTGCTCGTTATGAAAATTTGGTTTGTAATTCTTTCTTTACGCCGTGCAGAGCAGATAGTCCAGTAATATGATAATGGCCAAGTCTTTATTTTTAATTGGCATAAGGTTAACGCAAATGCCACGTCAGATGATTTGGTTGTTACGCTGGATATCGTTAAAAGTTCAGAACGGTCCTTTTGTATGTTAATCCAATCTGTGGCGGCTTCTGTTATTTCACACATGTGTTTGTTATCTCGGAAACCTACTTTGTGGTATTTCAGAATACAGGTATCTGGGTGACTCATAATGTGCTCCCCTTTCATTATTCATTGAACCCATTTTGCAGATTTACATTGTGAATTATTTGTGTGTCCGACGAGATGTGAAGCTTTCCAATCTTGAAATATCGCAGACATTTAAAAAATCAATTAATCCAGTTTTGTTTAAGCCTTCAGCACCACAGAACATAAAAAAAATAATTATTTCTGAAGCCGTTACACACCATAGTATGGGATCATTTGTAACACATAGGGCTGCATGTCATTACGAGTAAAAGTGTGAATAGATGCAGTTTTATCGACCTCTTTCTTGAGATTTATCTTCAAGGTAGAGGCATCTTGCAAAGGCTGGCAATTATTTGTTCTTTTGTTTGTTAGTGTGTAGTGGTTTAGCCAAGTTGTGCTAAGGGAAAATAGGCAAAATGGCATACGATAAACAAAAATCAGCCAAATCAGTGCGTCCGCGGAGCAGGAACCGCCTTGGGATTGTCTGACAGTAGCTCTCGAGTCAATGCATTAATTATTTTGTTCAGCGTTGGGTGTTTGGCTCACCCCAGCCAAGCATACCTCCTCCCCAAGCACCTGAAAAGCACAAGCATGCTTCTCATTTGTATTTAACCACTAGCTGAGATACACCGATATTGATGGGGGGGGTCCCACTGAGGATGTGGAAGACCGTGGCTGCTTCGGCGTTAAACAATGATCCAGTTAGTTGTTTCACCAAGCTGCTCTCTCAAGGTTCAGCTGGGAGCTTTGGCTCCACGCTGCAGAGCGCCTATTGATTGGCCCCAGCCAGGAGCTATGGTTAATCCAGCTGTGATTGACTAGATGAATGGATTTCCTTGCAGGTTTAAGTCTCGGGTCCCAGTGGACTCCAATCCCAAGCCAGACAAACAAATCTAGACAGACAGCTCAGACAGTACGCTGGTGTTTGTAGGGGGGAAAATGCATGCTCAATCTGAAATTGCCATCGATTGGAAACACACAGCAATTTGAATAAAGGTTTTTTTTTTTTATCTTGGGAGGTATTAGCGCAAAATATGAGATTTGTTTTTTAAATAAAACCAAGAAATTGACTAATACTGACGGATTTCAGGTTGACAGATTGCTGATAATACGGATTTTAAACCATTCAACAATCGACTTCATGTCAATACTTAAAAAAATATGATTTCACTCTAGTTAAGCAATCTAAAGCACTTCCCTTTGCTGTACAATGCAACACAGCAGGCAATACATATATATTTGCACCTATTTGACTTGACAGAGCAGGTTGCAAGATAACACTGGACTGTACTTTGGTAAAATTGAAATTCAAGTTAGGATAAACTTTTTTTTTTTTTTGCTGAGAAACACTGCTGTTTTTAAGTTTTTAAGTCAGTCTTATGACCTAAATGTTAAAAGTTCAGTAGCTGTATACAGCAGGCAGTGTGCTGTATCGTGTTATTTGTTCCAGTGAACTTCCCTTCACCTAGACATGTGCATAACACTACTTCTTGCTCAAGATGAACAGCATCAGATTACATCTTGTATTTGTGCTCAATTTAAATGACCTAGATAAATGAGATATTCTTCTTAATGTCTAGAAGTGTGTATATAATATAATGTCAGTTTGGTTTGGCTTATTATGAATGATCAAAATCTTCCCCTTGCGGAGTGAGTACTTCAGAATGGGCTAAATCTACTTGTTGGCCGAATCATAAAACATTTCCAGATGCCCAATGTCATCAATCCGAGAGGTATTTCAGCAGCCATCTTATCCCACTGCACCTTCTCCTTTCATGTACTTCCTGCCTTTCACTATGGTCTATCATTTGTGTCAGCATTACCGCTAAGAGGAAGGTTTATTACACAGTGGGTACAATGGCACATAATGGACCATTGTTCTGGCTTGATGTGGTAGAAAGGTCACTCATCAAACACATTCCTCCTACAATAATGTCCCATCCTGCCATTTCTATACCCTTTTATTGGTTGTCTCCCCATCTCCTTCTGCTTTGCAGTCTTTTTGTTCAGCCCCTGACTCTTTTTTCTACCTATGTCGTTGCTTTTGTAGTCATTTACCCTTCATGCTGAGAGTATTTTCATCACTCATCAAGGTTAGTCGTTAGAAAGAAAGCAGGGGTTTCCTTACGTAAATATTTTGGGACTGAAAGGGTAATGATTAGGCCAAGTGTGGTTTTCCTTCCTGTCCCATTTCAATCAGCATAATTGTATTTGTACAACATTTTTAGCAGCATTGCTTTTTAAGTGCTTGTTATGTTGACATAGACAGAGGCTTAGATTCAGTCTTAAAGGAATATTCCACTGAAACCACTTGAATACTTGAATCCACAGATGTAAATTCCCATCTTTTCCCTTTTTTTAGTACCTCAGCTCTTAAAAAATGAGATTTTGTCCTTTCTCACATACCACAACTGGTTCAAAGCTGCATCCTTCCTCACTCAGAAACTGGCCCAGTTGACCCGTCCAGGGCCTCGTTATGGGAAGGGGCTGCACGGAGAAGGCCAGGCGCTGGATTGGTATGTCTGGCCTTATCTTATCAGCCACTGCACTTGTGTATACAATCAGTAGCTGCTCCCACTTCTCCTCCTGCTGCTGCTGCTTTCTCTGATGGAAAACACTGTTTTCCTCCGGGTTTAAAGATAGATCCCTCAAGGACCCTGCTTCCTTCTGCGCTATTAGATAATTGCTGAGTCCACAAATAATACAGAAACAGCTTGCAAGTCCACAAGCCTTCATCTGACATGGATTAAGTTGTTGGAATAAGTACACATTTTTCTAAAAGGATTGTTACCGCTGTCCAGATTCAACAGGGGAGTGTGTTAAAGCCATCAAGTTCATTACCAGCTTTTAATAGTAAAGTATATCCTCCCATTTTTCCCTGTTTTTCTTTTAAATCCACATTCTGTGCCTCCAACGGGGGAGCCCTCCTTATTAGACTTATTGTTCCATTATGCGCAGCATGCAAATTTTCTGGAGGAAGCATTTCAGATTTTAGCCCGCTGAGTGTTCAGTGAAGTTGCACCCCCTACCTCGTCACCGCCGCGGCTGTCCCATTTGCTTTCCCACTGCCATTAAAAAGGGGCCTGGAGAAAAGAGAGCAGTATGATAATTGGTAGTTGTAAAGCTCTGATAATTGGCAAGGCTGTAATTATGGGGCTGCGTGATAGGTAGTCCCCCCGCTGTAGAAAATGGTGTTGCCAGTTATTCACAAGATAATGGCCTGAAGAGAAACAGTGTACGTGTGATTTCTGTGTGTTTGAGTTGTTCTTTATGTGAGACAGAGAGGTGTCAGAGGTGTGCGTGTGTTTTTGAGAGACAAAGAGAAAAGCACAGTAGATATACATTAGCAGCACTCTGTGAAAACAAAGTGCTTCCCTTGTATGAGGAGTTGTGGGGGCGAGAGACTATTATGCATTGTTTATGGTATTATTCAGTGGGGGGAAAAAACATAAATAATAGACTCCACATCTTCTCTCTCTTCTGTAATGGAAAGTTAAAAAGGTACAATAAACAATCACTTGCAGATGTTGCAGTGGCTCGTCTGGTGTTTTGTTAATGTGACACCTGAGATTTACAGCCTGTCTCAGCTCCACAGTGGAAACACTGCAATGCTTTAGCAACATGAAGGTTTTACCTGACAAAGTGGAAACCAGCAAGATGGTAGTTTTTATTTCCCAAGGAGCAGGTAACCATGATTCATAAAGAATTTCACTGCCAATCAGCCATTCCTCATACAATACTGAGTACGTAGTTCATCTAAAACTGAGTGACTTCTATCACTGTTTTATGTGTCGTGATGTTGTGAGTTGCCAGTGTAAAATAGAAAAGAGTCAGTATAGAATAAAATCAATTGCTGAAAGTATTGTGAACAAAATTAGCAAATTGCATCTACAAGTAATTATTGGATGCTATTAATGACCCAAATAAAATCAGATGTTTGGTTTGTAGGTGAATCTACAAAGGCATAACCCAAGAACCCATTTTTTCTGAGCTCTATTTAACTTGAAAAACTTGAATAGAAAAGTATGAATTTGCCATTTGTGATCTTGAGATATCAGCAAACTGTGAGCAGCAAATGAAAGACCTCACAATTAAAAAGCAACCAGACCTGAATGGTCAGTTTGATTAGGTAGCAAATTTAGATTGAAATTGAACCCAATCATTGGCAAAAACCTTTTTGGGGCTTTAAGTAATTACAGTTGAATTCAGTAAATTGAACTTTTCTCACTCAAGAAATATTTGCTAAGCTAAAATACAGCACTGTTTTAATATTTGCAATTAAGAACCCAAGGTTATGTTCTTTCTTACCTTTTTAATGTCATTTCATTCCATCTAGATATCAGTGTTGGCTAACTGCAAATGTGATTTGCTGGACAATTTACTTGATTTAACAAAAGAAAATCATATTTTTACTGTGGTACTTGGTAAAATGCAATGCAATGCTTAAATGCAAGAATGAGAAATGGATATATTTGGCATGGCAGTATCCATTCAAACAATACAACCAACAGAATGCATAACAGCACCAAAACCGAAGCAGTCCTAAGCTATAAAAATGGGTACTTTTTCTGACCCATTATTGTCTTTTGAGTATGAAAACCTTGATTTTTAGTATCAACATGTCCATTACGATCTTCTCCATCAGGATCCAGGCCAAGACCAGGGAGCTGAGAGAGCGCCAGGCCAGGGAACGGGACTACGCCGAGATCCTGGACATAAACCGCACGCCGGAAAGGTCGTCTGAGGAGGAGCACCCGTACGCGGGCATCAACACCCTGAACAGCTCCGTCGACAGCGGGCACAGCCGGCCCCACAGCCCCCGAGACGATTACCCCCACATCCATCCACACCACCAGCACTCAGACTCCCTCTACACCCAAGTCAGCAAAGCCCGCAACGAGCGGCCTCCGTCTGCAGACAGGTAGGGGTAGATTTATGCTTTTTAAGAGATCGGTTTTAAAATGTCAAACAGCTTGGTGTTGGCGGTAAATCACTGAAATTCTTTAAATTCTCACAAACTCCTCAACTGTGGTTTGGGTCATTTTTTTATTATATAATTGACTTTATTTCTTCTGTTTTCCCTTGATAAGTTTATTATTACCTACCAACACTCATGAATTCTATTGGAGTCCCCAGATGTCATTTCCACCTTAGCCCAGGTGATGGGCTGCCATTCACGGTTCAGCAACCTTTTTACCTCTAATTCAAAAGCGCGACCCGCTCGTGGTATTTCAGTAAAAAAAATAAAGGCTTGTCCGGGCCTGATTCTGCCTCGCATTCCCGGCTCTCGTAACTCTAAGGCAGCATTATTACGCAGAGACAGCAGGCCGGCTATCACACCTGGAGGAGAAAATAATCACAGCAACAGAAGGCAGGCGGTAAATGTCAGCTCGCCGACTGCTAGGCACAATGCGCCATTCTCAGAGGGATGTAGGATTACTCTGGGGAGGCAGTGAGTGAATGGAAACCTTTGAATATCCGTCTCTCTTTCTGTCTCCCTTGACCTTTCTACCTCTCTTTCTGTCTTTCGGTCTCTTGCTGATTTCACCTTGTTGCTACCTTTTCACTCCATAGCATTTCCCCCATTTCACTGCCTTTTGTGTGAGACGTTGTGCCTGGGCTGCAAACATTTCACTCCTTCTGTATGCCCACGATTGACAGCAGTCATTGCAAAATGACACGGAGGCCTGACACGGAGATTATTTTTCTCTGTGCATCTGCTTTCTAGTCATATGCATCAGCCAAGTGGCATTGTGGAAGTTTTTACCCAAACCAAAGTCCACTGCAGTGACAGCCAGCAGAGTGAAAGCCAGAAATGCTTTGAACGGCTGCATCTTGACAGCAGCAGCAGTTCTCGGCACTGCAGGTGTGCTCAGTTACTCCCTAATCCTCCCTCGATCAATGAATGGAGAGATTCGCAGCCCTAAGATGAAGATGGGGAAACTTGAAGCCAATCGAGGAAGCCTGCAGCGTGGCAGAAACACAGACAACGCAGGCGAGAACATCACGCGGCTGAATGAATGGGTTTGTCTTAGTCGTGGTTTTCACGCATCCCCAGATGGCCCCAGCAGCCTGTGTGTACTTCAAGAGTGCTATAGCTCATATTGATCCATAATTCATTGTGCTGCTGTTGTCACTGTACTTTATTTTAATCCCGGATGAGGTTCTGTGTGGAGGTACGCAGATGCACGGCAGAAGATAATATACTAGCATGACAGATATGGAGGCTTGTTTAATTAGGTGAGGGAATTCACTCTTGATTTAGAGTCTAATCATCATTATATTAAAGTTTATAGCCTTTTCACTTCATAAGCAATTTATTTTTCCTCCCCCTTGGTACTCCGCTGTGAGACGTTCATTTGTCGTGGACCTCTTTTGGGTGAATAAGTTATCCCCCTAAATCCGAGAGCAGGCTAACGGATTAGCGCTGAAACGATTTCAATGGAAGGTTTTTGTAATTGTTTGCCAAAAGTGTTAGTCTTTTCTAATTCCAGCTTCACAAGTGTCAGAATTTGCTGGCTTTGTTTGTGCTTTTTATCATTGTAAGTTGAATTAGTTAGTTTTAGATTGTTTTGTGGGACAAACGAGCAATTCAAATACGTCACGTTTTGCTGAAAGAAAGAACCTGCGATGGGCCTCTTGACTCCAGCGTGTCTTTGCATTTACAGGTAAAATGAAGAATAAGAGACACATTAGTCAACAATTAAGAAGTAAGCAGCAGCCCTGATAATGAATAACCATGACAACACAACTTAAGTAGTTCATTGTGTTTTGTTGGACTCCAGGGTTTGGCTAACTGGGCCTTGGAGACAGAACTCTTGATTGCATTTTATTTTGTTACACCGCAGAGAGATTAAGCTGATATTAAGATTATATTGGTCTTCTCAATTAATATGAGCAACAGGCCTCACTTTTGTTTGACTTTGGTGGGCTTGTCGGCTTTCAGAGAACAAAATGTGCTTGGAGAAATGATGTTTTTATCCGTTTATGGACACAGTAGCTAACTTTAATGTCACTTTTCATACTGTACATGAATTGCACTCTGCTCCCCCAGACTTGAAACGTTTGCTCTTTTCAGGAGGCTTTGATTACAGCAGTGTAGGTGCCAGGGACATAAACTCCTTAAAGATATTATGTTGCGTTCCCTGATCCCCAATCGTAAGAAAAATATAACTCCTGAGAGAACCAGGAAGCGTGTTTCCTGTTTCCTGTCTGCCCCCTACTGAACAGGAAGTGATTTAGACCCTGCCATGCCAAGCACGGGAGGGAGGGAGTCTCAGTCGACGGCGGGAGTGTTTGTTATTACGGGATTCGAATGGCAGCACAGGCTGATATCAGAGCTTAAAGCATTGTGGAGATTTGATCAAAGCAATAACATGTCCATAGAAACAGAGAGTGAAGGAAAATGTTATTTTGTTCTTTTCAAATGTCAGGCATGCCGCGATAAGTTAAAATGTAAACAGTCTTATATTTCATTTGAGTCAGCTCGGTACTTAGGAGTTGTTCACTGTATTCTTTCCTTTTTTTCAATGAAATCAGGAAACTGATTTATATGTGGATGGTTATTGTTTGGTTTGTTGGAGTGCAGCTGATTGATCCTTAATTAAGAATGTTACGATCATTTTCTGCCCAAAATCAAGCCTGATAGGGCTTTTAAAAGGTCACAGTGTTTGTATAGGCCTTTTGTTGGTGCTGCCGCATTGTGATTATCACAAGATTATGACTCGGCGAAGGAGGGGAATCTTCATTTGATTATATCATAATAATCTATTATACTAGTAATTTATGTAGTACCTGTATTTAAAAGGTTACACAGGGCTTCAAACTGCAAACTGATCCACACAAAAAAGCCCAGGAAGCATGAGTGAAACACAAAGAAAACACCAAAAAAAAATTAAAATACTTGATGCAAATACCTAAAAGTTCAAAATCAGACCATAAAATCTGTATTCAATAGCAGTTAAACAGAAGTTAGCTAAATTCCTGACTAACAGCAGTTTAGACTTCCCCACATTATGAACAGCTACACGCTGCTGCTGCTAATAACAATAATAATCATCTACATCATCCTCATGATCTTCCTGAAGTGTGTTATCCAAACTCATACCGGCCAAGAGGAAATCCATCCCTTAACCCTGGCACTGTGTCATTTCCTTACACAACCCATTTAATAACGGGACCGAATTTTCTTCACTGTCCAAATGGCAAAACCACAATCACCCCGCCCGTGTGTGCTCTCAATTCCTCCTGGGGCCGTTAAATGTACAATTGCCTCTCTGAGCGTCTCAATGCTTGGCAGTCTGAGAGGAAACGGAAAAAAAAAAGACAACACGCAGCTGCATAAATATCCATTGGAATTCATTTTTAATTGCCTCTTTTTCCTTCAAACATCGCGCTGTCAGAAATTTCAATTTAACTGCAGAGGTTTTAAAAACAAAAACAACTAAAGAGGCTGGAAGGAGCTTCAGAAGCCTTTTGGGAACAGTCTGCCGTTTATTATGCTTCAAGGAGCGCGACCGTGAGGACTGCGGGCTCACCCAGTCTGCAGCAAACAAGCCCGAAACAACATTTAGCTCTTTCGTTTCAAGTCTGCTCTGGAACATTCGCTTTCAGGATTAGACGTGTTTCTGAGACGTTTGAAGCCACATACTTTAACAAGACAGTAAATTGGAAGTTGTACATGTTTTCACATAAGCACTTGATGTTTTAGCTGTGTTACTCTGCGGTTTGTTGCGTGGGTGGTACGGTGTAGTATCAGGTTGGGAACATTCATCAGTTTTTTTGTTTGTTTTGTTTGTTTTTTTTTTTTTTTAAGTGTTTCTGTATTGGCTCTCAACCAAATTGCATAACCTTTCTGCTGGGACACTAGTGGTCTTTCTTTCTCCCTTCTCAAACTGCCAAGCTAAATATTGTCCAAAGCTTAGTGTTTTTATCTCCCCCAATGTTTTCCCATCATTACAGCTAAAAAAAAATATTTCTCACCAGGGTCCCGGCATTTACCATTAGCATCTGGTAACAGTTGCCGCCGTGTTATTTTTCCTTTAAACCCCACGAACTGTAAATTATTAAGTCACAGGAGATGAGATCTAATGAATGTCTCTCCAGCTCAGTAACCATGTTTGCCTCTTTTGGTGTTCCAAATAATAATCCAAATTTGCCAAAAACATATTGTAGAAGCAGTCGGCATGTTATTAAATAGCTTTATTAGCCCTCAACATTCGCTGTATCACACTCCATCCCTGTTTTGTGCATGTAAGCGTGCAGAGAGCCAAGTGAATTATCCACCATTGTTTTATTTCCCTCCCAACTACAAGGCAGCAGTGAATGCTGGGAAGGCTCTGAGGGATTTGGTGTGATTTGATTCTCCGCGTTTTCCCGAGGAGGCAGCGCTCTTATTGAATCGGCTCCATTACATTTCATCTCCACCGGGGGAATAAGGGGGCCTCAGAGGGGGGCAAGCGCAGTCGTGTTGTATCACAAACACACCAGAAAGAGCGACGCAGACAAACAAACAGACAGCCATCGCCTCGCAGCTTTTCATAGGCTGATAAGGTGGTGTGTGTGTGAGTTCGCCTGTATGCATGCATATGCGCTTGACTTCATGTGTGTAGTGTTCACACCTCATGCAATAGCATGTGGTATCTTTACTGGTCTTTTTTTGTGGTTCTTTGTTGCGTTTCTATGCAGGTTCTTCCCTGTGTTTGTTCATTTTTTGTTCAGGTATATTTGCTGGAAATGTGGAGGAGTGAGAGTTACAAAGGTGTGTGTGTTTGTGTGAACCACAGAGAGTTGCAGGTATGCAGCAGCAGCACATGGTGAATACAAAGCTTGTACCCTGTGTGAGATTCTGTAAAGATTCCTGTTGCTGATGGTGGGAACGAGGGCAGCAGGGTCGACTCCCCGTTCCTCCGACTGCAGCTTTTTTTATAATTTGCCCACAACCCAGAAACCAACCAGTGCTCATGTGCTAAAGTTTGCTGTTTGCCAGTTTGTAGTAATTTGAATAAAGCATGTATTTATGTAAGAATATGCACCATATAAGCAACTAAAATCATAAAAAAGCCTGATTTTAACACACTGTCTTGTTCTACAGGGCAGGGTGATCCAGTAAACCTCCTAAAGTAGTATTGTATTATTTATCGTTTAAAAGGCTGTTTCAAGTCAAAGGAGTTGCCTGTCATTAGAGTTATCACTAAACTGGAGTCACACATCGCCTCCATGCATCTTTTTTATCCTTTTGCTCAGTGTTTTTCTGCCTTTCAAATGACACTCCATCCAGCCAGATATTTCCCTAAGGAGTTGGTGAAGACCAACATTGACCTTAAAGAAGAATAAATACTGGATTTCCGTACACCAGGTGGCAAAAACTGACTCCAAATGAATGCTTATGTTGTTCTGAGTCTGCTAGATCTGTATATTGGCAGCTGTTATAATAATATGTCAGATGTTGCGTTGTCTGCTTGTTCAGCTTCCCCCAGAGGCCCCCAAAAATCTATCTATAAATGAAATGGTCACAAGCTAATTATCTGGTTGGTGGGGATGTGACCTTAAGAGTATGTATATAAGGTCCATGACATGAAAAATAACCCTCAAGTGAACACAGTCCCAGGGAGCTTTGACTTTCTGTATTGCTCTTCACTCAACAGTTAATTCAGACACACCCTTCTTTCATTCAGCGTTGAGTAAAAATACCCCTAATCCATCATTTCTATCTGTTCAGGGGCCTCTGAGACTCCTGACAGGGGCCCAAGCTGTGAACTAAACACATACAAACAACAACAAACTAAAAGCCCAAACAGGAGTCTCCGAATCTTGAATGAGTGCACACAAACACAATCACACAGTTGGGTACAAAGACAGAGGGATTTCACAGCCTGAAAAGCTTCAACAAGATTAAACATCATTTTGTAGGATTTACAAATTCACAAACACAGTAGGTGCCACTATTTTACATTGTGTGCTGGGATCAAGAGAAAAGGAGTCTATCTCGCTAGATATCCCCCCATAATCCACTTACCAACAGACATCATCCGTGTTGTTTATTTCTCTCCCCTTCCCATGTTTCTGTAATCCCACACGTTTGAACTGATTACAACATTTCTTAATCAGTTTATCTCTTCTGCTTTCACATTAAATGGCATCTTCCTTATTTTATTTGAACACGTTTCCACAATGATTAATTTCCTATAAAATTAGAGCAGCTTTGTTTCAGATCTCTCTCAGAATCACTTTTCAAAGTCCTCATTTAAACAGAGTTGAAAACTAAAACGGTTTTCATTTTCTGAGACTGACAAATTCAGTTTTCAAGCCAAGTACATAAAGTGAACTATTCAGCTGGAAAACTGTGTGGAAAAGTGTTTTGCTTGTTCTCTGCTGTCTGCTATTTTTCTGCCAGACTAACCTGGAGTTGGAAGAGCTCGCAGCTGTGACTTTTCCCCTCTTCGCAACCGTTAAAGACCTGAGAAAAAAATCGAGCTCGATCACATCTTTCTGCGCCTCAGCTGCTCCACTATCTGGCTCATAATGTGTGAATAGACATAACAGACAAGATGTTGGCTTTCGTTGCTATGCCGAATATGAATGTGTGTTCTCACCACTCTCTGAGCAGAACAGGATGTCTTACCACTGCTTAGGGAACATCTCTGCTTGAGGGTCACCACGACTGCCTGAAGTTGTCACTCTGAATGCCAATGATGAGAACAGGGACGGTATTTTGATCGGCTGCTTCCAATTGAATACAGCTACATAACGTAGACATACTTGTGCACATTAGTGAACTCTTCGTCAGCTGAAGGTTGCCTTTGAAGCTGATCGCGCTAACATCCCAACTTACTGCTCTGTCGTACCTGTAGTTTTGAATCCCATTGAGGTCTATTAGACTGTGGTAGTTTCAAGTTAAAATGATTGAAGATTTGAAGATTAATTTATTATCATATGCACAATAACTGCATGGAGTAATCGCTGGCAATGAAATTCTTCAGTTTCTAGCTCCTTCAACAATGTTCAAAATAATTTAGAAAGAGAGAAAATTGATATAGAACTAAAATAAATAACCTTAGCAATGCAATAAAATAGACCTAAAATAAGAATAATACAACTAAATAGAAGTTATAACTAAAAATATATACAATAGAATAAGGAAACACTGTTGAAAATTACCGCTCCTTATGGGGAAAAACATCTGATCTTAACCCCTACTGACAGCCCTCCTAACACAGCTGCCAAAAACATTTTTGGCAGTTTGATAAAATCTAACTTATTATTGAGAAAAACTCACCAAGTGAGAAAAATAATAACGAATGACCTGTCTGTGTTTGTTGTGCTTTAGTGGTGCTAAATTCTTGACAAATGTGCAACGACACATGCCGCGGACCAGCAAAATTGACCCTATAGGACTTTTATAGGATGCTAAATGAGTGATTAGTTTATGAATTCAGGTGCCAAATGTGGAGCATGGAGAGGCATCGATGATCATGAGTTGCATGGTGACTGACGAGGCAAACAAACTGATTCCTGTTAATATGTGTGAAACGCACCACTACAGATGTTCTTTTATCTTCAAAGGATGGATTCAGCTCCTCTGAACTGATCGTTTTATCTCCATGAGTTGTAGTTAAAGGGGGGAAACAAGGACAGGTATTGACTGTTGCGTGGAGGTCACGAAACTCAATATGAAGACTAAACTTTATTCTGCAACATGTAGAGTTTATCCGGCTCTATATAAACGATGGAGCTTTATTTCACTGTAAAAACGCATGATCTCAACTTTTATTTTCAGGATATCTCTCAAGTTTTGTATGCTGCTCTATCCCAATGTCAAACATCTTAAATAGCAGTTTTTAGTCATCAGCCAGCGAAAGGGAGCTTCAACTTTTCCATCTGCAGTTGTGTATCTTGTGATTTTACAGTCAGCTCATCAGCAGAACACAAAGCGCTTGAAAATGAGCAAGGCGGATCCACTCACTGCTGCTGTTTTTGCCAGCCAGAGATCCATTAAAAATAATTTAAAATGGCTGACACAGTCATTTAATCAACATGTCACATACAAATGATTTTGTATGAGTGTAGAGCGTGAGATAGGTTGTATTAAAGTTTAGGGTCTGTCAGCCGCCATCTGCTCCTATATGGTGGAAGCAGTTATGTTGTATATGAGGAGAGACGGGCCAGTCCTCTTCCCCTCCTAATCCCTGGATCCAGGCCAAGAACTACAGGAGAGAGATGTTTCTGCACTGGGGAATCCTTTATGGATGTGGGAGAGAATGGCTCAGTGGGTTTTTAGGGGTCGTTTGGGTGTTCCTGGGTTGGAACGAGAGCAGGCGGGTGAAGACTTTATTTCCTCTGTGTTTTCTATCCCTTCTGGAAAAACAGAATCATTCAGGTATTTTTATTCAGAAACATAAATACAGATGACTCTGCCAGTTGTTTATTTCTTCTTCTTCCTTTTTCTTTTTTTTTGCCATCCTAAGATTTACATCACTGTTATTCTGTCTGCCACAACTTATTTGTGTCTTCAGCTTCCAGCAGGAGGGGGTGAAAACCAAAGCAAACTTACTGTAGGTTGATTTTAAATATAGCAGCCAAGGCACCAAACCAGACTTTGACTGTTTTGATGATGATGATTGATGTTTTTTCCCAAATCTCTAGAGGCTTGTCAGTCAAGATCGTAAAGAAGTAACTGTTTTAAATAGCATTGAAAACAAGGTGGGCTTGTTAGGATCCATTCAGGGCCTGTAAATCAAACTTATTATATACAGTTAACTTTTACTTTCTTCTGTAGAAAACTATAAAATATGAATTGTTATATATATTATTAATTTCCTTGAAGTTATATTTGAATAGTGGCTACATATTGTACAGGAAGGCAAGAGAAATGTGACAGTAAACTCTTTCAGTTCCTCTTCATGCATAGTAATTTTCCTTTTACAAAGAAAAAGGTGAAGAAACACCAACTAAACAGTGTCAATTCTCAAGAATAAACATCAGTTCAGTCAAAGCAGTCCAACATATTTGAACAAATGCTTTAACAGCCTGGAAATGAATTTATTCATTTTTTTTATGCAATCCTTCCTCTTTTTTTGGGACCACGAGTGTGTGAAGCATGATATTGGTGTCTTCGCTTGGTTGAGAGGGATTAGTCCTCATATTGATACAACAAACACTGAATAATCCTCAACACACAAAGCAATTCAAAAGAAAAATTACAGTACCACAGACTCTTGTCATCAAACTCCTCACATTTATTTTAGGCTTTTTCTTTAAATGTTGATTTTTTTTTTAATTTTTTTTTTAAGACCACCCAGAGGTTCATTTCCAACCATCTGCATCACCGGAGTTGAGTGAAATCATGAAAGCAACATCCCCAAATCCAAACCAGGTCCAAATTGAGTAAAATATCTGGAAATTTCTAACAGCTGGAGAAAAGTAAGAGAATTACCTTTTAAGTGCATTATTGTATTTTTATATTAATGACGAGGATTAAGTCTCATATTTATGTAATGGGTATTCAAGCTGGATCCAAACATTTTAAAAGCAGGCAACCTGCTGTGATCACACTGAATTACCTCCCACTGAGTCTCAATCAGCGACCGCATTAAGTATTTCATCTGTGCTAAATAAGCATGTACAGTAATCCAAGATTATACCATCAAAATTGTTATTGCAGTGTAATGTTCAGAATCTTATAGTCAAAGGGAAATATCCTCCGTTTGACTCATGATTTCCCCTTAGTCATAAATTCACAGTCTTGTGTGTTCTCCTTTTGAACTTCCATCTTCCCCTTCACTACCTTGCCTCATGACACCTTTAATTGCTCCTTTGGTTTAGGGAAAGGTGCTAAATTAAACTCTGCATACTGTTGTGTTTATAGCATGGATATTGTTTTTAATTAAAATGTCAATTTAATGAGTGCACTGGACCTCGAGTTCATAAGGGTTCTCCCACATCACATTAAATCTGTTAAATATGTGTTTTATCAAAACAGAGGAAGGAAATTGCAGTCATAAAAATTTTTTAAAAAATCAAGGGTGAGAAGCTGTTTGTCAATTAAATCTGAATTTGAGGAAATCTGCAAAGCATTCGTGTGAGTTGTTGTCCTAGATTTCCTTTGGAGACATCTCTGATTCATACTCGTCAAAAAAAGTAGTGTGATCAAACGCTGTGTAACAGTTCATAAAACTTTTTTTATTCCCAAGAAATTGGTACTGCATTGGATTTTTTTTTTCCCATTTGGAATCAACGACCATAACAAAATCAATCATAGCCATTATAAGAAGATAAAGTAAACAAAAGCTTGATCCGCGCCCACAAAAACAAAATCCAGGAATTACTGATACTGATGGTTCTCATAGAGGAGATTTCTTTTCCCTCATTTTTGGGAGTGTAACTTTATCTGAACACTTTCCATTTGTGAGTAATGTGGCTCAGAAGGCCGCAGACACAGGGGGAAAGCCCCAGGGGACGCTGGGAGGTATTAGACTTGAACAACAGAAAGCACGGGGTGATTAGTGTGGAATCTCTGGCAAACGCACAAACGGTGGGAGATTAGGAGAAAAGGGCAGGTCAGCAGCTTCCAAATGATGGAAAGAGGAATGTATCATAAGTATGTTGGAGTAAAATCTTCTGGGGTACTGTTTCTGTGTGTGTGTGTGTGTGTGTGTGGTCAGGGACAGTCTGAGGGCCGTCCCCACCCAGTATTGACCATGTCTGATAGCGTGATGATGTCATTCTCTCCTATTTGGAGCCAGACTGACTGTCCATCCGATCTGAAGACTCTCGGTGTGGACCTTTCTTTCAAATGTCACACACACAAAAATAAAGTAATGCTACAAAGGAAAGAGGGAACAACAATTAAAAACATACAAGGTGGAAAAAATAGTTCTTTATACACATGCAGGAAAGTTCTGGTCTTGAATCTGGAAAAATACATTTTATTAGACCAGTTTTAGCAACACTGATGGTACAAGCACACACTGTTGTACTATATTTATCTTACAGAGACCTTTCCCACTCATCCATATGTTCAATTCATTACTGATGCAGTTACTCTCCACATCTCATGCTCTTCTGTGAATAATTTGTTTATTTCTAATAAAATACTTGATCGGCACATAAACTTAGCTGCTCTCTCCTCCACGTCACGTGAATTGATGAAAGACTGGATGGTCTTAATGAAAACAGTTTTTGATACTGTTGTAGGACAAATAGAAGAATCACAATAATCTGCTCCGCAACAACAGTGTCATTTTTGACTGTTTAACGGGTGAACTTTGTTTTTTAAGGCTCCTTTAACCGAGCAAGTTCAAAAATATATATTTCTAGCAGCACCTCAGGGATGTAATTAAAGTAAAAGGTGTATTTTTCACATGAAAACTTAGTTAGCCGTGTTGCAGTAGTAAATGGTTAAACACCTTACTGGAGTCTCCTCCCTCATCAGTCTCCTCACATTTAGACTTTTACAATTATTATCCATCGTTATAAGAAATCTTCTGTGTAATCATTTTGTTTCTCACATAGAGTTTTCATATAATATATTAATTTATAAGTAGTTTCCTGAGTAAACACATCTTGTCATCAAGATTAAACTGGACTAATTATGGCAGTATTAAATTTGTACACATCACCTCCGTTTTACTTTTGTATACTGTTCTCAGATGTTAAATTTCCTCTAAACATGAGCATGAACAATAAAAGCCCATTAAACACACTTTAATAATGTAATTTTTTAATTAAAGTGACCTAACTATTTGATATAGTAATAAGGAAACTAGGATACAAATGTGATGAGATTCAATGCCAACTTTTAGTACTGGTTTTGTAAATTTGGTGTCACAGATTTTAACCAAAAAAGTGTGTTTTTGACACCAAATTCTACTTTTCAGGAAGGAAAATAATGTTTTTCATTAACTTCCTCCTCTCACTTAAAGATTCAAAATGTCAACCTTCAGCTATTACTTTTTAAAAAAAACTAAAATCCTCCATCACAAAAGAGCTGGAAGCGGTGCAGCCATTAATGTCACAAACGTCTCGGTGGAATCCACTTAAGGTATTTAATATTCATCAGATCAAGACAATTTGCCAACATCCTTAACAGCAGACTAAAAGAGCTTAAATGCAGCCGGAGCTAACTCTGACGTGATGTTGCACATTAGCGCGGCAGTAATGGTGCGGGGCCCTCGCGTGACGTACTCTGCTCCATCTCCCCCCGCTGGGAACGGGATTCAGTCTGGCACAGTGGGAGGGGGGGTGTAAGTGGGGAACTCTTGGCCATTTGGGTTTAAGCACAAGAGCAGCGAGCGGGGCTAAGAGCTCGGTCTGACCCTAAAAGGCTGTTGACCCACATTTGGTGTCATGGATGGCACTTTACATCACTCAGCTGTCCGACCAGAGTGTGTGTGTTTGACTTGCATGGATTATGTATTGTGCAGGAGAGTCTGGCTTTACGTTTTAATGTTTGTTTGTTTTTTCTAGTATTTCTGAGGCGTATGTAGCTTAGTGCAGAAACATGAGTTGATTAATACACAATCTGAAGTTGACAATCCAAAAGTTCTTCAAATCATTTATTGAGCAAAAGTGGCAAATATCTCACTCCAGCTTTCAGATGTGAGGATTTTCTCTTCTTTACATCATTTTAAACTCAGTATCTTTTGGCTGTTGCTTGGACAAAACAATCACTCACACACACACACACACACACACATCTGTGCAATCTGTGCATGAATTCATCCTAAACTGGGCCATACTGAGAAATCTGTCACAGATGAAAGCAGAGGATTATACATAATCTAATAAGCGTTTTGATTTAAGACTTTAGCAGTATCACACACACAAACATGTACACACCGAGCAGGGGTCTGGTACTGATAAAAGAGGGATTGATAGTGTGGTTGATGATGACAGGTGGGTCAGATGAGAGCAGGTCACAGGTCTGTTTTTATGTCTGTATGTGTATTTCTTAGCTTGGATGACAGTAAAGGTGTGCATTCTTGTGTATTATTATGGGTGCAGATGAAACTTAGCTCAACCTGGAATGTCCCAATTTCTTTTGTTTTTTGAGGTTTAAATAATTGAAAGATGACCCACAGACCCAGAGAGCCTGCTGGTTTTTATTAGCACAGCCTGTTCCCTGTTAAACCTCCTTCCCCTTCTACCTCTAAACACCATGAATGGCTCATGTCAGTCTGTCGGTCGTTCACTCAAACACACCGCGGCCTCCATCGTGGCATATATACGGCCAGGGTCGACTTTTAGGTAGCTCGGAGATGGATTTCACATTTTCCTTTTTCATAAGTCTCTTTTCTTTTCTTCTTTTTTTTTTATGACGTGATGACCTTATTACATGTATCAGACACAGAAGGAGATGTACAACGATGTTCCAAGAGGATGTAAGTGGGGACTTTGGTTGTAATTGAGGGGAGGCAACAGAAAGACTTGTTTGACGATGCATACGAAACATTTGAGTCATTAGGGACGCGGCAGAAGAAGTTTGCCAGGAGTTACACCGTGTTGCAACATGCTCTTTGAAAATTTCACGCTCCCGTTCCTCCTCTCCGCTGCCCTCCTCACCCTCCTCATCCTGTATTCTGCGGCTCACTCCCTAACAGCGCATATTAATCTATTTATGCACTTGGTGTTCCTCGCTACCCTACCCTGCCGTCAAACATCGCCTCTCTTGTCGCCCACCTTTCCTTACAAAACACCTGGAGCAGCGGGGGAGGCGAAAAGGTGAAGTGATGATGCTCAAATACCACTATTTCCACGCTTTTCGTTATACGCGCCGCCGTACAAGACGCATCATTCCTCAACTCCACGATTATTAGATCAGAGTCTGCAGGAAAGACAGGGGGAAATGAGAAAACACACTCACACACACACCAGCGGAGGAAACTTTTTCATCACACCATCAAAGCGAAAGAGCAGAGTCCGCTTTGAAATAAAGATATTTACGATTGTCTCCCCTTTGGAAAAAAAAAAAGTAAGCCAGGCTGCGTTTTGATTAGCTGTGATTGTGCTCTGCATCTGTCTTCTTCTGCTGCTGCAGCTCATTACCAGAAAACACACTCTCATCTCTTCGATCTTCACCCCGTATTTTTTCCAATGGCACGTCCGCGGCTCTCAGCGTCCCCCTCCTTTCAACAAGACATGTTCTTACACCACATCAAAATTACATCAGGGCCCTCATCTTTAAATAGCCTATGACATTTATTGATGGCTAGAAGTGTACGTTCTCTGTATGGTTTGTGCCCAGGCCTATTAAAGCAATTGAATTCTCCGCTTTTTTTTGCCTTTGAAGTGTTGCGAGACTCGCTGTGCTGTCCAGGCTCGGGTTAATCATTAGTGATAGCAAAGTGCTTCATATGAAAAGTACTGCTTTTATGGCAGCAGGCACAGCATGGGGTGTCTGTTATGCAGCTCATAGATAATATCACCTCTGCTGTGTGAGAAAAAGAGAAATACAGCGAGATGTTGATGCAGCGGGCGAACTGTGTAGTGTTTGTGTTTTGTGTGTGTGCCCTTAACTCTTGTGGGGTATTAAATATAGCACTGGCGATTAGGAACCCTCCTTTGTGTGATGTATGATTGCAGCCATTACCGCCTGGTGTCGTGTCGCTCCCTCTCATGATGTAGCTGTGGATGTGAACCTCCACAAAGGCTTTTGGCCCACGTTCATTTTCCGATGCTTAGATATGACGCCCGCCTGAAGGCTTTTCCTCTCATGTGGTGCACAGCAACAGCTCCCGAACAAAACTGCAGAGCAACACAGCTCTGTCCTTTACTGCGAATCACCCGCCATGTGAACTGGTGGATTGTTGTGGTTAGCCTCGGGGGATGTGGGCTCTTATGCTTTAATGATTGCCTGACCAGAACAATTTAAAACTGAGGATCGTGCAGCATCAGTCGTCATTTCTCCAACAAATCGTTTTCATCAAATGAAGACCCATGAGTGTGTGAGACAGGCTCTGCGTGGATATATCACTGCGTGTGTGTGTGTACACAGAGTGTAATGATGGATGAGCTGCTCTTTGATGGATGGGCTCTGCTGTCAGGATGTTGTGGTCTTGGCTTGGAGATAAAGGGATCAAATCTTTTTGTTGTCACTGTAAGGTGCTTATGATTTTAGCATCTGGTAAATGTTAGAAGACTTATGTAGTCTACACTTGGAAGATCTAAATCTGTATAACATCACTAGATATTTTGTCTGTTTTTTGTGTCAAGAAAGATCATTCACGATTATTTGAATAATAGTTCATTTGGAGCTGGACTATATGATGATATATACTGAATGACAATCTACAGTCCGACATTTTTCTCTGCTGTTACTTACAATTATATCATCGGTTCCATTAGACCATCGTTGGCAAGTTACAAATAACTGTGCTGGACTCTATTAAAGTATTGGATTTACATTGTTTTTGCTTCAGTGTGATGAAGTGTGCTTCATGAATGTCCATTTATTAGCTAAAAACTGACACAAATAATGACAGAAGAGGGCTGCACTCAGTGGCAAGGAGTCATTTGGCCTTCATCAGTGTTATATTTATGCAGTACAAGTACCATTCCAGTAGCAAAGATACAGATAGAACCATTTAATGTAAGTGGCATTGTACCTTGCAAGGCCATCAGATACGTGCATATCATCAGCATCTACTGTAAAAGAAGATACACCCATCTCATCTTTGTTTAGATTGATGCATAACTATTATGCATCAGTAGTTTCTTAATTGAATTTTCAAAATGCACTACATTACAATATATATGAATACTAAGATGTAAAAGTCAGAAGATTTTATTCATATCCCTCATCCTTAGTGGTTCAAATATTGACTCAAAGATGATCCTGGCAGCTGTGTTGTGTGTTCACTTTGTCTTTGTTGAAATCTGACATGAGGCTTTTGTTGTTCGTCAGCCCATTGGCTGTCTTTAAGCTTCTCGAAGAAGCACAGTGCAGTTGCCAAAAGCAGATTTTCCACAAGTTTGTAAGAGAGTGTTGGATGTGCAGCATGTACTGTACTATATTTGAATTTACAGTAAATTTTTTTTTTTCTAGAACTTCAATAGCATTTCCAAAATTACCATTTGTCCCCTATCTGCCGCTGGATGAGCTCATGTGCGTGTTTTCTGTTGCTTCAAGTAGCTGCAAATATTTATTTTCAGTGTGAGATCCTGATTCGATGGCTGCAGCTGCACGAGTAGATGTCACTAGATGTGTGCGGCTGTGTGCGATTCCAGGAAATGGAGATCAGGCCTCCCAGGCTTGCCTTCCTCCCGGCGTGCTCCCCACCGCGCCGAGGCCTCAGGTTTCCCACACGGAGGGCAGAGAATAGAGGGAGTCCCTCTGAAGCTGTCAGCAGAGCTCAGCCGGCAGGAGCTGCAGCTTGCATCACAAGACTGGTTTTTATTTAGTGCAGGGAGGCAGAGATGCAGAGAGGGAGGTGGAAGAGAGAGGAGGAGGTGGTTATGAGAGAAAGGAGGGAAAATCACACATCCAATGCATCAGGGTTCAATTTTGTTTAAACTTGCCGCTGAAAATAACCAATGATCATTTAAAATAGGAAAGAACAAGTTTACAGGACCAATCAGAGTCGTTTTCTTTACACATTAACACGTTCTCTGATGTTTCGTGAAGCTTTCGAGTTCTAACACCACGTGAGGATTTATGTGCAGCGTAGATACGGTTGTTCTTATAGTAACAGTGCAGCCATGGAGATGCAAAACAATCCCCACTAGTTGCCAATGTGATAAATCACAAGGTTTTTTTTTTTTTTGCCTTCTGCTCTGAATTGAATTGGGCCCCTGTTGTTTGTGCCCCACCCCCCCACCCCCCACCCTTCGCTTTAATAAGTGTAACTGCATTTGGGATTAAGAGACCCCCCGTTTCAACAACTTCAATGTAATTGTCCCCCGCCCTCTTACCCACACACACACACACACCAAAAGTTGTTTTCTTTATTTAATTAAATGCGATGATTTAACTGTGGTAGTGAAAGAAAAAACTCATTAAACTAATTAGGATTGCCACAGAAGACTCTCCAAGCTCTTTTTAGACTGTTCTGAGGGCTGTAGAGAAGTGTGTATCTGCGTGTTTGGATCTTTTGTTTCAACGCTCTGCATTTCAATGCCGATATCGTCGATCTATCGCCCTTTTGTGGCGGCGTTGAAATGACTTAGCAGCACTGTGAATGAGGCCAACAGCTGCTGGGCGGAGATTTGCCGGAGCAATAACTGTCGGAACAAAACCTAATCACTCCTTTTGGCCCTTATTTGCTTATGCAAATTTGCCATTGTGAGGAAGTATATTAATAGTTCAGCACAGGGACACAAGAGGCATGTTTTCGTCATGGATCTTTGAGACGAGGCATGGAGAAAGTGTGCGAGCTGTGAACTCTTATTCTGTTCCTGTTTCCAGAAAGAATCAAGTTCACAGGTTGTCGAGTCTTGGATTAGAGGCATTTGTTGTGTTTTCTTGCCGCCCTCTCTTCTAGTTTCATGACTTTCCACTTTGACTTTTAGCTTGAAATATTGATATCATACGCCTGAACGTTTAACTGGAAAGATTCAGACTGCTGAACACAATCAGTGAGATTTTTACACAAGAGAAGACTCACAGCTTAGTTTAAAAATTCAGGTTATTTAATGAACCTGTAACTGAATCAAAGCAAAAACTGTTGTTAGAGCTCAATCTTAATAGAGTTGTTGTTTTGGTGAATTTCTTTACAGCCTTTATTTATACTTTTAATGTGCTAATACAAAACTTAGAAGACAATAGTACAAGATTATTTTCAAAGTACCATTTGAACCTAATAAATTGGACCTCCTGCCCTCACACGCCATGTTTGGCTGTTTACACCACAAATAGAGACCAGATTTTAAGTTCATTTAACCTTCATTCAAACCTCTTTGTTCTGCTATAAACAGGAATCTAGTTATTCTAGTATTTCTTAACTTCAACTCAGTGCTCGATGATTGGGGGGGCGTCTGTCGTCTGTGGATAATTGGTTCTGAAATCACCTTAACTCTCACACATGGAGGAAACATTCGAGATTAAAGGGATCTCAATTAGTCCTCATTACCTTGATATTTTCAAGACGACAGGCTTTGTGGCTCCCTTCTCTCTCCCCATGGATCCTATTCCATATCCCGTCCACTTCGGGAGTTTTGAGAAGAAGCAGACATCGGCGAGCGGTGGCCTTCGGCCCCGACCGACCACCGGTGTCAAAACTGCCAGTTCGTCGCTCAGGATGGGGGAGGAGAAGGAAGCAGCTATGAAGTGTTGACAGCTTTCTTGCTTGGCGTCGAAGGAGGGAAACTTTTCGGGTCCCTGTGGATGAGCCATGTTATTTTTTTTCTTCTTAATATATTTTCCTCTTCTGCATATTTTTTACACACGAATGTTTTTGAATCAGTCTCTGAATATAGAAAAATAAAGTTTCTCCTTGTACAGGACGCTTATCACCTGAATTACAGTATAATGTCTCCTCTTCCGGCTTCTCATGAATTAGATAATGCAACCTGGACGGGGGGGTCATTGCATCATTTTAGGGGTCACAAGCCAAAAAGGTTGGAAACCACCGCTCTATTAGTCTTACTAGGTCTCTTCTTTTTTTTTTCTAGTGCCTAAGTGGAATATGAAATAGGAGTGATGTAGTGGATCGGCTAGACCTGTGCAAGACCTATCGATCCTCGCCGATAGATTGCCGGCACATCCACAGCCACCCCTTCCCCACTTCCCTCAGGCCCGTTAGTACAAATAATGACTAATCAATATGCGCTGGAGTCCCTGTGAATGTCCTTTTAACACTTGATTTATGTCATGACAACACCGCAGCGCTCTCACTCTCTTACTCGCGCCGCTTACTGACCAATCAATTTAACCAATCCCATTGAGGACCCCCCCCCCCCCTCATTTGCAGTTAAAGAAGTCAGTTTTTGTCATTTTTCTTATTTAATTTTTAATCAGACAGCGTACATCAACGTGACCTCAGTGTCGCACCGCGACATTGGGTGAGATTACGAGAGAGCGCCGTGGTTTTGGTCTTGCGTCTTTATCGACAGCATATTTGGAGCGCGTTATGCAGATTCGCATTGATTGCCGATTTTGCTTCCTGCCGCTCATCGCTCACTGTCCACGCGCAGCTGTCCGCCGACGTGTCCTAATGGCAGGAGATCACTGCATCAAGAGGGGAATTTTCTCTTTGTCAGGTCTGTCAGTTTGATTGTGGGACGTTATAGGTTTCGTCCATTGAGGCCCTTTCTCTAGAATATATTGTAATGAGAGGGGAGGAGACAGTAGGACACAAAGAACGCAGCAACCAATCATTGATTAATCTGCCAATAGTGCGTGATGGATTGGATAATTATCTAGTCTATAAAAGGAAATAGTGAAAAGCACCCATCACAATTTTTCTCTAGTTTCAAATTTCTTGTTTTGTCCAACCAACAGTCCAAAATAACAAAAGTATTCAACTTAAAGAATTTTTTAAGGAGTGACTTTAAACAGTTAATCAGAGTGGATGAGAGGGAAAATTTGTGGTAAACGATCCATCCCACGAGGGGCGCTCTGGTGGCAGCGAAGCCCGCTCTCAGCGCACCGAGGCTGGGGGAGGACTGCCCTGACCTTCCCCTCCCCGTGGATCTGATTTCCGTAGCCGTATTCAGGAAGCAGCGATGACAACCACATGCACAGAAACCATCTCTCTCTCTCAATTGCCTTTTTCATCACCGTTTGACTCGACAGTTGTGCCAAAATCAAGAGTTTCCAGGGTGTCCTCTATAATCAGTATTCAGCCACAGCAGTAGTTTGTCATTGTCACAGAGATATATTATGATTTTTGCACTTAAGATTGCAGTTTTTTGCAAGTTGCATGTCTAGAAAATTGGCATTTCTACTGGTCTTGCATTTCATTATTTCAGAAAATACTTTCTAAAGTGGCAGACGTTTATTTAGTTCCATTCAAAGCATGCAAAACTCAAAAACATTGCTGTCAGGGTCTTCCAAATGACTGAAAAGACTGAAAGCTAAAAAGGCTGAAAAATTAACCGGCAAATGATCCCCTGCTGTGATTTCCATATTTCGAACCAGAACGTGTTACAAAGTCCTGGCATTTCTACGCACCGACACATTTTCCTCTCACTCACTCGCACATCCAATTATAGGTCTCTTACTTACAGTCCACGCTGTGTCATTAAGTGACAAAGTAATCCTCATGCATTTTAAGCAGGTATTTTAGTATATTAACGTTTAATTCCATATGTGTTACATCCAGATTTTGTCTGTTAATCCCCCACCTCCCCACAAACAACAGTAGATTTGGCTGTGAACGTCCCATCACTAACACTAATCCAGAGACACAAATTCTATTATCCCTGTCATGTTCCCCCGACTTATTTTAAGGGGGCATTTGTGTCAGTCTTGCTATAAAAAAACACATGTTGGAATTAACTAACCCTTGTATCCTGTCAAATTTTGTGGATTTTCACGCTCCGTGGACCTTGAAAAAACCCAAGTGATCGCACACTCACAGAAGAAGGTATGACAAGTGGTATTTATATGTTAATAGCTAGTTTATTCCTTTTAGTGTGCCGCGAGCGCTGTGCTTCATGCAGACCAGATCTGGATCGTACAGTGTATTTGCAAATAATTCAAAGTGGTTTGGGAGCACCAGAAGGGTGGAGTCTAACACTTCACGGCAATGCGGATAAATCAGAGACACTGTTAATCATAGAAAAGTGTAAAATCGACTTGAATATTCATGATTCTTTGCAATAATTTCCACTCATTGCCTTATCGTGTGTGACAAACTCCACCCATCTGACCCTGAAAAGGCTCAAACAAACCCTGAATTTGCAAATACTGCTCTGATCCACGCTCAGCTGAGTATTCTTGTATCACACACTTCATGGAAATGACAAATACCAAACAGTATTTGGTTTGATTTCCCTATGAAAGTCAATTAATTGCTATCTTATAGTATGCTTGTAAGGTAAGTAAGGTAGTACATAGTGCAGAAAAACTGGTGCTGAAAACATTTTGTTCTTCAGTTTTTTTTAGTAATAAGTAACTCCCCCTGTCTTTTAGCAAAGAACTAACTATCCCAGATGTAGAAAGAAAATTTACTGCGAATGTAAGTTACTATATGGACTTTTACTTCAGCTGAACAGTTTCTAAAGGGAAATTCTTAAGCAGAAAAGTGGAAATATTGGACAAATAAACAACAAAAATATTCACACAAGCCTATATGTATGTAAATGTAAATATATGTAAATTACATATGATAAATGCTACCCCATAACATAACAAGTAATAGGTAAACGTATAAAAATAAAAAATACACCATATAAGATATAACCAATTGCAAAGCCAGGCAAGCACAGTTTATATCTTCACTGTATATGTCATAACTTACCATATGAAATCACACAAGCACAGTGTGAATATACACCTCCAACACCTGTGTGATCTGATTTTCTTTTTATCAGATCAAAGTTTCCGTCCTGTCGTGTGGACCAGCAGCACAAATGTCCCTGAGACACAAAGGAAGGGAGGCGGCCTAACAAATGAGGAGAGCTGTTGGGAGAGATGAGAGGGGGAAAAAAGGAAGAATACATTATATTTCTCATCTAATTTGGGGAACTCTCGCAGATATAAAAAATGTAAGAGATGAATAAATGACGGATAAAGCGGTCTAATATGCACAATCAAGCCTCCGCGATCCGACGTAAAATATATCGCAAGTGATTGAGGAGCTTTGTTCCACGATGAGATGGCCGCCATTAGACGCCATTATACAGCGGCTCTTACGATATGATTAACAGCACAACAGACGGGGGAAGAGGGGAATCATGATCTTGAGACGGGCGGATCCCTCGGGGCTCTCCCGACTTGCTTCTCGCCCGGCCACTTGAAATACAGCGCTGCCACAGTGAGGTCAGCGCACCACACGCACATCGGTCTATCACTTCAAACAGGCCGGACACACAACTAATGGCAAAAGGGCCTTTTAAAGTGGCACACTTAAACCCAGCATACCCCCCCCATACCCATAATGCCTAATTTATGGCCCCCTGGCTCGCTATAAAACCGGCCTGTGTCAGCAGCTGGCTGCAGGACCTCCAGGGATTAGTTCACTTCATGCCAGAACGTAGCCTGCACCCTCGCCTCCCTCATTTCATTCCTCAACGCCCGGGGGGGCTTAGTCTTCTCCACAGCCCCATGACACAGACTACATCCACACTAAGCTGGCTAAAAACATTTTTTAGTATCGAGAATAAAACCAAGCTTGCTCAGCGTGGACGTGACGTGTCTGCATCTCTGCCTACACCGTCCCCTTTATCTTCCCCCCCGACATCCTCCGTCGTCCACTCAGATCTTTTTGAAGTCTCTTCTGAAGGCCCCTCGCTGACCCTTCCTCTTCCTTTCTGTGCTTTCGTTCACTCTTATCACTTCGCTGCCTTAATCTATAAATATTTCCCTCCTATCCTTCAGTCCTGCTTTCATCCATCCCTTGACTTTGTCACTATCTCCCATAACCCCTCTCCAGCTCCTTCTTAAATGAAAAATGATCGGGATTACATATTCAGAATCAGAAAGACGTCCTATCTTTCCGGCTCTTTCCTCCTCACTATTTTTCATTCCAGAAAGGCAATGTTCGCCGTTTGAATAATGCAACGCTGACTTGTAGACACTTTTCAAACATTTGAAGTGAACAGAGTCTGATTCAGTCACAAATAGATGAAAAGTCACGTGAATCCACGTAATTTGCTTTCCATCTGTGCATCTCAGCATTATGTAATCCACATACCATAACATACCTCCTCCCTTCCTCTCATGCAGGTTTCCCTTAATTAAAAAATGCTTGCGTGCAGGAAAGCAAACTTTAACCGCAAGTGGTCTCTGAGAACACAAGCAAGGTCTTTACAGTCCAATAGATGAAAGTTTGAAGCAGGGATTAAGAATTATTATTATCTGCAGTATTTTCTGTCTTATCTCAGCATAAGCTTGTTAGAAAATCAGAAGTGCTTCATATAAAATGTTTTATACTGCAGCTGTTAATCTAAAAAAAGTCACCTTTAGATGTTTCAAGCTTCACATAAAAATGTAATTATGTACAGTTTGTATTTCCCTGTTTGTTTTCTCTCTCTGTCACACCTCTGTCACCCCCCCCACACACACACACACACACACACACACAAACTCACCTCTTTTGTTCCCCCTTTTCCTTAACCATCATCTTTCCTTCACACTCCTCATCCATCCTTCCTTTCGCTGTCTTCCTTCTTCACTCCTTTATCTGTCACCCTCAACCTCATCTCTTCCCCTCCGTCCTTTTTCTCACCGCGGCTTTCACAAAGAGTTCCCGTCTGGGGATCTGACAGCGTTCTCTAGACAGCAACCAGCCCCCCCCCCTCCCCAGAGGGATCTGAACCGTGGAGAACCGTGTGACGGGTATCTGCCAAAAACTGTGTGACACCCTTTGAGTTTTCCATGGGTGCTCTTTGATGGGCTGTACGTCTTTCATGTGGGTGCATGTGTGTCTCCCTGTTGCATCAGATAGAGCAGGGAATCTGTGTGGGTCTTCAAAGACATGTCTCTTCAAACAATTGGCTAAAATTCAAATGTATTAAAGTCTCCTAGCTTTTTTTATGAATTTATTTTTTTTTGGATTGTTTTGTTTTTCACACAATGTCAGATGTCTTTTTGCATGACCACTCTAATGCAAACAAAGTAGAATAATATGGAAGAAAACACACATTTCACTTCATCTTCTTTTTATCAAACTCACTTCCTGTTTATTTCATGTTGTAGTGTGAACCAAAAGTGGGAACTCTGACTTCTCGTTTAACATTTACACCCACTAATTAGCAAACACTGATCAAGCACAACACAAACCTACATGTGTTTTATTGGATGAACAGTCTCATGTTTTAGTGGATTTTTTATGGTTAAGAATATCTTAACACCTAATAAATTACCTGAATATTTAACCAATTAATCATTTAAACGGTCATTTAAATCAAACAAATCTAATGACAGCGCGCATATGACAGGATGAAATAAATAGAGTAGACATCACATTCATATATACAGACACACAGCCTCAGTGTAGTCGCCCTGTCAAGCTTTATAGCACACTGTCTGTGTTCTCTCAGACATATATATATATTTACACACACACACACACACACACACACACACACACACTCCATAAGGCGACGGCTGTGGCCACCACCACCTAGTTAGGAGATGTTTTGACAAGAGTCGGGGGGCTCTGTCTGCCAGGAAGCAGACAGTAGTCGGGTGGGGAGGGTGGGGGATCCTCCAGCCAGCCGCTCCGAGGGATTTACTGTATCACCTGTCCGCATGAGGATGCACTGTGGCCTTTCACTGCTATATCATACAGCCTAGGTTTAAGACATTTTTACATTTATATGGCAAATTCACCTCAATTATTCTTCATTGAAATACATTTATTGAATAAAAAATGTAAAATAGGATGAGAAATAATCAAATATTTACAATATGAAACTGTTATTTAAAGGGTTTATGAGCTCTTTTGTCAGTCTCTAAGTGCCAATAATTTATCATTTAAAAAAAAAAAAAAAATCATGACACCTGCGGCAGCAACTTTTTTTCTGGCGTTTGACAAAAACTCACCACTGCAGCCCACCTAAGAGCCCGCACGACGCAGCACATACACACCCACAGAAGACAGATGGTGATAAATCATAAGCTCTTCCACTTTACCACCCTGCCTTCAGTTTTACTTCTAGAACTAATTTCCTCCCCAATTCACCGAATCCAACAAAATTTCCACCTGTGAGCAGTCCCAGTGTGACCGCACAATGGGGGAGTCCAGGGAGTTGAAAGCCAGGAAGAGGTGGAGGGGTGGGTTAAGTCAAGGAGAGGAGGGGGGTGGGGGAGCAAGAAGAGGAAGCGTCTGTAACCTGCTGGTGCCGAGTTGTCATGGTGGGCCTCCTTTGAAAACGTTTGTCAGGAGGAGAAGCAGAATAGGCTTTATGTGTGTCTGTAGTTCCCGGTGGCGTTCTCGGCTGCAGCTGCTCCTGCAGGATCTGTTGGTGGAGGACTCTGAGGGAGGGTACGCAGGATTTCCTCTACGACTGCAGGACTCTGGAGATTTCGGGCCAACAGATGTGAAGTTTAACAAGTCTAACATCTGTTATGACCAGGAGAGGTTGACGAGAAGTTGATGTTTGGAGTGATGTTGTTTCTACAAATGTTCTGAGCTGCCGAGGAGGCATAAATAATCTTTGAGGTCAAACCAAACCTCAAAGTGTAGAGCTGAATAACCCGAATGTTACTAGAGAAGTGAAACTAGCCAAATAAAAAAAAAAAAATTAAAGCACACTGTTGAAAGAAAATGCAGCTTAAACTTTCTGCCTCTTGTTGGTTGTCACACTTACTCACATGTAAGCTGATTAACTGGTCTGCTGACCTTTAAGCTCAAATAGCCAAATTAATCAGTGAATAAAAAAAGAAACCAAAATCACAGGTTCTACGTTGCCTAAATTTGCAGGTTTCCACACTTTTGCTCTGCATATCCTGTGACTCTTTTTGGGTACTGAGCTCTGACTTGGTGAGAATATTTCTAAATCTGCAGCTCTTCCCCAGAGAAGTGTGTGTTAACCGCATCTCTGCATGTGTGAGGGGTGGTAATGACGTTGGAGGACCATCCAGAAACACTCGTGTCAACTGTTGTTATTGTTGATGTCATCGCAGATAATTGTGCTTTGGTTTGGAGCAAAATCCTCAGTAAATGAAAGTCAGTCAGTGGACTTACATAAACGTGCAGTCTTAGGCTGTGTGCGGACAGACAATAGCACTGTGGGGGGGAAAAATAAAACACAAAACAGACCTTTATCCATTTGAATAAGACCACTGCATGAGGGTGCACACACAGAAGGATCAGGTAAAACAAAACAAAAAAAAAGCAAGGTCACCCAACAAAAAAGTTGAATTGAACCCTTTCTCATCGTTCTATAAATCAGTGTCTGTTGTTTTTGTGTCCAATGAGCCTTCAAAATCTTATCTGTGACTCAAGTGTGGACTTCCAACACTTGGTTTTATATCTCACACAGTACCTGCAGCAACAGGCAGTTTGATAAAAGCTCAAGGTTCTGCTTCATCTTCAGAAACTATAGAACAAAAAAATGAATCAAAGGTTTTTATATGGTGCCATCTTAGTTTTTGAGAAGTGACTGTAGAGCTCAGGGTGCTGATGATAGAAATATGACTTCTTGTTTTTCTTTCTTTTTTTGTGCACAGAATCACATTCACATCACATTCATTGGTGGTCTGGAAAACACGGCCTTGCCTCCGAAAAAGCTACTGCATACTTAATATTTCATGAAGTCGGCATGTAGAGTCCAAGTTTTTAATGAATGCTTGCTGAACCAGTGCTGCACTTCATTGTTTGGAAAAACTAATGTTTTGCTCAGTTTTCAGCGACTGTGCACGGGATAATTTGATAACTAAAATACATTAAAGATAAGAGCAGGCATGAGTCATAATTTGACATTCTTACACCTTTATGACAAATATACCAAACAAATGCATAACAAGTTTACAGTATATGTCCAATCTTGAAACATAGTCGTATAAATGTCTCATAAATAAGTAGAAACACTTAAAGTAATATCATAAATAATATAATACAGCTGTCTGTAGTTTTCTTGTTGATAAAAACATGTACAGATTCATTGTCAGGAGCTTACATTTGTGAAAAGTAATGATCCGGATGGTTTAAATGCACATGAGGATGGGCTCGTGTTATGATCATGGTTTTTCCCAAATGCCAGCCTCTGTCTTAGCAGCCTCCCTGGCATCTAGGACACACATTACCATGGCAATCATACACCAGATACTCACTCTTTCTCTCTCAAAATTGCCTGCTGTCACAAGATGCCTCCAGTCTCATTTTCCTCCGATGCAGCCCCGAAACAGAGGGAAAGGGCCCCCTGCCTCTTGATGATAATGGATCCTAATTTGACTTAGATTATGATTTATCAGATGCTGCTGATGCTTCTGTCGGCCAGTATTATACAGCTCTCTGAAAATGGGAACCATTACAAGTGAGACGTCCATCCGTCACCCCCCCAGTCGCCGTGACAGAGAGAAAAGAGAGAGTACCGTACAAGCTGGACCACGAAGCCTGCCCCAGAAATTAGGCTGCTCCAATTCGATTTCCTTTCTCTCTCTCAATGTCGTTGCCCCTCCCTTTCCCCTTCAATTCTCCCTGCTCTCCTTCCTCACCAGACAAGGCCGCGCCAAAATTATCAGCCGACGTCGGCGATACACATCAGTCAAACCACTTACCTTTCTCACCAAAACTGGGATTCTAATTTAGCTTCGCTCTACTTATTTCCTTCAGCTGCAAGCGCCTCAGCCGCAGCCCAAATGACTGTTATCTCACTATTCCTTTTTCTGTCCCGTCCCTCATTTCCTTTTTCTGCCTTTAAAGGATGATCCATTCTGCTGTCATAGAGGAGATGAATCCTTTCTCCGGTCGCCGTGAATAATGTCGCACTCACACTGTCCGCTTCCTAATGTACAGATCATTGTGGCGGCTGGCTAATGTAGGCCGCATTGTCTAATTCAGTCTTTGATATACACAAAGATAAGTCCGTGGATCTCATTCATCCAATAGCTTCACAGTCATTATTTTTCATTAGTTATTTTCACTGTATTCTCTGAAATTTCAAATTCCCTCTGCACTTTAGCACTTGTCATCGCTAAGTCTGCTATTATCCTGGGGATTATAGGTCATCGCTTTTCCTCTCAGTTCTGTCTTTTCTGTTGCTTCTTGGATCTGTTTGGGTTGACTGTATTTTGGATAAGGGAATACTTTTTCTTGGGTCTCTTTCTGAGCACATCTGACTGCCCTCAGGTCCTTTTCATATCTCATCTTTTTTAAATGAAATGGCTTTTGGTGGCGGACACATAATTTACTGTTAGATTTTAACACAAATTATTTTGAATTTTTTTAAGGTAGATTTTATTCAACCCCTGGTGTTCAACCAATCCCAAGAAAATACACCAATTAAGCCAGTTCGGACTAACAATAGCCTACGAAGTGCAATGTAAGAGCATAGGCTTACGTTAAAGAAATGACCAGTTTGTCACACCTCTGCAAGTCTTTCATTTTGCAGTTGCAAAATTCAGACATATTGGGAAAGTTAACTTTAAGTTATGACGTTATGGAGGTGTCTCCTGCATCCTGACAAAAACCTGAAATATTTTACTCACTTTTTTTCCCCTCAACTTTTAAAACAAAGAGAGAATCATTCAGTGAACGTCTGTGATGCTCTGCCAGCATGAAAAGACACGAGCCAAAGAACTTTTGCAAATGTAGTTTCTGATTCAGACTGAACTTTATTCATGAGTTTGAAAAAGTCGGGCCTCGTTATCAATGTTTAGTTTAGCTGAAACCTCATAAAAATGTAAAAAAGAAAGTTGGACTCTTTAATGCCTCCCTAATCCACTGCTGATAAGACAGTGCACTCACCCTGCTGGTTTGAAAATCCTCTCCTCTTCCCCCTCACACTTTCATCTCACACTTTGCGTCCCTCCAACTCAGCCGGTAATTTGCACAACCTGTAGGAAAACACAGCTCTTGTGGGCACAGGCGGGCTGAAACTAGTTTTCGCATCTCGACAGAGTCGTTAAAGCACCACTACACGTTAATGGGCTAGAAGAGCCACTTTACGGCCATGTTGACACAGAAAGGAATAATTAGTAGGGTACGACGCTAGCTGTGGTAAAGCCATTAACTCAGACGGCCCTTTATCCAAACCTTGTTGCCTGGTTACAGTTTCCCCAGGTGACCAAATGTGCTGAATCATTACTGATCGGCTATGAATCATAAAGACTAGTGGCCTGTAAGCATTAGTTATGATTGGTGGGATCATAACGGCTCAGATATATTACAATAAGAGGCTTATCTGACAGCGCACATCTGTCCATTGACTGATTGAATGGTGTGATGTGATGGATGCCATCTCCTGTTAACCCTGAAGTCACTGTCAGTGTGTGAAGGGGAGAGAGCAATGAAGCAAGGTGCGATAGAGACGGAGCAAGAGTGTGTGTGTGTGTGTGTGTGCATTAATGTGTGTGTGAGATGAATAGAGCGAGGGGCCGAGGGACGTGATTTGAAAGCTGTAAGAGCAACAAAGAATTATTTTTGAGCAATTTGAAAATTCTTAAACCCAACAGAGATGAAGTAAAAAAAAGCTGTTAACAAACAGGAATGAACATTTTCACAGTTTTCGTAAGGTTTTCCCTTTAATCATATCGTCGTGTTGTTTTAGCTGCTCGCCTTTATTATGGTTCCCGACACAGAGGAGGTCATCATCCGTCAGCGACGGATGAGATTAGACGCTGCTCGGCACTGTAACATCAAAGCACTACAACCACGATGGCATGTCAGATCGGGATCCAGTGTTAACGTGGAGAACATCAGATATCCATTTGGCCCATTTTGCATTTCAATGTAAGGAAGCAGGAAGGAATTACAACATAATGGGTGAGGCAAGGAAACAGCTTGTGGTTTATAAAGAATTATTCCAGCAAATGAACCACAAGAACGCTCTAATCTGGACTTCCAATAACTGCCTATAAACAAAACAAATTTAACTTGAGGTTGAAATAGAACAATAATAGTGATAAAGTTAAAATACAACTCTTGGTTCCTAATGACTAAAATGGCGCATATGAGTGTTTTTGATCTGTCGCCTAACACTACTTGGTTAAGTTTAGGATAAAATCGGCGTGATGGTTGGTATAAACCGATGTTTACTGTAGGATCAGAGGATGTAAACAACAGTCTCTGGTGTCAAAGTCAAATGCTTTGTAGTTCCAGCCATCCACCCTGACCTCAATCATGAATCTAATGCTATAAAAAAATCATGCTACTTCCTTTGCCATTTAGCGAATACAGTCAATCTTCTCAAGACTGCATGAGTTCATTTATCAGAACATACTATTATTTTAAATATTTGAACAATTGCAGTTGTTTTTCTGGTGAGGAAAGTCTCAAAACAAAAGCTGGTTCCATGACTGGCGATGTTACGGTACCAACACATCATGTAAAATATACTGTTTATTCACATTAATGGATTTTTAAATGGTCTGTAAAACAGAGATGTGTGGCAGACTGACTGTTCACAGTTCGTCTCATTCTGTAGTATTTTCCAATGAAGGCGTCCATGAAATTATATCCAACACAATCTCTCCTCATTTTAATCCTGCCATGACGTTCAATCTCAGAATACGTTATAAAGAATGTCCTGAAAGCATCTGTTAGGAAACGGGATTGGGGCTCCTGCTAAACCACATGTGAAATGCCCCTGCAGATATTACAGTGACATATTCAAATGTGACTCCACTGCACAATCTGATGGGGATTTGAGTAATGAAACTTAAATGGCCCACATAGGACACTGTGCTCCCCACCTCTGTTAAAAGTAGGGCAGGATTACAGATATCAGGAACACAGTCCAATTTATTTGCTTGTGACCGAGCAGGCCGGCATCGATACGCTGATGTGCGCAAGCATGAAATTGGCCCATGAATTAAAAGGAGGCACATTGCTGTGTGCCACGCCATTACTGCCTCCAGTGGCGCCATAGCTTGAAATCTAAGACCAGTTACCCCATCATACTTTAAATATGCGCGCGTCTGTGTGCGTGCGTGCATGCATTAATATCAGTCAAATATTATATTACCATCTCCGTCATTTCTGACCAGCAGTGCCCCTGGAAAAATAGAGATGCCCTATAAAACTGAAAACCAATTAAATTCAATCCGTTCCGTCGATGGATTCTGGTGTTTACTGTCTGCTTTGCGCAAGTGTTGACACCCTGTGGGATTGCTAAGGCTCAGAATGAATGCTACTGTAAGTTGTAGGGAATCGTGTGAAGGTTCACGCACTGCACAAAATTAATCCTGTTTTAGAAAAAAGTGGCTTACTGCTTAGATTGGGGGGAAAACAAATGAATTGTTTCTTTCCAAACACTACATATCTCTCTCAGGGGAAGAAATGCACAGGGATTATTAAGCAGCGTTGTGAACATGCAGATGATTTTAAATGTAAACTCTTGAACAAAGTGTTGTTTTTCAGTAAAACTTCACAGTCACAAACACAGGCGGCGTGTCTGCTTTTATACCGACCGTCGAACAAGCAGAAACAGTGGCTCATGGCGCATTATCTCGGATCATGACTAATGTTAATTTATAATCTATATTCGAGTCAACCTTTCTCTGCAGAGCTGTAGTTTTAACAGTGCCCAGTGACTTCTCCTCCTACTGCAGCATTTCACCAACTCAACTAAAGTGCCATATTTCTCTCCTGATGTACACACGCACACACAAAAATATACACACTCAGCCACTAAGCTTGGCGCGTCGTGTCGGCGCTGCGCCAGTACTGTGCCCTCTCTGAAGAGAGCGTTTTGATCTGAGGCGGGCCGCGAGCGTGCAGATTGTGTCTGATTCGGCCTCGGTTACAGAACGTGTTAGCTAGATTCATTAGCCTCTTAACTTCCCTGTCAACACGAACTCTTACATAGAAAGGGAAATTCTGCTTGGCTGTTTATCTTCCTTTGCATAGCAGCTGATTTGTTTGTGCGGTTCATCAACACGCAATTCCACTTTATTCTTACTTAGTCAATTGACGTGATGAGACAAATGCCAGGGATTTGATAATGAGCTGCTAAGTGTGGAGATATTGTATCGATCGGCATCTAATTGCTATGTTTGTGCGGATCAATTTGGCTCTATCAGTGTTTCAGGGTTAAGCCTATGTAATCCAGAGTAAAAGCAAGATCGGGTTAATAAGAGCCTAAATGGCTTCAGACACTGTGGCCTCTTGGCCCTTCTAATCTCTCCACAGCATCAACACACACCAGTGAAGCTGTGAGTAGTCAAGCATCTGAGATAATCCTTTTTTCACCTTTATGTGTTCAAGGAACATCAACAGACATGCTTTTACTTTCTCAGCAATTCACCCATATTCGTTTGCTTTGTTGGTCTAATTATTATAGTTTATTTTGTGTCGTGCACATAAAACTGACTGTTACACATCAGCTTATAAGACACCAATTATGGTTTCAGTGGTTAAAACACTTGTCAAAAAGAACATAATTTATTATGGAAAAAAATGCAAAAATAAATATATCAAATAATTAAACATAATGGTTTGTTTGTATTTTATTAAGTAATTAATGTATTTTTGTCTTCTTCAAATTTGCCACTGAAAAGGTTTCATTCCTGAAACACAACCCAAGTCTTTTCCAAACATCCAGCAGACATTGTCTTAAAAAGTATAGTCATTAAATAATCATAAAAAACACATTAGACATTAAATGGAGTGGAGTCAGTCATCAAAAGTAACTTTCACTTTCTCAATTGAGGGTTTACTGGATGTATGTGCTAGCAATTCAGGTTTGTACCATCTTTATAACGAATAGCACACTGTAATCTGTTTTTAAATATACTAAAAGGCTAAATTAATCATTAAGATAAAGAACCCACATCACTAATCCAAAGATGTCCATCCAAAAAGATCTTTCCAGTATTCGTGTGTTATTAACAAATAACAACATCTATCCCAGATTAGTTAAAGTGTGTGATTGCTTGAGGAAGCCAGCAGATAACAAGGACGCTGCCACACAACAGATCACAGATGGAGCGTTAGCCGCTAGCACCGGTTAGCAAGGGGCATCAGTCACCGTCTTAGCTGTCTGTGAGCCTTCGATCAATAGACCTGGATTATCATCTTCAGCATCTCAGTTCATTTTTCACGGCGGAGGCGGGCTCCACCAGCTGCTCACTTTGTCAGAGGATGTAGGGCCTAGTTCCCTCATCTGATAAGGTTACAGAAACTAACCGCCACAGCTGCTGCGTTCAGGGGGGACACGTATTCACGACATGTTTTCTTACTATATGTATCGCTACATCAATAAATGTTTATTTAACAGGCTGCCGAGCTAGTCAGTACAACAGTCACATTCGAGATGGGAATCCCATGACTACCCATGCTTAATTAAATGTTTAATTAAGACGGTGGTTTTTAATCAAAAAGTTGAATATTATGAATTAAGGATTATTGGCAAATGGAGTAGATAGGATATCACAGAATACAATCCATGTATTATTAAGAGCGAGGTGTGATTTTATACGAATCTGCAACAGTTAATTTGCATTAGGCCAAGATGCCCTTTACTTCAGAGATGAAATAGACTCTAATAAGATTCGAGACACACTGACTTGGCTGGCTTTGTTAATAGTCCTTCACACAGTGCCGTATGTGTGCTGCGCGCTCGGGGTGATGCTTTCATCCGCGACTTTGAAGTGTGAACTAACAATGCTGCTCTTGTATCCTCAAGGTCACCCCACTTGTAACCACTCGCCACGAGGGCCCTTGTCACAAAACAGACACAAAATCCACTTGAATCTCTCCACCGTGCAAGCCTCCACACTTTGCTGGGCCGTACTTGCTCAGATGATCTTTGCGGGCCAGCTGGGTGCTACTGAGGTCGAATACAGCTGTTTCCAAACCATGTGGACACTCAGCTTTGCATTCATTTCAAGGGCTCCACTAAAAGTCACCAAGTCTTCTAAATGAGTGGACTCTGGTGGTGGTGGTAGGTGGTAGGTCTGAAGGATGCTCCTACAGGCATGGGAAGAGCAGCCTGTGTGAATGAGGCCATTCATTTATAATCCACAAGATTAGGACTCTGTCCATCAGCTGCCTCTGCCACTTACTGTGCATGGCCCCATAGAGGCCTTCGCTCTGTCTTTTGGCATGCTTTGATTGGGATCCGTAGAAGCGCTGTCAATGTCACGGGGGATTGTGAAGTGACAGCACAGATCTGATAAATCCTATTAGTTTGGAGTTAGGTCCAATTTGGACCACTTCCTCTTTTGTGCCAAACGAAGCAAGGACTTGTACTGGCTGTCTTTAATTGCTTCGATCTTCCTCTGAAAGCTTTGTTGTGTTTTCTTTTTCTTTTTATTTCTGTGTTGTGGCTTTGTGGAGATTGAAGTCTGGCCACAATGCAAACTTCTCAAATCCTACAAAAGCCTCCTCGTTTCCAGGCTTAAAGGATCGTTCTTGTTTACTACAGCCCCTGGTCTTGAATGTGTGCTTCTGGCCATCAGCGCTGTTAGAAATAATAAGATAAGATGTAGGATCATGGCAAAGTTATTAAAAAGAAAACGTGGCCAGATGATCCTGATGTTTTAAACAAGCTTTCAGATTAGAAAAAACATATTTGAGAGAGAAAAATAAGGCAGAAATAGGTAAAGTAGATCTTATTCTCAAAGCTTATTGGGGTTTTTTTGCAGTATCTCTGTTTCCCCACACCACATTAGAGCATTTTGTTGCAGTGTAATGCCAAAGTCCAAGTCTGGCCACAATGCAGACATTACATCTTCTCAAAGCTCCCTCCTTCCCGGGCTTAAGACCCAAGACAGACAGCTTTTCAGGAGGCACGCCCGACCATGTAAAGGCAGGGTGCATCTCAGCGTAAACAGTTTTGCTGGCAGCCCAGTCAGCAAGCCACAGTCCTGTTATTGAGTCCCAGAGATGCTCCACTCAACAAAGCCACACAGTGACCTTTCAGCCCCGTACAGCAGTGCCAGATATTGAGTGAGCCTGTCCGGAGGATGAAGCTTATCTCAGACTAAATCTCAGCCCGCTGTTCTTCCCTGTCTCTGGGGTTTTTTGGGCAGTAAAGTTGTATTGCAGTGTTGCTCTTTCTTTGATTGATTTACAGTGTTTTGTCAGAGTAGAGGATTGGAGATCTTTGATCCCTTTATTTGAGTTTCTCTTCTCTGCAGTCTCTCGGGCAGGATTCGAGTATATAGGATGGGTCTATAGGTTGCCTTAATGATGATATACTTTTGATTACAGTGCTGAGCGACTATCTCAGGAGAGGGAGCATCTTTTTATCCGGCAAACACTGGACATGAATTCAGACTTTTTTTACTTGATCCAAACTAAAAAAAACATTTTTTTTTTTCTTCCTCTTTCTTTTTCTCCACATCTGTTTACGGATTACTCACTATCACATACGAGCCTTCCTGTTAAAGCTAGCATCGATGCCTTGACCCACAGCCGGAGGAGGTCACACACGTACCGCCTATCAGGTCAGCTGTGTTCGAAAGAGGCTAAGCGGCTGTGTTACATATCATGGAGATTAGCAGGATCACACGTGACAGGTTCCTGGTCTTTAACAAGGCTGACTGGCTCTGTTTTTTTCCACCGTGTGTGTGTGTGTCTGGAGTTAATAGCTGGCCAAGTTGGCGGTGCTGCTGCGTTTCAAGTTAAAGCATTATAGTCCTGCTATCTGGTTGTTTTGTGATGGATGAAATGAATTTAGGCAGTTATTGCAGTAATATCATGGATGGAGTCATGCTTTGACCTCATGGAGATAAATTGATATTCTGCCTGTTTAAACTGTGTAGTTACTGTCATAACCTGGCTAACACAGATGGGATTTGTGTGTGTTTTTGTATTTTTTTTATTTGTATCACTCAACAAATACAATTCAGAATTTTTATGCTGACCTTAAGGTTTTCCTTTGTAAGCAGGAAAAAAAAAGCTTTGAAAAAGGAAAGCTGAGGGGAGTTTGGGACTGGAAACAGTTGCAGGTTTGACCTTTTGAGTTTTGGAGATAAGACTGTCCCCAGGAATTTCCTGGCAGAGAGAGAAAGTTGAAAGGTCAAGCTCAGAGCCAGCGTTACCCTGCTGCTCCTTCATTCGCCGACCCTGACACTTCCATTCACGCGCAGTTTGAGTGGGAAAACGTGTTAATTACTTTCCTCTGTAGGAGGCCATATATATTTAAGACTGGCCTGCCTTCACCTTTACATGCATGTCCAATATTTCTCTTCATTTATGAACTTGGGCACCCGCAGAAACGTCTCTATTAGGGAAAAACTACTAATGGTTCCTTTCACATGAAATAAAAGGAATGATAAATAAACCTTTACTAAAGCTGCATGCATGTGTTTTAGCTTGAAAGTGTTTTGAGATACAGAAATAAAAACCTCTATCGGTAAATGTATTTTTATGTGTGTTTAGACAAACAGGAAAACTTAATTCATTCAGGAGTGATATTAAAATTAAATACGATTCAAACAGGACACATCAACAAAAAGTCTTGTAGAAACAAGAGTCTGTAAAAGTGATCAGACTTTAATTATCACGTACACCACATGTATAACAGTTCATTTTTATACATCGGAGCAAAGACATGTTGACCTCCTACAAACCCTCATTTTACCTGCATACAACAGGTTACATCTGTAAAACTTCTCAGATTATAATCACCGAACATTTTAGACTCCCATATATCTAATCTAGTTACAGTCGTTGGACAGATAGTTGTGAGTGACCGTCCAGAGTGCATTTGTTCAGCGTAGCATGAGAAAGTTACACTGAAGGTCGCATTGTTTGATGTAAGCACTGCAGGGCTGCAGCAGACAATGGCAGCGCTTTAGTTGAATGATACGAGGCCGCGAGGAGTGTGTGTGTGTTGTGGTACCGCTCACCGTTCACCAGTCTTTGTTCATTGTTATGAATAATACATCAGAGGCACATTAGTTTGATTCATATTGCTGTTGGCTCCCCTGCAAGCCCGCTCTTGGCTCTGACCTCACTTATCATGTTTTATGTTTTATCTGGGTTGAACATAGCTGGGTTGGTTTTCCGTCGTCAACAGCGCATTCGGTCGGTACACAAACGCAGCACGTCGGGCTTTAAAGAAGTTCATCCTGCAGGCCATCTCCGGCCACGCCAGGGAAACCAGGTCACTCGCTCACAATGGACCTCTCACGCTCATCCATCTTTTTCTTCCCTCTCTTTTCTCTCTCCGTAGTAACCGGCTAACCCCCAGCAACCACGACCGGATACAGAGGCTGAGGCAGGAGTTCCAGCAGTCCCAGAACGTCCCGGACGACCCTGACGACCGCCGGAGGACCTACAGCTTCGAGCAGCCCTGGGTGAGTGTCTGAAATGAAACGAGCCGTCGGCCGGAGGAGAAGGCTAGACTGTAGGACTGTTAATGTCAAGGAGCTCTGCCAGAACGAAACTCTGGACTCGTAACTTCAGACGCTAGGAGAGGAGAGTCCTGACAGTGTTAGCATCCGACAGTGCCTGCGGCTAACTGGAGTACGGTGCTAACCATCACTAACCCCACTACTACTACCAGCCACGAACAAGACTGACGATGTCACCCTGTCCCCACCTTTGGACTACCATTAACCTCCATGGGCCTTCCTGCCTAACGCTAACACACACACCCCCTCTCCTCACCCCTCAAACGTTCAACCACCTGCATGCAGGAGTTTGCACACCTCCTGACGCAAACCACCACTAACCCCACCCACCTGTCACAACCCGCTCTGCTCGTCCATCGTCCCCATTTCTGTCTGTCAGTCATCCACATGGACCCACCCACCACCTCATGGACTTTGGGTTTGTCTTCACGTTGTTTATTTGTAAAAAACCCCGTGTTTCAACTGTGCCTTTTTTTTTTTTTAAACAGTTTAAAGGTGAGGCTGTGTACGTTTGGCATTCATTTTATTCAAAGCCTCGCTGGCGGAGAAGAGAGATAATTAGTGAATTCTGAAGCAACAAAGGGGTAATAATAAGCGAACAAAATCTGAATGCCTTCAAAGTTTTTTTTTGGGGTGATGAAATCTCTTGTCACATTTTTAGTATTTATTTTAGTCCTCCCCCGCTTCCTTGCACCACAACTTAAGTGTACTTGGTTTTACATGTTTTTTGAATAACATAATTATGATTATATGAATTATGTCAGCTGTAGCACATTTTAAATCTTTTTTTTTTTTTTTTGTAAATGATAGATTCTCTGTGTAATGTGTATTATATTATTGTTTTACACACTAAAGGAGACATTTTCAGCACATTCCTTCATCAAGCTTGGGACAACACATATTTTTGTTGATTTCACACATATTCTAGCACAACATAATCTAATACAAACACATCATGACACAATACATATTATTTGAAAAAGCTACGGTGATGAGCAGCACAAATGTGGGTTGCCCCAAACTCGACACCAGGTGTGATGTCAATTCTGTCCTTTACACCAAATAATATGAATCGTCCTTGTTGTCTGTTTCTACACAAGGTCATTTTGCACACATAGCTGGGTGTTTTTTGTACATTTCTGTGTGAACTCTTTTTAACTGCTGGTGTCCACACTACAGTTTCCATACTGTAGCGTTTGTCCAGTCTTTGGTTTGCAATGGGAGAATTTGGTCCTGTGATTTATAAATGAAATGATAAAGTGAGAGCTCAAGAACCAGATCATCTGTGCCCTGGCCTTTCTTTTTTCCTGGCTGATAAATCCAATAAACACGTTTACTTTTGTTTCACATCCGGCGGCGTTCACCGGTGTCGTGCGTTTTAATGGGTTCGGCAGACCGACGCGCATTCCTGCGTTCTGCGGCGAAAAGCGGGACAGTGTGGGAACGAAGAGCGCAGGTCACCTCTCCCTTTGTCTCTAAACAGCCAGGCATGCTCTCAATTAAAGAGCTCGACAATACTGCGGCATTATGTGCGTTTACATCAACTGTAATGGACTCGCTATTGTTGCGAGTCTCATTTTCCCATGAAAACTCGCTGTTAGGTAACCCACACTAAAAGTTGAGGATACTGGTGGTCTCCAAAGAAAGATTTTGAACAATTTAGATTTCAAATTTGCTGAATTCTTTAAAAGACATTCTTCTTAATCAGCCTCTTTACTGTATGCAATGAGTCACTGCAAGAAGCTAACTAAAACCTCACTGTTATTTACCAAAGATGGAACAATACTGTTACTTTACAGAGATTACTGCATTTGTGGTTTTGCCACACAATTCTCACTGGTTTGAAGTGACAGGGTTAGAAAAAAGAACATGGAAGAAATATCACCTAACCTAACAAGCGATCTTTAACCTGAGATAGTTGTCCTTTGAACATTTTCCATACTTACACTGGTAAGACAAGAGTTATTAGTACCAAATTTCAAATGTCAAAAAAGTGAAAGACTACCAAAGAATAAGTAAACAAACGACCATCCAATTCCAACATTCAAGACTCTATTTTGATCTGAAATTGTAAATTTTTTACTATTTACTCCCAAATATTAAATGCTTTAGATTTATATGATATTTAAAGGTTTTCACCACCTTAGATGGGGGGTGGAGTCCATCTGTTCCCAATGGTTTCTAACTGAGGAACCCTCAGATGGTCTCCTTAAAGCCCTTTCACTTGTCAGAGTGCAGCTCACACTCCGACTTGCCGTAGTAATTGCCTGTTATTACACTCATGCCATGGCCATACTGGTGGGCCATATGGAAAACAGGAGAATGTGTCTTTGAAAATCAATTACCTCCCCCATGCATATATTACATTTTGTTGCTTCATCTGAGTGATGCTCTGCAAACCTCAAGGAGCCAGTGTCCTTTTTCTTAATTCACCTACAACTGCCCCACTTACAGTCTACGTCAGCACAGCGCCGCGTATGAGATGCTGCTAACATCCTTTTTAATATTTATATATATATACAAGAAAAATGGCTGTGCGTTACAAGCAAATGTCAAATAAATCAATTAGATCCTAAGTATGGTGACAGAGGAGAATATCCATTTTCAGAGAATCAAGTTAACTGTAAACGTCAGCTTTAAAATTGTGATGAATATTTTTCGATATATTCAGAGATAAATCGATATTGAAAACACAAGCTGTTTTCTCAGCAGTCCCTATTTATCCACACGACTTCCATCAACATGATGTCTCTCTTTTTTCATGTCTCTTTGCGATGGGAACCCTCCTCTCTTCTTCTTTTTCACCATAGTTCGGGGAGCAGGGGAGGATTGTGGGTAACGCGGTCTAATTCCATCAGGATGACTGATGCCCGCTCTCCCGGCAGCACCGCGCCGGCTTTATTGTGCTCATTTATACCACTATGGGAAAAGAGGAGTTCATTCACTTGATGCTGGGGGTTTAGAAAGGGCATAATATTGCCTCTTGTATTTTACTGTAATGTTTTAAAACAGCTATTATCCAGATACCTTTAGGGCACTTTTCCCCTCCCCCTCTGCAGTCACCGCGTTCAGGCAGATGAGCCGACATCCACAGGAATATTCAACACTCCTAAACCGCTAAAGGCTTTTTTTTTTTCTTTTTTTTTTTTTCTCGTGAAAAATATTGGGACTGTAATTTACCCGTGGGTCATTTCCAATTCATCTATGCAATAAGGGTTGCGTGGGTGCTCTCCCCTCCCTCTCGGTTTCCTGCCAGCCCGAAAGCGGTGCCAATCAGTTCCAGAGACGACTCGTTCGGTTTAAAGGGGAGCGTCTCTTTAGCACCCTTAATCGTTTTATGGCCTTCCCGCCGACCGATGTCCGCAGAGCTCCCCGCCAGGCCCCTCGATATGTTGAGCGGCCCATAAAAATAATTAGATTGGCTTTGTGTTACGACCGCTCCGCGCGCAGTTACTGAACCCACAACACTAATGAACATCGGAGGAGCGGAAGGAGTTGCGATCCGAGTGTGGGCCGGAGAGATGTTTGTGCGTACCGTCTTTGTAGGGATAATTTTAGATATTTTTATGTTTGGGTTGCTTTAGGTTGAGTTAAGGTTAAGAGCAGGAGTAGACACCTAGTTATAATTAAGATAAAGGTTCAAACAAAGTCTCGAACAGGCCTCATCTTTACGACAACCACTTGTTGAGATAATAAGCACGTTTAAAGTTTCGACCTTCTTTCTCACAGCTACTTTTAATCACGTCTCTTTCGTAAAGAAAAAAACAAGCCAAACGCCGTGAGCGCCTTTTAAGGAGAGAGTGTGAGAAAAGTCTGCGCCTCTGTCCTCGTTTGAACTACTTCTGCGAGACTACGATGACCTGGGACGTGGAGATCTTGCAGAAAGATCAGGGAGGAAGTGGGAGGCCATGACAGCAGGCTTCTCTCTCTGCCTTCAATGTGGCGGCTGGGAGCAGGTATAAATACTTCTGCCTTGAGACTGGTTCGTTTCAAGGATACTGAACCCCTTTTGTTGCTCCGGTGAATAAAAAGACATATTTTTATATACACAGTGCATTTTTTTATGAATGACAGGGAGGTTTATTTGTATGCAGGTATATAAAAAATCATTTACCACCATGAAACTTGGAGATATTTACAAATGCACAGCGACTGGAGGTGTCACAGTGTCATCGGGGCCGAGTGTCGTCCCCTTCATTCATTAACACCCACTAACATCCATCTCGTCTCATCACTGCACCCCCCCTTCTCTGAGTCTCCAGCATGGCCCCTCCCTCACTTCCCATCCTCCTCCTCCTGTCTGTCTGTCTGTCTGTCTGTGTCTCACCTTCATTTTGACCTGAGAAGAGACGAGCTCAGGGTGTGTCTGCCCGACTAACTGCTGGTAAGTGTCTGTGGTTTGGACTTTGGGGGGGTGGATGGAGGGAGGGAGGGGGCAGTGGGAGATTTTTTGTGAGGTGTCCAGTGTCAGGGACCGCTGCTAGTTTTATGTGTGGAAACCTTCACTCCAGTTGTGGCGATTTTCATGCTTTGAATTTGAACATATGTTTATTTGTTAAGTTAAAATCAGATGTTTCTTCTCGATTCGTTTAGAAAGATTAATATTTTGCATATTTGCAGTAATTTCTTTTGTTTTTTAATATATTTTTTAATATGTGTCATTAATGTAGTAAAATCTGTGACCCTTTTTGTTACTGGACTTTTATGTCTCATGACCTGCTACAAACATTTACAAAAGTAAAATGAGATTATCATCTGTACAAGCAGAGATGAGACCTTTTATTCATTCATCATTATTTACATAATTTCCTGGTTTTGTTGAATGAATTTGTCCTAAGTATGACCTCTGAGATTGATTTCATTTCAAAATATCATTCCTTTTCAGTATAAATAGTTTCATTTTTAAAGATTTTTCTAAAAGAAAAAGAAACATCCCGCCTTTTTTCGACAGACGGTAAACATCCATTTATTTTTCAGGCTATATATACTCAATTCTATATATATATATACTCAATTCAAGCAAAATTAAGGATGAAAATCCTTAAAAACCGGAGTGGATGAATGAAAAAGTAGTTTTATTTACCATTTAATCTTAATAGTCGGTGTGTTTTGGTACTTATAAATGATTTGTTCGCTTGAATGTGGCTGACGGTGTTTCTCTCTGAATGTAAGTTTTCTTTTATCTTAATTAGAGGTTGTTATTTAAAATGCGCAGCTTATAGTATGTAGTGAATGTTCAAATGTGGAGGACCAATTACATTAAATAGACTGATGTGCTTAATTCACATTAATTCCCATAAAAACCCCTGATTTCTCCGAGTGTGAGCACCTCAAACGTCTCCCATTCATACATCTATTTTGCATTAGCGCTGCGGGCGGTTTGACATCATGAATGTTTAACTGAACACAGAAAAGTCCTCTCTGTGTTTAACTGTGGGGAGTGTAAAACGTCCCAAAGCCGCGCCGGCTGTACGAGAGAACAAGCAGCTTTCTGATTAACACAAAAATAACTGTCACAACTTAACAATGGACGACTGGCTCTGTCACTTCTCTTGTTCTGTAGTTTCAGACAGAGCCACAATCAAGCTCAAATGACAAAAAATAAAACATTTCCACTTGTTTTTTTTTTTATTTCTTTAGAGACATATGGCTCTTAAACTTAGTCTCCATCCCAATACAGTGGAGGTGAATGGAAATGTGTTTACTGTGCAGTTTAAATATTCAGTAGTGACATTTTTTGTCACATTACTCTGGATGATCTGTTTTAATGGGTAACATCTCTTAGGTAGATGATCCTTCCAACCTTTTAACCATAGATCTGATTTTCTAACGCTGAGACACTGTTCCAATATCAGTATTATGAGGTAAATTATCTCTAAATTGACACTAGAACAAGACATTTCCTCAATACCTGTAACGCGTTTGTTATTGAAGGAACGTCTGAGATCGATGAAATAATATCATCCACATTTCCACTTATGTTACTGGACAGCGTGTCGATTAAGAGTGGATCAGTGTGGGATGATAGTAGACGTGCTGAATGGTGATGATGTGCACAGTCAGAGCTAACCGAGCCGCCGTCCTGCCGTTTTCAGTCGAACGCCAGCAGCAACGGGCCGGGCGGGTACAGCCAGCCGGGGCGCCACTCGGTGTCGGTGGAGGTCCAGATGCAGAGACAGAGACAGGAGGAGAGGGACTCGTTTGCCCAGGCTCAGAGACAGTACAGCTCCCTGCCACGGTAAGAGTGACGAACAGACTGAGAGAGTGTGTGTGTGTGTGTGAGACGTTGTGTCTGATGTTTAATTTCTGTCTGTCTAACAATCGATATGATATGTGCTGTGAGTGTGTGTGTCTGTCTAACATGAGACGTGTCCAGGAGGTTGCGACTGTGTTTGTCTGGTTTAGTTCTGTAATTTAATGTAATGTGCCATGATGCATCTCAAGAATTGATGTGTGTGTTGTGTGTGTGTGTGTGTACGCCTGTCTGATTATGTCAGCGTCAGATTCACTGTAATGGCCTTGTGACAGTAATGATGGTAGATTATACAACATATACGTTTATATAACATCCCAGTAAGAAAAGAAAAAGGAGGGGGGGGTTACAGCTGGTCAGTATTCAGTTCACATTCACACACACACACACACTCAGCCACAGAATGGAAAGATCACGTTACCCTCTCACACAGATCTGACATGATTGCTTTCCTCTCCCCTAATGTAATTCCCTTTGATCTGTGTGATATGACTGCCTGTTGTTCCAGGAAGTGCAGTGTGTGTGTGTGTGTGTGTGTGTGTGTGTGTGTGTGTGGTGAGGAGTAGCAGGTACAGGAAGAAGGGACATTTCCTTTTCCATTTTCTTAATTTGAAAAGAGAGAGAAAAAATTTCCGGGTGCTTTGGGAATGATTTTTGTTTGTTTATTTGGTCAGTTTAGGTTTAATGGACGTAAAGAGAAATGATTACATTGCTTGATTTTGCACAGTGGTGAAAGTTGTTGCAGTAATGTCAGGTCAGTTGTATTTATCAAAATCACAAATGCTCTTCAAAGGCTTTACAACCTAAACAACATACAAAACCTGAGTATCTATAAGGCTTTTATTCCACACAGTAACGTATACATATAGTTAAATATGAAGTATATATAGTTTCTAAATCTCATGCATGTTAGTGAGAAAGTTGATATTAACAATGAACCCCAAGTTTAAAAAACATTACTTGGATTATGCATTTGATTTAACATCAGTAAGACACAGAGCAGGGTCTTGATGTACTGATAGGAATCTTACTGTTAAGAAAGGGAAGGATTCCTCTAAAAAAAAAAAAAAAAAAAATCAGGTCACACTGGTTGTTCTTACTGTCTATATGCATTTGTCGTAAAGTCATGCTGCTGTGTTTTAAATATCTGAATGTATTTTGTTTTACCGTTTAGACATCCATTGGTTTCCATTAGTTTCCATGTTATTGGAAAATGTATTTGCAGATTTGGATGTTGACGTGATCTTCACGTTTATAGGTTGAGCAGCTCAGTTTAATCTTAAACCTGCTGGTTGATTTTTATCATTTACAGAAATACATTGAAACAAATAAAACTGTAAAGCCTGAAATAAATGTAAAATGTATAAAAGTATTCGTGTACACCTATAAAACCTGCTGATGATCTTTTTTTTCTTTATTCAGTTCAGGTGTGAACTGTCCAATAGGAAATGTTCATCCAAGTCATTATTTTCTTCCCCCTGAGCAGTCTGTAATTACTTCCTCAAACTCCCACAGACCCTGCGAGGTCAAACGCATTCCTGGTGCACATCATCAGCTTGCACTTACCATATGTATACAACATTAAATACATTATCTTCTGTTGCTTCACCATCGCAGTCTAATCCACTGTTATCGACATAAATCCCTTCCTTGATAAATATTGCAGGCAGCTTTGCCTGAAAGATTAATGAACCAGCGTCTCGCTTCAGTGGTCGGAGGCAACATCCTGCGGCCACGTCGCCTCACTTTTCCACTAATTCCATTAAGAAACTGTTCTGTTTGGATAAACCCTGCTGCAGTATCCTGAGAACACTAACTATTGTTTGACTTAGAGCATACCATCGCGTGAAGTCACAGGCCGAGACGGAGAAAATATGGCGCTGAGGAGATCGCAGCCTTGATGGGATTCATATGGACCCGCAGCGTTCGCGGAGGGCGAAATTCTTTGCGGGAGCACGACCGGGTTGCGGATGGAGTCGTGATTAATGGCGGTAGCGTTCCTTAAAAAACAGCTTTCGTTTTAGATAAAGGTCAGTTCCCTTCTGGGCGAGACCCCTTTCCTAAACAAGGAGCTGTGAGTGGAAATAAACCGCTGCCATTTGCAACAGTGACGGTGGATGAAGTGCCCTCATGTTCATCACAGACGAGCACCATTGATCTCAGAGCCAAAGTGACGCCATTATGGGAGGCCAGAGGCGGCCTACGACAGCTGCGGTGGCATTTGGTCTCACTAGTGTGTGTCTGCATGCGTGTGCGTTACAGTGGCATGTCTATCTGCCCTGCACTACAACCTCAAACAAAGTCTACCATTTTCCCCTCAATCCCACTCCTTCACCTTTCCCCCTTTCTTTTTTTTTTTTTATCATCTGTCATGCTTCAGTGTGTGTGCACAGAATACAGAAAGGCGTACATCTTTCTGTATTTACCACACATGTACTTGCCCCCCCCGCACCCCTCCTTTGGCACGGCATCAGATGGAGAGAGAGCGATCTGGTTTGCATTTCTCAGCAGGGAGGCAGACCAGCTTTGGCCTCTTTGTCAACATATGAAATGAAATCAGATGCCGGGGACGCCTGTCTCTGAAAATTGGAATCGCTCAACCGTGTGCAAGAATAAACCTGGGCTATATTCTCCTATCTCACCGATCGAGGAGCGTATCCATTCCCAATTGCATTCAATCTCTGTTGAATAAAAACAAAGCCCTTTTCTATTCTCATTAAGGATTTTTTTCCCTCTCCTTCCTACTCAAATCCAAACATGAGAATAATACGATTTCTTCACAGCTGGCTGATAAACCTGCTAATTATTCATGGCTCGGAGTCAAAAGCCCATTGATGTTTTTGTGTGTCTTCTTCTTCTCTCTCTGCTCTGGTTTTGGCTCGCCCTCGAGAGAAATGGGTGGAGCTGTAGGGCTCGGGACACTCATGCATATCGTATGGGCGCACACACTCTCACACACACACACACAAAAGCAGGGCCGCCACAAAGAGGCCAGCCAAGCAGAAATGAGAGGTGATGTCACACATCTGGATTTTTTTTCCCCCCCACCTCCAGCAGCATGACAGCTAACTGTGGCTTTAAGAAGCTCGTGTCAGGTGTTAAATATCAGCCTGGGCGAATCCATCGAGGACAAGATGGTCGCCTCATTTTTTTCCGACACTGAAAAAGTCTGCTGTTACTGTCTGTCAGATCCAATGGTTGTTCCTGTCGGTCTCCAAATGGGCCTAATGGGCTGGAAGGGGGCTTTGACACGGTTAGGTATCCCTGTATGTTGTTACCGTGGGGCTGAAAGTTGCCCAGAGGCAGTTGGTGAGGCTGTAATGGTGCCTCATTTTCACTCAATGTGATGTCTTGGCTACCACAAAACTAGTGCAACACTAGTCCCTCTCCCAAGACTTAATGGGTTTTGAACATATTTGTTGCCGGTGATATTTTTCCCACCAGACCAGATCACAGCGTGTGGCTATCGGAGTTTGAGTTGTGTGTCGTGAAGAATCAAGTGTTTGAGAAAGACTAAGACTTTATGCTTTTTCTTCAGTATCAGTAATATTATAGTTGGTGTAAGAAGCTAATGCAGCGTGACATTATGCAGCGTATAATCCAGAGCTAACTCGCGGACCTCCACAGCAACACGCTTTCATCACCCAACTCATGATGGGAAATGTAGTGCGACAACTCAGGACATGTTAGGAAAGATAAACCCTGTGGAACAGACCTCAAAACAGTGAAACTCCCCTCTTTATACTAACTTATATATTTATATATATTTATTGTGTGTTCAAAGCTGTGAACAGTGTTACCAAAAAAAAAAAACAAACCTGGATGTGTAACTTAGTTTTGTGTTTAAGGAAACGCATGAAACCCAAAGTAAAACCTCATCTCACATTTTCCCTCTCTCCACTCCAGGCAACCCAGGAAGAACCCCAGCTCCATCTCCCAGGACTCGTGGGACAAGGCGTACCCACCTGGGGAGGGTTTCCAGACAGCAAAGGACAACCCCAGGTACTCCAGCTACCAGGGCTCCAGGAACGGCTACCCGGGCAGCGGCGGGGTCAACGCCAGAGTCCTCCTGGAAGCCCAGGAGCTCCTGAGGCAGGAGCAGAGGCGCAGAGATCAGGAAGCCAAAGGGAAGCTCATGCAAGAGGGCGGCAGTAACAGCAGCTACGAGGGGTACTCCACGGGGCACCTGAAGGACCCGGCCTCCCCCAAGGGCCCCTACCGCCAAGACGTGCCGCCTTCGCCTTCGCAGTTAGCGAGGCTGAATAGGTTGGTTGGGGTCGGAGAAAGGAAGACTTTTTTATTCTTGAGGAGTATCGTTGGACTGACGAATGAAGAGCTGAACAGAGACCTTGTGGTTCAAGAGCAAAAGGGGGGGATCTCAAAAGGGGGAGCCTTTTAAAGAAACAACACGAGCGGGCGCTGATAAAGGGACAACCTTAGAGGTCTTATAGCTTAGTGATGATCTTAGAGGTAAACAGTTGTGAAGTGTTCTCAGTATGTGGGTGTTTGTGTCCAATCCCTCGCTGTGCCGATGACCTATACAGTACCAGTAGTCAGTCAGTCAGTCAGTCAGTCCCTCCTACAGACACGAGACGCTCAGTGCCTTCTCTGCATTCACGGACACGACGCTTGTTCACAGTCGGCCAGGACTCTGATTCATCGAGAACTGGCGCCGTCATGTACCGACAATCAAATGGGCACGAAGGCAAGCGAGTGGGTGTTCTTTCGAAGCCCGCGGGGAGGCGTTAAGTTTCTGCGTGGGCCCGCGTGTGGGCATGTGACAAGGCGCACGACTCACGATCGGGCGTGAGCGTCGTGGCGTCTCAGTGTCCCGTGGATGACTCTTCCCCAGCCGGTCACAAATCAGCCTTTCTCCACTTCACCGAACTCAACATCCAACCCCTACCTGCGCTGCCGGCGTTCCTCGGCATCCTGTTTTCTCGACTTCCACCATCTCTCACTTGAGTAACCCCCGGGGAGCAGGAAAAACAAGGCAAAGTGTATGAAGGAAGCAGGGCAGTGTGTGTGTGTGTGTGTTACTAATAAAAAAGCCCCCCTCATAAATGATTCATATTGTGTTATCTCCGTGGAGGAGACCGAGGCAGAGAGGGGAGACAGCTCTGATGCTTTGCCTGGCCCCCCTGCACCGCTGTGGGCTTGATTCGCTGGCCCGCCTGCCTGTCCATGTGGAGCTTTGGCTCCCATCCTCCTCTCGTTGTTCTCGCCGCCTCCTCTTTTCATTACCTTCCTTTCTTCTACCTCAACACCCCCCACCTTTATCCTCCTCCTCGCTCATCTCCCACCTTTCTCTCATCTCACCCCTCCTCTTCTTCTTCCTCCTGCTACCCACTGCCACCCTCCTCCTCCTCCTCCTCCTCGTCTCCCGAGTCAGGCTCTGCACTGAATTTTTCATCACAAGCCACCTGCTGCCTGCCAGAGCCAAAGAACGCTGCCACCAGAGGCACCGACAGAGGGCCCAGCTTCTGACATAAAGGGGGAATAAAAGCAAAGAAAAGAGCCAGAATAAAGATGGGTAGAGAGACAATGAGCCTCCCAGTGTGAGATTAGCTGAAGCTTTTCTCCCATTTTTAACAAAAGGAAAAATTGTCCTCAAGAGTTATTCGCTTTCAATTTGCTGTAATTACTTTCTGTATTTTTTTTTTAACCTTTTTAAGCATTTAGCTGACGCTCCAGAATGTTTCTTTGAACCGCTTTCTTCCATAGAAATAGTTTACACACAGATATTTCACAGCTTGACCAGTCGAGGGCTGGTCACACGCAAAGTTCATCCTCACGTCCTCATAAAAAAAGGCAGCGCGAGAAAAATTGGTGGCATACTCGCAGGGTGAGAACGATGCTCATAGTCAGTCACAATCGTGGTCACAACAGCTCGCTGACTGTCACTTTTTCCATTTTGGGCTCTGTGGCTTTCCATATCCTCAAAGGTCTCAAAACAGAGTGCTGTTGGCCAATGTTGACAGTTTGCATGATTTAAAAACTTTCACACAGATTTACTTTGCCTCCACAAACAAATCCACTAATTGTGGCAATTCCATCGAAATGAATTGATTTAGACATTTTAAATACTGGTGTGATGGGGCCTTAAGCTCATAAGAGATGCTGCTGATAGGATGTTGGATTTCTTTTAAATCTGCTTTTCAAACGCTGTGAGGACGACGAGTGAAACTGCATCCACCTCCACTGTCTGAGGGTGCAGACAGAAAATCTGAAAACCCGGACAGGATAAACTAAAACAAGCTGAATGACCAGATACCGCTGGAGGTAAAAACAGTGTTTTGTAATTTGGGTGAGCCAAACCGGTGACATTTTGCTCATGAATCATGCTAGCCCAGGGGCTCGTTCCATTAAGGCCTGAGAGTATTGACATTTTCATTCCAATCAAACTCTACCGCTGCTGATTGGCAATTTTTTTTTTCACCCAGAGAGGAGGAAGTAATCAGGGAAACCAGCTGCTGTAGTCGCAGGTCTGAGAGAACACCTCGGGCGTAGATGACACATGTTTAAAAATCACTGCCTCGGCCCACCACGATAATCGCCGCAGTAGGTGGATCCTCTCAGTCTGAGCCTGCTCTTCTTTTGACATCACTGAGCTTTGTGACACGATCGTCTCTGCCCGCAAGTGAGCAAATGCGATCGAGGCGGGGTCAAACTTAAAACAAAAGGGAAATGCATAAAAAAAAGAAGAAAAAAATTAAAAATAGTAGCCATCATCAAGCTATGGAACAAAAACAGGCGGTACATAATTGCCCTTCACTCCTACGCACACTCCATATGCAGAGTGAAGCTGCATTACATACATTATCTCCTGCCGGTTAATGAAGAACCCTCGTTGGGAGAAGACGCAGGCTGAGCAGGGGTAATTAATGATGAACGCAAAAGTGAGAAGATGAAGGAAAAAAAAGAACTTTTCATTGGCGTTATTCCAGCATGTATTTTAACCCGAGGAAAGTTCGCAACACTACGTCCCTCCTTCTGCATTATGTATGTATACGAGCGTAACGTGTTTAGTTAATCTACGCTGCAATGGGGCTGATGAAAACTGTTACCAAATAAGATACAAACTGTGAGGATTAAACACATGCTTGTTTTTATTTTTTTTTTTTTAAGTGAAAAGTGTTTGGTTGTAGCGACCGACACTTCCTGCTGTGAACACGAGTGCGTCTGGAGATGCAGATCAGCACATTTTAGAAGGATGTTTTTGACCCGTGCTCTAAAAACGTCAAGGACTTTAGCTGTTCGGCCGTTGGCTGCAGGGTCCGATATCGATATAAGTGCCTGAGCTAATATCATAATACTTTATAGGGACACGATGTGATTTGCTTGTCAGTGACGTTGCAGCACACAAACTACGTGTGTTTTTAAACATTTTTAATATCATATTAAAATGTTTTTTGGGGTACTCCTTCCTGAACTTTTTTTTTTTAATTTACAAGAGCCAACACTTAATGAGCGGTTATCAGTGTATTTGTATCCCATTTGACATTGCCTTCAACCATGCTGTACCATGATGTGTTTTAAAGTATAAGAAGAAATGGAGGCTAATGGAAGCTGACGTGCAATTGTTTTTGTTGTTTTTTTCCACAAAACTTTTACATGATATATTGAGAAATGTACGCAGCCACTTTTTCTGTACATATCAAATTCTGAATAAAAACGGAAGGCTGTTCCATCCTGTTTACAACCTCGCCTCCCTTTTTTTTTTTTTTTTTTTTTTTTCTTTCCTCCCTTTTCTTTCCTTTGCCTTCGAAACGTGATCGAACGTGGCTTCGATTAAAGCGGGAGGGACTCGTCCTGCTGCCAAATGTCAAATCTGTCATGTCCGCTCGGTCTTCTTCTGAGACCAGCAGAGAGGATGACGAACACAAAAGAGATGACACACAACGAGAAACATAACTGATTCCTGCGGGGATATCGTGCAGCAGCTGATGTAGCACAGACGCAACTGAAACCAACGTTTGGCTTTGCTGCAACATCCGCGTCTCCCTGTGTGACCGATCTGTCGAACACGCTGAGGTAATCTCCCTAAACACTGTCGCGTTTCCTGTTATTAAGTCCAACCTCATTCCCATTGTCCCTCACTGGGGAGCAGCTCCCCGCTACTGTTTTTGTTCCAAAGGTCAAAGGTGACGTCCTAACCAAATACCGCTAATGCTACTCGAGCCGAGCGGCCGTATGCTGAGATGTGAGAACAGAGGAAAAAGAGGTGGAAGCAGTGAAATCCCTTCGCCTCATCCTGTGCTTTTATCCTTCACAGCAGTCGGTTCTTTTTTATTAACTTCACGGTGTGCATGCATGAGATTCAGGAATGAATGCAGAAAACTGTGTCATCGTGTCAGACTCAGACTACAGAAGGGATTTTTATTTAGGAAAGAGTTTTTTAAAGAAAAAAAAATTCATATCTTTAAAATTTTAAGCCACAGACGGTGAATAACCTTCAGAGCATTTCCTTTAAGGTGCTCAGAGGAAGCCCACATACAAAACAAACACTCACCCACACACACACACCGGGTTTTGCATTAGTGAGGACAGTTGGCACTCACAAGCGTGGATTTACAAGAACACAGGATGCCGTTTCAGCTGTCTCCGTCCTCTTCACATCACTAATCAAAATCCGCTGAAATGTGGAACATGCACAGAGCTGCTTCGGTTTACTGCAGTTCAGCAAACAGGTGTATCTTTATGTCACATGGTAAAACGTGTCATGCTGTTTTTATCCGAGTGAAAGGTGTCCAAAAAATATAAAGACGTGTCCCGGAGAAATCTCTGAGGAGGGGAGGAGTAAGTTTACGCTGTAGACTATCAGACATTGAGGTGGTTGTTTGTCGGGAATGTCCCTCTTTTCATGTGACAAATGGGATTTCCTGCCACAAGTGAAGTTTGTGTGTGTCATCAGGTCAACATTTGAATTTCATTTTAGACCAAACGCCGGCAAACTAATGACATGTCCAGCTGTGCCCTGTGTTTAGCGCTAATTAGCACATTTCTGCATGTTAAAACAGTAAACAAAGATGGTGAACGTGGAAAAATGATACTTTCTAAACATCTAAGTGTTGTCAGTGTGTGCCTGTTGGATGACTGCCTTTCAGCATAAAGCCAAGATATACAGCCTCACAGGGCCACAAACATGGTACAGACTGTTAGTCTTCTCATGTTTCCATTTTATTTGAAATATTTGTGTCCAAATTCAGTGAATTTAGTCATAACAAACTCACTGGCCCACCAATATGAGATAATACATCTTCTTCAGCTGCAACTCTGATGCTCTGGTTGAGGTAACGTAATAAAAGATTTATCAGATTGTTCCTGTTGTGTGTCTTTGACCAGATTTTGTTTTCTTGTCCAGTGTAATGATCCATGAAATAATCAGTATATAGCATCATTTTTGGGGTAATGTCCAGAGTCTGCATGCAGAAGCTCCTTTAATTAAGTAGGTGTTTCTCTTGGCTCCATCTCAGTTACACAACCACCATCTTCTGTTTGTGATCAGTTCTTGAAGTTTTTTTTTTTTTACCTTGCTGATTATCTAATTTTGGAAAGAAAACTCCTCCAATCTCTGATCTCTTACCAATAAAAACTCTCTAACAGGAGATCCTCGGCAGTTCTCTGCCAAAAGCTGCACAATGAGATCCAAAAACAACCATGAAAGAGGAGAATGGCAGCGCTCCAATGCAAGAATTAACCTCAATTAAGTCATATCTTTATTAAGGGTAAACATCAGGCCAATGTGTTTCGGTTTAAAAGCTTTCAGCATGGCATCAAGCTCATGTCGCTTGGCCAGGTTTTCATAATGCCTGTGAAAAATTATAAATAGGCTCCATCGGTGTGGGCGCTGCTGTGCTTTGAAAAATGTTGTACACAACTAAATATAAGCAGTGACATCTTTAACGAGTCCAAAGCATACCACTTAAACAGTGATAAATTATAATCAATTAATGAATGTCTAAATTAAAAGAAACTAAAAATGCCATTTGCATTTAAATGTGAAAAAAGTTTTATCTGTAAGCGATAAAGTAAAAACTGAATTTCAAAATATAATTGCAAATTTAATTTTAAACAGTTCTGGATTTACTTTTTAATTTATTAATTAATCAATTTGATCTCACAATTAGTTCTTCTCTGCTTTTAATTGATTCCATTTGGTAAATTGTAAAGATGCGCCACCTAAAAATTCAATTAATTCCAACCCAAAGAGCTGCAGGAGCTCTGGTTGGCCAGCTGTGATTGCTGGTGGGGTCAGTCCAATTAGAATAATTGATTGTTTTCTTATATTTGTTTTAACTTCAAGTTTTAATGCATAATTTAAATGCAAATGCAATTAATCAATCCATAATTGCTTCTTAATTGTTTAACTGTAATTACACACTGAAAAAGTCAAAAGAATTACTTCAGTGGTACGTCCATACACATTTTTATGTTGTAGCTCTTCAAGTTTGGCCTTTTTGTAAATTATTAAGTCTTTCTGGTGGGAGCAGGTAGCACCGTGGACCTTATCTTACAGAAGCATCTTAATGACAGTGATAATGACACAGTGACGCCCTGCTCTCCAGGCCACTAAACTTTACCTCCTGTATTATTTCTCATTCTCCTTTCGAAGAGCTGCAACATTTTAATGCACTCCACATCAAACCCCGGAGCAATGTCACGGATCATTTCAACCACGGCCCTTTCTGTCAACAGAAAGCCACAACAAGAGGCTGCTAAACCTTTTATTTTACAGCTGTCCGTGCACCGTGTTGCCATTAACCAAGCCTATTATTTTGTTTAATGTCACGCTCACCTCGCACACGGGGGGGCGGGCGGTTTAGCCGTTGAGCTTACAGGGAGGTCGGATAAGCGCCCGCTCAGAGGTGACACCTGTTTCTGCTCACTTAGAGGGCGTTTTTTTTTTTTTTTTTAAGTGTTGGATGTTCGTGTCGAGGATGAGCTCGCGGATGACGCCACCCCTCTGGAATTTAGGGAGGAAGCTGGAGGAGCTGCAAAAGCTGGGGAAGACACGAGACCGTAAATCAAGATGGTTGACTAGCTGAGGAAGTTCTCCAGATTGAACCTCTTGTCCACTTGTCAGACATCTGGACAGAGTTTTGTTTTTCGTTTTTTCTATCGTATCATGATTGTTATTGCATTGAGATGAGATCCTGCTGTCGTTGCACCCTGTATCAATATGTCTCCGAGACAAATTGCTGAACATTTATCGACCAAAGTGCAAGTAAGCCACTTTCCCTTGTTCTCGCTTTTGTACTTTTGCTTCTGAGAATCACCCTCCTCAGTTTCCAGGCACCGATAGACAAATAAAGAAATAATTAGTCCAGAATCTATTCAGTTATCAGGGTAGCTAATCCCAAAATAATAAATATAACCCAGCAGTAGCTTCAACACAGAAAAACTAAACTGGGCCCAAAAGAAACATTATAATACCAATAAACCCCACAGAGTGAGCACACAAAGACACAGATCTCCATCGAGCATGTAGCATCACCAGCACAGAACGACGAAAATAACTTCCAGGAGCCCCAAATCCTCCAAGCATTGACTCTGACAGGATTGAGTCCAGCTTCCCGCTGTCAAATGCTCCATGAAATGACTCCAACACGCCCTGCTCTCCTCTGCTTAGCCTCACTTAGCCATGAAACCTCTTTCCTGGATTTCATGCCTCCTGTATCCGGACACCGAGCTGTCTGATGCTGGCGCGCTCCCCGAGCCGTCCTCCGAGAGGCTGAGCGCTTCATCTCTGCAGAATTCTGGTGGAGGAATTGTGACGTGAAAGGAATGACAGATATGTGAGTCGGATGGATGTTGTGCTTTCGGTGTAGGAAGACACTCAGACCGGTTATTCAGAGGAGTCGGGGGGGCTTTACTGACGCTGACCTGCAAAGTGTTATAACCGTTCAGTTCACATGAGGCCAAATCTCTGATCTCTGCAGGAAACTTTAAAAGTCTTTATCCAGGAGTTTTATTTTTTACTCCAGTTCTTGGTGTAAGTAAGTCTTTGGATTTTCGCCCAAAGCTTGCAGACTCTCTGGGGTTTTAATGGCAAATGAGCTGAATATATGTTGTATCAATATGATCTTGTCAATTATTAATGGAGAGAGGCAAAGCAGCCATGAGTATGTTGCAGATCATTACTTTAAAAAAATACAGCTTGTGGATTTGTGCAGTAGACAAGCTAACGGCTGAGGTTTTAAATGTCTAGTACTTTTACACATCGAGGTAACGGTGGTGTTGTTGAGGCTGACTTTGAAATTTGCAAGTTCAGCACCAGAATAATCAGAATTCATTTTTTATTAGTTTGTGTGTTTTTAGGGGGCGTGCCCTTGGAAGGACCTCGTTGTCATCTACCTGTCAACCCGATTGTTCAATTAAGACACACCACCTGTGAATTCATGACCCACAGGTCAAACACTGCGTGCTGTTCAGTTTTTTTTTTTTTCCCTCCTCAAAACTAAATAATATCTTTGACATTGCTTTTATCCCCACATATGCAAGTGCAAGTTTGCCTTTGTATACATCCCATCTAATCAGCTGGAGTCAAACTCTCCACAGCTGCTGCTCTTTGCAAATGAGGAGACCTTTGGCAGCATTTTGAAGCCCACAGGAGGTGAGTGTTTTATATTCAAAAGTCAAATGTTGGGTGGAGCGTCACTGCAAAGAAGATATTTATCCAAAGATGTAAACTTGAAGGTTTTCATTTGAATAAATGTCTGTTAAGTCGCTATCTGAGGTAAGACCCAATGATGAAAGCCTGCAGTATTTTGCATTATTATTATTGTCTGTGGCTTTTAACACGACTTGTAATACAACAGACAGACCATTCTTTGCAAGAGTTGTGAGTAAAGGTTACTCTAAGTGAACAAAGAAAAGATCAATGACTGCAGATGATGAAACTTGAAACTGAGACTAAATAAGATCCAAAAACATACTTTTACGGATTATTTCTTTAGGTGCCATGAAAGACAACAAAATGAAAATCTTTGAGAGTGCAACTTTAAACGCTGAGGCATATTTGTCAAACCCACTGAGATTTTAACTAATGAGGAAATGGAAGGAAACTTTAAATGCTGTCTTGCATTACATTTTCTAGATAATGATGTTGTTGGTTCAGGCTTCGTGGAATGGATGACACTGCAGCTTTACAATTACACCACCCGAATGATGATGATTGCCTGGATTTGACTCAGTCATTTTAATCAGGGATAACAAAACAGGAAGGAGACGTTAAAGCTTCTCAGTGCTTTGCGGCAGAAGACTACACAGCACATCCAGCTGTTTATAGTCTCTATTTTTATTATTTGACCTTTTTGTAGGGAAATTTCTCTTTACACTCTCATATTGCTTGAGCACACGAGGTTTGCTGATATTAAAGGTGGGAAATACAAATCACTTTGCAGAATCAGATTGTTTAGTTTGTTCCTTACTACTTGCTTCACTTGCTGGTTTAATCTGTTAATGCACGTTTCATTGAAAACTAGACGCAGTTTTAAAGCATCCTAATGTACAGGAGTGTTCTTCATTCACATACTGTCACCTCAGATGACGCATCGACTCCCCACGCCATCGCTCCCGGGGGTCACACTGAATCTGACCTGGTACCGCTCCGTAGTCTTTACCTCTCGCACTTGCTTCCCGCGCTAATTCTCACCATCCAGTTAGGCTGCAGAGAAAATATGGCGAATGAAGGAAACGACCTCGGGGTGGGGTCCGGGTCACAGTTTTATTAGACAGAGACAAGTATACGGTGCGCGGTGGAACCAGATGTTGCAAGATCACAGGGCAGAGGAGGTAGGTGAGCGGAGGGGAAAGTACCACCACCTGTGGAGGGAGGCGCCGCTGTGGGTGACCATCTGGTGGAGGCGCTGAAAGTGATGATCATATGCATATAAGCTCTGTGTATATGTGTGTGTCTTGCTCTTTTCTGGTGACATAGAAAGGCTGCTGTTACTCCATATTGTCTTTATTGCTAATAAATCCCACAAACAGGCCGACAATGCTCCTGACTTTCCTACTCTGTCCTCAGCACAGAGCCCATTTACTACAGCTGAACATGTAAATGTAAAAAGCAGGAATGATTTACAAAAAGGTCACAAATATAGAGTGTTTGTATATATGAAGGGGGCAGCACAGTGGTGTGGTGGTTAGCACTGTTGCCTCACAGCAAGAGGGTTCTGGGTTCAATCCCTGGTTGAGGCAGGCCCTTCTGTGTGGAGTTTGCATGTTCTCCCTGTGCCTGTGTGGGTTCTCTCTGGGTACTCCAGCTTCCTCCCACAATCCAAAGACATGCAGGTTAGGTTAATTGATAAGTCTAAATTGCCCCTAGGTGTGTATGTGAGTGTGAATGGTTGTATGTCATCTGTGTTAGCCCTGCGATTGACTGGCGTCCAATCCAGGGTGTATTACCCTGCCTCTCGCCCAAAGATAGCTGGGACAGGCTCCAGCACCCCGTGACCCTGTGTTCTCAGGATAAAGCGGGTTGGATGGATGGATGTATATATGAAATATAAAAAGTACACATTTGGTGCTTTAGTGAGTATTTCTGACAGCAGAACAGTGTGTGTGACACTGACTTAAAATAACCTGTGTGGCTTACTGATATGTTTTCATTACATAAAGGTGATAGAAAAAACAAAGTGTGTTAGTGAGGTGTTGGTACCTCCATATCAGCTTCGGGTCTCTTTGGCATTGATTCTCCAAGTGTGTGAACTCTCCTGGAGAGATGAAGCACCATTCTTCCAAAGATGTCCCCTCATTTGGTGTTTTGATGATGGTGGTGGAGAGCGCTGTCTAACACGTTGCTCCAAAATCTCCCCACAGCTGCTCAGTTGTGTTGAGATGTGGTGAATGTGAAGCATCTGATTCACATTATTTTCATGCTCATCAAACATTCAGTAAAGAAGTAGAATAATAAGTAATAATAGCATCCCTCTCATGGTAGTTTTAATCTCTGAAAGGTTTTTTGTGTGTGTTTATGACTGTTTCATGTCCAGTTTGTGAACAAACACATGCATATGTTTAAAGGACTTAAGCAGACCTAACTTTCAGTAAATGGACGACGTGTGTGGGAGTTGTGTTTTTGATCAGAGAGCGAGCATGCAAATGTGTTTAGGGAGAAACGGCTGAATACATTCAGACATATTTGTGTGTGTGTGTGTGCATGTACTGTGTGATAGTCCACCATCGCTAAAGTGCCTCTCAGAGTTTGCACAGATGCCATTATTTCCTCTCTTCCTCCCACCTGGTGATTCGAGGTGCTGATAAAAAAAAAAAAAAAAAAAAAAAAGGACTGCGTGATGATTCATCTCTTTTTCTCCAACCTGCTTCTGTTCATCCCGGTCTTTTATTTGCTAGAGAAGAGCGACCAGACAGGGAACGTCTTTATCCTTTTTTTTTAAGTGTAATGTGAGGAGACGCAGTGCGACACTCACTGTCAGCCTCCTCTTACGCGTTTCTTCTTTAGAGCCAGTTCATTCGCCACAATAGACTTGTGGATCAACCTCGAGCAGAACGTGATTAATTCTGAGCCACCGGACGGGGTGTCATCCTCCCTCTTTATCCCATCCGTCATCTGATACTGGTGCATGTTAATCACTTCTCACGTCTCCCTGTGACCCCGCAGATGGTCCATTTTTGGTTCAGGGAGCCACACCGAAACCCAATCAGAACCTGAGTGAGCGGTGCCACTTCCTGACACTGACAATGAGATGTGTAGATGTTTCAGGGGGTGGACGGGGAGTGAGTTCTGTGATGGTGCCAGTAGGGATGAAGATTAATGACATCGCCAGGCCTGTGTCTCCTGTTTAATAATGCTTATTTATCACTGTCGCTGCACGCCGACGGCCCCACACTCAGCAAACACATACACAAAAATGAGGTAAACGCACACATAATTCCACACAGGCGTACTTCATAACCAGAATGAGAAATTATGTTTTCCACTTCATGTTCGCCTCCTACAGTTTATGCATCTGTGTGTGTGTGTATTGGAGCAACCTGACGTGTAAAGTCTCCAACTGTGTGCCCATGAAAGTATTTCTTCTCGTCGCACTGATATGGGTTTATGTAGATTTGCATACAATTCCACAAAACAAGCTTATCACAGGGACTTGTGGAGCACGTGTAAACATCTTTTATGTGATTTGAAAGCGCCGTGCACAGCCATACGCCTCGCCTACGAGATGAAAGGAGGCTGGAAATGAAGAGAAAGGACCGAATGAGGAAAAAATAAGGGACCTCTGGCCCTCTACTGCTGTGCGAATGAAAGCCATTTTGTCTTCTGTGTTTCTGTTCTCCTCCTTTCCCTCTCGCTGAGTGTGTGTGTATTGCCGTCTTTCTCTCTCTGCTTCCACTTTTCTTGCGCCGGCATTTCTCTTCCTAATGGAAAATAAAGACTGAGAGAGTGGCCAAGATAGGAGCTCCAAATGAAAAACATGGAGTCAGTGACCTGAGGCCAAGGCCTGTCCATCTAGGCCCCAAAGCCTGAATCAGCTCCTCTCCTTCGCCATCATTAATGTCCACATGGCTTAGAATATAGATGTTGAAGAGATGTTGGGGGTGCTTCAAGGCTTTCTCAGGCTGTAGAAATATTTTTTATAAAGACGAATGCTTCAGTATCTGACAGACATCGTGCCTCTGAATCTCCTCAATTCTCTGTTGGGATCGGCTCTTGTCATGTTATCTCTCGGAGAAGTAGCTTTTATCAGTTTGCCCAAAAAGTTTTTGCCACGGTTGAAAGATAGGAGCTGAATAAAATTACAGCAGAGCCGCTGAGATTTCAATCAATGAGAGTGCACGGTGTTGTAAAAATGTTGTGCCGCAGAGTTGACAGCAAGATCAATTCCAAGTGTCCGCAGCAAATCTCCGAACATGTCTTAAGTAGTTTGATGATGCCAGAGTGTGGCCGCACTTGAAGCCGTAATGTTTCTTTTTAAGTCATTTGCAAAAATCTGTCATTTGCTGTCGAGGCGGGCAGAGAGCTGCGGCTCACCGCTGGATGCTTTCTGATAAGACTCTCCAGATTAATGCAGCTTTACATGCAGAGATCTGCAGTTTCTTCATATTTTCTCCTCTATCCCCTTCAACATCTTCGTTCATCCAGCCTCCGGTTATTTCAGCAGACCGCCCTCCAAACACGGCTAGCTTTCCCACCACGCTGTCATTGTCCAGATTTGGCCACCAGTCATGGTGTGTACTGGCTGAGAGGGTTAGCCTGTGCTTAGCCCACACATCGAGCTTATCTCGGCCTGCAGAGAGCGAAATGAAACAAAAGGCTAAATAAGGGATTTGGCGCAAGCAAGGCCGCGGTTAACGATTCTCCCGCTCAGCTTGCACGCTTTCCCGGATAGCTCTTTCAATCACGGACTGTAGGCTACGCTTCAGCGACAGTGGAGTTGTCCTCGTGTGGCTCCGCAGATGGAAATCCCAAACACTCTGGACTGGTTTGTAGCTTCGAGTGAAACTGTCAGGTTGAAGCTTTTTTCCCTTCACTGATGTTTAATGGTGGTTAGGCTGAAGATATATGCAGCAGGGGAGCAAAGGAGATGCTGACAGAGAAAGTTAAGCCTTTTACTATATTGGCTAGAAAAAAAAACTTAAACGTCAAATTGACAATTGTGCACATTCTCGACTTTTTCTTTTTGACTACATTTTTATGTTACAAAAATATACATAACTCCTAATAAGAAAACTGAATATTTTTGATAAAATGTTAATTCAAGGTCCACTTAATATATTTTTCTCAGAGCTTATAACTGCATCTCCCGCCTCAAAGTAGTCCCACTGGATGGCCTCTCATAATCCATCCTTTGTTCTTAGTGGCCCTGTCAGACTACGTTTCCAAAGATCAGGTATGAACATTGTACTCAAAAGTCATGCATTTGGTGTTGTATGTATATATGTATGTCATGCATGAATCCCAAATAAAAACGATGTAAATAAAACATACGAATATCCACCTCTCCAAATAATATGATACCAAAGCATCTTTATATACTGTGCATACAAATAAGACTTAAGAAATAGAAAGGACAACTGTATTAGATTTAAAATATGTATAGCATTTAGTTATAAAATGCACACATGCAGTACTTTGTCTTTAGGTTATATTAAGTTATGTATATTAAGTTATGTATAGCTCATCAAACGTTGCAGCTACAGCCGGCCGTCAGACAAAGGGAGGAACAAAGAGCCAGCGCTGATGAGATGCACCATTCCTGTGGTGGATTTCCACGATGTTAACGATGTGTTTGTGTGTGGGCTGTTGTGTGTGCAGATTTATGAAGCAACAACAATGAAGAAAAGCTGCATCAGGTAGTAGCACTGCACAGTGTGCTATTTCTGACGTACTTTAGAGAGGAGACACATAATGCGCGCTGCATCTTGTGTAATTGCATTGGATTATACTCTTTCACATGTAATGCATGGGTTACCAGCCTTTAAGGACATTTTTCCAATCAGCATATTATTACGTATGCTAAACAAACCTCTTATCACACTCATCACCTAAAGACTCAAATTACCATTTAAGGTTAAATCGAAAATAAGCTGCCCCCATTTGCATATAAGTAAATCATGTGGATTTTTTTTTTTTTTGCAGGGGTGTTGGTAATAGATTTTTTTTCTTCATTTAACCCCATGTTAACAGATGAATGTAACAAATGGGTGTTTCTCCCCTTGACCTGCTGTCTCTGGCGTCAGCAGAAACAATTAGGCTTTCTTTGGTCAGACATGATAGTAAAACGGCTAATTACATTGTCTTCTTCCTCTGCCAGCATTCAGCTCAGCCAATTGTTGGACAACAATTAACTGTCCAGTTCACCAAAGCTTTCCTGAGGAAATTATTTTGTGGGGGTGCGATATTATATGTGTGTGTGTGTGTGTGTGTGTTGGGACCACAAGTCAGCTGCAAAGCTTCAAGTTGAAAATCGGAAAGCTTAATATAAATATAGATTTTTTTTTTCTTCTATAATGTTGTTTCCTTGCTAATGTTGCTTTCTTTGAATTCAATTTCCCATCCCCAGTCTCTCTCTCTCTCTTTCTCTCTCGTTCTCATGCTGAATTTATGAGATACTCACAATTGCCAAGAAGGGAATTCCACACAGTGGATTGTGGGAAACAGACTTCAAATGTGTTTTAAATACAGACTGTGCTGTGGTAGTCTCTTTAAACTTTCTTTTCTCTCATGTCTAGCCTAATAAACAAAGCTGCCAAGCACCCAGTGTCCTGCAAAGTCCTTGTGTATTTTTTCCTTTCATGCAACTAGCATAATGTGGGATATGATTTTTTTTTTCTCAGCCATGCTCACACTGCAGTTCTGAATCAAGAGCAAACTGTGCAAATAACCATATGTTGCTGGAAATATCGAGGAGAACCACTAGTTGAATGAGACGCTGGCTTAAGTTGCATTTTGGAATTAATTCAGATTGAAATGATGAAACTTTAGTGACAGCAGGTTGGTCTAATGGGAAGAAATTATTTTGGGCACAGTCACTTCATTTGATTGAATAAATGAAACAAATGCAAGTCCAAAGACAAGTCTAGTTGTAAGCTTAGAAAAATCTGTAGTTTTAAGATCTGTAGATTACACAACAGCTTTGAAATGATTGTATTTTAACATGCACTTTGGACATGTATCGCTCTTTTCAGTCATCTTAATTAATGTACTCATCATTAATGTCTGAAGAGAGGTGAGACCATCAGACAGGTTAACTGAACTCCCAACTTCGTGAACATCCATCAGTTTGCAGACTAAGTTTCTGGTTCACCTATGACTTACTGTGCAATGAGGGATTATTTTTGACATTTTTGTGTTCTGGTTTTACCTTCGCAAAAGTGATTTATGATTCTACAAATACATAAATGGTTTTCAAATATTTTTATAAACCTAAAGGCCCGAGGTTCCCTGAGTAGGAGGTATGAAGCATCACCTCATCCATTCAACAGCTATGTGAAGGAGGAGGATAAAGTTTCTACCGTATAGAGAGAAAACGATGAAGAGGCCACAGTATCATCTGGCCTGTAGGGAACCTGGTTTTGGCTCTGCAGTCTCATGAAGTGGTACAAGTTTCTTTCCTTTGATTTCTTTGAAATTAAAGTTAGTCAAATGTAATCCAAGAAAATGAAAGTGGTTTAGATGATTTGGCTGAACTGCTGGCTTGTTCACATCCTGTCTGATTGCATGCCCTGTCAGACTTTGCAAGTGTTAATTGCCATTTTCCCAGATCTCAGCAGTCATTTTAGTGAGTAACATGTTTCCATAGCCAAAAGAAACAATGGCCAAAACTACAAAAACAAGACCCAACTTTTAATGAGCTGTATTCTTTAAATGCTAATGAAGCAATGGTTAATTGTAACCTAGATTTCTACTTAAACTTCAGCATCATAATGTTCAGCTACTTTCAACAACTGTTCTTTGGTGCACTTATCCAACAACTCCCATGAGTATCAACTAAATCTGAGATTGAGGCCATAATTGCACAAACCGAGGCAACAATGGACCCAACAACAAAAACTCCAAAACACTGTGCTCCGAGGTGACCACACTGTCTTCACCCTCTCTTCGGACCATGACAAATAACCTCCCACAGAGAAAGCCAATCCCTCAACCCAACATAGCTTCAAAATATGGTGTTTTTCCCAACCAAACAAAACTCCACCAGGACCGACTCAAGCTACAAAGGATGAGCCCCAAGTTTGTCACAACCTGTCCCGTAAAGCTGCGACAAAGTGGGAGACATGCGGTTTTCAAACGTGAATCAAAGTAAGTTTGATAAAAGAGCTGATTATAACCAAACATAAGGAGTGTGTAGGTCAGCAGTGCCAGTTGTGGAGGGTGTACATGAGATTAAAGAGGGTATGTGTGTGTTGAAATGTGCATGTTAAAGAGAACTGAAGAGGGACTAAAGCAGCAACATGTATTGATGATGTATGATTAATAGCAGCCATCTCTTTTTTTTAAACTGGGGATGCCGATGCAAACTTAACATTTAATCCAGTTTAGTGTGGTTTCAATGTCAAGTCAGATTTTAATCTGCAAATCAGCGCTTCTTCTTCTTCTTCTGTCTTTCTCTAAAAGTGCACTGATTGTTACTGTAATAAGGGTAAAGGCAGCGTAGCCAGACTTGGTCCAGTTTGATCGGCTGTCCGAGCTTCAAACTGACACAGATTGTAACTCCGTGTTTTCCTCTGACCTTTCCGCAGGCGCTTTAACGACACAGAGTTCATCCCCCCACCGTGTGTGGATCTGCCTCAACGAGCGAATGTTTTGCAGTGCTTTGACATTTAACCTTTGCTTACATGTGCTGTGGTCCATTGGCTGCCAAATCTGCTGATATCATTGATTTTTGTGCCACACGCCGGCACAGTGCGTTCACTCCTGGTCACTTGGAGATCCCCCCTCAAAAGATCTCATTTGGTGCTTTCTCCTGACATGTAGAAGTGGCTCCTGAACTTTGTGCATTTCTGTTCTTCTTCTTCTTTTTTTTTTTTTGTTGTTGTTCTTCCCAAAATTTGCTGACTGTGCCGGTATGATTATCTCTAAAGGTAAAGTGAAGAGGATGCAGTTGTTTTTGCTGTGTCAGCCAATAAAGCAAGCTGCTCAAAACAAACTTGGTATGCTCAGCATGCCATAATCCACTGCTGCATTCCTCTTTATTACACAGCAGGTAAAAAAATCACATTTCTGAACTCCCATATACAGAAAATATCAGGAATGTCGTTATGTGTGTGTAGTGAAAAATATTTTAGACGCATTTTTAGCAGCGTTTACTGATGAAGTGAAGCAAAAAAAAAAAAAAAGTACATTTGAATTAAAACTGAAATCATAAAAGCTTTTCCTTTTTTGCCGCTTAAAATCACTATCAAAAACCTTCGAGAGATCTGAAATGCTCCTTTTGCCTGTAAGCCTCTGTGTTGGCCTGCTGGTGTGTTGATCATCAGTTTAGCTGACTGAGGCACCGGAAATATGACGAACCTGCTCATCAAGGCCAGGACAGATGATTAAACAATACTATTAAACATCTAAAATGATTAGTGGAGATGTTTGCTGTTGGTTGCTGGTTTAAATGTTGTTCAGTGTGCTGCAGAAGAGGATGCTTGTTTGGTTGCCAAGCCAAGGTGTAACTTATTTCACCCATTTGATAAGGAAATGATAAGAAGCCATTTGCTAGAAAGCAGCACCAGAAGGTGGGTTGCAGTTCAAGGAGTGTGGTTCTTGTTTTTTCTCAAACTGCTTGGTGGCTGTTGGTAAGCTGTTGGTTATGGCTCCTTGATTGTGTCACATTGTGTTCCCTCTGCACACCTCGAAAGGAAAATCAAAATGTTGGTCTTAAATTACGAAGCAGTGGGTTGCACCTTCAGAAGTTTTTTTTTTTTTTTGTCATCTGAAAAGACATCTACAATTTGCCTGGAACATATTTGTCAGGGACAAGAACAGCATTTAATATTCACACAGACTTCACAGTCTACTTCCCTGACTTGCAAAACACAGTCTGAATTCAAACATTTTTTTGTGTTTTTTTTTGCCATGGATGTCAGTCATATCATGAACAACCTTCAATTTAGACTTTTCCACTATGGTTTGCATTAGGACAGCTGTGTGATCTAATCAGAGGAATCCAAGGTCGTCCATTGAAATGTGATGTCTCTACTTTATGCAGATGCATTGACAATTAAACGATCCGCCTTTCTCTGGTTACGTCTGATGAAGCTGGATAAACTGAGGCTGAAAACAAATAAATGAAATGTGCATTACTGTGTTGTTCACAGGCGTCACGTCTTCTGCGGAAACTTGTGTTCACTTCTGCTCATATCCTTTTTATTCCACTTTTGTTATCATGTTTTGAAGCGAGGCTGTTTGACATGCATTAGATGGTTCTGTCCATTTACACTCTATCAAAATAAAAGCCCGGGCGCGTCTATCCACAAATGCTGCTGTTATGGATATAATCTAGATAGATCTGTCTGCCTCAGTTGCTATGAATTGAAGCAATTTTCAGATCCCGGCATACCAAAAGCTTGCAGCATACTGAAGTGTTTTTTTTTTTCCTCTTAAGAAAGTTTACTACAATTTCTTTCTCCTAAGACATATATGGTGGCGTAAGATGGAAACACCATACCAAAAGTGTATGTAGATTTCCGATTTAAGAGGGAGTAATTAAATCAATTTATGCTTCAGATAATGATCAAGGATTTTCTATGTTAAAAAAAACCTCTTTTATATTTTAACTTTCATCTTAACTTTAATATTTAACCGCGAAGTTCAGACAATCAGACAAAAGTTTATAAAATATTTCTATAATGTACAGGATCAGCTATTAGTATTTAAGATGGTTCATAACTTACTGTGGTTTTTGTTTTCTCTTCCAAAGTAGGCGGTGTACCTGAACTAACACCACTGACACAGGCCATAACACACAATTACGGATCACATGTTACATAATACTTATGATTTAATTGCCATACAGGCTATAAAAATATGACCTTTAATAACCACCAACAGCCACAGAAGAGTCTTGTTTCATTATCGTGGTACGAGCCCCTTGCGATCACAGATGGCCCCCGTGGATCCATCACCTCGGTGTGCTCCATCTTCCTGCCCCCGTTTCGAGCCTTCTCTTATTTCTATTAAATGGTTCTACGGGAGTTACAAGCCGCTCAATCATTTCCTTCCTCTTTGATCAAAGCTGATAGGGAGGGAGAAAAAGGGCCCTTATTGTGCTGGTGGGACTCTGGGGTGAAGAGGCTGGACCCTTGGGGGGGGGTCAGCTGTGAGCTCACACAGATATTACATCATGTTAACTAAGGAGGAGGTACAGACTCATACCCGGCCATGTGTGCCAGCGTCCTGCAGGATGACTTTGATGTTGACTACCTACTGCCCTGCTGCTTCCCCAAGGGTCAGATACAAGTGAAGGCCATAACTTCTCGCAGATTAAAGCCGCTAAACATCCTTCATCCAGCCGGCGATGCTATTGGCTGCCCTCTGACCTTTGACCTGCCCTGTGAGGCCCGAAAAAGGAAAAAAAATAAAACCCCTGTTAATCGATGTTGTGAAGGGCTGAGCGGCGGCGTGGCTTTGAAGTCGAGGGTGATATGAAAGTATCAAGTCAGCGTGAGACCCGTTTCTGTTTATATCCCTTTTCTTTTCGTCTCTCCCCGACCACTTCTCACTGTCAAGGTGACGTTGCCGGGCAACAGCCAAAGGGAAATAGGATTCGGCATGGCAAGGTCAGGACTGAATGCCTCACACATCTCTCTCTCTCTCACATACAGACACACACAAACTCCAGCGGCGAACCTTGAGCGAGATGCTGCAAATCCCCTGAAATCCTCCTTGACTTTTTATTTTCATCTGATTCTGAGCATCCAGGCTCTTTTCCCTGCCTTTATCCGTCTCAGACATTGCGTTTCTCCGGCCACTTGTAATAAGGATGCAAGGTGGTGGCCGTCTTAACATGCCAGGAGACCATCTTGCTTTCCCCCGTGCTGCGGCGTTTAGGGATTACTGTGCTGACCTTGAGTGTACATGGGTCACATCACCGAGACCATCACTCTGTTGTTCGGTCATTACCCAGTCAGGCTTTGATGGTGGTGATTGTAAAAAAGAAAAAAAAAAAAAAAAAAGCTGAGGAGCAATGATAGTTTATGGGGGTCATTGAGAAACAGTTTAAGGAATATGACTCCGGTACTTGTGTCAGGATTATGAAATTTCATTGCTTCTGAACTGTTGGTGGAGTTGATTGAATGTGCCGCGGCTTTTTAAAACTTTTATAGAGCGTAAGATGTGCCCGGCTTTGTTTGCTCTCTGCAGTCAGTGTTTGTGCTCAGCTGAAGATGGTTTATGAGATATAAGAAGCACTTTGTTGGGGTTGAGGAAATACAGAAACATTCAGTCCACAGAGTGATAGGTCCTCTCTTTTGCTTAATTTTGCATATTAATTGTGGTATGCATATTCTCACAGTTAAACATTAGTTAGTAACATATCAGTAATTTAAGCAGATCAACTTAAAAGTTTCAAACCAGGACCTAATTTAATAAAGTAAGTCGTGAAAAATTAGGTGTACCAAATTTCTAAGACTGCAGCTGTTGTTCAATATATGTTCAAGTAAATTTAAGTATCTGATTGGCATGGTGTCTGAGATGCATAATAATAAAGATATCCAACTGGGGCTAAAAACACTTGATCGAGATATCCATACTGTAGATGCACTGGAAAACTCCAATGAGTATATATTCTCCACTTTTTGTACCATCACTGGTACAAAAAATGCAGAATAATTAGTTTCCTGTTTTGTCTGGCTTAATCTCAACATTCATTTTTGTTTGGGGAAAAAAAAAAAAAGCTCAACAGATGAAATAAATGTCTTGTAGCTTGAGTAACAAACGTGCCGTAGGAGAAGTCACTGTCTCTTCTTCCACACCAGGTTTTGCTGAATCATGAACATCCCTGCTCTCAGTACAGTGCAAGCTGTAACTCTTTCAGAGAAGAGACAGTCTAGTCATCGACACCGTAAACAAGATGAGGAAATATATTGAAAACCATCAATTTTCTTTCCAATTGCAGTGCCCCAACAGATCTGTTTTGGTTTATATAACATACACTCAGGCTAACCAAGCAGCCGGTAGCTTAAAATGTATAATGTGTGTGTGCTTACAGCTGCTCTTCTGATCTGAAACACTGTAGACAACCAATTTGTATTCTTTAAACCGATATCTTGGTTCCTGATGTTAACTTTGATGTTGGTGCAAAGCGGCACCTGTTATGTTTGGATGTCGCAGCCCAAAGCGATCCAGAGAAAATGCAAATAAAAACCCTTCCAGATGGGCGTGAGCTTGTAGTGTCGGCTTGGAGCAGCTAGTCCCTTTTTTTGCTCATATCCAAAATAAACTGGAACCATTTCCATTTCCTTCATTCTTTAATCTTCCAGAGTTAAGTTGCTCCGAGTGAGCAGACGGGGGATTCAATTTTTGCGTAAAGAAAGATCAAAAAAGTGCATAGATGGTGATGAGGAACAAGCCTGTGACATTTCGGCTTTCATGAGCCGACCCTTTCAACTGAATGCCGTTGCTTTTTTTCCGGTGCAGGTATTTAATTTGTCTGGCAGGTATGCAGGAAGAGGAGCGGAGCAGGGGGGGAGCAGGGAGGCCTCATGGGCATCAGGCAGGAGGGTAAACAAGCTTCAAAGCCCCAGCAGAAGCCTCAGACTTGACCCAGGGTGAAGCACGACTCATTAGTTACATGCCAGGCTGCATCTGGAGTAATCACACCGAACACCATGGACTATATCACTCTCCACAAACACTGAGTGCAGGCAATGTGCTAACAGGGCATAGCGTTTAGACATACGGTTCTTTTTGGATATAAACCACTTCCAAATGCCATCTATACAGCATTTGTTTAATCTGAGAGATAATGAACTGTCTGTTTTCATGAATTGAGATTTTTAAATTCACCAACTTTTATTGAAACTCATGTAAAACTTTTTGTGACACAAAGTTCTCAGGAATAAGAATCAAAAGAAGCAACAAAATACATCAACAACTTTATTTTTTTTTTCTTTCTCTGCTATTTCACTTTATTGAATGAAGTTGCATGAAATTTCCTCGCTGATACATGCAACCAAAGGCACTTCTCCTGCAAGACGACAACACAGCATTTCTCCAAATTCACATTTTAAATTGGATTTTTGTCCAGAGATACAGTATATTTCAGCTTTTATTGAGCATATTTGCTTCCCGGGAGTGACTGCCATGCTCCCTGCAGATCAGATAAACCTGGTCGTACAGTCTACCCGAGGCACTTGCAGAGAAATCCATCACTGCGTTCTCTTATCATCAGAGGAAATCATTGATTTATTACAGGCGCTGAATACTGTCCTTGTCAAAGCGTGCCAGCCCGTCCCGCTATCACTTTGATCATGTAATGACAAAATATGGTGATGAAAACCTCAAAAGGTGTCGCGTGTCCGCCTACTGCCAGAGACCTCACAGCTGAGACCGTCACTCCCTCGCCCGGCCTCTCCGGTCGTCTGATGATGGATAACCAGGTGGCAGATGTTTCAGGAAGTAGCCCATTGATAACAGTCCCAGCGGAGGCCCCTGATTGGAGTTCATCACCCCTCCCCCTTCTCCACCAGCCCATCCATCACTGGCTGAAATTGGAAGCTGCCCTTGAGTGTCAGTGACCAAGTGTTGATGGAATAGGTGCTGATGAGATGCACTGATTTGGGAGCCGCGCAGTATCCTGACAGCTAAAATGCCCAAAATGTAAACTGTGCATCTGTGTGCCCTGATGCTCTTAGTCACGGTGACATGATGTACCAACATGTGTGTGAACCTGGACTTTTCTTTGCAGTTTGACGCACTGGCTGCTGCGACTTTTGGAGAAAATTGGTGAACACACCGGATACATGATGCTGTGTTTCCTCATGTGACGCATGTCATTTGGCGCCGACATCTAATGGAGGATACAAAAGGCAAGTCAAGCTAATGACTCAAGTGAGTGTAAAACGCAATAGGGGCGTTTTAATGGAGAATTTACCTGTCAATATATGCTGCAATTTTGTGTGTGTCACAGAAAGTTCCCTTACGGATGAAATGTGTATAACTCTAACTTCAACTCCCACATTTCCAATATCATGACAATATATGGCATCTTGGCTGTGGTTCAACAAAGGATGAAATATTGATTATATTTGCTTTCTGTAGATGGATGTCTGCTTAGACACGTTGTGTCATCAAAGAAAAAAAAAAACATCCTCAGTATCAGAATTTAATCCGGATGAAACAGTGAGAAATCTACATGTGCTTAGGTTTAGATTAAGATCCAATTTTCTATTTCAGCTTCCCCCAAATGGTTCTCTTATTCCCCCAGGGACGTCCCAAGGGTCTCTCTTGTGCAAGTTTAGGGCCAAATTAAACCAAACCCTGATCAGAACAGGTTGTAGTGGTTGTGGTTTGCCTTTTTTACTTTTACTCCTGCCCTTTTTAAGAGAGGTTTACCACATCACAGCACCGAAATGACATTTTATTGGGTAGAGTGGTTACCAAAGCTTTGGCTTGTGACCATTTTGCTGTCAAGCAGTCCCTACTCATGACCACTCATCACAGATTGAATGTGTCTATGAGCTGCAAGCAGTTCAACCAGAGCGATGTTCCCCTTTTTATTTTTGTCGACCACTCAGATGTGTCTCATGACCCACGGGGGTCCTAACCAACCACTGATCTAATATGAAAAACATGCAACAAATCCTGTATAAAGCCTTCAATGTTCAGCTTTTGTCGGAGGAGCTGATTCAACTTCAATAACAGTGAATGTGGACAATCCACCACCACAACTACCTAAAGCGTAAAAAATTACCATGATAGACTCATGTCACACTGTTCGACTGCAGTGTGACCTTTTTTGGTGTCGTGTGCGAAGACACAACCCTAAACCCTAAAATGCTTATCACCAAAACTGTCATGAAAATAAGAGACAAACTGAGAAACTCCAGGATTACCAGGGAAAAAGAGTCTTGCCAGGTAGATAATGTTTCTCTTACAAGTAGACAAAGAGATCTGCCCTCAGTGTGCTGCTGCTGTTCGTATTTTCAGTTGCAGTGTCTTCTGAGCCTGTCGGCGGGGTGCAAAAAGCATTCAGCTCTGAAGGATTTGAGAAACAGTGCAATCGTCCTGAATTTAAATGGGTTCAGGGCCCAGCGTACAGATGGCTGCGTACACAGCCAGATACGGCGTTCAATAGTTCAGAACCCGCTCTTTTCCCTGTAATCGCACCCTCTCTTTTTCTCATTGCTGTCTTTTGCGTCCTCTTTATCACTCTGCTTCTTAACACACCTTGTGCATGTACACTCGAAACCACATCCAGAAGCACACACACACTGTTTTACGCCTTTTCGTTCCCTCGCTGTCTCACCCTCACCCCCACCCAGCGTTGCCTCTCTTCCTCTGTCTAACATCACCCCTTTTTCCCCCCCCCTTCCCATTTTCCCAGTACTGAGGCCCGAGATAAAGAAATCGTTTTTCTTTCACCGCCAATCAGGTCAGCACAATTACACAAACCAGCAAACATGCTTCTCTCTTTGTGTCTCTCTAACATGCCCTCTCTTTTCCTCCCCTCCTCCCGTTTTCAAGTTTCCAAACGCTGAGAAACGAGATAAAGAAATCACTTTTCAAGGAAAGTGCAAAGGCACAAACTAGTGAGCGTGCAGCTTAAACTCCTCTATCCACCATCACTCTCAGCCTTTTGTTTGTTCTCCTCTCTCAAACGTGCACGTGCCTCTGCACATCACCTCCAACAATTATTTTCATCACCTCTCATTGTGGCACAAACTCAAACTGGAGATAAAACAGTCCAGACTTTCTCGTTTCCCACTAACAAAACCTGACACAATGAGAGAACACTATCGCTGCGGTGCACCGGAGTGATGGATTAACACCAAAGTAGCAGATTAAAACAAATGGGGACCAGTGAAAGCTTCCAGACATCTCAGATCTCATCTGATGTAACAGGCCACCCGGGGAACCACATGCCAGCAATATGAAATGTGCTCGGAGAGGGCAATTCCACTTCTCGCTACGTGTGGCGTTGCAAATTTTACAAGGCCGGCGTCACGCACGTCAAGCTGTGTGTTACTTTGTGTCACCTTGATGTCTTCAGAAATCACAATCAAACTGGTACTAAAGGGTAGCTCCAGCTTTGCTCATGCAATTTGCAGTGAACCACAGATTTGAATCAACTCTCCAGTACGGTCAGGTGTCATAGAAAACTGGATGTTAGATGTTTATTAGCATGATGGACTGTCATACTACTAAATAAAACATACAGCTATATATCCTAGCATATACTCTCTGATTCTGACTGTTGATCTGAATTTTTTCTGCGTAAATAACATTTGTGTAAACCGACTATTTCATACCTTCCTTGGTCTCTTTCTGCAGCAGTTTTCATGGAGGTCCGTGCATTTGTTTGTTTCTTGCCTGGCGTGAAGGGGTAGACATTTAATCCAAACAAGTTAATTAGCGGGGAGATAGCATCGGCGCAAACGAGCATAATGAAATAAACACTGTCCTAAAAAGAAGAGATTAGCAATTAAGCTATTGGAGCGCGGAGTCATTTATGTTCCATTGTGCTGTCTTTTAATGTGGCTCAGTAATGAATACTGCTCCTGCCTTTTATATCTTGTGTGTGTGTGTGTGTGTGTGAGAGACAGAGAGAGAGGTAATAATAACCCGCTGTCGTGTATTTGTTTACAAGCCTTTGTTTACTGAAGGACAGTATGGCTATCCTCTTTAACAGCTACAGCTCTGACATTCAATGTACAAACTACCCTACACTTCCTGTATGTGAGATGATGTGTTTATATTAGAAAGAGAGAGCGACGGCTGAGCTTATCGAGTTTATTGTCCCACTCAGTACACTGTTATGAAATATGGTTGATTTAAATAAATGGTAGTTTGAGAGATGGTTTGCGCCTGTGTTTATTTGACTGATTAAAGGCAGTGTGTGTGTGTGTGTGTACAGTATATTTGTCCATATGGGTGTGTGAAATTCGCGCACATGCACGTTGCGTATATACAAACCTCTGTCACACATTCCTCATATGCTTTGCAAAAACTGAGACAAAAGTTCAAGTGTTCTGCATCCTCCACATGTCTTGCATCTGCCCTTGTGCTTACAGTGTGTTACATTCACACACACACAAACACACACTTCGCACACCGCTCTCGGCCGCACACCCCTGCGATCCATCTGGTCTGGTCTAGTTTTCTTATAGAGCGGCTGATGAATGGAAAGCGGAGGGCTCTACAGCGACCAGGACACCCGGCAACTCCCCCTCGACTTTATCAGCCGCAGCACTGTGCTTTCTGAGCATCTATCTATCTGTCCAGCAGCGGCCAGGGAAGTCATTAACCCGCAGGCCCTCCGGGTTTCTGAATGCCACTGACCAGAGAGAGAGAGACGAAGAGAGTGTGTGCTTTGTTGGGAATCTTTGAAAGAACAATCTGTTTATGTGTAACCTTATCTTTTACAAAAATACATGTTGTTATGCTACAGTACGAATCTTTCTTTGCCAAACACATTTTGGAGGAAATGTAAATGCAAACTGGATTACGTTCGAATGAAGACCGGTGTTTACATCCTGTTGAGAAAGGCGCCCTGTGGAGTTTTCTTGTAAACAATTATTTTTACATCCTTGCCAAAACCAATCGCGTGTATCTTTATAAAACTGTGTCGGATGCATTTCCTTCCTTTATGCAACACTTGCCTGATCTTGAATTTTAAAGAAGTTTTAATTCCAGCGTCGTTTTTTTAGATCCATGTTTACTTGCTAGCATTCTTTACTCTACTTTCCTCCTTCTGCTGGCATATTGCAGCATCTCTTGGAGTAATACTGCCACATGTTCATCAGTGTAATGGTGTGAAACCTCCGGCGGGAATGTGCATCACGTCACTCGCATGTGGGCGCATGCATTGGTGTACTCATGCACTTGCAGAGAAACTGCTCCATGGCACTACATCAGGTCAGAAAGTCCACATGCAGCCTTTTAAGCTCTCTCGGAAACTTTCTTTCCGAAGGGGAGCTGCATTCAATAGTATGTATATGTGTGTGGATGTATATGAGGGTATGTAGGGTTTGAAAATTCACGATTTTCCCATAATTCAAGTCAGTGTTGGCCTTTTCAATAATAAGCCAAACCCACAGTCTTTCCTTCAACCAAGTGCTTTGTGTTCCATAAAAAAAATCCCCATAAAGATATGAATCATGTTTTAGCCACGAGCCGTGGATATTGTAACAGTGCATGTTTTTGCAAATACATTCATAAGGTTTCCTAAAGAAAAGCCATCTGATAATGCAAATAATTTGTGCGTCAGTATCATTTTTAGAGTGCAGAGTTGGTATGTTTAAGAGCCCACAGGATCTGCAAGCCGTGTGCAGGTGTGTCTCTTTTATACAGGAATGTAGGAATGTATGTGAGCATATATGCTATTGCACAGGCTGTCTCCGTGTGCTTATCTAATCTTTCAGTGGCTTATTTTAGAGTATTTCTGCCTCTATGTGTGTGTGAGTATGTGTGTGAGTCCATGTCTGAATTCATGCTGTGTGTGAGTTTGCATATATAGTGGCTGTCTCTACTTGCTTATCTGAGGTTTCTGAGGTATATTTTACGTTAAAATATGCAGTAAGTCTGAATGTGAACACATCTTTGTCTCCGTGTCTCCTGTGTTGTTTTTAACATATTAAAAAAGACCAATTCACATTATTGAACATGCACATTTTAAAAAAACATCAACGCAACTGAACGGCTAATTTTCATGTAAAATGATCTTGTATTTCTGCAGATTTACATGACTTGTCTCGTGTGTGTTCACCGCTGCGTGTGCATTTCACTCTGAACATATGACTTCATGTTGCATGTGTGCATACATGCGCGCGTAACCGACTCAGTGTGTCTGCGTCCTCCCATTCAAGCTTTATACGCCAACGTATTCAGGTGTATGTGAACATAAGAGACAGTTACCTCGGCAGAAGTCATCTCTCATGTCTCCCTCCTAAACAATAGTCTATTGTGGCGCACAGGCAGACTGACAGATTCAATATAGCCCCTGCAATAGAGAGCAGATTAAGTCACTGCATCATTGCTTACGGCTCCTTTTAGACGCCATTAATTGTCTTCATCATTGGCAGCCATTCTTTAGCTTGAAGTAAAGAGGTTTAAGAAAAATGAACGCTTTAGCAAGAATGGATATCACCATTTCAGATGCGGTGGCTGAGCTCATTTGCTGTCAGTCTTTGAAGAACTTGTATTGTTTGGTTTGTTTTAACTGCAGTGATATAATAATAAAGCATTTCCCGATAACGTAAGAGTATCACTTTGCAACAATAAAGCGGCGGAGAGCATGCAGAGATGGAGGAAAGAAAATGTAGAAGTGCAGGTGAGACTGAAGTTTCAACGGTTGCAAAACTTTCAAAACAAAATCATCAAGATGGCAGCCAGAGATGGTGATGCTTTCTCATGATTTATAATAAATGATAAAACTCCTCATATATAGCCTCAGGGCAAACCTTTCTTTATTTATTCAAAATTCCCCTGTCCATGAAACACATACTACATTATTGTTCTCCTTACAGAAAAAAAGCGACTTGTGGGAGAGATTGAATGCCCTCTGCTCACATTTTTTTTTATTTAGTCACTTGACTGACTCAGAGCTGTGGCAGTTTTGGGCGCTCCGTCCCTTTGTGATTTCATTGCTCTGGGATTCTGTGTCATTCCTGGTGAGTTTCGTCAACCGTTCTCCAGAACACAAGGGCGCAAAGGGACTTTCGTACTGCCTGACTTTGAGTCAAAGTGTGCCCAAGTTCATCTCGCGACATGAACTTTGAGTGTTTATCAGAGGAGCTGAGCAAACTCTGATTTCTAAACACATAAATATTTGGGATCTCTGTTTCTTTCTCTCTCTGTGTTTGGTGAACAGTGCAGGACTTGAACCATTTCCACACCCACTCCCTGAATTTTATGGCAACATGGCAACCAAAGAGTTTTTTTGTTGTTGTTTCTTTGCTTTTATGACCAAACAGTGGAAAGTTTCTTTTTTTTGTTTGTTTTTTTTAGTCACCTGGTCTCGGTCCAACTGAACATATGTTTCACTTGCAGAAGACCAGACTGAAGGCAAATGTCCATGAAACAAGCAAGACATGCAGATTGCTGCAGTACAGGCCTGGCTGAGCGTCATCAGAAAATATATAACTATATAAGTCCCTCCTTTTGACCACCATGACTGAAAAACATCTGACTCTAAATATTAAAGATGTAAACTTTTCTATAGGATTTTACATCATTTTCATCCGATGTGCATGCAAACGCCTCATATTATAGGTCCATACCAGTGGTTTTGTATGTTTGTGGTTACATAAAAGTCAATGGATTGTCTATAATGTAACAAAACCTTCATGTATTCAACTGCAGATCATTTAAGTAAAACTTAGTGGCAGAAATGGCCCAGTTTGTCTGTAACCAGAGCATTTAACCTGTAGATCAGAGGCGCTGATCCAGGTGTTTATTGGTTAAGCAGCTGCAGTATAAACACACATATTTACGGCTGGACTGTGAGACTCAGTATTTCTCTCTTAATTTACCTTAAATCCACTGTTCTCTTTCTCATCTTTGTCATGATAATGACAGCACACCTTCAAACAAACACAGTCATTAAAAATGCAATAAAATAAATATTGGATGATGTGTATTTAAAGAGCCAACACTTGCAAACACTCAGTTATGATCCACTTTTAACAGCTCAAAGTTGGCACTTCCACCAACATCACAGACTGCGCTGTATATAGTCTCTGTCCCTTTCTCACAAACCTTCTTCTCCTGCCTCCGCTGCCAGTCTCTCCATCCATACATGGCACATATACACTGTGTAAACCCAGCTCGCACTCGGGCACGCTCACTCATTTCCGAGGAGCATCACGCTGAGGAGTGGGATGATTGTGCTAGATGAATATATTTCTGCAAACTTTTTTTTTTCTCCCAACAGTAAATTGGAAGACTTGGGCATGAGGCTGAGCTGCACTTTTATGATTAATGGCACTATTTTGTGAAGCACTCCGTGGAGCAAATAACCGCAGTAGCAAAGACGAGGGCTGTAAATGCTGTGGAAGGCACGGCGGGAGCTTGAGAACTGCAGCGGGCCCGAGAGCGCTTTAAAACCAGGAGTTCGAGTCATTTGATCTGGACCAGAGCAAAAGATAAATACAGTTGTGGATAAATACAACTATTGAAAAACTCATAACTCATTGTGACGTCGTCCAGCATCTTCATCGCCACACATGGACGACAACACGTGTGCAAATCAAAATCTGCTGACTGACTGTAAACGCATGCAGCACTTAAAGGCCTCTTATGTGTATATTTATGTTGTCTGGTGTCACAGGGAGCTCACGGAGAAACGATGCGTCATTATAAGATGGTAGAGATGAGAAGGGAAAAAGGCGGCCGTCCTATACGGCAGTATTCTGGGGGGGGGATTGCTGCGGGGGATCACTATGTCACACTCTTTTTAATGGACTTGATGATCTGCCAAAGCACACAGAGTTGGATCAAATCCCCGCAGTCACCTGCTAATGTGCACATGGGTTGCCATGGTTACCAAATGATTTGCATCTATTTATGTATATATATATAGAGAGAGAGACAGATAGATGTGGATGTAGATGTAGATATATATGCATGAACAGTTTGCATTCAGCTTTTTGAATACAAATTAAATATAAACCATGTGTTGGTCGATTTGCCCTTTGGAGGATCTTTGTTTTTTGTCTTGGTCTGGTTGTTTGGTCTTCACCAAAGTTTTACTGACACCAGCTTTGTCAGCTTTAACTGGGCAAATGCACCAGATTTTTAACTGTAAAATTAAAATGTAAAACAGGGTTGCAGGCAGGGGAAAATGTCTTCATATCATTTTAATCATCATGGCTGGGATGGAGGAGACAGAGGGGTGTTCTTCTAACACCCTCAAGCCATTGGTTGTGAGCTGAAAGAGAACTCAAGAATTTGAACATTGAAGTGCCAAAAATGTCCCTTTTTTTTTCTTCCCCCCGCTGGCATCCAGTAAGCTCATTTTATTCCATTCCTCCATCAACTTTTAATACACTTGGCATGGGTTTGTTTTGTTCCAAAGCTTTGACCAAATTCATTTTACAGAAGGCCACATGAGCCGCTGCGAAGTTCATTCAAACTTAATGGATGCCATTTAATTGTGGCACTATGATTTCTGCATAGAAACAAGTCGGTCTTATCAGGCCAGATCCTGAAAGTTTGGGTAAAAGCAACAAGTGAGCGCTGCCTCCAGGAAAAACTTAACAGACTATAACAGCATGTGAACCTTTTTCACATTCATAATTAAGTTCATTAGCATGCAAAATTAACAGCTTCACCATCTCCTCCTTCTGCCCACATTTTTAACTATATCCTTGTTTCCATAGCAACTAATTTGACTTTTTCAATCTTTAACTTGCCTCCTTTTGTATTACAGCTAAAGGAATAGTTCAACATTCAAAAACAAACCCTTATTTTCCTTCTTTCAGTGAATTAGATGAGACGATTCACACCGCTTTTGTATTTGTCAGTCAAATATGAAGCCACAGCCTGCAGCAGGTTAGCTTAGCTTAGCTTAAAGACTGGAGACAGGTGGAAACGACTAGCCTGGCTGTGTCTGACTGTTAGAGAGCACTCTAATCTGTGCTAAATAAAGTACAGTTTTTACAGGAAGTTGTGTGCTGGGCAATGTCTTGGCCTTTGTGGCTTCTTGGAGTCTTGTCATCATTATGTAACCTAATTATGTAAGTGGTATGGATCTTTCCATCAGACTCTTGACAAGAAAGTGAATAAATAATAAATTTCAGTGACTTAAAGTACATGCACATGCGCTTCAAGTTCTTTTAGTGTCCTCTTCTGTCTTTGTCATTTCCTCAAATTTGTGCTTCGTCTCGTCCCCAGTGTCTCATGCAAGCCTTACACAGTCAGTCAGATTAATTTGATAGTAATCTGGCTCAGACTCCTTTGCTGGTAGTGCAAAAAAAAAAAATCCATTTGGCAATAACAGTGAGGATTTTGGAAGTCATGCTGCTGACATTTCTGTTGATAGCAGGGCCAAGACACCTCTGTGAAACTCAGTCCAGGTTGTCTCTTTTGGAGAGAATCATCATCTTTTGTTTCCAGATGGAATAGAGCGAGAACTATCGAGGGACTCAAAGCCCGTCAGCTCCTTTAACTTCTCAAACATGCCGGCCGAATTACAAAGAAGTCATCCTGGCTGTGGACAAAGCGCAGCGCAGAGTGGTGTCAAGTAAAGTGAGAACCAGCAGGCGGCTGCTCCCTTGTTCTTTTTCATCCATATTAAGCGAAATGAGAGCAGAGAACACGCCGTAAGAGGTGGACGGATATTCTTTCCACCTGCGGCGCAGAACATGTCGATGGGTGAAAATAACTATTTACAAAGAGCCATTTGGATTCAGCCTCAGACTTTACTAGCTATTTGATGAGACACTGACCCCCCCAGCGCCGCAAGATCATCATTTTATGTTGCTTCTCTCATTTCAGCATCTTTACTGCAGAAAACAGCCAGACGTCTGATGGAATCTGTAATGCACTGTATATATTTTGCTCACTATTAAACTGAACCCTTCATTTTTGCCTTCAAGGTCCATTGATTTAGCCATTAATAATTTTCCCATTAAGATATTTTTAATGGTATTTTAAATATATAAAATAAAAGTACTCCTTAATTTCCAAAATAAAATCCACTATAAAAAACATTAATATTACTTTAAATTACAAATCATTCATTTACTCTTACGATTCCCAAAATTTGGGGAGCCCCTGAATTTAAATCAAGGTCCATTTAATGTGCATGAATAAATTAATTTAAGGGGTGGTTGTAATTAACCTCCCATAATCAATGCAGAAAGCACCTGATATATTTAAGTTCATGAATTTATTTACCCTAAGGCTGAGAGAAATCAATTATATACTGTACCGGAATAATAATCCCGTTTATTTGCACCTGAAAATATTTTTGAACCTTAAAATGTATTTTATGATGGATTTGTCAAATGTTTTAAATAAATCTGCTTTTTTTAAAATGAGAATCTATTTTCCACCGTTTCAAATCAACAAACAAATTAAGGAACCTTGATTCAGATTAAAACTCAGCCTTGGTTTTCAGGGTTAAATTGATTAATCAACGTTATTTCAAGCTATTGGTTTTTTTGTTTTTTTTTGTTTCACGGTTGCTGCATCGTACGCAAACGTGTCGGCGTGTCTGTGCACGCTCGGTAAAAGACTGACCAATTAAGGAAAACGCTAAAACACTCTGAAGTAGCTCCATCTCCTGTGCGGCAGACTGTGCTCTATAATATAAAAGCCTGCTGATTTTCACCCACCTTGATTAAATTTACTTGCAGATCACATATGCGAGGAAACGTGTGTTACCTTGGCAACTGTTGATCACACTTCAACCCCTTTATTATTCACATTGAAAGGCTGGCATGTGTTAAAGGCGTTTTACCTACAATATTCTGGGCTCCTATTGTGGGTATCTCTGCCAAAGATGGGAGGAAAGTGAAGTCTTGAAGGAGATGATTGTCAGATAGGCGATAATAAAAGAGGGCGCTAAAATTGTGGGATTATCAGGTCCAAGTCTGTTGGAAAAGGTGGAAAGTAGAAGATCCACTTTGAATGCTCTGGTTTCCTGGTGCACAATTACATCAACAAATTGTTGCAGACAATAATTAAGTCATTTGCTCATAACTGGAAATCATCTTCTTGCTTCACTGGCTTTTATTTGATTTGAAAACACTTTAGTCTTTAAGTTAAAAAAAAAAGAGAAATCAGTAAGTATTTCTTCTTCTTTACCTGCCTGAGATTGTTGGGTGATTGTTATTAATCCTATCCTTTCCTCCTCTCCTTCATCAGTTGTTTATTCCTCCTTAGCTGTTCCTTTCTCAAATGTTTTAGCACAGTGACTCAGTTCAGACGTATACTTTAATCTCCTATTTGACCCCATCGTTAAAATCACTGAAGTTGTTGGCATTTAGCTTTAGACCGTAAAGAACCTTTGTGCCGCCAAGGTCATACTACACAACTGTGAAGTCTTTGCAGGATGTGTGTGCAACATTGGAGACAAACAGGCAAGATTATATTCTGGATGCACAATCTGTTGTTCTTCTGTAATAACACAGTATACAGGATAAAATGGCTAAATGTCCGAGTCTCATTTCTGTTGGACTGGGCCATTTTCTAGCTGATATTGTATAGTTTGATCCCGGCTTTAAAGACTCCTGGGGATGGTTGGATCCCAGTTTGGGCTCTGGTATTATCGGGCGACGCTGCCTTCGCCGCACAGCGTGTTTTTTTTTTTTTCCTTTATGAGATGAGAGAAGAGCTCAGGATCAAAAGTCTGTTAATTGACTCTCTTCTTCCTGATCTCAGCATATGGTGGGCTGATGCACTGCTTAATGTTGATTCCCAGGCGAGAGATGCCTGGTGAATCACATGCACACACACCACACACACACACACACATGCACACACACACACACATGCACATGCACACACACATGCACACACATGCACACACACCACACACACACACACACACACACACATACACACACATGCACACACACAGACTAATGAACTGATAGACATGTCCAATGATAGATTACAGAGAGGAAAGTCTCCAGAGACGGATCAAGAGAGCCCTTCTTAAATAGAACACCAGAAACATGCATGTGCACGCATTCACACTTGTTGGATCCTCTTTTGCTCACACACACACACGCACACACACACGTACAGTATGCCCACAAAATACACACACACCAGATATCATCAAGCTATCTCATCTAGGACAAGTGCGCTGCGCTTTGTTCTGCCTGGTGTTTGTTCCCAAAGAGAGCCGAGGTAAATTTGCGACTAAAGCGAAGTGTGTTCACGCATTAGCATAACAGACGGAAGCAGTACCGGGGATAAAGCTGACAGAAGACAGATACACAGTCTTTCTGGTGTTTAAATGAGGTATCTGATGGTTCAGCGAGGGAAACGGCGCTGCCAAATCAAAGAAAGTGTGTGTGTATTTTAAGCAACAAGTGTGTACGATTTGTGTGTGTGTGTGTGTGTGCAGGAGTGGGAGATGTTTACCATGCAGCACAACAGGGGATCCCACTCTGTGTGTGAAGTCCCGTCTGCCGTGTGATTCCTGCTCCTGGTTTTTGATCAGAAGCATTTGAAGCTTCCCAACCTTTCGTTTCCTCTGCAGCGCGGCTGGATCTTCTGACAGAACACGTGGGGGCCTCGTCTGCTTCTGTAAACAAGCTCTGCTATTGTTGAGCGGGAAAGGTGCCGCCATCCAAAGTCGCAGAGCAACGCTGACTCAGAAAGACAAGCTGTTTGCTTTTATTTTTTACATTTTTTTTCCTAACTCCCCACACAAAACCAACACTCCATTCCTTATGGCGCAACAGCGAGCCAAGACGTTCGCCAAGTGACAAACGTGGTTCCCTTTCCGAACTTCCTCGAAGGGCTGGCGGCCGCGCGGAGCCGTTCGACAGCTTCCTGAGCTGATTTCGACCGATAAAAGGACACCTGGGAAGGGTAACAGACAGCTTACAAGTGGCGACCGGTGGTGCGGTCAGTCGGCCATGATGGTGCTTTTCAGTCGGGCCAAGTGGGCATTTGGTGAGGGGTGAGAAAGGCTCCAAAGCAATGTGTTCACACAGGCGCGACATGGCTTGAGACTGCAGTCATTTAAAGGGTAGTGTGTGATATTAAGAAACTCTCAGTAACTACAGTTTATCTCAGGGAGGACTGTGAGGGGGAAAAGCTCAACAAAACATCAGATATTATCACGGGAGATGGCTGCTGACAGTCACACTGCATTTCTACATCAGTGAGATTATTGTTTGTATTTAAAATTTTGGGAATGGATTAGACTAACTGTTTGGCTTAATTCAAGTAAATGTCACTTGCCTTGTCTTAATCAGCACCTGCACTCTGTTTTTAGAACAATTTTTTGTCCCTGCTAAGCCCTGAAGGAAATATCTGCATTGCTCTGCTCTGTTTACCATCAAGTTGTTTGCTGAGCAGACTGGGATTGACAATTTTTTTCGTAAAAAAAGGATGGAGAAAACCAAACTAAAAGTTAGTAATTCTGGTTCATCGCTACAAGTGACCCCTCTCACTGTGTTTTCATGTTGTCATTTGAGATGTTGTTATTATAAGCAAGTGTTAAATTTGGATCCATAAGGAGGGGGAGAACTTTTCATATCTCAGATCTCATCTTGGAAACTTACAGTGCAGCAAAGTGATTCTGAGTGTCACCTTCGATCGGTGCCAGCGGAGAGCGTGACGATGTTTGCTGACCTGCGACGTTTGATATCGTTAATCAACAGCTGTCAGCACCGGTTTGGTTGTAGATGTCCTTTTAACGAGCTTGCAGTCTGGTCTGGAACTGTTCAAAACCACCACCATGTTCATCAACTTAAGTGATGCTAATTTATCAAAGAATAAAAAAGTAAAAGTTGATAAAAGCATGCACAGATCTTTTTGTTGTAAACTCCACCCACCTTGTTCTTCATGTGAATAATTTTTTTTTTTTTAACATCTAGGGCTGCACTTGACCCATCTTTGTACATGCTGTTGTGCAGTCAATAGATTGTGATTTATTGACTGATATCCAGCAGGTTGGGATGCGTGTACATTAACCTCAGTGGATTGCTCTAGAGTTCTTTCCCATGATGCCTCGCTGTGCGATCAATAGGACCACAGACACATGACATTTGATGTTTTTAAAGTGTGTGTGTGTGTGTGCCACTTCAGTCTAGATCAGCGCTGTTCCATTATTCTTTTAAATGGGTTGCTTCGTGTTTGGAGTAGACGTTTACCATCCAGCAGCTTTCCACGGCTCGGCAGTTTATGCAAATGTGTTATAACTTAAAAGCAGAGAGTAAAATGAGCAGCTGTTGTTTCAAGGTCAGAGAGCACTGAGGCTTAATTTACACAGCAATAGAAATTTTTTTTAAAAAGCATAGTCTGCAGCAGGAGTCCGCCTGCCTCTGCGTACATGATGTAATGATTTGTTATAATGTGAATTTCATTGTCTGAAATAAAGGAACATCATCTGACAGCTAAACAAAAGCTTTAGATGCAGACTGAGGCTGGAAATATTAGTTTTTGCTCGAAATATTCCTGAACACAAAGCGTCTGTCTGTAACAGTTTGACATAAATCTTTTTTCCCCCCCCTTTTTTTTTTTAAAAAACACAAATTAAATGAACCAAACTGGGTGACATTGAGTTAATGGATGGCTTCAGGCTGCGCGGAGCCTCTTCCTCGTCATGACTAATCCTAATGACTAATCCGGTTGTAAACGATAGACCCGTCACTCTTTTCTTTACAGTGTGTCTCACACGGCCTATTTCTGTACAGTAATGTTCAGGCGGCTGCTTGTAAGAGATATTGCAGTTTATTTTTTAACAGTTTTAGAGCAGAAACAAGTCGTACTAAGAAAAGCACTGCACAGATTTGTACTGCTACAGATAATGACACAGGCCAGATCACGTACATATATATTACATTGGTTTGACAAACTGGTTCTGATATTCAGTCATGTGGTGTGAAGATAAAATGGGCTACACCTGTGCCTGTTACTAAATTCTTAAGTATATGCAACCTTGCCACAGTAAGTGGTTATAAAAATGAGATAAAGTACAGTATCACTTATGCAGGCATTGATCTGTGTTTGTGATTTAATTCAATTTCAGTCTTCATCCTACTTTCTGCCATTCACTTTCAACCATGCTCGCGTGGAAGTTCAAAGTTAAATTAAGTTTAACTCAGTAAATCAACTGTACTTTGATTTGCCTGATCGATTTTGGAGGAAACTTAATGTCTTCTTGGATTCAAAGGCAATTTTTTTTTTTCTAATCAGGCAAGGGTGACATCTTTATAGCACACAGATGTTATACAGAGGAGGTTGTAGTAGACGAGTGGGAGAACAAAGTACAAAGGGATTTGATGTCAGAGACAGCAGGTTTTCACATCCTGCAACCCACATGTTAATATGTGCAATAGTTAAGACATTAAGGGACTTGACTTTATTTGCCTTCTTGCTTGGAGTTACATGAGGAAATCAATACCACGGTCACGTCTGCCTGCTTAAGAGATAACAGCAGCGGGTTAGCTTAGCTTAGCAGAAAGACTGAAAACAGCTCAAAATAACATTTTCAAATCAGCATATAAAAATGTTGTTTACTACATATCAAATAAAAATGTCATGACAGTGCCCATCTACTGCTAATGCAAAGCAGTTGTATATGAACGTAACATGCAGCGCGTGGAGATAAATCGCACACCTCTGCATAATACTAATTTGTGGCCGAGGACCGAGCTCCACCACTAAAACTAAATAAAAGCCTCTGGGGCTTTTTTTTTTTTTTTAGATTTTTATGACAGATGTTTATTCCCTAACCGATTCAGTAGAGTAATGAATTTAATAACTTAGCCCCCCCCTCCTGGCCGACTGCTGGTTCAGACCCCTGGAAACCAAGTTAATGAAGGTTTATGTGACGCGCTAAATGCCATAAGCTTGGTCTGGTCTCATTATGGGGGAGGATGGTGGGCTTTCACAGCCAGTTAGCAGCTCCTCAGTCAAGCTTCGATATCAGAAAAATATTAAAAAAACAGCACTGAACGCTACTTAATCAAGGGATTTTGCTGTTTATTGAGTTGTCAGGTGAGAAGCAGTCATGCGAAGAAGAAGAAAGACGAGAACATTTGTTTTTGAAGTCCTGTTGATTTTTGAAATTGAAAAAATAAGTTTGTAGCTTTTAAGGGTTTGATGCTTCTCATTCCACCAAGTAAACAATTTATTACAGCAAGAATGATGAAAAAAAAAGCTCAGTGTGTTTCCAATATGTGGACGTGCGTCTGGGATATGCCTCAAAATCCAACGAGGAAAAGTGCTGCATCACGTTGTAATAACAGTGTCTTCTGTATGAGTCTTATGCCATCAAAGGATACATCAGGTCTATTTTAGATCACATTCGTATCACTTCTGATTGTGTACTTTTTTTCAGATCTCTGCTGGTTTTTATAGTGAAAAGCAATTTCATGGCAGAATGGTAAGGCTCCATTGTGTCTGAAGATGAATGTTGTGTTTGTGCGCGGCTTTGGCGAGTAGGCAGATGCTCTCTGTAGAAATGCAGCGCCGCTCGTCCTGAGTATATGAGAGGAACAGAGACGATTAGTTCTGTAGAGGCTTGACGTCCACTCATGGCCCATTTCAGTCCTTCTCAGTAGATTGCATTTCTGCAATTTCAGCTTGTTCCTCTCCACTGAAGTGGCGTGCAACAACAAACTGTTCATCTTTCTGGAGGTAAATAGCAGAATTTCATCCAGAATGTGCCTTTTTTTTTAGGCAAATTTTGAATATGAAGACAACTTTGGGACGAGATGCTAATAAAGCTGGTTATGTTGTGACCGGACTGTACACAGACTGCTTCCCTTTGGGCTCCTACATATGCATGAATGTAAAAAGGGCTGCAGCAGGGATATTAAATTTAGGTGTTAAGTTCTGAATAAGAGAGAGTTCACCCTCTCATAACGAGTGACTTACAGTGAGTGAGCAGGTTTGCTCAGTGAGACAACACATGACTGAAGCTCGGTGTCTGTCTCAGTAAATGTTTCATCACCCTGCAGCCTGGAGGCAAAATATTTCAAATGTTTCCAAATTATTGAGAGCATAACTGTGATATTACAGGCTTAAAACGAAACCGTTTGAACTACACTCTTACTGTGTGTTTCAGCTAAATCGTAGTAGTAAATCTTAGCAGTGGCATATAAAGCCAATCAAATAAAAACAGAAACACACATAAACAACAAAAACAGATGCATAGACTGAGGCGTGCAAATTCAAATGTCTGACTTCAAGTTGTGAATTTAGTACGAACTGTCACACTAACACACACCCTGCACACAAATATGGCTGCGCTGCAAAGATACTGTCACAGTTGTGCAATGAGAGGTGAATATTTTCTTTTTATTTTGCTTCTTTTTCAATCTGAACACACTCTTAGACTCAGATGAACCCACTGATGGGTACTTCAATCTTTACAGACCTGTAGTTTACAGCAACACACACTACAAACTAAAATGATTCCCTTTTTTATTATTATTTAATGCAATTATTATTATTATTATTATTTATGTTTGAAGGTTATTTTTGGTTTGACTTCTTGATTACTGGTGAATATGATAAAGAATACAAATGACTGTTTCTCCAGTAGAAAAGTAGCTTTGATGAAAACAGTAAAATATGGGGATTATCCCTAACAGCAACAGGGACAAAAAACACGCTGCTGGTGAATTTTTTTGGTGTCATTTTCCAAAGCTTTGAACATCACAAACCCTGGATAGATAATAGATAGAAAGATATGACTGCAGGCAAGTCCAGAAAATGTGTATTTTTTTTATAATAGAGGTGAACCGACCCTTTAGAAATTTAGATTTGATGTGCAGATACTTTCCATCTCTTCATCCATTCTTTGTTTCTTTGCATGTTTATTTATTAGTTCTCCATAAAGCAGGAGATACATGATAGCTCCTAAAAATTACCCAGTTTGACCTTTTGAAGCACTGGGGCGTTGGACTACCTCCCGACCAGCCACCCCACCCTGTCGACCCCCCCCACCCCTTTTTTTTCTTCCATGTGCTAACTGAAAGGAGGTACAGGCACACACTATTACCTCTGGAATGGCAGTGGAATTGAATTAGCCCAGGGTGGCTTAAGCATGTGGGCTTGTGTGAACCTGTTAGCGGGGTGCGAGTGCATCATCTTTCACAATCAGCCGGCTGTGTGATGTACCCGGGAAAATGAGGCTGCTGTGGCTCTGCAGATGGAGTGGCGCCTCGCTGGTGAAAATGTATTCGCTGGGTAGTTTTTTGTGGTGAGAGACGGAGACGGTGAGATGGAGAGGGAAAAGATAAAAGATGAGGAGAAGGACAGCGGTTAGTATGACTTGATTTGTATGGCAATGTTAGAAAGTAAAAGTTAAACTGCAGTAATAAGTGGAATAATTATAAATCACAATCCTTCAGTACACGTCAGCTATCTTTAATCTCCCAACATGCCCTCGTATCTGCAGGTATTCTTTTTTTATTGCAACAGTGATTGTCATATTTGTTCATTTAGTTTTCTGTGATCAGTTTAACCAAGCTGGCCATTACACCACCTGTCTGCCGTGTCTTCACAGTTGCCGCATGACTGCATATACAGTCCATGAAAAGACGCCAGTGGGACGCCCATGCTGGCACAAACTGAGGTGCAGATGCATTGGTGTGAATTGAAAATGTGTAAAAGGGGCAAAGGAGAGAGTGGTGGGGAAATGACAAATGTATGCAGAAGCAGTCGGTACATTAACTAAGGCGTATGAACACACAGTGCACATTATCATACAATTTTCATTTCAATAAATGTATGTTAAGTCATTATCTCTCACCACAGGATGTAACACAATGGGGCCCGAGGCAATGGCTCACTGATGAAAGCCCCTGAGTATGTGATGCTACGACCCGAGTGTTGGTGGTGGCTTTCTTAGAAAAATCACAGCCGGCGCACAGTCAGACCTTTCACAAGGCTTTTAACGCAACAGACTCGCTCTTCAACTCTTCAGTGTGTGTGTGCAGTGTATTTTTTTTTTTACAGTCTCTGCTAGCGTTGCAGGTAAACGCTTACTCTGGCCAAATAAACGGTCGATGACGACAGACGATCAAACTTGAAACTGAAGCTGAATAGAGGTCCAAAAAAATATCTGCATTTGAGAAAATTACTAAATGAAAATCTCAGAGATTATAACTTTAAGTCATATTGAGAATTCAGGAATTTTACCTTTTTAGTGTGTTAGTACCTTTACTTAAATAAGGGATTTAAAGGCTCCTTCCACCGCTGAGGAAATAGTGTCGAGTGTGTCAACAGTGAAAAATGTGTTGTCTCGTTGGTCCAGTGTGCATGCTAGCTGTGTTTCCCTCTTACTTCCTGACTGTGTGATTTCAGCGACTCACGTGCCTCTTTGAAAGCGCTTCAAGGGAGGAAGCCTAGTATTCACTGGCCCGAAGAGACTGCGTGGTTGCGTGGTTGTTTTCTGAGCTTTTACCTTCATTTTTATATAGACTATTGTGTCTGACGTAGTTGACACACAGCCTTGAAAAGCCATTCACCCAACTTTTATCTCTTTGTGTTTTCTTTACTAAAATTACCGCAGAGTTTCAAGGCGGTCTTCTGAGGAGGAAGCGTCCATGCTGCTTGGTGACAATGTTATCACATGGCAATCCAGGAAGTGTGACCCTCCAGTTTGGGCAGTCAACAGTTCTGCGACTGTGCTATCTCTCTGTTCCCATACCACCGTGTCTGCGGCCGTATAGTTGTTGTAGATAAATCTTTGCTTTAATCAGCGAGTTGTGCCAAATGGGTGCAGTTTGCCACAGCTTTTCAGATCAGGCGTGATAATAAAGTTCTAACATTTTGAGAAAGACATATATTATTTCAAAAATACAGTCATAACTTTTATAAGTCATGTTTTTATGAGAATAAAGTACAAGGTTGTAGTTCTAGATCAAATTGTTTTGTTACCATAGATTTGGTAGATTGGATCACATGCATGTTTAAGCATCTTGAGAAATATTGAAACTTAAAACAAATATAAATTCTTTAAAACCTTTATTGTTGTACTAATATGGGTTTTTTCCTCAAAATATGTTGACTTTACTTTCTCGTATTTGTTTATTTTATCTGTCATAGTGACCTATAAAACTCAGTTGTACTCTGATGCTCACTAACTTACCTCACAAACTGCCCTTCTGCTATCAACTAATTAATTGTAATTTTTCCTAATATATAAAAATGAGTTGAGCAACCATAGATCATGTAGTAGTTATAGATTTATATTCACTTTCAGCACTGTGTTTATTGAACTTCATTTATAGGCTTTCAGCAAAGTCAATGAGGATCTCCTTAGCCTGCTTGAGGTCCTCATTGATTTGCCATGGAGCTGCATGTAAATAAAGCAGAGGTGTGTTTCAGATTGTGGAAAACTCCACGCATCGTTGCCTCATCAAACCAACAGGAGCTGCTCTGGAGAGCAATCAGCGCTGACTAAACCTGTCATGTTGATGGCTCTATCAGCCACTGGCTGAGGTCCCAGAAGCCCCTGGCTTTGTGGTTGGACCATATTGTCAGTCCAGTTTGAGATCCAGCACCAGGAATCCTAATCCCCCTCTTTTGCTAAACCACCTACCGACAACTTTAATTACAACCTCAAGACTCCAAAACAGTTTCCGAAATGTGTCCATGCCAAGGTCACAGAGGTCAACAGAAGCACATTTTATTGTGGAGTTAGGAATATTTTCATTAAGGAGGGTTTATGTTGGTTAAAATTAACTTTTTTGGACTGAATAGGCAGAAATGGGATATAATGTTCAAAATTATGTTTTCATTAGTGCAGACACCTGAAACCATGAACTGTTATTTTCATTAGCTTATAATGAGCCTTCATATCTACATAGAGAGCAGGTCCTCTTTCACAGAGCCTGCCATGTTGTACCACCGTTTCTACAGTAGCCCAGAGCGGACAAACCAGGCAGTGACTCTTTTCCCAGTGGCAGACACTACAGGTTCTCCTCCATGCTTGAAAAGGGAGAGGTGAGGGGAGGAGCATTCATTTGGTTGTAATCTGCAGCCTCACTGCTAGATAAATCCTAAATCTTTTTTTTTTAATCCCACTTTCCTTTTTAATACTTACCCGACCTCAACTACTGGTTGGTTTCAGTGTCATTAGCAGAAAAACAACTACTTAACACCCACAACTTTATCGCTGTTGACTACTACCTCTAAACCTAAATATTCACACTGTTTGACAGCTGAGTGAAAATCAATTAATTGTCTCTGTCTGGTATCAAGCTAGAAGCCAAACATTTGCTGCTTTTTAAATGTGTGAATGTTGGACAGAAAAAAAAAACACTTTGGAGATGTTACCCTGGACTTGTGATCGCTATATTTCATATTTTATGGCATTTCATAGATTAAATATTGATATCTCTTGATGATAAATTAGTTGTTTTAAGATAATAAGTAATTAATAGTTGCAGCCTTACTGTAGACGCCTCTGGTAATTAGTTTATGACTGGCAAAGAGTTGCTTTTTGGTTGTCTTTTTTAATGTATAAGTCGTATATAGAAGAAGAATCTTGAAATGCATTTAATTAATTGTTCAGTTTTTAATACAGGTTGCTGCTGGCCAGTCTAAGTCTTATAAGTCTATAAATCAGAAGAATAAGAGAGCTAAAAAAATACATAAAAATAACTGAATCCAGATATCTCTGGTCTGCACATGCTGAGGTTTTTCACTTCCTGTTTGATATGGAAAGACAAGAGCGTACGTTAAAGGGAATGGGTTGTTCCTCTTCGCTGCAGTTCCACTTAGGCTGATAAGGCTGACAGGTGGACTTTTACCCAAGAAATCACACAAGTGCCACTTCAACAGACGTTATATTCTTATTAATGTGCAGAAACTGTCACACAAACAAGAAGTGTAGGTCGATTTAAGCAACCCCGTCTGGTTTGGTGGAACTAGTTTTTCTTCAACAGGTAAACTTCAGCTCAATTTCTGTGACTGCTGCAAGGTTTTAAAATCCCAGAGCCTATTGTAGTCTCCACTCAGGAAACACTTTTCTCTTTCTGGTGTTTCCAGACACCAAAGTTCCTCCTATTTCAGCTCACTGGGACAAAAGCTGCTGTCAATTTGATGTTATAGCTACACATAAATAGTCCGCCTTCCTTTTTACTCTCTGTTTAAATAAACATTTTGTTAGGTTAGGTGCACGGTGAAGTGGAGTTGGACCCAGATGCAGACGAGGCAAGGAGGCAGATAGACGTTTGACTCTTTATTCACGGTAAACACGGGAACACAGGAACACAGGGACGAGGCAGAAAGCACAAGTAAGCACGGGTAAGCACGGGTAAGCACAAGAAAGCACAGGGAGGAACAACGACACGACAAAGAACAAAAGGAGAAGGACTGACTTAAATACACAGGAGGAAAGGGAAGTGGAAACAGGTGAGGAGACTAATGGGGACAGGTGAAACCAATTGGGGCGGAGCAGGCAATCAAAAAAGGAGGGAAACACAAAGGGCAGGAAAGTGAAGAGTGCTAAACCAGTGAGGAAAGGCAAGAATACAAAATAAAACAGGAAGTGCACACAACCAGGTAGAAGTAACAATAACACTAATAAAAGGACCAGGAAACAAGAAAAAACACAAGGAACACAAGACACCAGAAAACACAAAGGGCACAAGAACCAGACAAACATGCACACATAACACATTTTCCTTCACCATCAGGAGCTGAGTGGCTTTGTCACTTTGTCAGCCCTGCTTCTCCACAGACCTTGATAAGGGATGGCTGCAGGTCTTTGATCTCAAAGTCCAGACTGTTTCCTGTCCCAAGAAGGCAAACACAGGAAGTGTTGGATTTGGTATTGTTAGAGTTGTTAGACTGTGGTAACAATAAAGGCAGAGTAAATCAGCGCTCAGTGACAGCAGCTCTTAAAAGGCCCATGGGAAACTTCCATATATGCAAAAATGGAACAATGAAGTGCATGTAAATATAATCACTGAAATATAAGCAATGTATTAACTAACTGTGTAACAGTATATGCAAAACTACCAAAATATTTAATCAAATTAAACATTTTACTACTGAAGGAAGCACCTGTGATCAGCAGACATAAACCTTAATGGAAGTATTTTGTATTATTAGAATAAATTTCATGTTTGAACACATCAAAATCAACTGTAAAATAGTTAACTTTTATTTAACATATGCACAGCAATTACAGTGAATCTGTTGTTGGCAGTGAAATCCTTGTTCTCCCTCCTACAAACAGTCTCATGGCCTGAGGGATGATGAAGTCGTCCCAGAGCCTAGTGGTGCAGGACCGGATGCTGCGGTACCGTCTGCTGGATGGCGGCAGGCAGAACAGTTTGTGGCTGGGGCGGGCGGGGTCTTTAATGATCCTGTTGGCCTTCTTTCTACACCGCTGGGCGTAGAGGTCCTCCGTGGACCGCAGCTCCTTCCAAGTGAAGCAATTAGCTGAGACCACCCTCTGTAGAGCCTTACGGGGGCGGTACGACTGCCACACCAGCCAGTCAGGAGACTCTCTTTGGTGCACCTGTAGAAGTTGCAGAGTCCATGTTGAGCCTCTGCAGACTCCAGTAGAAGTCTGGATGATGATGATGTGATGAAGTTTTGCAAAATCATTTAAATCAATTCACCATCTGTTATCACTGACCTCTTTACTTGCAGAAGGTGACGGTGAGCCTTAAGTATTATGACAGTGAATGATTGAATCAATCAGCACTGAATGCTTTTTGAAATCTGTTTAATAAATCTAGTATTCCTACAGCTGACACACTCATCTCACTGTGTAACATGGGAGGACACCTGCTGTATGTAATGTGTACAGTATCTTCATTCAACATCTGTTTCCTTCCCCTGATGACAGTTTTGAATACAGACTGACAGAGAGTACTGAACAGTGTATTATTGTTATGTTCCTTTAAGTACTATGACTCAAGCAGACGGCTTCTTGAAGCCATTTGCAGTATCTACATAAGACCTCTGCTGTCTACATGACCTTTTTCACATTTCTACAAATACCAGGCTGTTCAGTGTCAACAGGCAATGAAAACAGCCTTGTGAGTTCGAGTGCATGCAAAGATGCCCTCGATCTCAGGGTCATGCATGGGTCACATACATGAAGTGAGTCAACGTGCACAATGTATGGATTATATTCCACATGCAATGTACAGGGAGAGTGTCAATTTTGTTCAGTGTTGAAACAACGATTTCATTTCTGATTAAATTGCAGATTTTGCCGCTGCTGGACTAATAAAGGAATATCTTATCTTCTCGTAAAGCCAGCGAACATGCAGGGTTATGTTTAAACTAGGCTTTCAGTGTGAGAAAATCTTAGATCTTACATACGCAGGGTCACACATGATTTGACTTAAGCGGTATCTCAGCACAGGGCTTTGCGTTGAAGTAACAGGACCGAGAGAGAGGCTGTGGGGACATCTGAGTTTGCAGATGAACCATTTTAAATCTGAAATTACGATCTTTAACACACTGGGGAGCATATACTAAAACCTTATGCGATTACCAACCACCCGTCAGCAACTCTTCTGCCTTCCTTGTGACTCAAATGTCCAAAGAGCAAAGACAGGTCTTGTTTGTGAGAACCCTGTCCTGACACACAGCACTGCCCAGCTCCCACTGCTGCGTGAGCGGAGGCTGACAGGCGACTAATGACTCTCGACGAGGGTTCCTTGCAAACAGCCTCATGAATTAGTCATCACCTTCCCTTGACCTGTGCACTGATGCAATCGCAGCCAGCCTCAGCAGCCTCCCGAGGACCAGAGAGGGTTATGTAAGTTAAGAGATAGCAGACTCCTGCAGAGGACGCGGAGCGAGCTGACGCCTCGCAGTCAAGAGCAGCAGAATTGTGATTGATGGTGGCAATCTGTTGTTAACACGCGGGTCGTGTTGCTGTGTAAATATATTTGAAGCACTGGAATTAAGTAACACACTGCAGATCTTCTATTTGCTGGATTTGTTGCAGACTGAGAATCTGTGTATTTTATCAGCAGTTAAACATTTGCAGTGATTAGGTTAATGTGACCCGACAATAACAATGTTTTAACTTTACTTTAAACATGCCTGCACATGCTGCAGGTTATTTGCAACAAACTCAGTTTCACCATGGAAACATTTTCAGCTTTATATGATCGAGTAAATGTTGAAATTTTCAATTTTGTGACCTTCAGTTGATTGCAGATAAATACATTCTGATGTGTTTTTGCTTTTGAAGGATAGTGTACTTAAACTTTATCATTAAGTGTTGGTTGAAACTGAAATGGTGCAAAACCATTTATGATGAACTAAAGTCTTGCGTTGCTGGTGACAGATCTTAAAGTCTTGTAATTTGCTTTATTTTCATGCCATCAATCTTACAAGTATAGCTTATCATTTCTTTTTTCTTTTTTTTTCTTTTTTTTCTCCCATGTTTATGGATAGATTTACTTCATCACTTGCTTTATAAATTTGAGAGGTCTTCCACATCTTTAAACTCAATTACTAAAACAATATGGCATGCTAATGGAAAAGTACTTGCTAATTCATTACCCGCTTGTGTTTTATGATGCCTGCAATAATGACTGCACATTATAATGTTACTGAAAGGCTCTTAATGAACAGAATCTAATGTAAAGGGGTCCACGGAGCACAACATGAAGTGTAATTACTGTGTCCTGTGATGAAAAATGATACTCATGAAAACAAAATGGCAAACTGGGTCACATTTTCACCTCACAAAGCACAACCGAATTTCAAATCAATGAAGTTATTTCCCCAGTGCTTTTAAAATAATAATCAGAATCTTTTCAGAAATACAAATTCATCTGTTGTTACTTCATTGCTAATTACAAACACAATAAGAAATAAAGCTACTTACATTGTACCATGAAATGAAAGCTTTCAAATGTATTGTCCCACCACCCAGTTTGTTTGGAACTAGCAGGTAGCATTAGCAAAGAAACAAAAGAAAGCCAAGTTATAGCTCCATGAATCAAAAAATACTGGAAGGGGTTGCTCATATTGCCAAACTCAGGGGAATCATCGCTCAACTCTGCAACTGTAAGAAGCATTTTAGCCTCCATTAGCTTCTTTTTTCCCAGTTGGTTGGTTGGTTAAGATTAAAGCAGAGCTAACAGGGAAGTTAATATGTGAATGACATGAATTAGATGCACAAAAATATGAGAAATTAAAGATAAGTAGGCCATTATTTGGTAATAGTGTATGCAGAATGAGTATATAAGGTTATATGTCGGGTTATGTTTCTATTCTCGTTTTGGATTTATTCTGCCCATAATGGCTTAAATTTATTATTGTAGCTTTTAGGAAAATAGATGTTATGTTTCTGATAACTCTTTTTAGGTAAATGCCCTGAAAATGTAGTGCAGAAACTCCACCAAAGCAGTGAGTCCTTAAGAGTAAATACGAGAAATAAAAACCAATAAAAACCCAAATGACCATTAATAACTGAGACAAGTAAGCACTTTCTTAAGCCTTGGTGCTCTCAGGTTCATGTGCAGATAAAATTGAGGTTTGTTGGTTTTAAAACTTGAAAAGAAAATGGTCACAAGCCATGTCACGACTCCATAGAAAAAGCGTGAAGTCTTTTTTTTTTTTTTACTGCAAAGTGGATAAAATGGTGACACATTCATCACAGACTGCGAGATACCCAACTGAGCATTCGCGCAATCGCTGCATTCTCACATCCAGAAAGGGTCATATGGGACGTAGGACCGCTGAGGCTCGAGGGAGCATCGCGGCCCGCTGTGCCTGCGAAGTCACATAAGAGTCACAATCTGTGCCGCTTCTGCTTCGCGAGGCGTCGGTAGGCCCGGACAGATGGGAGAGAGAGCGGCGTCATCTGGTCACGCCGTGGCAAGAAGGGCGTCAGGGCAACCTTTGTGTAATTAGATAGATGGTCTCTGCGGGCTAGCTGGTGAGCTGACACCGAAACCTGTAGCTGTGAGCCAAAGATACTTAAGCTCTGCGTTAAAGCACCAGTTTGGTGAGACAAAATCGTGTTAAGCTAATCTTTCACCTGCGTGCGTGAACAAATATGAACACCAGCGAGTAGATGCATCGGTGTGTCAGTTCTAATACAGATCACTCAACACTGACAAGTATTTTATTTCACATGTCCATACTTACCTTTTGTGTTAAAGTATTTTACAGTTTAAAATATTCAATATATACATTCATCATAGACAGTCATTGTGAGCACCATGAATTGGAGCAGCTAATCTGATGTTGCAGAGTCAAATTTCCAAACAATGAACACTGTCTTGCAGAAGCTGGCAGGCATCAAATTATATTGTTAAGAATAATATGAGAGAGCATCTTTATGCTGGAGCAACAGGCCGCAGAAACCAACTAAATAAGCAGTCTAAACCAGAGCGTCTGCTAACATTTGTCACTGAGGCATCAGAAAGCGCTGTTAAATACACAACTATGGTTTTGTAATGTTTTTTTTCTAAAAGATTTTCTTACCCTCTGATTTGTTTTCATTGTCCGTCAAAGACAGTTTTTACCACCAGTTGTTGCTTTGTCAGTTTCATATTCAGCAACACTACAATTTCAACTCTCCTGCCGTTTTTCTGATTTTAATAACAGAGCCCCAAAAATGTCCTGAAAAACTGAAAAAAGTTCAAACTTTGAAAATGTCAGAGGAGATGTGAAGAATTGGCTCTGCATCTTGATATTGCACAGTGGTCTATGACAGCTACTCATACTGTTACCTTTGTGTTTTTTGGGGGGGTGTTTCTTTTATTAATATGCTTTAATCAAACTTAACTGATGTCAGGCCCACCGTAGCTGCAAATGCTGTTAAGATTCAGGTGGATGTAGTTTTAATTTTATCATTGGCTGCACCTTTGACTTTTTTGGGGCAAAAAACATCATGTTACTTCTTTCTGATTACATTTCTTCAGCAGAGTCAGATATTTTGGGGTCTTTTCATTAAAGAGACAAAGATTTGTAATTTGAATTTCATCAATTGAGCATAGCATATACCGAATTTTTAACTGACCCAAGTTATCAAATATGACGCGGTGAATAACCAAGGTTTTCTAACGGTGCTGCCTTAAAGAGTCAAATTATCCACAAGAGACAAATTCTGTCAGTGGTTGTTGCTCGACTGGTTTTAATTTTGGACCCTGGATTGTGTCCACATTAATTTCAGACTTGACAACCTGCATTTTTTCGTCTTCAATTACACTGCAAACCAAACACCCAACTTTCGCTTTCACATAAGATTAAAGTTTCTTCCTCTGCCCTTCTGTTGTCTCTCTGTCTGAGTTTGGATAAGGAGGGTTAAGGAGGGCAAAGAGGGGGCCCCCCCTGTAGATGTGATTAAACCAGATGGAAAGGACAACTGGAGGAAAAATGGGGGTTGAGGAGATTGAGAGAAGGAAGAAGGGACGGACAGACCGAGAGAAAGACGACTGGATGAGGGTTGTGGCACTGCATTATGCATTGCCGATCATCATGGCCTGTTTTATGGGTTGGTGTCAGGGGTGCCACTCCTGCTTCACACTCTGTGGCAGTGGGCCTGTTGCCATGGCAGCAGCAAAGCAACTCATTAGCAAATATTACCCTCGGTCCATGGAGATAGAGAGAGAAAGAGAGCAGGGCGCTGACTTTGACGGACAGCAGACATCAAATAATAGCTTTGGTACTGACGGAAGGGGGGTCGCAGACGTATGAAGACCTCGAATGAGAAGATGGAATTGGACGCGTGCACATGAAGTGATTTTTTTAATTCATTGCTGAAGATGTTCTGTTCATTGAGATCCATCCACTTTACATTTAAAAGGACTCTTGTGCTGCCTGACTTTCATTTGAGAATATATTTTACAGTGGATATCCAGATTTTTTAATTTGGAAGAAAATTGCCTTGAAAGTATTATTCACTATAACTATTTGTGTGTGTGTGTGTGTGTGTGTGTGGAGTGTTTTATTTCCTAAACTAACAATTTAAAGGATATGACTGGCTTTATTGTATGTTTTTATTATTCTCAATAAATCTCATGAAAAGAGAGTAGAGACCTCATAATCGTATAAATAGCTGCAGACTCTTGGTCCCTCTTTGAGAATAAAGGATGCATACAAAGCTTGAAAGAGAGAAGTTCAACCCCCTCCACCCACCTGTTTTCTCACCTCCACACACCTGGCCAATGGCTGCGTGAAGAGGCGTACTTGTTGGATTGTTTCAGAAAGTTACAAAACAAATGCTATCAGCTATCTTCTCAATTGCAAAGCTGGAAAGGTGGAAGGTTGGAGGACGTCAGATACTGTTCGATGACCCGACGAGCACCTCGGTTGAAGCGTGCCGACCCCGTTAGTTTGGCCTCTTGTCGATTTCCCTGTGATTCTGAGGCCGAAGCCCATCAGCTCCAATAGAAGATTAATTTGTTAAAGATTTTTTTTCAACATTTTATGCACTGCTGAGTATTTCCAGTATCAGGATGGTGTATGTGGGATCGAGTTAAAATGGAGTAACATTGCAATAAGGAACATTTACAGTAGTGTGACTCACTGGTCTTTCAGTGTGTGATCAATAACGGAGCTCTGTGACACAGAGGAATAAGATTTAACAGGCTTTAGCTGCACAGATGATATTTGTTGGTTTTATTATTGTCATATTTTTTTTTCACACAATATTTTGCATGAATGTAAGTTCAAAGCTATTGAGGTCAACGTAATATAAATATGTATGAAGTAAACATAGTATGTATTGTTTGATGTCATCTGTCATCAGTTTTGTGTTGGCGGAGATTGACAGCAGCCTTTCACTGTTTGCAATCCAAATACATTTTCCAGGAGGGAAGATAAGAAAATTGTTGTTTTTATTTGATGCTTTTAAGCAGATTTCAAATGTCCAGAGGCCGCTGACGTCAACCAGCACAAACTGTAACCTTCAAAACTTTTACTTAAAGGAAGCAAAAGCACCAAAATTGCAGCTTTCTTCTTCCCTCTACAGACGTGATTGACAGCTCGCTCGGCCCTCCGCTCCTCTGCAGCAACGCAGCGTGGGAAGCGGCGGAGAATCTTCAATAACAGGTGATCACGGCTGAGCAAACAACATCAAACCATAACACCCGAGCGCCAGAACATCCAGAACAGCCGTCCCCTTCAGTCTCACAATCACACTTCAGTACGTACGGCTCGAAAAAAAAAAAAAAAAGCGCTTCGTCCTGGGTGTGTGATCCCTCTAATGGAAAATGGTGTATAATCGAGAAGAGAGCTGGTGAGCTAATGAAAAGGGTAGCGGGGTGACATTTTCAGAGTGACGTCTGAAGTGGGATGACATTTGCAGAGAAGAAGCCCCAAAGACAGTCTTTTAGAAAGGGCCTCTGTATATTATATGGGAGCAACACAGGACGGTGTGGAAGGAGAAGCTGATTTTAACATGACTCAGACTCTTTGTCTCCAGGTAGCATCATTTGGCTGGATAGTGTTGCACAGATGGAGGATGGTTTCCATGGTCGCTGTTAAACGTGAAAGAGTATTTTCAAAATGTCACATATTCAATTTAAGAAGAAAACTCTCACTGCACATTAATTAAAAGTCACAAATTAGTACATTTTTTTATTCTTTCCCAAGAATAAAGTTGTGTTCAGCTGATGAATATAAAATTGCCATTTTGCCTGCAGGTATGCAGGAGATGGTCTTCTGTAATGACAGCACTGCATTTGGGGGCACTTTCAAAAAATACAAACAACAATGAGATTCTGCTGAGCGACCGACATCCTCCTCACTCTTATAATTCATACACGAACATTAACTCTTAGTAAAGTGAACAATATTGAATGTTTATCATATCATATAAAGATAGGCAATGCTCTGCAGTGGAAAGCATCATACTTGGTCTCATTGTACCCCTGCATGAATATAAGTGGACGTTGCCATCCAGCGGGTGGCCAAGTAGCTAAATCAACCAATGACTGTGAAGCATGAGTGAAATATCTCATGTTAATCAGCTAATATAAGCCTAAACTAATGCCCTTTTACATTTGTGGGATTTTCTGAACAGTCAAAGGTATGTTACTATCCATTCATTTTTATGTGCATTTTCAAGCACTGAAAAATCTCAGTGGAAAAAGGACCAAAACGTCTGCTTGACTGAAGCAAAAAAAGGTGGCATACAAAAACCAAACACTATAACAGATTTTTTTAATACACCTTTAGAAAATAAAACACTCATATCATGCTGACACTGTTACACCAAGCTGTTAAAGCAGAAAGTCCAAAAAAATAAGGAATAAAAATGTGACTCACACATAAATATTTGTCAGAGGCTACTATCAGTTTTTTATTTTATTTCAGAGATGGACTAATGATAGCAGTGCAGATGTCTAAATGTGCACTCGGGCTGGCTTGCTGATGCTAATAATGGATGATTCATCGACAGAATGACGCATCTTTCTTCACTCTGTGCCGCAGAAAAGTTGGAAACAAGAAAATTAATATGACGTGTCCTCATTGATGGTGTGATATCGAGCACAAAGACCGTCTCATGTGTGAGTCTTATGACGTTCCCCTTCTCACTTAGATATAGAAAATATAATAATCTGTACTTGAAATATAAATATGTGTATCTTCATGAAATGGTGACCATGAATTCATGCACTTTTTCAACAGAGACTGAAACTCTGACCTTATGAGGGGAAAAGGTATTGAAACGCACACGCAACCACACCTTTCAGAGATAAAGGTCACACACTTTTATCATCCCTGTCCTTTACTCCAAAACCTTTATACAGGGCAACGTTTCCTGTCAGAGGTTTGACATTTCTTCTACATCAAAAACTGAATATATTCGTGCTGATCTAGCTTTTTAAAGTCATAACCAACTCGTAAGGTCACGCCAAGAGCACCTCACACTATAAAAACTTTAAGTAAAATGTCCATACGCTGACTTTTTTAATGCCTGTGTTTCGCTAACGCATCGTCAAATGTGACTAAATCGCGTGAAAGGTTCGCAGAGGAGCCCGGGCTATTTTCTCACAGAGGACATGTCCACTGGGAGGGAGTCGGGTCATTTGAGAGACTCAGATCAAGGAGGGGGACATTTCCCTGCCACATGGGGGACTTAATCAGGACTGCTTTTTGAGACTGCGATCCGTCTCGAGAGAACGGAGGATAGCGGGATTTGAACCTTTGATGTCTCTGCCAACGGACTGGCTGTGTATTTTCCTTGGCGATAAATGAGCTAATAAGCATGTAATGACACTGGCCTGACAGTCGGATGGGCGACAGATGTTTTCTTAATTCTGTATTTGCTTTAGTTGGATGGTCAAGGGTGCGGGCCAAAAACATAGTGATTGTCTGGCTGAAAGTGAAGTAGAATTTCTTCATATGGTGTAAACGCCTTATCTAGAGCAGACAAATTGAATTTTCAATGGTAAGTCATGTGCCTGAAATTCATATGATGTAAACGTGTCTTACACTTTACCGCAAGCCCCATTGTTTAGCATTTATAAGCACTTTATGGGCATTTAAAATGGTTTATAATGTACTATGATGTATTTGTAAGCATATATAAGTGTTTATTAATGTGTATAACTCATGTGGGCACTGATTAGTGGACATGACCTTTTATATAAGTTAAGTACATTAACAAACACATGATCTATTATTATAGCTGCATACAACAACAATTTCACACATTTGTTCGCACTTCTGTTTTAGGAAGATGACAAATCTGATCTTGTTCTCCTTTGATTCTCTGAATGAGCCAAAAAAAAGGCCAAAAAAGAAAAACATATGAAGAGTAACTTGCAGGTAAAAATACTTGTAATGTCCAGCTTTGGTTTCTCTAGACAAGCTGATTTAATGCTGCAGTTTTTACTATCTTCTCTGTGTGTGTGTGTGTGTGTGTGTGTGTTTGCTTGTGTGTGTGTCCACATGTTCAACGGGGATGAATCTGCAGGGTCTCAATTAGAGGCGAAAGTTTGTCTCCCCTCCACTGCGGCACTTCTTTGTTATTCAGTCTGAGAAAACAGGTGGATTTTAACATAAAATATTCCACAGTTAATTAAAAATATCACAGTTTGTGTCACGTGTATAATTTTCCGCCCATCGGTGCACAGTGGCACAGCTGGTGGTTTTTCTCGAGCCTACAAAATGCAAACAGCGTCCCTCCGAGCATTTCAAAGCTCTCCTTCATACGCGGTCAACTTTTCAGCCGTCACAAGTCTTTTCTCGAACAATCAATGCATTGTCACATGTCTTCCCATCGATAACTTGACATCAGGCTCGTGTTATTGCTTCTGCGGGAACCGACAACATGACATTTACTTTGAACGATGACACTTAATGGTTTATGTCTCCCCGTGCTGTTTTGATGGATGAGACACGTGCTGCCGTCTCCAGCTCTGCGGTCGAAGCATCTCGTAAGCCATGAAGGTTTTAAAAGACTCTTGCCATTAACATAACTCTGCTGTGTTTGTGCCAGCTTCCCACTACTTTAATTAGTAGTTATGTTTTAATCTTTCTGCATAAAGACAGGGGTTGATGGTGTCTGCTCAGTTGTATTCTGGGGTGGAAATTAGTAAAACCCTCTAAGTCTTAGATTAGACTTTCTCTCCTTCATGATTTGATTTGTCTACTTGTCACTCCGACACATAGAAACATGAAAACTGTCCATGAAAGCATGTGTTAACATACATGCACACATACAGCATCTTCTGAGCGTCATGTCTTTGTCCTTGCCATGTTATTTGCAGCAGTTTTTTTCCCTCTTCCTTCTGTCTTTTTCTTCACTTCCCTGCATACTTTGTCCCTGTCTTCCATGCTCTCCTTCACTTCGTCTTTCGCTGCCACTCACTCGCTGTCTGTCTTTTTTCACCCCCTTCTATCTCTCTCTCCACTGACAGTAAAACCATTTCAAGGTCCTCTGGTCTTCAGACACCAGCTTCAGCTGTCATGTCAGAAGCTTCGGGGTAGAGAGGAATGGATCTTGTTTGCTGCCGACTGAAAGACAAAGCTGTATGGACACATACACGCACGTCTGGACACGCATGCTGTTGACATACAGGTAGATGTGTATATAGATACATGTGGGCCAAAATGTAGATAAATATACAAACACTATATATTTCCAACCTGTGTAGCACTTGGGAATACTTTGATGCTCACAATGATGCTCATAATGATGCTCATAATCATGCCCACAAATACACATTCGTAAGTAATATAATGGTTTTAACAAGCAGAAATTTGTGTCTTTTTAATGTCAATAAACAGGAAAAATGTCCACATTAGTTAACAGTTGGTTTCTTTCAAACTACAGAAAGTACTGTCATGTTCTTCTTGTACAAGCACTTTTATTAGCCATGCAATTTTTTTATTTTTTGGTTCTCTAAAGCAACCTGCCTTTCCAGAAATGATGTTCCTGTTACTTTGCATGAGCTGCGTACTTGACTCTGGACTACTGAATAGTGAATATGGTCACTGTGGCCCCAAAGCAAAATGGAAAGTTTATGGAGAACCACATTATAAGGTATTTCTTCATGTACAGTACAGTAATTTTTTACGTAAAGTACATTTTGTGAAAGTAGCATGAAGTGTCATCAAAGTGCGTTGCGTCCCAAGTGTTGCAAATTAATATGCTAATGATATGGTAATTATATTATAATCATTACCAGTTCATTTTCTTCATTTTGTTGCAAGAAAATTCATTACATGGCACATAAAGTGATACTCGGCGCCCTGAGGTGCATTTTGTGCACATAATGCATTCCGTGCTATGAAATATACATTTTGTGTTCGGGAAATTTTGTACAGGAAGTGCAGCATGACACGTTCTGTGCTTTATATTAAAGCAGCTTGGCTCGATCTGAGGAGGGCAGCAGGAAAATAATCACTTTATAGATGAAGGATGATGTGCATGATGAAGAGTTAGTGCTCCATTTGTTTACACATCGCTCACTTCAGTTCGGCGCTCATCATCGCGTCTTCAGACAAAGAGTCTCTGTTGTTTTCATGGGTTTTCCCCTGACAAGTTAGATATCTTCATGGTATTCGGGTTTTTCTGTCATTTCCTTGAACCGGTTCTTTATCATTATGTTTCCAATTAGGTCTTTCCAGAGCCAGGGGCTTCTTTACATTAAGAGTGAAAACAACTAAGCATCCATACATTGTTGTTAATGTTGGACTTTGCCCTACAAATAAGCTCTTTTCTTACATTATTAGACACAGCATATTTCTCTGTCTGCAGCCTCTTCCACAGACACTGTCATGTGGTGAACATTGACATGATGATTGTATTGTTTATCGTCGTTTTCTGTGTTTTGCCCCTCAGTCTGTTCTTACGACTTTCTGTGAATCGATGTGACCCAGTTTATTTAAAGGGGTCAATTCAGTTTCTTTAGTCATAAATATATTTTAGTGTCAATGATATATAAAATATATACTATATATTTTCTAAATACTGTAAAAAATTAGACAATTTGATGAGTATATTGACACATTTAATCATTTTTTTTACTTAAACCACACTGAAGGTAACACTAACTCTACAAATCCCATGTTTTTGGGAGTGTTTGTATCCGTGTAACACTTAATCAATTTGTTTTGGTTTATTATCACTATATGTATTAGTTATTACAACATACAACCTGTGGCTACATAATGATAAATTCAGTGTTAGGCTGCCAAAATGAATGAATGTATGTACATGTCTCCACTCTGAAGGTGTTCCTCTTTCCAAAAAGGTCTAAACCAGTTCGGCGTAGATGGAGAACAATATATACGTTCATACATCCTCAACACTATGTAATGTGTTTGCCGCTGTGACTCCTTAAACCTTGTGGGTAAACAAGCTTTTAGAAATCAAAAATAACACAGTAGTTCAAAATATGTTCTTCTCCAAATTAACTCTGATGAATTCTTACCATCCTCGTCTGTTCTATCTCGACTGTTGATGTGCATTGTGTGGCAAGAAAATTTTGGCTTGGAGGTGCATTTCTAGGCACATTGTGTTACAGAGGCTGCACTGTCAGTGAGGATTACCGTATTTTATGGTAGGAGTCCCCCCCTGGGATGTCATTACTTTAAACCCTCCTGCAATACATCAATTTCTAATTAACATTTGCATACTAGATCGTCGGGGGGTGCCTGGGAGGGAGGGGAGTGGGGTTGCCGAGGACTCACATGCGTATGTTTATGCTAATTAATTGAAATAAAATGAGTTTGGAGCTTAAGATGGGGCGAGGCAATGGGATGCTTCAACACCCAATGGGAGGGGCGGGTTGGATGCTCGGGTGCTCTCAGCGACACCTGACGCATCCAAAAACACCCGTCAGGATGGAGACCAGAACTCAGGAGCGGATGGAGTAAGCAGGATGTGTTTCTGTGTCGGAAGTGTATGTTCGGTTATGTCCCAGCTAGCATACACCTGTGGGCCATATGTAGGCCATTACTTGTTGTCAAAGCTCATTTACAGCAGTAACAACATTCAATATGCAAGCAGGTGGTTTTTGGGTGAGTCTCGTCTTGACTATAAGAAACAAACTGGTTTCAGGGTGAGTGGGGCAGATTTGAAGCATGCAGGAGGAAACATACAACCTCTCATTTCACATGTGCCATATGTACTTACAGATACAGTATGTAAACACTTGAAATGGTGATTATGCCTCAGTGGCTGTTCGGTGTTTTGATGTTGGCTATTATAACAAGGTCTCATTGTTTCAGCGTTAAATTAACATTATTTTATTTTGAGGTGGGAAATATGTTTGATGTTTTAATCCTCATTTATTTATTTGTTTGTTGAATCATGTTTGTTTGATTTCAGTGGCTCAGATGCAGGTAGACTGAACTGTACTTTGAACCTGTTGGCGTGAAACAAGGATGATTGACAGCGCATTGAATCCGTGTTCACGATGTCTAAAGCATTTATCTGCACAGTTTGGCTGGACTGAGAGTATCTAGCCAACATGAACTGTAGGTTTCTAACATATTGGGATAATTTAGTTTAATTCAATTCATAAAACAAATCTTAGAAGTCAAAGGTTATGACCACGGCTCATATGCATGGAAGATAACTGAAAAATTTTGGCTTTGTGTTTTCATGTTTGGTTAACTTTAAACTAACATTGGGTTCAAATTTATTTTTATTCAATTTCCTTTGCCTTTTCAAATTTGGAAAAAAGTTTAATAAAAAAAACCCTCAGAAAACCACATCAGCCAACCATCAGACCATCAGTCTTTCTTTCAACCTTTCAAGTTCATCTGTTTGACACAGATTCATCAAACGGCAGAAATTCAATACAATGAAAACATTTTCAGCTTTATTCACGCCAACATTTTCAGGGACTTCTGAGAAAATATTTTTCCCTTTAACTTCTCGATGTTCCACTTTTCATATCAGCTTCTCCTTTATTTTTTTTCTGTGAACACAGACACCTCCATCGTAGCGGCTGTGTGCCAGATCGCCAGTTGACATCTGATTTTTATTAAAAGGCCACTATCAGCTTAGTATATCAACATACCTTAGAGTGAGTGTGTGTGCGGGCTTTCTGTATGTGATGGTGTGTGTGTGTTTGTGTCCTTGAGATGTCTTCGCTGGTGGGAGTGAGGATGGTGACTCATATCTAGACTCATCAGCCTATTAGTTTTGAGATGTTTCCACAATTTAACTTTTGCAACTAAAAGCTTTTTGCAATGTTTTGTCAGTTTATCAATTAAAATCACTCTTTCCTCTTTCTCAAAGCAAGTGCCTCCTCTGAGGAATGTCATCCTAGTACATTTAGATGATCAAAGAATAGGGTACAATTTCAAAATTTGGGAAAGACACATCATTACACTGTTAGCTGTGATGCAAACAGTGCTATCTGAGATATTATATGTGACATACAGAGAATTGAACAAACTGTTGTCCCTTTGGGCGAGTCACCGCAATTTAGGAGATGCCGAAGCATTTATGCATCATTCCACAAATTTTCATTAAAATCCAATCAACAGCAGTCAACTGATAAACAGACAGACTGAGGCTGTCCATAATCCCCTCCCTCATTTTCATCTCAAAAACAATTGTCCACCAGTGCAGCAAGATAATTCAACTGATATTATCTTGAAATAAACTTGTAGGATTGGATGTATGGCATCAGTACAATCTGCTGTGTACATTCAGTAATGGTTATGCACAAGGCGATGGATGTATCTGAGCTTACGTGTGTGTGTGTGTGTGTGTGAGATGATGCTCAGAGGAGACGACAAGATAAGTTGAGGTGTCATGACTTTGCTCCGAGCTAAAGGTCTGCTCAGACGGATGCATGACGTCTTCCTCAAGTGTCGCCTCATCTGAGTGTAAATTAGAGTTCGGAGCGGATGATAAATTTCTACTTTGTATGCAGATGCACTAATACTAAATCAAGAATTGCACTCAGGGCAAGCGAATTATGATGCTGTTTGGCTTATGAAGCAAAGAGTTGCAAAAACAACCCAACTCCTCCTCAACGAGCAGCGGTACAGCCACACAGGGGTGTGAAACAGCAAGCTATTTTTGAATAAATCGTTACCAGGAGACAACATAAGGTGCGAGCACACCTACTACGAGTTCCCATTGGTCCAAATTGTTTGGTAGATTTGACTTGTTACTTGTTGTTTTGTGTTTTCTTAGCCTCAAACAAACCAAGTACAATACTACACATGCAAAGTCACACAGGCTCAAGTGGGCAGTAAACAGATTTTTTGGTTAGAAGTCATCCTTCAAGATTTTAGATGTGTACAGGCTTTGGGGTATTTCACTATTTTTAAAGCTACAAAAATAAATGTTCTATCAAAGGGACTTTATGTAACAGGTGTTAAGCATTTTATTATTGCTTTTTAATTGTTTTTTCTTGTTGCCAATGTGCGAACAGATTGTAATATAACATAAAAGCTGAGACCTTCTGTGACTTTCTCAGTTTACTGTAACACCCTGTAGACTGATTTCCTTTCCTTTCTGCAGCTCAACGACAGCATTAACCGTGTGCAACCTTAGCTTGTTAGCTCTATGACGCTCCCCTCAGCCCTGCAGAGTGTTTTAGCAGATTTAAGCTTGTTGATTTGACTTTAAAGTTAGATTTTTACATCTCTCGTCAACCTCGATTCCGACTTAGGAGTCAGAAACCGAGGTTGGTGGAGACCAAAACAGAATTAATGAACGCGGAGTGAAGATTAGACGGCCGAAAACAAGTCTCCAAACAAATGAAAATGTTGCTCCATATCTGCTGAGTGGGTAAATAAACTGTTTTCACTGCCCCTAAATGGCCAGAAAAATCAATAAATGCTGCTCTGGAGTGTAATCACCTTCCAACTAAACGCACATACTCATAACTCTGAATGTCATTGCTCTTTCTCCCGGCCAAACACGGCAAACAAGATTCACTCATAATGACTACTGTAACTCCAAATATTTTCTTTTACTATGAATTAGTAAGGACATCTGTGGTCACAAATGATATGCCAGAGTTTTTTGGCAACTCTCTGTGTGATTAAAACAGCACTCTTGGGGAATTTCTTGGGCATTGTTAAGGCATCACAATGACTCCAAAGTTGCCCCAAGTGTCACAGACCTCAAGCTGCTGCATACTATCAATCATTTTAACAAGGCAATGGGGTCGAGATATTAACATCATTATTTGGCCATGATTGTCAGCTCACCGTGTTTAAGGTCACGTTAAACAAACGCAATAAAACCACAAGAATAGTCTGACATTTGGCACAGAGATATATCACCATCCCCTCGTTTCACTGCACAAACGCACGCAGTTCAAGGACAACAGGACCTTTAATAATGCTCCCAAAAAATGATTCACCCCCTTGTACTGAGATGAATCTACCCTCCCTTTGGGATGAAATTACATGTTGTGTGTCAAGCTGAGGCAGAGTAATACGCTCTGATTATCAAGCAATGCGCCGAATCTTCGGCTATCTCCAAGGAATGCTAATCACTCTTCTATTGGATTTTTCTGTGACGCCTGCCATTAATCCTCACCGCAGTCTTGTGTGATGAAACTGCCGCACTCTTTTGAACGTAATTAACTCCCATGATCGCTTTTGAACCTCGCTGCATTGAGTGCTCTGATCGAGAGAAATTACACCAGGCTATTGCAAGTATTTAATGGACCCACGAGTGTCAATTAATGTAGAGAAGCTTTTCATTGCGCTTTCTTTTCATGTCCACTAGCCCAGGTTTTATTAAAAAGCACTTATCCCGAGCCTCTGCTTTTGAAATGAACAGCCTTCCAAGGCTTTACAATAACCCACGCCCTGTTGTGATTAGCCTGAGGGTGCTAGACCTCCATCACTGTGACTTTAGACCCGACTCTGCTTTGTTGGTTTGGTTTGACTTTACTGCGTCAGGCAAGGATTTTGTAAATGAGAACAGGTAGCATGTTTCTATCAAATTAGATATAGTTGATATTCTGGCCTTGAACAAAGATGGATTAGAGAGAAAAACTAAATTTTTTACATTTCCCAAATGTCTTTCCATACTTAACTGTTTTAAAGTCAGTGTTTTCAAAAACTTCTACATCTGACTTTATACTTCATTTATATATTAGTTTGCATAATTCCCCAGTAAAGCAGTTAATGGTGTGTTTATAGTGGGTTTTTCTCCAACTTCTTGAAGCTTTACAGGTAAATGAGATTTGACTGGAGCCCACTGATGACCGAAGAGTTAAGGTGATGACCACAAACACAATCATCCACAGCATTGTTGAACTTCGGCTCCAAATGTCCTCTTGACCCTTCCCTTGACCTTCCCTGGCAATGAGCAGCTGTAAAATAACTTGACTGTGGAAAGAGACTCCTTGTACCTAAACAGCCATTTGTCATTTGAAAAAGCATGTCAAGCTTTTTCTGACTTTTTATTCTTGAAGACTGTAAGATGCATTTGACGTCATAGAGAGGCTGCTAAGCAGACCGTCTAAGTTGAGACTAGCTTGTCACATAACAGATCTTCTGTCCCTGTGAGTAAGATTTCTTTTAAATTTAGGTATCGAAACCTCCATAGTAATAATTACTTTAGATTAAACTTAGCTTTGAATGTTAAGTGAATCATAGTCTGTCTAGAAAAATGGAAGTGAAGTGATCATTTTGTACATTCACCATAACTTCCTCCCTGTAACTTTTGGCTGAGCTACAAGAATGTCCCATGATTTCCTGCTTTGGTATTGAACATAAACATTGTTTTTTTTTTTTTTTAACTAAAACACCTAATGTTCTTGTATTTCTGAATATTCTTGTACATGTGAAGTGCCTTCACTATCAATAATGACTTGGGTAAAGGGAAGAACAAGGTTTTCGTCCAACAGGTTCGCTCATTAACCTCTGAATGTAGTGAACCGTAGTCACGTCTTCAAACGCGCTGCTCACATACCGTCTGTTTTTATTTATGACTGCGGTGATAAGCCCCTGACATCACATCATCTGGCTGAACAATTACTCCCACAATACTCAGGGGAACCATGAGATTATGTCCCCACCCCCCCATCACCACCCACCATGAGCACAGCAGCACACAGTTCTCTAATTCAGTGTCTCCAAGGTGCAGAAAACGCAGCATGGCAACAGATTGTGCTAAATGACAGGTTGGTGGATGCTGACTTTGGGGAAAAATGTGTTTTTTTTTTCCGGTTATTAGAAAGGCTTACACTGCCAATCGCGTGCAATGTTTGATTGAGTCCAAAACAAAGCACAGGGCCCTTTATTGGAATCGATTTGGTTTGTCTCAGGTCTGTATAGTTACATCACTTCTGGGACATTACCCCGGATAACCACACTGTTGCTCACCATGCAGTTCTGAGCAATTAGGGGTGAAAGTGTTAATTAAGGTCTTGCTCGAAAACCCGCTCAAAGGCAGCTGTCAGTTGAGTCGAGAGTGTTACAGCTGCACTTTTCCAGCCCGGTTTTCTTTGTTGCCAGGTACCTGCAGTCCTTTGGATGCAGATCCTTGTTTTCTTACCTCCAGGCTAATGCAGCTCTCACTCAGTATAACCACAGTGTTTGTTAGCTGCACAGGCGAAAGACTCCAAAACAACATCAGCCAATAGCGACTGTATTTTTAGGGATGTGAGATTTTAAAATGTGCTTCAATATTTGAGTAACCAACTGAGTAACTACACTAAAAATGTTGTCTATCAATATCAGATATATAATTTTTATCTTTTAATGCTAACAAAATATATATTTCACTATTAGTCTCATAATTTTTTAGAAATCTTATTTATGTGTGCTTTTTTTTAACAGAAAATACACCCTCAAACTGAATTGACACTGAGGTAATCCAGTGATTCTGCCATCAGGAGAGGTCAATAAGATTTATGAATTTAATGGATGCTCAGCAGGTAGATCGGGTCACTCACTAATGACAGGATTGGTGGTTTGATCCACAGCTCCTCCTGTCCACATGTCAAAGTGTCCTTAGGCAAGACACTGGACCTCAAATTACTCCTGATGGTTAGGCCGGGAACTCAAATGATAGCTCAGTGAGTGTGTGTGTGAATGGGTGAGGTAAACTGTCCAGAGTTTTGGATAAAAGCACTATATAAATGTCACCTTTTACTACGCTGAATATTGTTCCAAACCTGACAAAGAAAATCTGTGTTTAAGTTTGTGGTGCTGCTCAGAGGAGAGTGTGTATGTGATGGTACTTGGAGTCAGATTTATCATTGAGCAATTTGGATTAACGGACATTTACTTTTGGAGCTCCTGATATGGACAGATGCATTCAAGGTGTTTGATGTGGTGAGGAGGTGTCAGAGGAACAGGACCAGCAAGTGTTTCACAGATAATTGTTAAATACTCACAGAGTCAGTCTTCCGGAGTTTGCCCAGCCTCTAATCAAAAAGCGTGGTGGGCATCCAGAGTAATTGATGCATAGCTAATGACTTGGTGATTAATAGCCTGGCACTCGCATAAATGCGGCTGATCCAAAGATGAGAAAAGGGAGTGGGCTGAAGACAAAGACCCCGCAATGTTCTGTGACGTGTTCAAGGCCACCGAACACTGTCGCGCCATCGCTCGTATAAAAGCCATCTAATTAGAGAAGAAAAGCTCACTGCTGGGTGTGTTAATATGTGACGGGTGTTAATTAGGTTTGTCCAGGCATATGGAGATTTGCTCTCTGGATTAGCATGGCTGTGAATGACGACAAAACGAGGGGAGGGATGGTTAGTTTAGTTTGCTGGGTCTCATTGGCTACAGGGCCTCTCTGATGTACGCGGCCATCATCTGATCTCTGCGTGGTGTTTGGGTGAATAAGAATCTGCGAAGAGTCCTTTGGGTTTTGTAAAGGTCACATTTTTGTTCCTCTTGACAGTGAGGTGACTGATTTCACCCCCCGCTCAACAAGTGCCAGCCAAGAGAAGAAAAGACACTAATTACCGACATCCTGTTAGCACTAATAACCTTCTCATTCAAATGAGGGTCAACGTTTCCTCATCTGTATGCAAGCTGCACTAAAGCAGCCATTAAATACCAAGATTTTTCCTCGGCCAGGTCACGAGAGCTGATAGATGAAATCTGCGGCTGCATCTGAGGATCCCCCTGATGTGAGCCACAGCAGTACGTATGATGCCATTATCCCACGCTGTGTGCCTCGCTAAGACAGATGGTCTTGGGGGACTGGCGAAGCGTCACCGTCGGCCTCCCTCCTCTCCCCAAAGAAGCCATTGGTGGATCCAGCACTGTACTGGGCTAATATTAGCCACAGACAAGGACACCTGCAGAGCGAGGACATTTGGCATCAACCCGAGATATAGGGAAACTTCAGTCCAGCTATATATAGCCCGCAGAAATGAAAGGAGGAAGGTCTGCGTGCTGTGATGTTCTCTGTCACTTGTTTCTCTGCTTTGAAAAATGTGTCTCTGGGATTTTTGAGTCCAGCCTACTTTAACCCTGTGATGTCTGTGGAGGATTTTTTTTTGTCACACCTGCACAATTTCTGTGTTTCGTTTTCACAGATTTATATTTTGCACAAACTAAATGAGATGGAAACATGTTATTGACACACATTTCAGGATACCGATTAATGTTTTTTATGCTGAACCCATGATTGAATTACACATTTTTCTAACTACCAATGTGTGATGATTGGGTGATGGATGTTCCCCTTTAAAATCACACTCAGGACAAGGGCTAACATCCCCATGTTGGCAAATATCCACCCCCTAAGCTGTTTGTGGCTTGTTTCAGATGCAGTCTGCCGTGAGAGGCATACACGCTATTCATCAAACAGGTACACCAGGCTGGAAACACAGTTAGCCTGTCATCTGACGCGTACCTAGCATATAATCAGTGAAGTGCTCCTCTCTCCCTCATGCATATTCATGTGAGGCAGGATTGAGGAAATGATGGGAGGAGATATGAAAAGTGGCTGTCAGTTTGGTTAAAAAACATTGTCTGCCAAGAGCAGGTGCACATTTGTACCTTATTAAAAAAAACAGATCATGGTGGGAAAAAGCGAACTTGGCTAACCTGTGTTTGTTGGAAACTAAATGACAGCAGACAGCAGGGTGTTGTAAAAATGAATACTGAAGCCATCTGACAAAAATGGGTGAACAGAAATATGAAGCTGTGTAGCCTTTAACCAGACATTTTCCTTGATATTCACTGTTTGTTTTTAAAGATATAAAAAAAAAATAGTGAATCATAAGACCTATCCTATCCATGTACAGCCTCTATTTTGGTTTTTGCTTGCACACTAATTAAAGGCAATAAATGCATGAAAATATAAAAGCAAAATAGATATTGCTCTGTTTTGGTGTCAAGTGGCCAGAGACAGAACTTTCTAGTAGCTGTGAGCTTTACTATTTCAGCATCTTGGGTGATATGAAATTTTAATTTGCTGCACATCCCTGTGATTTTGAAGCATTTATTGCCCATTATGAGTAGGTGGTACAAAGTGGATCTGCACAGCAGGTTAAGATGACAAACCTCTCTCCCTGAGGAGGCCAGCAGCAAGAGAAGAGCAAATTTCCCAGAAGGGAGCTCTTATGCGTCACATTATTGCTTTCTTTTTTTTTTTAACTTATTTTTCCAAGTATTAACACTAACTCTACTTTGAAGTGATTGACTCATGTGAAAAGACACAATCAACAGGATGTACAATAATCCCAGTATAGTATTCCATTAAAATAGTGTCAAGATGTTTATTAAAAGCTGTTTGTCTGATAATTACACAGTCCGGGGCAGCTCACAAGTGCATGCCCTTACATGCTTCCTATTTAAATTTCCCTGCAGTTCAGCGGGTGCAGCCTGAGAATAACGCGATGGATCGGGGACTTGTTGCACTACTGTAAATATGCTTTCAGTGCGCCTTGGATCGAGCATTCACCTAACAGCATATCATTATGTATTTTGCATATTTAGAAGATTTAAGCCAAGCATTTCAGTGTATTTTGGTTTCATGAATATTTTATTAATTTGGTCTGGATATCCACTTGCAGCTGGAAGACTTTGCTCCATAAACTAACGTTAATCAACTGCATTAAAAATATCCAGCAATGAAACTTTTGAATTATTAAAATACTCAATCCATGAATGACATTTCACACAATGAAAGAAATGTGTCAAATTATACAAAAACAATCCTTCTTAATCTTAATCTTAATCAATCTTATGAGCCACTATGCTAGTAATTTCTTATTTTGCTGTGCTCGTGATGTTTCTGGGTGTTAGTCTTTGGAAAATGGTTTTCAGCCTCCAGCCAATAACAGGGTGCAGGCTGCGAGTGCAGGGCCAATGTGGAGACCAGGTGAAAGATCATTAGCATGTGATGCCTCCAGAAGCACAACCAAGAAATCTTAATCATTCTGCATTAAAAGTACTTCAGAATGATAAAAAAAAAACCCCTCCTGAACTGGGAAAAAAAAAAATCACATGCCTTCGAAGTGAAAAGATCTCCACTTGTCAGCTGTAATCAGCAGTTTGTGATCGCATCAAATGCTTCACCCACATGCAATTATGATACTTGATATTTCCTTCATCTTGTTTTCTCTCTTGCAGCGTTTGTAGAGCCTGTCAGTCTTTGATTTTCTTTTCCTTGAGTGTGTGATTTATGTGTGGGTGTGTGCGTCCTTACACATTACCAACACACCTGAGGGTGTGCATATGCAGGTTGAGAACGTGTTTACCCTCGTTGTCAACATGATTTAGGACGTGTGTGACTGAGTAATGGGCGAGGATTAAGACTTGGGTTTAAAATGAAACTAATATTAAATCTACGTTGACATTTCGGTAAGAGATAAGGTTAGAAATGTAATGTTGAACAAGCGCAAAATAAAAATCAGTTTTTTTATTGAGGACAGCTTCAACTGCAGTCAAACAAAGAGGAGAGTACTAAAATCAAGATATAAGCGATTCATCTGTTAAAGGAACACTCTCTTGGAAACATATGTTTTAATTATCCAACATTCACCGTGTGGCTCTAAAAAGGTTGATTTACAGTGGACTCAAATGCATGAACATATGTGTGAAATAAAAGAGACGTCCATGTTCCTAGAAATACCAATACATCAACAAACTGTGGCTTAATATAGCTTCTTATTTCACTGGCCAGGTTTGCTATTTTGGTCAAACGGAAGCTATATTTGACCGCATTTATGGCACATCTGACACACGGTAAAAATATATGAAGGGAAGCTATGAAGCTGCACACCTTTCAACATAAAAATGGTGAGTTATGAGACAGGAAAGAGCTCCGACGTGCAACTTCCCCCTAAAAATATCGGATCTACTGCTGAGCTCCGCTGAAGTCGGACTGATGTTTGCTAACTTTCGTTGTCCTTCGTCAAGGTTGCAGATATTTAAGTCCTGAGGAGGGCTGAGGTTTTTGCAGGTGCCTGAGTTCACTGAGGGGGAATAAGTCATGTTTATGAAGTGACATTTCTCCCTGTCTCTGTATGAAGTGGTGCCTTAAAATAATAGTATAAAGAGTGTAATAAACCATGCGTGCTCTTTGCATTGTGCTTGTTCTCGTCACCTCCCTGCTTGGCTTCGTGGAGCTCCGGCCTGCATGCAATCTTAACCACACACTCCTACACACACACACACACACACACACACACACCGTCTGCTCACCGGCTGCTATCATCTGCTGGCATGGACACACACCAGCTCGTGCCCTTCGGGGGGTTGGATAGAGGCTCTCGCGGGTGGGAGGGCAGGTTTTTTTTTCTGGCAGGCCCCCGCGCTCTTCACCCCGTACACTGGGCTGTCTGTCTCAAACTCCCCTCCTGTCAACTCAAGGACTCCTATCAAGTGTCTGTCACTATCGCTCTCTGTCTGTCTCCGCAGATAGCTAGCAGATGTCCAAGTCGGAGCCGGTGAGTGGCATGCCATCGCGGCGAGGGTGGGTGGGATTATGCGGCGTGTAACAGGATTACAAGTGAAATGCTAGCTGTTGTGTGCTGCTGCTGGTGTGGGGAAAAAAAAAACACACACACAGTATCTTACTCGGATTACAAGTAGTGTTGAGAGCACGTCACCGCCTCTACATGCACCGCGCTTTTCAGAAAGTTCGGCTGAAGCATTTTTAAAGAGGGCTGTATTTTCTCCCCTATGAGAGGATGTGCGCAGTTCACTTATCCCTTCGTGGTGGTCTTTAGTGATGTACAGATTTTAATGCTTTTTTTTTTTTCTGATTTGGAGTGTGGGAACCTCGCCCCGATTCAGGATGTCATTGTAATACCATCCTGGATTGATGTTTCACACAGAATCTAACAGTGGAATAATTAGCAGTGTGACAGACAGCTCCAAGATGAGTCAAATCTCCATTTCCTCATTTCTTTTTCCTGTCAATCCTCCAATTTCCCCCCTTTTTTAAAGTGTTTTCAGCATTCCTCGTGTAATTCGGTTCCAGATATCAGAGGAGGAATTGCAGTCCAGTCATTCATAAAACTCCTGAAAGAACGATGACAACATAAACTTGATAATATGAAGGGACGGCCTCCTTGGTGACTTATGGAGAGACAGAAATTATAGCATGCCAGTTAGTGTAAAGTTCAAAAACCGGGTGAAAAACAGCTGCTTTCCCATCCTGGAATATCTGGAGAAGACAGGGAATCAGACTGTTGTGTTGGCGTGACGAGTGCAGTCGGTAGACGTGTCAAAGTTTAAACAAAACACAACAGCATTATCTCCTATTTATTCTCCTTTTTTTAAACCACAAAAATAAGTGCAGTTCCTGGTAAAGCTGTGTTTTTGCACCATGATGTCAGTATTGATTGTTCACATAAGACAATGGGGAGCAGTGATGCCCTCAAACACATCAGTTTTCCTCCCTCTCTGTTATTTCAGCACCGTCTCTCCAAAATGAAGTGGCACCAGCTAAACAAAAGAGAAATAAAACGTATGATTACACGTTCAGTTATTTGGATTTTATCTACCCCAAACAAAATTATACATGTGCATCTCAAAATGGATTATTGTTAACCTTTTAGTTTTGGTGTTTTATTCTTTTTGAACATTTTTTATATATAATTTGAGACCCAAACAAAAGATTTTTTTGCTTGAGAGAAATTCTCTTCAATGGTTCACACTTTTGTTCTCTCAAGACAAAGAATTATCACACATTAGCTCAGATTTTAGGGGGAAAGGATGGAGTTTGGGATAAACTTTTAGGAGTGGAAAACATGTTATTTAGCAGTGGTAATAGCTGCTGGGGGGAAGTGAAGACGCTGCGGTTAAGAAGTTGCTCTTTTTTTTGTCTATATTTGTTATTCATGGGGAGAAGTAGAAATGCATGTACCACCAAATATTAAGAACAGGCGACACGTGTGACAGCAGGGATATTCTCTACACGTTTGTTCACTTTGTGCTTACTGAGCATTTATACAGTTTCCTGCGTTATCAGTCACTACGCTCTGGAACAACACTCTCTAGATAATAGCGAAGATGTAGAAACTAAATGTTATGTCACTGTTATCTCTTGAGCAGAAGCTTTTCTTTCTCAGGTTTTGACATTCACGCTTTTTTAATTTTTTTTTTTTATTATTATTATGTTGATAATCCTCATGAAACCTATAATTACGCATTGAATGGATCTTCACCCCACCAGGGAAATCAATTAAATCTCAAAGGCTTTTTGTTTAATTTATGAGATGGGATTTTAATTCCACTGGCTAATGAAAACTAATGAAAACTTCCATTCAAATTTCAGTCATAGATCAGCATATCAATAGCGCCGATACGAGGCATTTTAGCCGGCTTAATTTGGAGCACGTGTATCTGTTGTTTGCACGCCAGAGATCCCTTATCAAATGGCACTATCCAGCTTGTCTTCTTGCACCGTCATTTACATTTTAGGCCTCTGGTTCATAAACTCGCTGTGAATATGTGAGGCGGTAGATCCGGAGCTGTCGATGGGCACGTTTGTGGTTGCAGAGTTTGAACTGCCGGGTCTCGGGGCTGCCCTCCAACCTCAAAACCAACCTTCAACAGAGCGTATTTCAAAGCAGCCGAATGATCTTCAACACTTTCAGCGTAATTTATGGGTCAGCGTTGCCAAGTCACGGTTTATTAATCCTGAGACTCGATGCGGGGCATGGCCAGTGACTGGGGCGAGCTGAATAAAACGGTGAATGGACTCCCCTCGCTTGTTGCAGGTGGAAGTGAATTCTAATCGGGCCGCGGCGCTCCTCGGCTTACTAATAAACCCGCTCAGAGTGCAGGACGAAGGCTCGGGAACGTCCCTGCCCGCTACCGTGAGCGGCGAGCAAAGAGCAGGATCAAGGCCAAAGTCTGAAACCGGACTCGGAGGTTCTGACCTTGAGGCTACAAAGCCTCCAAGAGGACTCGCTGAGAATAGTAATGCTAACCAGGCTGTGTGTGTGTGTGTGTGTGTGTCTCCTGCTACTACTCCTGCTGCCTCATCCACTCAAAAAGCTCAACATCCTCTAAGTACACCTTTTAACCGAAGCAAAACGGGAAAATGATACGCCGTCTAATATGCTGATTATTCAGACATACTGTAACTTAAAAGAAACCAGTCTGAAGGGCATTGTGGCTTTCATAGGACTGGAAACAATAGAGAGCTGACAGAAAGCGGCGAAGAGATAAAGGGGAAGACGTGCAACAAATATCCCTGTCTGAGTTTGTATGAGAGTATGTGGCGATTACACGGTCTGCATCTCAAACACGACGGTGGCCCAAGAAACTGATTTCATGGTGAATATTTTATGTGAAAGTGTCCCAAATAAGTTCATATTAGCTGTTGCAGTTTGTTGGGGCTCTAACACGTCAGATATAGGAACTGAAATAACTCGCAAATTGTTCGAGGTGTCAGCGTAATCGCTTGTCGGACAATCAAACAGCATCTGAGGCAACTAATCTGGGGTGGGAGGGGCTGTGTCCAATAATTTTTGTAATTTCTGATCCTTCGAGGACACACAGAGATGGTGGTCAGATACACGGGCTAGTTTGTTTTGAGCATATGTACACCTTCATATACTTACTGTGTAATATAACATTACATGTAAAAGTCTAAATTAATAGGCTTGCTGGTTATTATCAATACATAAGCAGCATTTTAATGTTGTAAAAGGTTGTGAAGGAGCTATTGTAATTATTTTATGCACTGCTGGACAGTTTACCCAGCAGCAATGTGTGTCATTTCATAAGCTGATCTCAGATTTAAAAAGTAAAATTTTCACCTGCAAATTAACGGAGAGCTTCAGTGTGGCTGTCGGATAAATTCAGACGAGTAAAAAGTGCCATTATTTCCCCCCTAAAATATGGTGGAGAAGAAAGTGAAAATATCCAAGTGAAAAAGTATTATCTGCTGGGTTTAAGGCCACATAAATAAACATGACCATCTAAGCTAACATGCAAAAAAAAGAAAACAACAACATGACAGCTCAAAGTTACTGTCAGGTCCATATTCATCTCCGTCTCGTCTCTCAGCACATCAGAGCTCAGCTGTCAGTCTGCTGTCAGACGGCATTGTTTTTACCGTGGAGCGCTTTGTGCAACGGGGGCGAAAACGGTCTGCAAGCCAACAGCGTGGCAGACAGAAAGCAGTTCTGTAGCATTTATTTCAATTACGCCATCTTCCAGTCTACTAGTAAATAAAAGATGAGATGTTAAAACCCACCTGAATGGCACTTCTAAATATGAATGCATGTTTTTTCCACATATTTCCACCACATTTCCACATCCTGCAAGCGTGAAACAGTATTTAGGGAGTTTCCAGCACACAATGTATGTATTTATGAGGGATGCTCTAAATACAGTCTGTATTTCACAACACCTTCAGCTTTTCTCATGGAAAATCAGACCTTTTTTTTTATACTTACACCACAAAAACAAATTCATCAGCGCCCGGTCTCGCTGGATGCTTTCAGTTCACAGTGTGTGTTTATGTATATTTACACTACACACCTGTATTCCTCCAAGCCATTCGCAGTTTGGAGCAAAAATAACACCAACACGTTGTACCTGACGGCCGTATCTCATAAGAAACGTGTGTATTTTCGTAATACCCGTGACATTTGCTTGGCATTTTGAATTCCAACTCGTCGTCGTCGTGCGGGACGTACAGGAATCAGATTAGCCGTTTATATTGGATTTAAATCTCAGGAGCAGAATTTCCTTCTTAAAACACCCTCCAGTTGAATTCCCGTTGACATTTGCGTCCGGCGATCGCTATTTCAGATAGGCGCGACACCTTAGCATGCTATTTAGATGTCATTTGGATAGTGGATTGCGTTTCAACTTTCACAAAGATTACTGTTGAAATTTACCCCCTCGGCTTTTTCTAGATGGAAAATGCTCGGCAGACCGACGCGTCCATTACACGTAATGTTCTGACAGCGGGGGAGTCGGTTGCAAATGAAGAACCAGCGCGTGTGAGAGTAGATCATGTTTGTGTATGTGTGTGTTTTTGTGCGATTTAGATTAGATCTGTGGTGTGTTTGTTCCCTTGTTTCCGGAGACGGCTGTGTGTTCTTACATGTCTTTATCCGTGTTTAGATGTATGTGTCATAACAAATCATCGGAAACATGTTTGAGCTCATTCTCCGTTCGCACGTCCATCACCGTCTCTCCCCTCCAGATGACAGACAGCAAACCGCCTCTCTTGTTTACTAAATTATATCTTGCGCAGCTGTTTATTACCAAAATGGCCAAAATGGAGATATTGTGCTTATATGTGACTGATTTGTTTTTGCCGATAACATTTGGAGAGGAAATGAGGGTGGTTAGGTCAGACAACTAAAGCCCTCTGGCTAAGATTAGAAATGGATCTCGGTTTTCGGTTAAATGTCGGAAAATAAAAACTTCTTTGTTTTTTTCTATATTATCCAAGACCATAATCTCTTCTAAAGCTTGTTTACAGTGCCTCAACATGAACATCAACAACAACAACAACAATTATGCTGTTGTTGCTACGAGTAGATATTGTAAACATGAGTGGTCAGTGAACATTTTACTGATATTTTTTTAAAATGGCAGATGCATTAAGATCTAAGGCTGATATTAAATGTAATCTTGTCGACATAACGTTGCTTTTAAAAACAATTTGCTTTCATTGATTAGTAGTACATAAGTGCCATTTCTAGAGGAGACGTTGGAATAATTAGTGTTAAAGACAATAAGTAGGAACATGGTAGGTTTACAAATGTTTAAGCAATACTCTGCTCACACTATATACTTGGTGATAAAGTATAATGAATAATGGTCTTAGTTTTTAGAGCAGAAAAAAAACATACTGAAACATTCACAGAAAACGTTGCATCATTCAAAATACAGTACATCTAAATACAGTGCTTTAGGTGGAGCTTCAGAGGTTCAAGGCTGATGTATAACACAATACACTGTGTTACAACATACAGTATAGATATTGTAGATGTGGATTATTCTACACAAGTGGGAAGTTTCTATGGATGTGATCATTTTTACCCACTGAACCAACATGTCAGCCTTGAAATCGATTGTAGCTGACATAAAAAAACACTTAACAACTTGTTAAAGCCTCCTTTTATTAAGGCTGCAGTGCATGAGGAGGAGCACGCAGAAAACAACAAGTAAAAAATAGTTGGATAATGGACTAATCTGAGGCATGATTTCAGTGATGCACCTGTTCTAATATTGATCTGATATCAAAACTATTATCATTGATATTAAGGAATAACTAAGTGGCCTTAGAAGTTGGAGTATGGTAAAAACCTCCACCCAACTTTGTCTCAAAGTGATCTCTGCTCTTAGAAGTGATGATCCAAGTGTTAACAAGTCACCTGCCCTCTTCTCAACCTTTCCTCTACTTTCTTCTGAAGTGTCAAAGCAGATAAGATCAGATTTCCTAACCATGATAAATACACAGAAATTTATCAAAGTCATGTTGTCGCGGGTAGCGTGCTTAAAGAGTTTCACATTCTGCAGAGAAAACGCGCTGTCACGGGCCGTGTTTACATACGGCGCGGACACGACGACGCTCCTCTCACCAGCAAACCTGTGAAAAACCGTCAGTTTCACAGTATTTCCTGAATCCAACAGATGATGGATGAGTACCCAGAGGATCAACCCAATAAATTAGCGGAACGGCAGCCTAATCATGTTATGCGATACCCACAGACATCTGGTAAACACTTCAGCTGGAACCATGCAAATGAACTCTGGCATAATGGACGGCCAATTATGGATTTGACTGATGGGGCGAGTGGAGGGGGGGGGAGTTTGGTGCATTTGTGTGTTTTTGAGAGAGACAGTCTGTGTGTGAAGCTTTCGAAAAACAACGCACTGTATGTAATAGGTGTCTGTTGTGTTGGTAGCAGTGTCTGTGTCCGCTCGTCTACACACACATAGTCACTGTTCTCTGTGTGTCTGTGTTCATTTTCATGCACAGAGACGTCACATTTATATTCATATATGTATTTTTGCTGCATTTTCTGGGTGTAGAAAGTGTAATTTGTGTGTATTTATTTTACCTTCCATCATGCATGTGTGTGCTTATGCAAAAGCAGTGTGTGGACACATATAGTGTGTTTATACACATATTTAATTCATTATATGTTAAAAAAACAGACAGGAGGACATTTTGTGTGTTTGTGTACACATACACACTCCCCTGTGGACTTCCTCATCTGTGTGTGACGGCGTGACAAACCTACATTACAGAGCTCACCTGTTGACATGCAGGGGGGGGCGAAAGAGATAAATATCGATATTGCCATGGTAACTGTCGCCCTGCTGTTCCCAGCGACCTGCAATACAGAGTGTGTGTGTGTGTGTGTGTGTGTGTGTGTGTGTGTGTGAGAGGGCTGGGGGGGGGAGTGCTGTTGCTTGTGGGGGTTGGATGTTCTTTTCCAGAGGTATAGCTGGCGACACAGCGGGTAGGTGACAGGGATTACAGCCCCAGCCAGTGGTAAAAATAATACGGCTGTGCTGCTAGCCTCTGTGCAGAAAAGCCTCTATATTTCTCAGTGGTTGCCTAGGCAACTATGAGCAGAGAGTGGCCCTAATTTTGTGTTGGACTCCCTGAGACAGATGAGCTGTTTCGTGTGTTGAAGGGAGGTGTGCGTGTGTGTGTCGGGGGGGTGTTCATGTATGTTTGTGTTAGGAAAGAAAATGTAAAGTGAGAGGCAGAGACTCCTTTGTGGTCTGCGTGTGGATATAACTCCCCATGCTTCTAAAAGTATGAATATATTGGAAACATGCACGGTGTTTAATCTCAAGTTAACGCTCTCTTTGTGCGAAATCTTCCACAAGGAGGTCGGAGGTCAGTGGGCTGGCTTCGGCGGGATGGAAGTTCGCCAATTACGCTCACAGTCGGTTACTCTACTTCCTGCAAATCTGCTGCTTCTGCCTTTTTACTGACTGAGGCTTCGTTCTCAATTTTAATTATTTTGCATCTTTGATACCGAATGCTTGGATTTTTGAACAACATCCCCATTTACATGTGAATGAATTAGAATTGAATTAACCCCAATTTTCCAGATTACAGATGCATAAACCTGAAACTGTAAATGGGCCTAAAACACAAATACAGATGCAAAATAAGTGACAGTAAAAGGCAAAGTAAGGTATTCTGGAGTCAGACATTAACTCCCGGTATCAGCTAAATGCCAAAAGTGTGATTTAATATGCAGCTCCAGACATGCAAAAACACCTGCCATGTCACAGAGCGTCATGTCACACGACAGATGTGTCACACGGACAAAAGCCGGGATGCGATAATGATGAAATCTCTTCTTTTCTGGCTCGTGCATTCATCAAACCAAAATGTCAAACGTCAAGATGCCAATAATGTGTGGTTTTACATACAAAAAAACACACCCCGGCATTGTGTTTTGCTCTTGGAAGATCTAAACACTTAACTTATTGATGCACTCAACAATACAGAACAGGTTCACATTGTTTATTTGTCTCACTAATAATAAGCATGCTTACATGTATCATAAAATCACAGAAATGTTCAGGTCTTCTTGTTTGCTTTGGCTCATGAAAACTCCACACGCTGGTTTCAGACCCCTGGATAAACCCTTACCCTGAGAAAACAATAAAACACACAATTTTTGTGACATTTAAACACCTTATTCTGGTTTGTGGTCTCTGTCTGCCACCTGCACAATCTCACCCTCAACAATAGTTATGAGGTAGTCTTTGCACTGATAAACTGTGGTGTTGCTCTTGTCTTTAGCCTCTTTGGTGATCAGACAGAGAAGTCAAATCCAGCAAAGAGATAAATGTAGCACCCAGAGACCAAGCTAGGTCCATCCTCACCGTCTTTTTGAGCTTACAGTCATCATTATATGGATGTGAATATTCAGCTTTCTCTATTTTTCATGCAAATCTCATTTCTTGATCACCTTAAGACTTAGTGTGTGTGAACGTGCTGAGTGAATCCAACACTTCTGGACTGTTTATTGTCTCAGAACAAGCTCCATCGCACTTTCTTCCAAAGAAGTCAAAAATTGAAAGATGCCAGCCTAATTTTCATTTCAGAAGAGTCAATATGTTGCCTAGGAGACAGTAATGCACAGCCCAGTGTCTCATCTCCCGCACTCAATAATTCATCTGCTTTATACTGAATTAACAAACGACCTTGGAAACTCTGAGTGGTGGAAATGACTCAATGTATCCCGGCTCATCATTTAACTTTCCAAACTGGTTTACTTTCAGCTTGGAACAACAGACGATTTTATCCCATTTTGTTGGTGGACTCTTTTTATGGTCGCTCGACAGAAAGCAAAGTTCTGCCGACGACAGTGTGACAACAACAGCAGCAAACAGCTCGGCGACATTAATAACATCTTTCACTTTCTGTGTCTCCCCTCCCCTCGTTCGCGTCAGCTCAATATCTTTTTGTCCCCCCTTTGAGCGTCTTCCTCTCCATCTCCCTCTGTCGTGCGGTGGACAATAAATCAATAGTGTATCATTGAAGGAGACATCTGTGGGAAAGTGAGGAAATAGGAGACCTCAGGGTCGAGAGAGGAGAGAGGCCGGGCTGTTGGATCATCAACTGAAGTCTGTCTCTCTCCCTTTCTCCCACTAGGTTAGCGTGTGAGTCTGTGTGTGTGTGTGTGTGTGTTGTGGAGAGCCATAAACTGCCTCAATAAGAGATGAGATAAAAATTTTACTGCTGTGTGTGTGTGTATGTGCATTTGTTTGTCACTCTGTGTCTGTGTGTGTGTGTGTTACAATATGAGCCAAAACTGTCAAACTGAGACTGAGAGTAAAATTTGACTGCTGCTGTCTGTGTTTGATGCTGCTGTGTGTGTGTGTGTGTGTGTGTGTGTGTGTGTTTGGGATGGGGCGAGAAGAAGAAAAATGGGACGATTCATTGAAAGAATCATACTTTCACAGAGGAATGCGTGCGCACGTGGCGGTGTGTCCGTCCATCGGATGTCTCAGTCTCTGTTATTTTGTCTCTTTGATGAAAGGTGCGCTTCATTCATAATGTATCACGGAGGCGAGTGCGTATAAAACATTACCAGACCCCATCAAATTCCAGACAGTAAACTGTCTGGCATGGGTCCCACTAGCACCGCCCAAGGCAGCCTGACATGCACTCTCTCACACACACACACACACACACGCATGAGAGCACACTCACATGGGAGTAAACCAAAGTACTTGTATTCAAATATTGATCTGCAGGCTTCTGTTTCCAATTCAGCCACACTTATGAAATTCACTTTGCAAATCTGCTTCAAAGACGGGCGGTGGCCGACGGTGACGGTCTGCAGCGAGAAAACCTGTGTCGCTTTCCAGTGAATGTGTGTGTGTTTATCTCGGTTCTTTGAATAGATTTTATTTTGCATCCAAAATCTCTGCCTCTGTGTTGCTGCTGGGTCTTTTTCTGTTAATATCTGTAGTTACCGTACATACTTTCACCACAGTAACATGGTTTATTTCACAACATTTGTCTTTTTTTGAAGGCTTAATTAAGTAGAAATCAGCTTAGCAACCATAACTGGGCTCGACTGGGTCCTCAAGCTTTGAATAATGTAGATGCAATATGAGTATATTCCAGTAATTAATAATTGCTGGCAGTAAATGGTCCTAAAAGTTGTGTTTTAATAAAATCCAGGATTTCTAGTTTCTCATACCGCTGCTGAGTCATGCATGTACACACAGACACACATCTTCTCTACAATACACCCTTTATTTCTGGTAGTTTTCATTGAGGTCAGAGTCTCTTCCTCAATTGAGATCTGAGAGGAAAGAAAACATTTATAGTGGGTCCTTGAACACTGCAATGCAACCGGTGCACGGGCAACAAGGCCAACAGTTAAACAAATATAAAGTCAGACAACCAACAGCAGCAGCAACAAGGATTAATAACTACTGCAGGAGCCCTAAAACACATGTGGTAATAAAGCTTTAATATCTCCAAAGGGAGTTAAAGAATCTAGCTTCAGAGCTGCTTACAGTTTAGCCCATTTAAAAGATGCATGAATCCATAAATACGAAGCATCCGTTCAGTAATTATTGATTTTGCAGCATAATTGCAAGATTTAAATAAGAGAGAGATGTGAGGTAGTATGTTGAATTTGGCCCTAAATAAATAAAGTGACATTTACATGCATATCCCTCATAACTTGGCCAGACGCTCATTTCAGGATAACGCCGCCCTCCACACTCTTGCCTCTGAACGCACGTCATGTAACTGTAGATCCGTCTGATGCGAGCCGAGCTGGTGATCTTGCATGCTGTGGTAACACATGCTCAGACGGTGTTTGCACATTTCCGAGCGGCGCATGATGCGGTCCGTGAGAGCATGCGTTTTTATTTACGCGTACGCCCACACACAAGTTGACCTGTTTAGGATGTGTGATGCTCTGATGTATGGATCTGTGTGCGTTCGTATGCGGCCGCACTTCCTAAACTCCCCCAATAGAATGAATGGCTGCTTTCGTTCATTTGTTTGTGTGTGTGTGTTGGTTGTGATTACAATTTGCGCCAACTATTGATTGGCCTGTTAACAATCGTCTGGTCTGACCAAATAATCAATGAGATGGAGCGACAGCGTCTCCGCTGATAGACTTTCTCAAAGAGTCCTTCTCTTCCTGTCTAGGCCGCAGAGCCCAAAGATAACACCGAAGCATCATGAGTCTCTTTGTTTCACGCTAAATAGGCTTTACCCAGGCGGAGTTTGTTCTGAAGATCAATTTAGGCCTTGCAGAAGAGGTTAAATCTCAAAAGCACACTGTAAAAAATATCCTCATTAGATCTGAGTTGGGGTATTTATTGCAGTTTGTACTTTGTATGTATAAATGGCTAAGAAATAATTTCTTTGTTAGCCACGGCTTTTTAGCTTTTCAGTGAAATATTTTAACAACTATTGGATGGATTACCATGAAATTTGGTGACAATGAACGGGCCATCATCAGGTCAAAATCTAATCTAATACTCTAATGCTTTATGACTAAATCACTAATTACCTTCCCGTCAGCCATAGATGCAGTTTTAGCTCTAATGTTCCCACTCTAACATTAAACTAAGATGTTGACCTTGGTATCCCATATACCTGCTGAACATTAGTGTTTTAGCATGCAAACATTAGCATTTAGCTCAAAGCACGTACAGCTTCGCCAAGCCGCTGTCTTCAGTCTTCTCTCCTTTTCATCAATGTGGACAAAGGTCGGACTGAAAAAAAATGATGATGCAACTTCTTTTGAAGACCCTTTACTCTGGTGTATTACTAATTCTACTTTTCTAACGAGCATCATCATGTCAGTTTTTGTACACTGCCAACAAAATGATGCAAGCGGCTGAAAAACTGGGATGTGCTGAAAACCGTGTCATTTTTAATTATTTTCTGGCTTCGGTTTCAGCATTTTTCCAAGGACGTCTAGATTCGATGTCTTAAATCGTTTCCTAGACTTGTTTGCACTTTCTAAGAAACCCCCTGCTGCTGCCCTCAGATTTTTTTCAGACGGAGGTGTCCAGTGATTGATCGTGCTCCGCGTCCACCTCTGTTTCCCATATATCCACATGTGGCTCCTCTCCACACTGCAAAACATGCCAACGGACCGTTCACCGACCACAAATCCTGTTTTGATTAGACTTTTTTTTTTTTTTTTAGAGTTGCACAAACTTCCTTTGCAAATCGTGTCAACAGGACGGTACTTGATCAAAAAAACAAAAGCTATGATGGCGGTGGGATCCTTATTGTTTGACAGTTTATGTTTAAGCATGTTTCAGCACTGTAATTTAATCAAGTGGAAAGGTTCGAATGGGCTTGTGGAGTGATCTGTTGTGTTTGGAGTAAATCTACTGGAGAAATCTGCACTTCAACATTTTTTTTTTTTTTTAGGACAAATATAAGCAATACCAGATTAACCGACTTGTTAAAATGGATTTTTTTTTCTTGCAGCATGGAGGCTAGCTGAATCCAAAGCCTGTCTCAGGGAGGAGAACAAATTGGCTCCTTCATGGCCCAGTGAACCATCGACTCGGTAACCAGCAGAGTCCTTCAGATAGAAAAGATGCATGGTGCTTTAAACCATTGCAGGCCTCTGCTCCCCCTCCCCTCCTTCCTTTCCATTCCTCGTGCTCGGGCTTGAAACCGCTGCTCCATGACACCGGGCATCACACGTAGAATAAAAATGAGGTGAGGCGGCTGGAAAATTGAACATGTTGTCAGGCCGCAATGGCTGTTTTCAGTGATTTAGGAACTGCAGGCTGCACTCGATTAGGGTCATTCATTTTGGGTAATGTAAATACAGTGATAGTGGGGTTGGTCATGTGAGGAAGGGGAATGTTTGCTGAGGTTATTGGTAATGGGAGTGTTTCAGCATGTTCAGCATGTTTTTTTTTTTTTTTTAAATGGTGGTCAATGGGTTTTTACGTAAAAATAGATTGGGATTATTGCAGTGTAGCGTTTCTGAAATATAACTATATATACAAGGAGGAAAACGTGGTTCACGTCCGCCACTTTGGCTTTAAGTTGCCAAGTTGTGCTGTAGTCCCCCCAGAGTGCATACATTTCTGTCATAGATGGTATCGGTGGGAATTAAACCCGTAACCCTAACAGTGCTGCTGCCTTGCTCACAAATTACACAAAGGTTTTGCTTCCATTTTGGGGTTTTTCCCTCGACCATTAACTCTAAAATGTTTTCGAAGCAGGTAGATATATAGTATAAAATATAGGTTTTCCTTTTAATCTAGGCACGCTAATCTTTCCACTCACTCATCCTCCTCATCCGCTGTGTTCTTTCTTCTGTCCCGCCTTGCCGCAAATGAAAACAAATATCAGCAGATTATCTTAATACGATGGCTGGAATGCACGGCTCACACGCAATCTCTTATCTCCGTTTGTGTGTCGTCGGCTTGGTTTAACAGAAGAAAACAAATGAGTGTTCAAAAGCCAGATATATACAAAATCACACACAGGTGGCTGCATATTCACGTGCAGCCTGTGTGTTCTTTCCAGATGTTGAATAGTTGCTTTTTTCCCCCCCCTCAAATTACCGCATAATCTCTCTAATTCTTCAAAATGAGATTTTTACCATATGAAAAAACCACATTGATGTTTTGTACCAGCCTTTCTACAATGGCAGAAAGAGTACAGCGCCTGAAGTGATAAGCTTTTAAAGACATTTTACTCACTATCCAGACTTTTTCAAGATTGTTTTCATTTTTACTTCAATGTGTTTTGGTTTCTTCATATATAGTCCATTGATTAGTCATGTGACTTTAAATGTGATTATAAATTCAAGGTATACACTCCAAAATTACCATCTTCTTTTGAGAATACCCTCAATAGATAAATTTAATGAAGTTTACAAGATTAATATAAATGAACATGATGAATACAAAACATACATTAAAACAAACATCAAATATTCTTCACAAAATATTATATTTTCACCAATAAACAGCTAAAAAAAAGACTAATGACCGTCCTAAGAATGAACTTATCTAAATCTTTCATAAAAACACCTGAATTTAATGGAAGAGATTGAATTATTTGTTTTTATCAAGTGTGCTGCACTTGAATAAATCTATCTTTTACTTTCCGTCCATTAGCTCCCCTCTTATCCTTTGCAGGGGGCGCTGGAGCCGAGCTTTGGGCGAGAGGCGGGTAAATGTAATTGATTGGACGGGTCTGATCAATCACAGCGCTAACACAAAACAGATATGCTCACATTCACACCTATGGGCAACTTAGAGTCACCAATTACCCCAACCTGCATGTGTTTGAATGGTGGGAGAAAGCTCACGCATACACAGGGAAAACATACAAACGCACAGAAAGCTAACCACTGTACCACCATTTTTACATGATGTAATGGTATTGTTGTCAGATAATCTCAGAATAATAATTATTACAAACTTAGAGTGAATATATTCTGTTGGGTTTAATTCTGTTTTGCACCATTTTCTACAGAAAAATCAGACTTTTATGCAAATTAACTGAACTGATTAATCCTGACTAAAAAAATAAAAACTAAAAAAATCCAATGAAACTTACCAGAAAGTCCTGCAATACTAATATGGCGTAACTTGCTAAAGATGATCAGAATCAGAATCATTGGCCAGATATGTGAACACATACAAGGAATTCGACTCCAGTTTTTCATCAGACTCTCAGTACGTACACAGAATACAAAGAACAGACAGCAGCACAAAAGGCAGAAAAATATAAATAAAACAGAATTATACCATAACTTATAATTAAACATAACTTAAACTACTATGTAAAAGTGTAACTATAGAGTGAAATAGAGTGGTGAGAGTGCAGTGATGCATGTGGATAGGTTATGTACAGAGGTATGACAGTGTGTTATGTACAGTATATACACTATATGGACAAGTATTCGGATGCCTGACCATTATACCAACAGGGACTGTAATGACATTGAATTCAATTACGTATACTTTAGCTATAACAGCTCCCACTCTTCTTGAAAAGCTTTCCACAAGATTTTGGAGTGTTTCTGTGGGAATTAGTGCCCATTTATTCTGTGGAGCATTTACGAGGTCAGGCACAGGTGTGACCAAATACTTTTGTCCATATAGTCTACGTAGTTTGTATTAGTCAGGGGAGATATTTACATGTTAAAAACTGTGTAGAGAAAAAAAAATACAATTTTTTTAAATTACAAAATATTAAATAAAAAACTGTAAACATTGTGTGCAAAATCAGATACCACTGTTGTACACATGGTAAAAATCCAGTAAAAGCAAAGTAATAACTACAAACTGAATAATGTTCTGTAAGTGTGGGTGTCACTTGTTTTGATTTGAAGTGCTGATATCTTTGCTTGAGAAAATTTCACTTTTTGATTTACTGATATAACAGTAAATAGTTATTTTAACAGGAAAGCCGTGTGTGTGTGTAGTAGTAGTAGCAGTAGTAGTAGTTTTCTAGCGTATAAATGTCAAACATTAAAGGGGACCTCTGCATAGCAGGAGGAAACCTTCTGCTGGAATGTTTAATAAAACAACAGCCGGTGGTCTCGACTCGCTCTCCCTCATTTATTAACTGCTCAGGCCGTCAGAAGTCAACCGAGGAGACCTCACTGCTGCGGGTCGACCTTTGACCCCTGATAGCCACTGAGCTGTAATTGTCGTCTCAGGCCGGTTGGAGCATGTTTGAAGAGGACAGTGATAGTGTCTTATCTGTCCAACACACACACACACACACACACAAACAGACCTCTCTCTCACACTTTCTCTCTAAACATAATACACAAGCTTAAACAAACACACACATCCACCCCTGCAAATCTTCTCAGTCACTCACTTTCTAGCAAATCCTCCGTGCGCAGACTCCCACACATCTCACCGCCTCTCACCTCTCTTATCTCAGCTTCTTTCTAATGTAATGACACACAGTCAACAGTCACACACACTCTCACACACACACACACCCCTACACACTCTCTGTGACCTTTAGGCCATGATACTTTCTCTTTCCCTTTTATTTTCATTTGTTGCGTTAGATCACTTTTGATCCATTGGATTCCCCCTTTTGTTCCCTTTTCTGTGTTTTCAATGCTTCTACCACTGAATTTAAGAAAACAGAAATGTAAACAGTGATAAAATTGAATCCCAGTTACTGTTCAAAGTTGTGTATTTTATGCAAAATAAATTTATTCCTGAAATCATTTAAAAACTATTTTGAGAGCTGCTTTAGTTTGAATTCTGAGCACAGCATGATGATAAATATAACATAATAAAAAATTTGCTTCAGTCTAAGTAAGGAAAGTGAATCACGCTGGCAAAAATGAACAATGGCAGTCGAGCTGCTGGCAAACAACAGCAGCTCAGACGAGAGAACCTGAGAACTGCCAGGAAGAGTCAGCGGACTTCCCCAGAATAATACTATTAATTTTGTTTGTTAGTTTTATTTTTTATATCCTCTCCTCGTGTGTTTGCTTTTGTGGTTGGTTATTTTATTATCTCTGAACCAAACTAAACCTAATTCTGGAAACATTTATGTCTTTGCAACGCCGAACATTCCTCAGTTAATGAGCAACAATCAAAGGTAAAGTATTTAAAAAAACATCCTGAGTTATATTAGTTATTGGGGTTTAACAGTCACAAACCCAGTTAATCTGCCTCGTCAGGACTGTGTGGGTGTGTTTTCATTAGATTTGACTGACAGTTCTGGCAATTAGCAAAAAAAAAAAACAAACAAAAAAAAAAAAACAGTGTGTGTCATCACATTTCAAATCCAAATTTGCTTAACTTTGATCGACCCCCGAACGATTGCAGTGAGAAAAGCAAAGAAAGAACTAAAGATACGGACAACTCTTATGTGAATCACAGTTACCGTATCGTTATCGTGACGCGAAAGCTGATTGAGAACGGAGATTTTCAGGGTGTTTAAATGACCTGAAGTAAACTAAAAGAAACTAAACTGGAACTAAAACAAACTTTCTGTGAATTCCCTTTATTTATTGAAGTTGTTTAGAGAATTATGAAATGGACAATCTGAGTAGTAAAAAAGGGAAGTAGTTGTCCTTCCTGTGAAAAAGAAACTCCTGGAAATAGTTCCCACATCATTAGACAGTTCAGTCAAGATTCAAGATTTAATTATCATGTGCACCCAAAAACAAAACTCAGAAATATTTAGAAAGAAAGACCACACAGAAAACCGATATAGAACAAAAAATAAATAAGAAACTTAACTTATAAATAAAGAAAATACACAATAGCATATCATTAACTGTTTTATGTAATTTCTTTGAAAATTATTTGATGTTCACTTCTTGATTTCTTGTTTTTAGTGTCCTCTGTCCTGTTAAATCTGCTGCATGATGTATGTTTAAGTCTCCTGATGTAATCCAATACAACGCCACAAACTGCGCCTCCTCTCAAACACACACACACACACACACACTGACAGAGGCGTGGGACAGCGTATCCGTCATGACAAGCGGCTCTCCGAGTCACTTGACAAAGTATTGGGGGTTTCTAGAAGTGTCAGATTTTGGCACTTGCACTTAAGCCTTCCCTCGTTGCCGCTCAGTGCCAAGCTAGGGCTTAGGCTAAATCGATGATGACTGTGCCAAGAGAGAGAATGAAAGGGGAAGTTTCAAACAGCTGTCCCTAAAAAGAAGAGAGGCAAACATCATTCTGTGCAGAAATGTGTGCGAGCTCTGGTTCACTCGAAAACCAGAGCTGGATGCTGTAAGAGGATCAAAATCTCAGCCAAGTGCTACTTAAGGGACAACTTTACATCCGAGTACCCAAAAAAGTTCGGTTCCACGACTAAATATATATCATGTACAGTAAATGCTGAAATCCACATTTTTCTAAATATAAGAAAGAAATCAGAAAGAATTTCAAGTTTAAAACAATTGTATGAAGGCGGTACTGTATAACTCCTGGAATTTACCTCTTTACAACCTTTAAACTGAATAAAATACACAGGAAGGATGTATTGTTAAGTGATAACTCTGCATGTTTTCTCTGTTGGCGCTTTGCTGTGTTGGAGGGTGGGATTTTGTGACTTTCACCAATACCTTTTCATTTTCCACACATTTTTTAACTGTTACTTAACATTAATGTCATTAGAAAAAGGTGAAATCTGAGCGCTTTTGTCCCTCAGATAGAACAAATTCTTGAATTTCATGTGTGCGGTGAAATGAAACCTGCAGGCGATTAAAATGTATAAGAAAAGGCTTACCTTATGTTATTATTTTAACAAATACACTGTTAATGTGGTGGATGAAACCCCTAACCAAGCACTCAAGCATCAGTTCAGCACTTACATGTAATTTTTCTGTTTGTTGGCCTTTAAGTTGTGCAGGAGAAGAAATTTACCATAAACCTGGTTTGCTGAAACTGTTGCTTCATGTGTTTGGCTTCACGATCTGATAAACGGTGACTCACTTTAATATTGCTGTTGTTGGATGGAAACCTTGTACATGTGGCACTGTGGGCCTACTGAGTAATGGAGCTCAAATCCTACTGACAGGCAGAAAAGGTACGACTTTCAGCTGTCTGCCTCTCAGATATGACTCAGCACATAATGTCACAGCTCTTTAGATAAGGAACAACTTAATAGAAATCAGATTTTTTGCAACAGCCCTGTAAATCTCTGATTTGTTCTGCAGAGAGAAACGCACATGATAAGTCCTGAACTCGTTCTGAACTAAGTTTTGTAACACAGAGTTTTGGAGAGCAGAGTTTGTGAACAGATCATATTTCAGATTTAGAGGCAAGTCAAGAGGTCAAAGACAAATCATGCTAATTATTACCGCTGCTAGCTGTGCTACATTAAAGAAGCAAACTGCTGTAAACTAGTTGAAAATGTTTTTTTTATATCCACTTGTTTTTATCCCCATGTGGTGTAGTACTTGGAAATAACATTTTAGTTAGGAATAAAAAAGAATCAAATAAATAAATAAGCTAAAAACTATATCTCCATGATATAAGTAAATTACTTAAACCACTGATAAATAAAAACTTTGGAGTATCTGTATATGTGTCATTTTTATCTTTTTATAGTGTCAACCATGACACAATAGAGAATATTTATGGTCAAAGAGGTATAGAAGTAACATGGTTTAAGTAATATTTACGTCTGTCTTTCAATGTCAGCCCTGCGACTGACTGGCATCCAGTCCAGGGTGTACCCTGCCTCTCCACTACCTCTCGCCCAAAGATAGCTGGGACAGGCTCCAGCACCCCATGTGCGACCCTGTGTGTGCTCAGGATAAACAGGTTTAAAAGATGGATGGATGGAAGTAATATTTACTACACTATAACTAACTATATACACTTACCATCTCATGTTTCTGAATGTTTACACTTCTTGCATGGTGTAAATTTTTTGATTTGCACCTACCCTTTTTATTTTTTAATTCTAATTTTCATTTGCACGACATATTTACAGTTTGCCTACTTTGTACTGCAGCTCTGGATGAATAAAGATTGATCTGATCTTATCTTAGATGCCCTGAAGCCGAAAACCTCCAGTGTGGCTGCCGGTGGTGTGTGAGCAGAAAAGGCACAAAGTGAAACTTCAGAAAACTTGTTTTAAATATAAATGCACCTATGGATGAATGATCAGTGATTTATGTGAAGGAGCCATCTGTCCATTAAATCTTTCATTTTGGGGGACTTGGCTTGTAAACATCTAACAGAGAGCGGCACCAGTGTATTTTGCATCTTGTGGTTTTTTGGGAACGCTCGTGATCTAGCTTATTGTTATTTCACGCAATCTAAAAAGCTTTTGGCCCAGCTTGCGGCGCAGTAGCTGATATGAGCTAGCACTCTTTTATTTACCACTACAGCTGGACGATGGTTACATCGCCCTTTTTCAAATCGCCGCCTTGGTAATGACAGTAATTATCACAATCCGAGTCCTCAAACAAGGCGTTTTTGGCCAACGTCGTCCATTTTCCTCCCCAATCCAGAGCCTCATCATTGGGTCCTTTGGGAGGTGTAACTGGCAAGGCCACTGCAGAGCCAGGCTCCATGAGTGTGTGTTTAAGTGTGTGTGTGTGTGTGTGTGTGTGTGTGTGAAAGAGAGGGAGAGCACAAAAGCTTGGTCTGAGTCCCAGAGCGTGAACCAGAGAAGGCAGTCTGGAACGGTGCCATACCGTGAGATCTTATCGGCGGTGCCATGACCTCGTGTTGTGTTGAAATATCGTTTCAGAGTGTGTGTATTTTGAGTGTGTGTCTGTACATGCGTCTTCGTGTGTGTGTGTGTGTGGGGGGAATAAGGGGAGTTTGACAAATGTGGTATAGAGCTAGAGAGTGTTTCAGATTTTGGAGTGTTTCAGATTTTGTGGATTTTATTTCATGAAGTGGATCTGAGTGGAGCTGTGTGTGTGTGTGTCTGCGATATGTACTCACACACATTAATTCATATTTCTGTGATGATGCGATCTGTTCTGTGACTGCATGCATTCACACATACATACTATATATACGCCTACATGTTTCTTTGAATCTCTTTGTTTTGGTGTTTTGTTTCATTTGTATGTGTGCTCCGTAACAGGAATGTGTGTGTTTTTTAATGGAAATGTATTCACCTCGAAGGCAAATGGATTCTTAGTATACATAGTAAAATAAATTAATATATGTATATACACGGACACTATCATAGTAAATTAAAAAATTAAAAAATTAAAAAAAGAAATGTATAGAGATAGAAAATAAGTACAAATACAAGTGACTGTACAACGCCTGAAAGAAACTGATACCAGCTATTACATTATAAATAATAAGCCGGAGGTACTAAAACTTTTTTTATTAAATATCCATATGCATCAATATAAGTTAAGTGAGTCAATAAATTTATCATACAATGAACTTGACAACAACATCCTCACTGCTAATACTGAACAAGACAGTATGTAGTTTGACTTAATGGGAAGATAGTCCTGTTTTCCTGTAACCAAAGACGCTCTTACTGTTGCAGTGTGGGTCACATACTGCCTGCGCTTTGTGGGGATGATCAGTTACCCACTCACAACACTTAAACGCAAGAAAATATCCTCATGTGAAACAAATCATGTGAATTGATTTGCAGTTCTGTGTGAATATGTATCTCAGCTTGAGAAGCCCCGTTATACCTCATGGAAAGGAAAAAAAAAAAAAACTCACGTGGCATGCAGCAAATACGATAAAAACAGCCCAACAGAAATAACAGTGGTTGGATTAAATGTGAAGTGCACGACAGCAATGAATGATAATAGCACCATAGAAAGGGGTAATACAGATTGATGGCCGCCTATGTGTATCCTTAAACATGTAAACAATGTATGTTTCAGTAGATGTTCACGTGAAAGTGCATAATAATAGGATCCATGTAAACACGGTGCTTTGTAGCTTTGTGTGCAGCCGAGGTTGCACTGTAGCTGCTCTCGGCCCACCACAGCAGGCTAATGGATCAGTGTCAGTGTCTCCTGTAATTACTGAGGTATGACTGTGTCATTATAGAAATACCGCCCCTCCTCCGTCATTCCACAGCCATTAGATGCATGTGTCTGCATGTGGGTAGGTGCTTTTTGCTCGAGCACGTACGCGCACATTAAACTGTAAATGTTTTTTGTGTGTATCCGTACGATGTTTGGTTGAAGCACTCGTGTAGTCGAGGTAGATTTTTATCTGCTATTACGGTGGAAGTGCCGGAAAAGCTGCTTTGAAACTGAAGCCAGTGAAGCTACAAGACACTGTCCATTGGATAGTTCAGCTATAGCAACACTGCATAAGAGTTATATGCAAGTTTTTGTGATAACTTGGCTTCTGTAGGTTTATTTTATGGCCAGTAGTTTAATTATTTTAACTTTATTTGTGATAAAATGTTTTTTTTTCTCTGTCATGATGGGTGGATCTAAATACTGTGATGACCCATGACTCTGGAGTAAACCACAGACGTCTAAAACATCACATCATAGTTGTTGAATTCACCCAAATTCGAAAAAAATTAAACAGATTTAAACAGCTGAATGTTTTAATAGGTTTTTCAAATTGTTATCTCCAGCTTTTACTGAACGTGAGCGGCAAACACTAATTGGATTTTGGCATTTTGAGCAAATTGATTTGGTGTTTTTTCTTACTGAATGGCTCATTTGTCATCATCGTCGATTTCTCTCCTCGCATTTTAGGATTTTACCTCGGAGTGTTTTCTTTTTTTTAAGATATTTTCTAACATGTTTTCTCCCCTCTTGTACTGATGATTCAGCCAGGAGAGCTTCATATCTACGCAAGCTTTGGAAGCGCTCCAACTGATGGCCACACAACACTGTCAACGAAAAAAAATGAACAACTCTTGACATGCAAAATAACTCCACTTCATGCTGAGCAGATGAATCTAAATAAAGGAAAACAGATGCAGTTGAGGAAACTGCTGCTTCAAGAAAACACCAGTTGATGGGTTTGATATGGAAGATTAAGTCACAAAATCTTGATGCATTAAGAATATACAAAAACATCCCATCAGTATTGATTCGCATTGACACACAAACATGGCGGCAGTTTTTGAAAAGCCCACTCAACACACACCTTACTCTCTCTATCTCCCTCCCCGTCCTTGCACGCTAAAGTTCGCCTGAGCGCAAACACACTCCCTATAATTAATGATCATCCGCCGGCATTAAAGTGATTTATTGGGCCGTTATTGGCCTTTTATTAAATCCTGATTAATGACTCTGAATACTTGGAAGCGCTTTGCATAAAAATGGAAAAAAAAAATCAAGATGTCGAATATCAGCAGTGTCAATACAAAAGAAAAACTGTTGCCATCAGTCATTTAAAGCTCGGCTCTGTTATCACAACACAAACACACACCGAGCTCTGTTCACGATTTGCGTCACTAACATGTACTTTGCCACTGATGCTATTTCAGTCATGCTTGGCAGCGTTATGAGCGCACTGTGCTGCCAGTGATTTTTTTTTTCTTTTTATTGTCTCCAGAAAATAGTTCAGAAGATTAAGATCCAGAAATTGGGCTGGAAAAAGTCTGTTGTGATCTTTGGATCGTAACGCAAACCGTTTCTGAGAAGTGAAGTCGTGTTTCTCCTCGATCTCTGACAGACCCACTCAGCTGCTCATTTGGTGATCTCTTACTCTGTTTTTTTGTTTTTTATGTCGTTCATTCGCTCTCTCGCTTTCACTCACTCCATCATCCTCTCTGTTTACGTTCTCGCACATTTGTCTTTCTCTCAAGCACGACCGACTTCCTCTTACAAGGGCCCTTTTTTGTTCATGTGATTATGTTCGAGCACATTTGGGAGCATTTCCAAAAAGTTGCACAATCTTCCAGCCATTAGTCATCGCAAAGTCAAACTTTTAGTGCAAAAAAAAAAGAAAAATCATCGGATTCAAAGGGCGACTGCATGTTTTGTAGGTTTCAGTAGGTTCTTGTTTGTGTCTGTCAGAAATTCCAGTGGTATTAACTTTTATAGAGCAGCTGCTGGCCTGTCAGTCAGCAACTGCTCCTCATACCGCGGTTTGATTCTCCTTCCTTTCTTCATAACTCTTTGCTTTTGTAAACATTTTAGTTGAAATGTCATTCTGTTGTCATTGAAAAGGTCATTTCCCAGCATGTATTTTATTTACATTTTACTTTTGATTTCATTTGCTTGGATGAACTCAAACTGAAGTTCTGCTCTGACGTCCTGAAAGCACCGGAAACCTCCTTTTTTTTTTTCTTGTGGTTTCCAACATGGCACCCGAGGGTCCCATTGTTCATGTTTCACCATAAAACTGAGGTAGAAACGCTTACTCACACTGGCTGCGTTTTGAAATATCACGCGTTCACAACAGAAACGAGCAATAAACACTGAAATCATCATATTAGAAATGTGCAGATAAAACGGGAGCTGAGACGGGTGACGTGACAGCAGCTCTCGGTTGCTGGTTGTCATAGTAACGCCAACTCACTTTCCAGCACTGTTTTTTTTTTGTTTTCCAGCACTGACGGAGCAAAGAGGGGGAGGATTTGTCGCCGTAAAGTAAAGCAGAAACAAACACTGGTACACCTGAGATGGCCTCACCTGACGGGACTGTTTGGGTGACGTGGTGTGGGTGCTATTATTTACACTTTTTTAGAAGAAGGGAGGGGGTTGTTAAGCTAACATCTTACACCTTGCATTAAAAAAATCAGCTCTATGTAAGGATTCAGGGTCTTTATGCACTTTGGCGGGCAAGTTTTGTATTTTCAGTTCACTGAACTTAAACACACACACACTTCTCCCAAACACCCAAATGAATTCACCCTGATGATCATTATAATTAAGCTACTTAAGTTTGTTTTGCAATCAGTTTATTGGGTATAAATGTCATGGAAACTATTTTTTTATTTAGGTTCATTTGTGCTCCGTGCACTCAGTGTGTGCAGGGGTGTGTGAGCAGTGTGTGTTTTGCACTCTGCTCCCCTCTATTGTCCCTGTGCTATGAAAACTATATATTAAAAAAAAATAAAACATCAGCTTTTCATGAGTTAATTAAAACAGGCGTGCTTTGGGACTATGCATGTTTCAGATAACCTTATCAGTTTTTAAAAGTAGGGGTTGTAGGAGTCAGAGAATATTCTCAGCCTATAAATGAGCACTTAAACTTTGTCTTAAACATTCAAAATCACTAAATTTCCACTGAACACCGACGCTGAGCATGTTTCCAAGATGTTTTAATGAACTAAACCTGTATTTGGCCCCATTTGAAATACAATTCACCACTATTATTTTTCTCTGGTTTAACCCTCCTCCGGAGACAGCGGCCTTAATCTGAACAACTGCTGAAGTGATTAAACCGCAGACAGTGACGATGCCAACGCTGACGTTCATTCCTGTTTGCCGAGACAACCATTTTCTTAAAGCTCGCAGCTGTAAAGAATTACACCGCATTAGTGCAGCATGATGAGCCATTAGTAGCTCTTCTAAGTGTCTGATAATGACATTTTCATCTTTATTTAGGCAGGAAAGGTGCACCGAACAAGCAAGCTCTAATTAATGGCGTACTCTTACACCTGGGAGATACAGTCTTCTGCTGTTCACTGCTGAGAAATACCGAGGCGAAATTACACTTTCCTGAGACATTTTTGAAAAGCCAACAAAAAAAGTCTGATTATTGAAGTTTTTAGAATCAACATTCAAAACGTTAATGTGTAATTTGAGTGCAATTAGAGGATCTGAACTCTTTCTCAGGTGGTTAAAACTTCCAAAAACTGACTGGTAGCTGCAGTTTTGAGCTAAACTAACAGTATGTTGGAGGACACCTGATCAGTACTTTAATGTCCTAAACCAGATTGATTTGGCTCCTTCGAGGTTTTGAGCCTTTTGAAACTTTCCTGTGATCTCACTTTAAGATTTAGGACTCGTCCGTATTAATTCATATGACTAATCCAGCTGCTTCAGTGGAGTTTGTTGAGTAAGAAATCCATCACAGAGGATCGATCCATAATCCTTTCTGTTTACACCTTCATGAATCCCAACGGACCATAATGCAGCGCTGTGAACAAACACGCTGCGTTTTGTGTAGCTGTTCCTCTTTAATCACTATCAATATTGTTTTCTTCTTATATAGACATCACAGGTTCAGGCGTGTTCTCTGGGGAGTTGGGGGGGGGGTGCTAAAAAGGTATTATGGGAAATTAAATCACAGGTATTACCTCTGGATGAGGCAGATTAATGAACCCCTGCAATGCACTAAACATTAAATCAGATTGCACTGTTATTATTACTGTGTGACAACATGTAGTTTATGCATTAAGTACATGAAATGCTTATTTTATTATGCAGTGTATCTTCAGTATGCAGTGTACAGGCAAAGCAGCAGCTAACTAAGGGATTATAAGATCATTTGACACCTGAGAAAGAAAAGATAAAAGTTCTTTGCAAAGCAATAGAGACTGCATCCTGTGTCGATATAACACATGATGATGATCACAATACATTCATCTAGATGGCAGAAAGGCTTATTGAGCTTTTATCGAAGCTAAAATAGATAAAGGACTAAATCCACTGGGAGTCATTTAAAACATAGTAAATAATGAGTCACTTCTTCTCAGTTTTTTGTCTAAACTTGGAAAGGTGACGTTTGAAAGGGTTAATTTAATTTTTACTTTTAACATAATGAACTTGTAGGTACACACAATGACATATTTTAACATAAAAAAAGAAAAGGATCCAATATTTACTTACAAATCTGACTATCTTAGACCACCTCTCTTCATTCTCCATCTCCATCACAGCCTAACTGATCAGGCTGATTCTCGGTCAGTGGGACGAGCCGGCACATGTGGGTCACATGGACCCCCCCCCTCCTCAGATCCTCCTTAGATCCTCAGGTTTAACAGAGCTCAGATGTGGGGGCAGTCTGTAGTGGACCCTGCCCACACCTCGTACCGGGAGTTTGCGTGCGCAGTGTTTTCTCTCCTCCCTCTCCCTGCTCTGCGCGTCAGGAGCGCACAGAGGGCGCAGCGCCGTCAGTCCGCCGCAGACGCTCGCTCGCTCGCTCGCTCGCTGCCGGTTGCGCGCAGCTCCGATCAGCAGGAGGAAATACATACATTTTCTTTCTTTTTTTTTTGGTGGAGGGGGAGTGGAAATCGTGCTGCTTTGCTTTCCTCTTCGCATTTCTGACAGTCGGTTTGCTGCGATCCGAGAAGAAGAAGGAGCAGAGGAGGAGGAGAGCTGGACTGAAAGGAGGAGTGAAGATCTGGAGAGCTCTCAGCTTTGGTTTAACTACTCATTTGTCGGGTTGTTTTTTAATACATTTATTTTCCAGTTGGAAGTACGTCCATCGCGCATCAGAAGTGAGAGGTTTGAGAGATAATCGAGGGGGCTGCCACTTTTTTCTTTTTTTTTTTTTTTGGCGAACGGATTTTTTTCCCCCTAATTTGATTCCTTCTTTATTTTCTGCGTTTGGATTATTTTCATCCAGGATATGGATGCAAGTTTTGCGGGGATCCGGTGCTGATCCAGCTCGCGGGGATGCCGGGGACCCTACGACCACCACATCTCCCACTTTGAGACAATTATTCATTCATTTGAGTTATTCTCTCTCTTTTGGACGGAGCCCTGCCCTGCCATCCTGGACGTTTTCTCCCCCCTCTCCTCTCTCTCTTTTTATCTTCATTTTTTCCATTTGCAGGATGTTGTACAGTCTGAGGATGCGTGCTGGATTTGTATTGTTCCTTCTCGTCCAGGTCTCCTCGGTGTCCTCGTTGACTCAGACCGGTAGGTGTTGACTGGTTCGCACGGTGACAACAGGCTGAGCCATTCATCCATTTTTTTTGCATCATTTTTGCACCATTGTTGCCTCTCACCTGTTCTGCTCTGGTCTCTCCCTGCGAGACCAGATCTGCAGGGGCTCAATCGAGACCACGCAAATACTGTTAGTGTCATAATTACCCCGATAGATGAGCGGAATTACGCAAAATACACCCAAATCGGCTTATTGTAAAGATATTTAGGTGCACAAAGTACTTTCAAATCATTCTAAACTGACAAATTATTACAACAGACACACAACAAGTCTCTATGTTAGGTTTTCTCATTATAATAGAAATATTCTGCATCCTTCTGTGCGCTTCATCCATTCAAAGCCGCGTTTTTGGAGCGTTTTTTACGCGCGGGGCCACCGGAGCTCGACACAGGCAGAGACAAGCAAATTAATAAATCATTCATTGAGAAAATTAAATGTGATCACCCTGCCTGTTTTTTGCAGGAGTGGGGGAGCCAGCCTCAGCTCACCTTCATGGGCGTAATCTTATGGCAGGGGATGCAAAAAAAGGGGACCCACTTTGTGCCACACCGTATCTAAAATATACATAAAAAACAGTGTAGGGTTGAGATTTAGCAGCTTCTTGTAGTCACAGTACAGAAATCTGAGCTTCTCTGTCAGCCTAAATTTTTTACTCCACTGGCAAATATTTTGGATTTATGAGCTCTCAGCATCCTCACTCCCATCCCTGCTGATGCACTTTTATCTTCTTTTTTTTGAGCCACACAAAGTCTCTTTTTCTCTCCTCTAACTGAGCAACTTTCTGCCTTCTCTTGCGGCGCAGACAAATGCGGGGGGAATATAGATATACACACCGCGGACTACCTGACCTCCCCGGGCTACCCAGGCGCTTACCCCCCCTCCCAGCAGTGCGCATGGGTGATCACAGCCCCGGAGCCCGGCCAGAAGATCCTCATCAACTCTCAACCTGCGCATTTTGATCTGGAGGACAGAGACTGCAAGTAAGAGTTCCTCCTCTCTCTCTCTCTCTCTCTCTCTCTCTCTCTCTCTCTCTCTCTCTCTCTCTCTCTCTCTCTCTCTTTTCTCCCTCCCTCTCAATCCTGCCTGGATACAGCGTGAAACTCTGCCACCTGTCGGTCAAGGAGTTCACACATCTGCTGCACTCACAGAGCTGGAGGTGCAAGGATGAGAGAGAGATTCACTTCAGAGGAAATGGGGTTTGATGGGTTTTATAATTCACACTTGATGAGGGAGGGGGAGGAGGGGGGGGTGTCTTATGGCATGCATCTACTCTGCTTGTTTTTTTTTTTTTGGCAGGAAGAGAGCCCCCCCCCTCCCCACCCTCTCTCTGTGAAACTCGGCACGCTCCAGCTTTTTATTGACAGTTTGCTCAAAGCAGAAATAAAGAAATGGTGTTTGCTTTTCATTTGGAGGCAGAGTTTAGCTGTTTGTATTTGGAGGGGCGGCGATGAGTTCGTCTGGGTCTTTTGTTTTGAAGGAACGAGGATCTAATTTAACTTTACAGATTGTTGGAAGCTGTAGGTTGTAGGTTTGAGGATGCAAACATGTGGTGATGTTTTTGTCTGAAGCTGTAGTTGATTGCCAGAAAATTCATTGACAATAATATTGGTCATCTGTTGATCGTTTAGGTCATTTTTGGGGCCAGAAATGATCAAAATGCACCTGTTCAAGCTTGTCAGATGTGGAAACGTGCTGCTTTTCTTTGTCTTCTGTGATAGTAAACTTATCATCTTTGGTTATTGAGAAGTGATTTGATGATCACCTTCAGTCGTCAGGGGCATTTCTGTCTGTTTTCTGATAGTTTATAGACAAATGATTTTCTGATTGAGAAAAAGTTTGTCGCCTTTATTTATAATAAAAGTAAACATTCAGCAAAGGGCTGGTTTGGGCAAAAGTAAACCCTTTTTAAAAAACATCTTACACAACACAGACACTAAAACGTGTTTCACAAATCATTCCTGCACGCGTGTGACGGTGCCTTCCTGAACATAACCTGTAAACAAGCACCCATGAGCACACACACACATAAACACACACACACACAGACACACACACACAACCCTTACGCCACCCTCTCTTTGACCCACAGACACACACTCGATTGTGTGCCTCCACACAACAGCCCATGTGTTGCTCTCTTCCATAAATAAGCCTGTTTTTATGTCGGCTCCTCTGTCTTTTTTAAAAGCTCCATAAACGGCTCCTGTGTAAATCACCGCTGGCTGCCCGGCGCTGTCTCACAGATGGGGTCCTCCAATACTATTGGATCATGTTTCACCACCAAGGGACTAATAAACCATTAGCATCCTGGACAGATAGTGGATATTGTGTGTCTTTCAGTGGATCACACACCTTCCTCCCCCTAACGCTCGAGCAAAGCTTCCTCCAGGACGACCTTATTTGGTGCGATAACCCAGGGAGCAGTATAAGTATGTAATAATGCTGTTAACTACTTAATGAAATGTAATAAATCTTTGGTGATAAAAGTTTAGCAAGTGGTTGGCACTGTAGTGTACCACCAACAGAATATTATTGTCTGCTTAAATTACTTTTCTGTGGATTAATGTGCTGGACTAAGGCCGTTGTAAAGTAAAGTATTACACTTTCATGTGGGTTTAGCATTTAGCTAAACATATTAGTGAGATGTTCTTATCCTGAGAGAGAGCAGAGAGTGTTGCTGCATCTATTGGGGGGTGTTTCAGATGTAGAAAATGTGTTTGAAATCCAAAAGGTGACAAAAAAGTGATGTTTTGACTCGTCACTTTACTCCTCTCGCTCTTTGTCAGTGTTCAGGCTTTTTTTCTGTGTGATGGGACTGTTGATTTTGGCCGCACACACCTGATTCCACTTTCTTTTCAAGCCAGCAGTCGAAACATTTCCACATTTAAGATCGACACGCTCGGTCTGCCACGGGATTCAAACCTGTGACGGCTCAGCAGCCCGACCACCCTGCAGCCACCTTAACGTGTCATTTGGCTGTTTTCTTAGAGGTCCTCAGTTTTTTGCTCGATCAGCTTCATTATTTGTTGTGTGAGTTTGTGTTGGACGGTGGCGGGGTGTAGCTCGTAGCTCTCTGACTTGGCAGGAGCGGTGTTGTTTTTGGGAATGAGTCAAATGTTTGAAATATGCCCACTGAGCCGGGCCTTAAGCCTTTGGCGAGGCCGCAGTCCCACTTAAAAATTTCCTGAGATGATATTTTATTTCACCGTTTGATGCAGCCGAGCTCGACGTCAGCTCCAGAATACGACACTCCGCTCAGCGAGGCCGCGATTGGAAACAGCAGCAGCACGTTAAACCGTGAAAATAACATCTGAAACGTGCATTTGTCTGTAAACTCAACAAGCATGTGCCCTGCTGAAGCGTCCACAAGGAAGATCTGACCTTTGACCTCTGAAGTTTCTGCAGAGAGGATTTGGTGGAGGTGGGAATTTGTTCCTCAGAAACAGGATGCACATTCATGGTAAAGCTAAAAAAAAAGTCGATCAATCAATTTTAATCAATGAACAAAAAATGAATCTGCGCCAATTTTGACAGTTAAAAGTAATTTAAGTCAACTTTCAAGGCGAAAAATCTTCTCAAATGCTTCTCATTTCTGTTTTCTTATAATGGAAAGGAACATTTTTGGATTTTGGAGATTTGATTTTGTTTTGGTCTTTGTAGAAGTTGTTAATGTCTGACTTTTCTTTTGACATAGGCCAAAAGTTTAATCAAATAACACAGAAAGTAATCAGCATAGCAATTGATAAAGAAAATGATCATTTGCAGCCCTTATACATAATGAAATATGAGGCTCAGTAGGTTTAAGTAAAGCTCTCAAGCTAAGGCTTAACATCTAATCTGAATCTAGGATAAGTCATGAAACTACAGCTGCAGAAAATGATTGTTTTCACCAGTTTATTTTTTGATCATTTATAAAATGTTTTGTCTGTAAAGTGTAACACACTATATAAAAATGCCCATCACAATCAAAGCTGCTATTTCTTTCAATGGTCCAAACCCTCAAAAACTATGTACAATCAGAAGAAAAGCAGCAAATCTTAATCTTATATCTCCTTTAAATGACATGAACGACTAATTTGTGATCAATTTTAGTTAGTTAGTATATTTGTCCATTAACAGCTGTACATGAATCCATTTCTAAAGAACAACATGTACTTAGCTCTGCTCTCATCCAGTCACCCTCACAGCAGCTGAGCTTTTGAATATTCTGCAGGGAAATCAAGCTGGTGGCATTTAAGTTACAGGACAGTTTCAATAACACCCTGCTATCTCCCAGCTTTAGCTCAAAACAGCTCTCCTGATTGAAATTTATTGTTGGAATGACACCCCCCCACACACTTTTACTCCTCCTCCTCCTCCTCCTCCCCTCCTCCTCCTCATCAGATAGCCTGTCACAGCTTGCCCATTTCTCCCAGTCCCATAATTAAATTACTGGACCAAAATGGAGCAAACATGTTCCAGTGCTGTGAAACACGTCTGCTGTTAACCAGCCAAACAAAGGAGCCGTAGCGCCGGCATCCACAAGCAAACTCGGGTCTATTTCCGACATCTGTGTTACAAAACATCTTCCCTGCGCGCCTCATGACCCGGGGTTTGTAATTATGATCCCTAATTACAGCGTTTTTTTTAAAACATACATATTTGTCAGCCCGGAAATGCTTTCAGCCAGCGTGATTCATGAAGGAGGAAACTTTGGGGGAGTTTTTTTTTTTACTAAGACTAGATGATTCACCAATCACAAAAAAACCCAACTATACTTAGAGTGAAGCTTTGTGTTGACTGATAAATACAGATATAATGTAATAGATCCTAAACTTGCTGCAATTCCAAGAAAATTTTCTGTAGCATCTTTCAGGATGAACTCAGAGGTCAAGGAGATTCATGAGCTTCCGTAAAAGCAGTCGGTCTGGGTAGTGATTCTGACGACAACCTTTTACTTCCACAAACTCTCGAGTGACACAATCTGCGCTCGGTGAACAGACGTTGGTTTTGCCGAGGACCAGTAACACTTTCTCAGACACGCTAAGATGCGTCGGCTCGGCCTCCGTGGCCAATCTGGAGCGGCACCAGAACAACTCTTGTCTCACGTCCACGTCTGAAATAGCACGGCCGACAAAGCGAATCCCTGCGGAGCGCGGTAAAATAGAGCAGAGGCATGGGTAAGGAACACGCGTCGGCGGCGGGATAATTTGGGACATCTTTTTAGGGGGTTGGCTGAACTGTTTTTCCTCCCACACGAGGCTGCGCTATGGCATAGTCGGCGCTTCACACGTACTGTACACCGCGCTCGCACACGCAGGCGACCAAACTTTCTGTCACTTACAGTATGCTTCGTGTGCACTCACGGCCTCAGCGTGCGTCCCCTGCAGATACTCTCACACTCTACGTACCTGAACATGAATCATAAGCGATCGCCTGCACAGTCACCAGATCTCAACCACATCCCAACACTTTTTGGGAGATTTTTCATGCAAAGTGTGAGATTTGCCATCAAAACACCAACAGAGTGGAAATCTTTTTGAAATGAATGAACCAGCTGATGGACCAACACCTTACATATCCAAGTGATGTTTTTTTTGCCTATATATATACTATATATACTTCCACCAGATTCTGTAGTTATATAGCTGAAAAAGTCTAAAATAGCCACGCAAAGACGTGTTTGTATTTCATGTTCAGTCATCCCATTAAGGGAAATCCTTTAAAAAAAACTTTACTGTCATTATTAAAATCCCGACTGTTCTCCAGCTAAAACTAATGCAACTCAATGCTTCGACCCACAAAAAAAAAATCTAACTGGAATGTGTTGGCCATACTGGGATGATAAATAATGGCGAAAGAGTAGGAATTTTTTTCTTCTTTAAGCCCTCTCCTCTCTCTGTTACATGTTTTATATTTAAAACATGTAACCGAGCTGGGGGTTCATGGCGTGAGACAGAACAAGGAAGAAATGGAGGGAGATGCTATAAATTCCTCTACAGTGAGATGGAAAGGACCAGTTGTTCCATATGGTATGACCCGAGGCAAAGTGCTTTGCGATTAGTTAAAAAAAAAAAAAAAAGTCACAGGACAGCCCGGAGCGGTCACATGAATGAATGCAATGAATGAAACACACACTTTCGAGGGTGTTTGTGTGTGTAATGTGCGGCGGCTGTGGAGGCTGCATTGTTATAATAGTCAGTTTTCATGTTTTTAAAGCTGATGGGTGATAAATGGAGAGCTTAAAGGATCAACAGATTGCAGGATGACTGGATGAAGAAATCGATTTGCAGATGATTGGTAGGACGATGGATGACTCGGAGAGATAAATGGCTGCGTGAATGGAAGAATGGACGTATTGTGCAGTGATGGATGGGAGAACAGCAGAACAGATGTATGAATTTTCAGACGGCGGGGATGACTGAACTGGATGTACAGTTGGATAAACTTTAGTTCCCGGCGCATTCCTGATGACCTCCCTCTTGTGAGATCGCCAAACAACGCAGTCGCTTGTTTATTCTTGTGTTTGTGCCACATTACAAATATTCTGTTGATTCTCAGCGTTTTTTTATGTGGCTTTGGAGCGAGGCGTCGTTTTCGGCCAGTCTTAAAGAAAATAAAAGCGTCCCCCCTCCAGATGGTTGTATTTTTCAGCTTCACGGCGGCCGCACAAAACAGGAAGACTGAGATGTGCCGCCGTCTCAGAGTGGTTAGCCCGTGGCCCGCTTCCAAGGAAATTTGAGGCGTGAACCTCCAAAACAAAAAAAAAAAGATTTGGTTGTTTGTTCTGTGTTTTGCCGTGATGCCTTCCCTCCATTTGTCGCTTTGAAATACAAAACAGCCATGAGAATTAGGTCAACGAAAGATTTGTTTTCTGTCTGAATGAGCAACTGTCCTGCCTCATGTAACGTGATTCCCATTTTCTCTTTTGTATTTTTGTAAATTAAAAGGAAATATTCACAAAACTGTGACAAGTTTAGGTTTTAATTGGGACTGAAAAGTCTTATTATCACCTTTCAGCTTTGTTTAGTCTGTTTTGATCTAGTTCCACCGTGGTTTAAAGGAATTGGAGCAAAAGAGATTAAAACACTTAAAGCGCTTGAAGAGCTAAAAGCATAAAAGAACAGATATACAGATTGAGATGCTTGCTCTCCCTTTTCTCATGCCATCTTTGACTACATTTCCCACGTTGCAGTGGGATCCCCCCTCCTGCTGAGTTTAAAGTACCCAAACAGAGGACATTACTTTCATCATTAAATCTCTCCTGATCATTTAGTAGTAGTGGAGAGGAATAAAATCGAGGAGGAAATCTGCCGCGTCAGGACGCGACTGTGATCTCTGAGATGAGGCAAGAGGGAGGAAAAGGGGGGAAGATGCAGAGAGAGAAAGAGGAGAGGAAGGGAAGAGCAGACGGGTGCAGACAGAGGACTTCAGGCTGGTTGGCATGTTCAGTCCAGTCCTGACCTCGGTGACAGACCTCTCGCTGTCTCTCCTCCCCCTCCACCCTCCGGCTGTTCTGTCGCTTTTTTTTTCATCCCGTCACATCCTGCACCTTCACTCTCTCTCTTTCTCTCTCTCTTTCTGTCTGTCCTCACAATCTCTCCCCCCTCTTCTCTCTCTCTGAACTCTGTGTGCACTCGTTCTTGTTTTTTCTGCTCCTCCATATGCTCTCTGTCCCCTCTATTTGTAGAAACGATGGTGAACTTGGCTGTGTTTTTTAATAAAAAAACTACACAGCAGGTGATGATGGAGCAAAGTGCACCTACAGTTGTCATATCCATGGTTTATATCTGGACCACGTTATCAGCAATGGCTATTTTCAGCTTTACCAGTGTAAGAATCAACGTGAAACGCGAGTGGCTAAAGATAGTTTTTCAGCAACTGAATAACTGTGACGACCACCTGGAGTAAAAGATCATGTTAGCGCACAGTTATTAAGACTTGAAAGTCCAACTTTCTGATTTGTTCTCCATCAGCTCCTGAGAGAAACATCTGTCTCTTTTTAGCTGCTAAATGCTCCACTGTGTTCAACAGACAGTCACTAACTTTGTCTGTTAGCCTTTGGTAGCAATGCAGCAGGGTTTATTTCAACTGTTTTGCAAAAAGTAGCTGCCTGTTTGATCTGGAAACTTCATAGATGAGGGCCTGAGTCATGAGAAACACCTTCTAGTATTTACTTTTTGTAAGTTAAAGCCAGATTTAGTCTAGGAGCTCATGCACGTTTGACAAAAATGAATGTATGAAGTGGAGTTACAGCCTTGTATTCTTGTATCCTTTTGATTTATTTGTAGTCAGTTTGAAGTTTTGAAGACACCTGATGCAAAAAATACCACTAATAAATGCTCGACTGCACATTCAAGTCGTTTGATATCTTCGTTTTAAAGTAACTCACGGCCGTCATGTTCACGTTGTTTCGCTTGGCGCCAGAAATCAGTTTTACAAAATTAATCAGTGAACACAATAGTTTCTTTGCACCGTTTATAGATCAGAGTACGAACAGAGCATCGACGCTGGCAGACAGACTTTCACCAGCTGACTCTCATCTCTCGCAGCAAATATTTGTCTACTGGAAGGAAGGGTGAACTTTGAATCCTGCTATTGTTTCAATTATGCAACTATACTTTGTTTGGATTTGCTTTTCTAAACAATTACGGGCAAAAGTCTGCGTCCTGTATGAATCATCTCACACATAAATAACACACACACACACACACAGGGGAACATACTGTATGTACATGTGTTCACACACACACAATAAAACTAACAAATAGCCGTATACGTAATCAGACCTGTTGTGGATTCCCTGCTCATCAGTGAGTCACACACACACACAAGTGAAAACACATGTCAAATTAGATCCTTAACGAGCAGATTAACGAGGGAGAGAGTTTGGCAGGGGGAGAGAGAGAGGGGGGAGACCCAGTTAGCAACGTCACACACACACACACAGCTGCAATCCCGGGATTTATAGGATGCACTCGCTGATACACTCCAGATGTCCAAAAAGCAACACTCAAAAGCACGATAGGATGGTGCCTATCAGAGTAAACAGTATTTTTATGGCGACGTCAAAGCTTGTTTTGCTCGCGGCCCCCACCGGCTGTTATCTCGCACTAAAGCTCATCAATTTTAAATTCACTGTGAGCATCGAACATACAGTAAAGCACGAAAAGGGTGTCAGCAAACGGATGAGTTGGTGGATCGCCGGATTGGTCGGTTGAATAAATTTGGAGGATTTATCTGAGGAGACTTGGGCATCTCATTCGGGAGGACATTTAATGGTCGGACATGGCTACTTCTAAACCTCCGAGTCCCGGGGAGCTTTTGGGCTCAGTCTTCATCCATACGGCAAGAATCCTTTTTCATGCGCGAGAATCCTTCAGAGAGACGGATTTTCAGCGCTGCACAGTTTTTTGGTATTTCACTGTTACTTTGGTCCTGACGCCACCTAAAGGAAGAGGAAAGTGAGTCATGCCTCGGTGCCTGGCATGTCGCAGTGCAGCAGAAATTCATAACAATGCAGGCGTGCAGTGGTGGAAAGTACTTTACTCAAGTACTGCACAAAGTACAAAGAAGTACCTGTACTTTACTAAGTATTTCCATCTTATGCCACTATTTTTCTACTCCACTGCATTTCAGAGTAATATTGTATGTTTCACTCCACTATATTATTCTGACAGCTGCTAATTACTTTATATACAAAACATAAAAAGAGCTTTTTGAAATATGATGCATTTAAAAAAATTAAACAGCATATCCAACAATATAAAAATCATAATTATTTGGATGATTGATATATGGAAGGATTTTGTATTTTTACTTAAGTAAAGTAACTGAATACTTCCTCCATCTCTGACCAGATGTGTGTCTTCGGTTGTTCTTAGGATAATAAGTCTTTACACTTGCTGTATTTTTAATGTACTCAGTGGCAAACGACACTAATTTGACACCAACTATGGTATTCAACTTGAAGTTTGTGAAGCATTTGGCTTTCACGTTTGGTGCAGGCCTCCACTGGGATCTGCTTTAGACAGTTTTTCTGGACTGCAGTTCAGCTACAGCGGCTTTCACGCCTCAGCAAAGCTCGCAGGGAAAACAGCCTCAGGTCCAGAAAAACCTGTCCAGTTGGCTCACGAAATGTGAAAATGGCCTCACATGAACTTCAAAGTGATTAAAATATCTGTAAGTGGACTGTGTTATAGGAATTCAACATATCTATGCCTTCATTACACTTGTTAAATATGAGAGAGAGATGGATGGATGGATGATGGATGATAGGATAGATAGATAGATAGATAGATAGATAGATAGATAGATAGATAGATAGATAGATAGATAGATAGATGGATAGATAGATAGATGTTTGCAGACAAGCCTTGACCTACTTCTTTCTCTGCAAAACTTGAGAATATTAAACTGACTTGCGTGTTTCTAAATTTCGCAGAAGTCACAAGACACCGAAACTGAAACGGCCGTGAAAACTCAATGTCACGCTTGGGGCAGGTCAGCGGCAGGATACGGGGGTCAGAGGTTGGTCAACGAGTCAAACTGTGCTCTGACCTTCTCTGAGGACGACGAGTACCCTGGGGGGCTTTGTCCTTTTAAATGTGCGCGACGGGAAAACCTGCCCCCCCCCCATCGGAGCCTAAATGGCTGCTCAATAGCAGCGCGGACAATAAAGCCTTTTTATTTCTTAGCTTGTAGAGGAATGTGTTGTATCTGTCTGGGTAGAAACGCCCCAGGATGACCTCCCATTGAGACGTGTAGGTAGAAAATACACACACACACACACACACACACACACACACACATCTTGTAGGCAGACGATAAACAGATTAAAGTGTGTGGGAGGTGCACACACACAAACAGAAATATGCATACACAACAAAAATAAATAAAAATACATAACAGGCATGAATGTATTCAGTCTGAAATCTTTCAGGGCAGCTCTACAGTTTGCATTCAAACAAAACCCGGGGCTTTTATTTTGATACTGGAAAATATGCATGTGTGGATTACTGCTTGGTGTGCATGTCTCTCTCCGAAGCGTCGATATATTAACTTTTAGGTACTTTACAGGGCACAGTGAGCATTGGAGTGACTCAGTTTTCATCTGTGAAATGAGCTCATGAGCTCTGAGTTATTTTGAATCAGTCTGCCAACTGCAGGAAACACAACAGGTTTTCAGGAAATGGATGAGTTAGTCAAGCGTTGAGAGCAAAATCATCAGTGTGTCACCGGATCATCATTTGTTCTGCTTTTATATGCCAAAACCTGGTGCACAGTAAGATGAGTGATTTTTAGGAATAGTCGTAGTAGTGATGGTGTTACTTGAGCAGCAATAGCACAAAGTTGTAATTCTCTGCCTGTCCTGCCTATATTAAGAGTATTATGGTTTAACCCTCTGGAGTCCAGGGTATAAATTGGCCTGTTTTTGACTACTTTTTATTTTGCTTTTATATTTCACCTTAAGAACTGTTTACCATGCCTTGTTTGGTATCATTTTTTTCAGCACAACCTCACATGTGTGATTTTACAGTTATTTTTTCATTTTGACATACTGTATTAACACACTGGACCTAAAACCACACAAAAAACATAAAATCCGAATATAAAAAAGTTAGATTTTGTAATGTGAAAACCACAAACATGTCTAACGAACCATTTTTATAACTTAGAATGCAAATATAAGTTGTAAAGTTTCAAAAAATTATGTACAAATGTAGCAAATAACAGTTATTTACAACTATTTACATTAAAATGCAGGCAATGCCTCAGGCGTTTTTTTTGTTCAACTATTTACAAAACAATCAGGTGTCACAATAAGATGCCACAAATTATTTGTGCCACTGTAAAAACAGTTCCTGTCCATTACAAGACAGAGGGGCACATCACAAGCCTTCTTCCAGCACCAAAAACGTGCCAAATGTGACGACAATATTCAGAAAAAAAAAATGGCGTAAATTATTTATCATAAGTCTGTTTCTACTTGGCCTATCAACACGATTTAAAAACTGGTATGTAGTTTGAAGTCCGCACTTTCGACACAAGTTGAAACGGAGACTCTGTGACGCTGCGTCTTTTTGCTACGTCATCATAAATCGGACCTGTAATTTGGACGCGCCGGGCGCGTCCGTCGACTCCAGAGGGTTAAAAGTAAAGGTCTTTGTTATAAGAAATGACCCCCTTTTTGGTCTGATTGTATTGTATGAGTAACATTATGAGACTGTGCCCAACTTCATTACATAACATTACAATGTTTGGTAGTTAAATCTATTACAAGACATCATAACTGTGAGTTTATCATATGTTTTTCCACATGAAATCTTCATTAAAGTTGTATTTCATTGAAATCTGGTGAAGGAAAAGTATAAAGTTGCACAAAATAGAAATACTCAAATATCTTGAAATGGTAAAATATACATTAATAAATTCATTTATACAAAAAAACTGAATTACACGCAGTATAAAGTAACATTTCTATTATTAACTAATGTTTCATGAGCAATATTATCTTAATACATCAGACACAGACACTGTTTCACATGAGTAACAAAAAACTGATTTTGACCAGCTGTATGTGGTCGATAACGTGAGCTTCCTCCTGTCGCTCATGATGTTAAAGTGTTCGCCCGGGGCTCCAAAACTTCCACACAGTCATTTCTTCATATATATATATATATATATTTGTATTTGCATGACTGAGAAGATCATTTGCTATAATTCATCCTCTTTTAACGCGGTTTTATTCCTCTCTCGCAGTTTGTTTAAAACACAGCGCCAGCGGGCATTTCGGCTTAATAACATCACTCTCTGTAAAATGATATTTCACAACGTCCAACTGTTTGCTATCTGCCTACCCGTCTGTCTGTCAACCAGACTCTCTCGCTGCCAAACTCAAACGGTCCCTGCTGGGATTTCTATATGTGCGTCTGAATAGAGCGAGCTAATTAATGTCACGTTTCTTATTTTTTGAGGGGGGGGACGGGGGAGGCGAACGTATATTCAGCCCGTGAATGCAGATGAACTTGTTGGGGGTTAACTCGTGTCAGAGCGCAGTGGAAGTGACACGGTGTGTATTGCTTTGCCCCTAACTCGCTTCAGATTGAGGGTCGGTTTGCGAAAGGCCTTTTTCCTCCCAAATCTCTCAAGTACAGACGGGGACGTGTCTCTGAATTCAGACTCAGAAACGCCCTTTTGTGTTTGTTTAAGTGTAAAGTCACCCAGCAGACTGTGGACGTTCACTTTGTTTTCCATAAAACACAAGTTTGCAGCACTTTGACCCCGGAAAGAAACTTCTCCACTGCCCAAAACGACGACTTTGACTTTTGTTCTTTCCGCTTTAAACTGCATTGAGTTTGCACCAAATCTCATTTCATCCTTCAGGGTCCCTAAACAGTCTGTCTGAGAGAGAGAGAGGAGGTGGGAGGAGGAGAGCGGTGTTCTCCTTCCCTCCTCTGTCAGATTAAGGCTTCCTAAATGAGAACAAATTCCACCTTCTCCTCGTCTCCGTTTTAATTTCCCAGCAGGATTGTGCTGCCTTGGCTTTGTATCTGCACGGCCGAGGTGAAGGATGAGGATATTCATACTTTGGCTGCGTGGCCCAATTTTTTTTTTTTTTTGGGCAGACGAAGGAGCTTGGCTGTGTGTGAATGATCTCCTCGTTTTTAATAGGATTTGCTTAATTTTTTTTTGGACGTGTTCTACATCATCGTAATGTAGACACCCAGTTTACCAAATAAATGTACCGTCCAACCAAAGTTTGGATGTTTTGAAATGCGTGTTTGTTGCTTCTGATGGTCGTAAATTGAAATGTGTGTGGGTGGACCGGAGTGAAAGTGATTATTAGTGAGTGTGTGAAATGACATCTAGTGTGTGTTCATAGCTCTGCAAGCATGAATGAGTGTGTCTTCTCTGTGAGGACAATTCTTTGGATTAACATTAGTGTTGAGACCTGGTTTTAGGGTTAAATGGAAACGTAATGCCACCAGTGACTACATTTAATATCAGTATCATCACAAAATGTTGATACTAAATTTATCTGTAAAATCTTTAAATATGTAGTTTCTCACAAGTGTATAAGGACAAACCTGTGCATATGTGGGTGTATTATGAATACAAGTGTGTGTGTGTGAGTAAGACAGTGAGAGGGAGATGATGTAGATTTTTTTTTTTTGGTGAACACGGGGGAGGTGAGAAATAAGAAGGGATGGACTGGTGTGTGTGAGTGTGTGTGATGGCAGGTGGCATCGTAGTGTGTTTTCTGCTAACACACTCACACGCACACACACATACACACACACATGCCATCTGTAGCTCAGAACGACTGGTCAGACTGAGTGTATCGGCACTAAAACACAGAAACCGCTCATGTGTTTTTGAAATCTGAACACCGTCTCTCACAGCTTCTTTTTTGTGTGTGTGTGTGTGTGTGGACTTGTATTACTCACATTGTGGGGACACAAATATGGTCACACAACCACATTCAAAGCACTCACCTCCCAGTTGGAGACAAAAAACTGGTCACGACAAGGTAAACCATTTAATTTCAGGGTTTAGACTTTTGTTTTTTGGTGAGGGTTGGAGTTAGATATTATTGTAAAAGTTCAGGAAATTAATCTAAATATTGTGCTCCTTTGTGTGTTGTAGTGGGTGTGTATCAGGCTCTACTTGTTACAGAAAAAAACAAGCATTTTACAAAGAAAGGCCATTGTTTTCGATGCATAATGTCGCTGAGCTCAGAGATCTGAGATCAGCTTCCATATTCTGAGCACAGTGCACCAATCAGAAAGTGCTGCAGATGTGATCAATTATCCAATCAACCATATGTTTCTGTATGTGGGACCTCTGGGTTTTATTTCCCAGGTGGGTCAGGAGTCAAACCACATACCCAGTGGTCCTGTGTGCTCTAACCACTGAGCACCCTGAAAAGATTTGCATTTATTATCATGTCATTAAGTTTGCTCACACAGGTAGAAGTATCATCACACGCCAGTCTGAACTTCGCGTTGCATTTCGAGAAAAGGGGCACAATCACTCCTTCTGCCAGCAGCCGAGTTTACACCTTTTTTTCCCTGTGGTTGTTGAAAGCCATTCTGGGTAATGAAGGAAATTACTGCACGATGCAGAAGAAGATGAAGCCTGTTGGTGGAAAAAGTTAAACTCCTGAAAACTTGGTGTCTCGAAAGTTTTTCGGAGGAATCTTTTCATGTCTGGAGAGGAAGCAGACGGTGTTTGCACAGACAGATCCAGATGACGCGGAGGGGAAAAAAAAGCGAGGTGGATGGAAATAAATGGGAGAGATGTTGTGACGGCGCTCTGCAGAAACACTGAGTCATTCCCGGCTTTAGCTTCACTTTGTAGGAGGCAACCTCGCCCCATGAATGCACCTGTGATACCTTCCAGATGTGTGTTTAGATGTTAGCCGGGGGGGCGGGCACTGTTATGGGCAACGCAACACAACAGGGAAAGGATGTTAGTTAATGAGCTGTAGCTGTAGTGTTTGAGCGGAGCGGGGTGGACGCTCGCGGTTCAGGCCTCCAGTAGCTTGAGAAGAAGGAGAAGAAGGTGGGAAGAAATGCAGGGCTGTGTGAAAAATTTCCCTTCTCCGTCTGGATCGTATTTATTTAAAGAGGCCGTGTGCCACATCCTCGTTTGTTTTCAATCTGACAACGCTGTCGGTGCTCACCGCTGTGGTCACTTCAGCTGTGTCACTGATATTAGTGGATCACTTATCAACCTGAGGAGGTGATACTGATTTTAATAACTCAAGTTTTTGTTGGGTTTTCTTTCTAAATTATGAGAGGAGAAGGTGTTACTCTTCTTTTTTATTAGCTTTTAACTGAATCATTTAAGTTCAAATGCTGAACTTTTGTCGATCAATTGAAAATAATCATGAAATCTGTAACATTTCTGTCTATTTCTACTGAAAATAGCTGCAGATCTCACACTTAAGTATATATACGGTTGTGTTTGCAAATCATTTTTGGAGGGTCAACTGTACACTCTTTTAATATCCTTTAAAGACACGTTTTTTCAGCCCCGATTAGTGGCTGTAAAGTTTCCCATCAGGATGATTACGGCCAAAACAAGCTGCACCAATCAGATGGTTATGGTGTCTAGCCTGAGAGACGAAACTCAGAGCAAACACTGCTGAACCTTTATGATTTCAGGACGCCTTGAGAGACGTGTCTTAATTTTTATAAACTCAGAGCTTCTTTCACCCATTCATAGACACTAAGAGGACACTGTTTAGTGAGATGAGTAAATAAAGCTGTAATCGTAAATATGTAGAAGAAGGTGGACAAAAGTGCAATTCCGAACACTGAGCGGAGCACATTTTCCCTCCATTCTCGGTGGATAGTGCGCTCTTAGGTGAAGAAGATCATTAGTTCTTGTGTTCAAAGAGGATTTATCTCAGTGAAAACCACTCATTTAAGAAGCCTCAGTGGAATAAATTAAGTTTTTAGATCAGTTAGTGGTATGCAGTTCCACAGTTTGCATTCATTTTTCACAAATCTTAAATTCTCTGGTTGAACCAGCGAGACAGTAATGATTTTATACGCTCCCTGACCTTTCCTTGCACCGCCTGCTACTGGTTGCCGGTTATAAAGTTTGACATTTGCTCTTCCTGTTCGGTGCATCACTGCGGGTGCCAGTTAATAGCAGAAAATGTTAATTTAAACATCTGCTGTTGGGCCGCCAGATGGATAGGGCGATTATTTGCCCTTGAGCAAGGCATTTGCTACGGACAGCTGCATTTGGAGGGCACGGGTAGCCGGTGTGGTTAATGAGTGATTTGAGGGGATGGAGAGGAGGCTGCGGGGCTGCAGATGGAGAGACTCTCCTTAACTAGAGTGTGAAGAGACAGACCCACTTCATTAAACGGGCCGTCTCTGTAAACACGGACTGCCTGCAGGACTTGACTGGAGTGACTGAGTGAGCGAGTGCAGCCATCTGCATGCAGGCAGACACACTCACATACACACTCGCACATTGTTTCTCTCCATCTCACCCTCCCTATGGCTCTTATTTTATGAGCCTCTGTAAGACATGGAGGGGGTGGGAGGGGGAGCGAGGCTGAAGTTTGATGCTATGAATAAAAACGCCACCGCCTAAACATCACCGTCAGCTCTAAGACTTTACAAGTGAGCACTTAAGTCCATTTCTCACCGGGCATGTAAAGCTTTCTGCGAAACACATGGAGGAAAAGAGACAGACAGAGAGACAAATGAAGGCAGAGATGGAGGGAGAAAGAACAGATTTCGTACACCTCCGGCTCAAATACCTCGATTTAAACATGGAGAACGCTGTTTATGCCCTCAGCTGTCAGCACCGCTGATACATAACGGTGTTAACAGACGTGCCTGAGAATCACTGTATGTTTGACAGTGTGGAAATGTTACAAATGCTTTTTGTAATGGGTGTTTTTTATTAGTCTCATTGGATAGTCTGCAGAGATAACATGTAGATTGACATCAGTTAAGAATATGTCAAAGTATTACAGTCAAAGTATTAATCTTATGTTTCTATAACTTTATGAAGAGGCTCTCAAAAAAACACCACCTAACAAGCTCTCTGTCTGCACGCTAATGCTGTTAGCCGTGAGGAAAATCAGCAGCCAACACCTGGATTCATAAAGTCTGAGACAGTCTGATGAAGTTTACTGATGATGTTTTTAACCGTGTGGGAATGCTCCACATGCTTTTGTCTTTTCTGCTAAAATCCGTTTCTGCAGGGAAAGATCCCATTAGATTCACATTCCTGCGATTCCTCACATTCTTACCTGAGAGCTGACCAGCGAGCCGCCACACTTAAAGAATATTTTGATCCTCTGCGCAGCTTCCTCGCTCTCTTGTTCTCCTGTTGGAAAGATCAGAGGTCAGGCTCGGCTTCAACGCAGACAACCCGAAGCTGGTATGGATTTTCTGTCTCGCTCAAGGACGCCCCAGCTGATACGGGAAGGTCCAGGTCCTCTGTTGAACTACTTTACCCGCCCTTTGCTTCAGATACTCACCAAGCGAAGTCGTTTCCACAGCTGCCGCAAGAGGAATAAGCTCATTATATCATCTAAGAAGTTCTGTATGATATGCTTTATTTGTATTACACCTATCAAAACAGTTGCAGGAAGTAGTAATAGTAATAAAGGACAAATGTCTAAATGAGAAGAACGTCATGGCAATAAAACATTTAAAAGCAGGTGGATGGAGAGTGTAAAGACAGTTTTAGATGTGATGTGCTGTAAATGTTGGTTTACATGTCCCACGTGAGATGTTCCAGCCTTCATGGCATAGACTCTATCTAATTGATTTCAGCTGGGTTTTCCCACCCTGACAGTCTGAGGGTTAATCTGAGGCTGGGTCAGCACTGATGGTCAGCAGAGATTAGGTGTTAGCAGACAGATCTCTGCTGTCCCGATAGTGCCAAACATGTCCTGTAGGTTTTTTTTTTTTTTTCATGGACTCAAACACAAAATGCTTTCTTGACTGTGCTGCATTTTGGTCTTTTTTTTTTGAACAAGCAAGCTGTGAATTCCTCGTTATAACTCATAAAATCGCTAAAGCTAGAAATAACTAGATGTGTGAGCCTTCCGAACTTTTAAGAGAAACCCCAGAGCAAAAAAAAAAAAATGAAATGGGACTTGAAATTTAATATCTTCCATCAGTGACATTGTAAGTTTATTCAGCGATACATCATCTTTTCCTTTTGGCACAACGGTTTCCAAACTGGGGCTCAAGATTCCCGAGGGATCACAAGAGTATCTGAGGGATTTTAACATGATTAGCAAGATAGGAAAGAGCTAAAAAAAAAAAAAGATTGGTTGACAAAACAGTGTCAGCTCAAGGTCCATTTAGTTGCTTTTCCAGAGCTCAGCTGCAGTTTCCAAGGCCAAGAATGAATGTCGAGTCTTTTCCTTATTTTCATGAAATACTTGAGTTTCTTCTTCAGTCCTCTGCAGACTATTAAAAATAAACAGTCTGGAAAAAAAAGGAACATCACTCCGTAGCTGAACTGTTCAACATGTGAATGAGAAGGCATTGCTTGACTATAAAGTGTCACAAGCCGATGTGATCAAATTTGGAAAGTAAGAGACAGTCTGTAACACGACAGATTGTCAGTCTTTATTGTCTTGCGTTTGCTGAGGCCCGGCCATGTTTTTAGCTGCAGTCTGGACCTTGTACAGTCAGCCACTTAGTCCTGACTTCAGCCTGCATCTCAGCACATTTGAGATGTGAATCCTCCACAGACCCGGTGATTTAATCAGCTACAGTGCAGCACAGAGAGAGGAGGGCAGGGGGGGGCAGATATCAAACCACACACACGCTTACATACGCACACAAAGACAGGCTTCTGGATTACGTGCACACTTATAAATGCATTTAGATTAATGTGAATACTTTGCAGAGGATGCATAGCGCAGACACAGCAAGTGTTGCACGTTATGTTTTACAGAAGTCGCATACAAAACAGCAGAATACACACTCTCACACACTTGAGATGTTGTGAAGCGGACAGTGGGTGGACAGAGGGGTGTCGGCTGGTAAAGGATGAGGTGCTGCAGCGGTGGTGGGAGGTCCGCACAGACAGCAGAGACTGATGAAGTCCGTGCTCAGTGGGATCCCCGGAGCCTCCCAGTGCTTCACACTGCCATGTGTTCACATTCGTATCGCCGCCTCTCGCTCTCATACGCTCTCTGTTCACTCTGCACTTTCCCAAATCTGATGCATTTCATCTTCTTTCTCTGCACATACATGAGGCAGAGCTGATGTTTTCCTATCAGTGTGAAAAGCAGAAAAACACACACAAGATCATCTTTCCACTTCACATGTAGACCAGAGGATATGGAACAAACTATACGGTCAGATTATGGGAGAAAATATAATTTTCTCTCAAGTTGTAGAAGATCTTGACACGAACAAGTTATGCTCGCTTGTTATTTACACTCTGATCAATATATCTTGTTCTTTGAGATTAAATGTACCAGTTGAATGTTGAATGTTGATCTTTGCAAAGGAAAGTAGTCGATCAGATGTTGCCGTTCACTGTACAGCTGCATCACTGTGAAACGTCCAGATTTGCTTCAACATCTTCCAGCGTTTAGAGTCCCACAGCGGCGTCAGCTATGAGGAAAATAAGACAAAACACCACAGCAAACAGAGCAGGCCAGATGACCAGATTGGTATCTGGGGAGACGCCTCAATTCAGTTCAGATCTGTGTTGTTTGAGAAAACAAACATTCAAACATGTTTGAGAAAATAAGATGATGATGATGATGATTATGATCCTTTGCTGTGGTTTCACAGTGTGGGTGTATCTGTTTAAGCTTCACTGGCAGTTTGTACAGGAGGCACGTTCAAGAATAAACAGTTATTCATGTTCAGAGTACATAATGACAGAAAGAAAGCTCAATCTTAGAAATCAAAGTTCTCTACTTCTGTAAAGTTGAGGGACTTACAAGGGAAAATAAAGTTCAGAATCAATGCAGAAGCAGCTAAGATATCTTTTAGTCTCTAATATGGGTCAAGCTACAGCATGTTTGATCCTACACTTCCCATAATGCAACGTGATGGTGTCTCTCATTAGTTTGTAACACCTGCTTTCTGTTAAACATTTGTAATAAATTGACTTTCCCATGTAAAATCAGTGGAATGCCTCTTTAAATTGCATTACCACTAATCACCAAATAACTAATCAACTTTTAATAGCCTAGAAGACTTTTTTTTATGGACAAATTAGGCTCAGACACAGTAATTACTCTTGCATATGTTCAACAGCTGTGTGCACTGATGCAAAGACGCAAAAAACAACCAATGGCCGATAATCGACTGAGACAGGTTGATACGAAAACCAATTACGAGCTCAGATTCATCCAAACGGTGCAAACCTAAACCCGTATCTCCTCTCTCCACCTACAGGTACGACTACGTGGAGGTTTACAACGGCGGGGACGAGCAGTCGCCCATGTTGGGGAAGTTTTGCGGGAAGATCGCACCGTCTCCGATCATCTCCAGCGGCAGCCAGCTCCTCATCAAGTTCGTCTCTGACTACGAGACGCACGGGGCGGGTTTCTCCGTTCGCTACGAGGTCTTCAAGACAGGTGGGTGTTGGCCTACGGTCCCATAAAACACCTGCTGAAATGTCGTTGTTGCTGCCCCTTGTGTCGGGGCAGCAGCATCAGCGAAAAGCCTGGACCGGAGCAGAGCCGGAGCTGCAGTTGCTCCGCTGCTTTTCGACACGCTCTGCTGAATGTGATGAATCGCCTCATGGAAAACAGCCAATTTAAATTCAGTCGTGGTGAATCCAGGTTTCTGCAGTTTAGCTCTGTAGGTTTTGGATCAATGTCAGGCATCACCTCTTCGACACGGGATGAGGCTGTTAAAAGGAAACAGGAGAAGAGAAGAAAAAAAGTTTTTGAGAATTCCTTTCTTCTGTGACTTGAAGAAATCTGGTGTTATACAACCTGTTTTTTATTTGCAGAGTTTCGACTCGCTGCTCACCAATGCATCGACATCCATACTGTCACGGCAGGGGTTGTATTTGCAAAATGATTTGTTTTAAGAGGGTTTAATTGCAACTGGGCTTTATGACCATATGAGCAAATAACATGTCATAATTCCTTGGTGGCCACTCAAGACTCAAGACAGCTCGGACAGCCGTGCACAGAGCTCGATGGTGGCTAAGGCTCATTTAGCTAGATGCAGGCTGAAAACAAACCAAAGACCTGCCATGAAGGTGATGAGGGCAGTCATTCATTGTGCATTGCAGCCTCCCACATTTACTTGCAGGATGCGACTCTCAAGCGTCCATTTCCCTCCTGTCGTGTTCTCTCTCCTCCGGTGTGTCAATCAAAAATAACAAATGATAATGTGTGATAAAACTGAGCATAACTGTCCAATGAGGGATTAGTGACATTTTACTGTCTCCAAATAAAGCGCTTTAGATGATGTTGCTAAGTCTTTGGCTAATTTACAACCTGTTCTGATCATCTGACTGCTTGTTTCTGGCACTGCTGGACTTCACTGCAGTGCTTTTGTCATGTTTCCAGATCTCAGTCATTTTCTTTGGTGAGAGCAATATTATCATAACCAAGAGAAATCACACTAAGAAGACCAGAATCATTAAATGGATCTGAATTATTCTTTATTCTATATACATATACTTTCGCGTGCAGTGAAAGCATCTGTCTTCTATGTTTGGACTAGTATCCGGCATCCCAAAATAACCTCTCAGTTAATCTCGTTAAAAATGTTTCCACACTCTTGTCCAAGGTTGTCCAAACAGCCTGAACCTCTGGTACACTGACCTCTAAGCAGCACATTAAATAAACTCAAAGACCCAGAATGCCATTGGAGGAACGGCGAGTCCCAGCTGGTGCAGGATGCTCGCAGGACAGTGCTACATAAACACCGCCTGTCGAGGAAGGAACCTTGCTCCCGTGTCCTACATTTGTATTTGCTCTTCCCTCTGGGGTCCATTTGAGCAGCGGCCAAACGACGAGTCTCCCGTGGCCACTTCAGCTTCCACCAATGGGGCTGGGAGATAAATCAGATAAAAAGGGAACGTGCGTTTTTTACGTGAGAAAAGTCTTTTTTTTTTTTTTTTTGTTTGCACCGCTGAGGGCAATAACCATTCACACCATCACAGGATTCTAGAATAACAATCTCCAGGTGGACTTACGTTGAAAAGCGCTTTATTGAAACATGAAAAATGGAAATACAAGTCCTTTTTTTGTACTTAAATAAGGAGTAATATGAGAAGAGTCAGGGGGGCTTCTCCTGCCTCTCTAAAGTACAAAGTATGGTCCAACTTCTGATACAGCTTTCAAATCTGCCACCATCCTCTTTAATTTCTTTTTTTGCAGAGCCGCGCCTGATGAATGACAGGATGTTATTAGAAAGTCAGTGTAAAAAAAAATAAAAATCTTTGAAAGTAGGTCAGCAGTATCAGCTTGGAAGGAAACGTCATTTTTAGTTTCCACATAGACGTGTGATGATTTTATATCTGAGCTTTGACGGCTGATATAATGATCAAACTGGGATTTGCAGCACATTTTTTTAATACAGTCTGAGTCACAATGTCATTTACTCTCACAGAAGGTCTGACTTTATATGATTTTCTTTATGAAATAGACACCTCTAATGGTTTTTTGGAGTCTTATAATACAAGAACAAACGTCTATGTAAGTAGGTGAATGGACTTTAAAACTGGCTTCTTCAAATGCTGCACAGTTTCTGACTTTGGAAACAGCAGTTGTCTCCTCACATGGTCCATTTAGCAGTCGTCCTGGAGCTTTCAGTCACATTATCATCCTTATCATGCCCAGTTTTAACTCTGTCTGCTGAGCACAATGTCATGTGGTCAAACATTTGAAATATTTCATCTACATGATTCAGATCTGCTCTAAGCTGACAAACGCTCTCACTTTCTTTTATTAAAACAGTGAGTGGAGGAATAAAACAAAGGAGTATTAATCTCTTGTTTTGTCGTGTGTGTGTGTGTGTGTGTGTGTGTGTGTGTGCGTGTGTGTGTATCTGCATCGTTGCCACTGTCCCTCCCTGTGTTTGTCAGAGGGATGGAGCAACTGTTTTCCTGTTGTTGTTGAGCACGTCTAGCTGCTGTCTCCTCACTACCGGCTTCAGAAGGAGCTGGGAAACTTCTGTGTGTGTGTGTGTGTGTGTGTGTGTGTGTGTGTGTGTGTCTCAGTCAACCTTTAGTCTATTTACTAAGATGATCTGTCTCTATGTCTTTCATGTTTTTTTTTTGGTTGGTCTTGTGTTGCTATGTGTCTATATCTGTCTGTGTGATTCAGTATATATATCTGGTTTCCTGTGTGTGTGTGTGTGTGTGTGTGTGTGTGTGTGTGTGCATGCAGCAGACAGGTGCACGGGACCCCAGGCTCATTTAGCTAATGGGCTGTTTGTCCTTGGAGGCAACAGGGGTGACCTGCAGATGAGATGGATGCTCTGGCATAGAAGAGGCGCTTGGAAACTAGGACAGCACGTGTGTGTGTGTGTGTGTGTGTGTGTGTGTGTGTGCTGGCCTCAATATGGGTCCTCTACCCTCTAACAAGTTAAAAACAGCACTTGTACTCACTCAGGTAATCCCCCTGCCATGTTGCTGCCTTCCTCCTCCCCACATTTAAAATCCATTACAGTCGGAGCAGCATATTGAAACTCGCTGCTAAATGGAGCCGCTGCTCTTCTTACAAACAGGCTTTACACTCTATCGAGACCTCCCTCTTTATCTCCGTGGTGCTCCCTCTCTCTCTCCCCCTGTCTCTTTTTACTCTGCTTTTGTCCTTCCTCTGATCTCAGAACATTTTTATATCATGTTTAGACATCAGGGGGTTTCTGCCTTTTCATTCTTTGCCTTTATTCATTCAGCTTTTTTTCGCCCTTATTCTCTGTTTCTGTGTTAGCACGTTGAGAGTAATGATACAAAAAAGGAAGGTAAGATAATTAAAAAATAGACAAATTAAACTGTGATCACTTAGAAACAAAAAGCTTTTGGTTGAAATGTGACAAAAGTTTTAGATAATCATGATAATTGGACCCATATTTGTGTGATTAAGTGTGTTTTTTGCTTTTTTAGAATATCTGTATGTATGGTGATTATATACATAGTGAATCTTAACAAGGATGTTTGTGTACTGCGTGTACTTTGACTCATTGTGAGCCCAAATTAGGGGTTTCTGTCCATTTATTTAACCATTCGTTGGTACACCAGAGTATAACCAAGTGCTGCAGTTTGGATTTGCATTAAATGAGAGTTATGTCTCCAGATAGTGCAGTCTTTTGGTCATACCAGTAACTTCTGTCCTCTCTTAGCGTCGAAAGGCCGAAGTAGCGGCATGATGTTATGGTATCACATAAAGCTTTACGTGACGAGGTTGTGGCGTGCAAAATGTTTGACTTCAACACCTGAAACTTGCTGATCCTTCTCCTACCAACCGTCAACGTTGGTTTCTGATAACCATGACTGCCAGAGTACCACTACTGTCATCACAGCCTCTGTGTTTCTGGGAATTTGGAGGTTTAAATTGGCCAACGGGGTATTACTAATGGATGCATCATGGATTTTTTTTATGTGTCAACATCATTGAATGTTTCTGTGTGTATATAACAGCATTCAGATAATCCAGTAGGGAGATAAATCTTACAGAAAACTTAAGAGCTAAATTAATGAATAATTTAATTTAAAGTCAATTTAAAGTCTTCTTGATTTCAGTCTGTGGCTTCATTCTTCATTTTCTCCCTCCTTCTTTACCTTTTGTTCCTCGCTCTCTTTTCCACGTCTGTCATTATGATCAGAAAACCTAAAAACACTGCTTCAAAAAAAAATTTCGCTCAGATGACGAGCTCCGTTTGGCTTTAAAGACAGCGCTCTTTCTTTAATGAGCGCCGGGCCGTAAAGCTCCGGCACATCCGCCTCTCACAACCGTCGCCATACCCGTAACTCCACCCGCTGCTGACCACAGAGCACATATCATTTATAAATGACAGCCAAGCGATCCCTCTTCAGCATCCTGGAACTATATTTGCTCCAGACTCTCTGGTTATATTGCAGGTGTGCAAAGCAGGAACACACGTCTTACATGATTGAAGGGTCGTTGATAAAAAAGATGAAAGAACGAGAGATGAATGGACAGAGAAGGAGACAGACGAGAGCAGAGCAGCACGATGTTTGAGGAAAGTACACGGTCACGTCGGCGACGTAACACTAACAGATATGCTCGAACACACATTATATGGAAACACATCGTCACACATGTCAGGGATTTTCGGATCGCTTGATCTTTTTCGAGGCCGTTTAAACTGAGAGAATGTGTTTTTTTGTTCGACCAAAGAAGTGCCGTTTTTGGCTTTTTTACAGATATAATGACATTTTGTGGCCTTTTCAATCAACAAGTACAGGAACAAGTTATTTGTTTTCGGTGGATTCAAGATTTCATAACATTTTTTAACATTTTTGTTTCTTTTTGTCATTTGAATAAAGCAAAGCGTAGTCAAAGGTCTGCGGCCTCTGAAGTACATAACTATGTTTTTGTCTTTTGTTGATGCAGTGGTTTGTAGGAAATAAGCAGTCTGTTCCACATCTTACATGTTTACGTGCTCGTCTTCAGATCAAAAGGTGCTCCGTCCACAAGACAACCAGAATCAGCTGGTGACGGGATCAAAAAGTGACCTACGGTGGCCCAAGAGGTTCAGTTCTCACATGAATGCACAACAACAAAAGATGTGTGTGCATTATTAGTTTAAGGGATATTTCCTCCCTGAAATCACATTCATTTCCGACCTTGATAGACACGCAGCAGCAGAGATTTCTCGTGAAGCACAGATTTACTCAACCCATCTGCCCATTTAACACACACACACACATACACAGTGGAAAGTGTGCCATCTGAGCAGGATCGAAGTCTGCCTCATCCCTTCCACATCATTTATCATGTCGCCCTTTTAATGACACCACCTGGTTCAACAGCGAGAGCTGCACAGGAGTGTGTGTGTGTGTGTCTTTGTGTTTCTGAGTGTGAAGATTCATGTTTACAGGCATGCTCAGATAACATGCAGGTCACATCTGGCCTGTCAACATCACACACACCACTCATGCCTTCCAGGGATGCTTGACCCTCATCCACGCCTCGCGTCGTCTTGCTCCCACAGAGATCAGTCACCGTCTTGTAACCTCGCTCATGTCACTTTACGAGCAGAGAGGTGTGAACTGCCAGCCGAGTTGATTGATGCGAGTCGACGCAGATTTTTCATGAGCGCCATCGACCACGTGGATGTGACTGTGGAGGAAACAGCCTCTGAACAAGTTTTTGGTCTGAAAAAGCCTCATTGGAGGAGCACACGATGGTTATGAGGAATTATGAGCTTGAAGAAAAGAATCACACTTCCTTGGACTGTTTTCCAGCACCATCATCTGCAGCTGCACAAAAAAAAACAAATCTTGCATAATGCTCTCTGTGTAACAGTCCCAAAGTGCCAGCAATGGTCTCTACAGTACACTCATATCATTACAAGCGACATGGCAACCTTGGCATATTCGTGCGTCAACAGCCTACCATGCTGTGTTGCAGATGTATGCATGTAAATAAACAGAAACGCAGATTGTACACATGCACACATACAGCACATCACAACCACACTGAGAGCACACACAGCAAAGGAAATGTGCTCCTACTCAGAAAAAACATCCAGGATTTTACAGTGCCTTCTTCGTAATGTAGCACGGCAACATCACACAACAATGGTGAGATGAATATAAAAAACGGAAATATGTAAACAACACAGCTGACTGTTTTATCACTGCGAGGTGTTACGTCGTGCAAACGCATGAATGAACGTGCGAGAAAATTAAACATCATCGCAAGAGGGTGTAAAATACCAGCAAAGTAAAGTAAACTTCTTTAAACAGCCTTTTTAAAATCTGGGTTTCGTAGTGGATTACAAGTGCTGCACAAACCAAAACAACAAATCAGAGCATCGTTGAAATAACTTTGAGAGAAAATAGCTCTTATAGATAATATTAAAACATAAAATGGAGCATGTGTGTGTTAACCGGAGCACACAGCAAGCACAAACCAGCGCTGATATTTGACTTTACACTGAATACAAATTACGAGGTTGTGGTTGAATGGTTATGTGGGGTAGTGTGTGTGTGTGCATTTGGATGTGTCTAATGAGCTAATATGGTGGTATTTGTTCGTCTGCGAGTGTATCTGTGTGTGTGTGTTGTTGTTGTTTGCTGACCATGATCAGTCTCTGTAAACAGCCTCTCAGTGTCCGCGACGGCCAATAAAAATCAGTCAAACTCTCCACCCCCAGTCACAACACAGACACCAGACGGCTCCAACAGGGGAGGGGGCCGATTCACCAGACACGGAGGGTCATTTTACTGTTTTCACATCCTCCATTTTTAACCATTTTGGTCACTTTATCTGATCAGTGAAGCATTTATTTTCTTATTTTGTGATACTGTCATGTGTTTTTTCTCAGAAATGGTGGAATGGCATTTGGGGAAAAGAGATATTTCCTGCCCTGTGATTTTTTAATTTTTTTCCCTGAATTTCCTCTTCTGCTCAGGAGAAAATCTAGTTTTAAGACTCAAAAAGAACCAGTTGATGTGCTTTTTTTTTATTCCAGGGAAGTCACAGCTGCAAAAATGTTTCAGGCTGCCAAAGTTTTAGACACCGGGAAAGGTCAAAACTTGATAGTATTTCTTTTTTATGTCCCTTTCCAAAATGTCTGTATCCTTATTTGTGCAGCAGGAAAGAGAAAAAGGTCATAAATATATAATCCGGTTTGGAACTTTGTACCACAAGTGTCTTATTTTCTACTAAAAGTGCAAAAAATGCTAGAAGTGATATTCAAAGTGAAAGCACTATATAAACATGTTGTGACCTCCGACCCCTGAAAGTTCACACCTCTGTCTGAGCGAGAATCATTCACTTTGTCCAAACACGTCTCAACACTTTAAAAACTCACGAGCTTCTTCTCTCCATCGCAGGTCCAGAATGTTCCAGGAACTTTACGGCTCCCAGAGGCGTCATCAAGACGCCGGGCTTCCCCGAGAAGTACCCCAACAACCTGGACTGCACCTTCATGATCTTCGCCCCCAAGATGTCCGAGATCGTGGTGGAGTTCGACAGCTTCGACATGGAGCCCGACACCACGCCGCCGCCGGGCGCCCTCTGCCGATACGACTGGCTGGAGATCTGGGACGGCTTCCCTGCAGGTGAGGAGGCTCAGGCTGGGTGGAGGAGGTATTTCTGGGCAAGTCTTAAAGGACCAAGACCAAGAAAATATGTGATGCAGTGACATGAAAATCGTTCATGTTTTCACTGGATTCATTTACAAGATGAAGATCATGGAAAACACATAGTCTCTAGCTAGCTACACTGAAAGAAGCAGAGAAAACATATTTTTTTAAATGCAGACTTTAATTTTATGAACATTTTTTTTAACTTGTAGAAAAGCAGGTCAAAACATGTTATAAAAAAGGGGCATTTTTTTCTTGCTAATTCTGAATTTCTGAGGCATTTTATGAACCCTTTGGTCCCATTTTCAGCTTGAGCCCCCATCTCAGAAACACATTCAAAACAAAATAAGCTATAAAAATGGATGCACTGCCAGGATAGAGCAGTGAGATAAAACAAAAAAAAAAAAAAACAGGAATGTCAGACAAAAAAAAGTGGTGAAGGTGAAGAATTAAAGGAGGAACTGCTTCTCCGGCGTAGGAACAGGGGAAAAATGGGCTGCAGATGCGGAGGAGAAATATGCAGAGCTGTGAAGGAGCAGAGAGACGAAGAGGATGAGAGGAGCTGAGGACGGCCTCCCCCTGCAGATGTTGACAGAAAACAGACAGAGACGTGTGGAGGTGAAGGAGGAGGAGGAGGAGGAGGAGGAGAACAAAGGATGGATGGCTTCCCCCGCAGGTGTGACGAGCTCGGATTGAGAAACGGAGGCGAAGGAAAGAAAGCAGAGGCGGAAAATAGATTGATAAAGACGCGAGGAAGATGAGCGGAGGAAGGGGAAGCAGGAAGTCTTTGTGTTGTTTTGTTTCTGGGAGACAACTTTAACATTTTGTGCATACATCAGCAGGACAAATCCTTAAACAGGGTGCATTTCTGCACTTTAAATGAATTAAATCACATAATTCAACAGCTTGCTGTTTTCAGTATTCTTCTTATAATCATATTTAAGAGATTATTTCTTTGTCCTGATAGTCTTTTTTATACACTCTGTCCACCTTAGCCCTGATTTGAACTGGTTAGAGGGGATTTATCTATTTGCAACACATTTTTCGGCTACGTCTCAAAGTACAGTATCAAATAAAACCTTAAAAGTCATCTAAAAAGCTCTTAAACTTTCAGCCCAAACAAAATATTCCAAATATTAAAGAAGACCCTGCACATAGGCACTCCTCTCCCACATTACTACCACATCTCCTACTGAAAAGAAGTCCAAAGGTAATTTTTCCCCCAAAGATCGTGGCTGTGTGAACCTCAAAAATGAGAAGATGCATCCAAAACAGTCCAATCAAGATGCTTAATTACACAATTATAAGAGTAGTTTGACATTTTAAGGGAAACACTTGTTGGCTTTCTGTCTCAGACTTTGATTAGATGATTGAAACGACTCTCATTTCTGTAAATATGAAATATGACGATAAAAACACGAGGAACCAGCTTTTAGGAAGCGAATAAGCGTGTTTCCCAACTGTTCCTTGAACATACAGAAATATTAGAGACAGACGAGCGTAACCGTGAAAGGCTCGGCTGTGTTCGTGTCAGTGTTTTACTTTAAACTCATCCTCACGTGCACACATGGAGGCTCCTTCACAGCTCGCTCATTGTTCCCTCACCCAGCCACAGTTGGAAAAAATCAGCTCTCTGCGCACAAAATGACGGGGGCGCATCCTGCTCCTACCCTCTGTTCGCACTCCCTTCCCTCGATTTGGAACGTCGTCTCTCGGCTCCCCATTGTTGTCTAATTAGCCATACAGCGCGCGGATAATGCCGAGAGCTGCGTACCTTGGACGGGCCTGAGCGGGGTGCCAGGATGCCCACAATACCCCGCCGCTGTGCCCAAAGCTTCGCCTGATTATTGCCAGGGAGGGAGACTGGCATGGGAACGCGAGGGACTGGCACAGGTATAGAGACAGTGACATACACTTTAAAGCGGCGCCAGCATACATAACACGCCAGGGCTTTTCCTGTCAAATGATCTGTGTGTGCGTTCAGGTGTGTCTGTTTGCACGAGTGTGTGTGTGTGTGTGTGTGAGCCGTGTTGGTGTGTATTCCTGTGTTTGTTGAGGGAACATGTGTGTCAGTGCAGATAACAAAGCGTCTCTGCAGCAGGGTGAAGACCAGGATGTTTTTTTTTGTTGTTGTTGTTTTGTTGTTTTTTTTTTTATCCCATCAAACAGTGTTAACACAAACGTCAAACAACTCCCATCATGCACTGTTGTTGTCGTCGTTTTTCTTTGAGAGCTCTAAATCTCTTCTTCAAAAGGAAATCATGTCTTACAGATTTCCTCACTAAAAAAAAAAAACAAAAAAGAAAAGAGGAAATGATGAGACGTATGAATACCTGAAATGGAGAGTTGTGATTCCTTTTATCTCTCTGACAAAAAAAAAAAATCTTCTTGCGAGGTTCATTTATTTGTTTTTTTCTGAAGCTTTCAGCCAAATTTCACGCATTAAAACAGCAGAAAAGTTCAGCTGTCACGTAACGATGAAGGTTATTCGATGTGCTTTTAAAGCTCCAAGTTAGGTGAGCCTAATAAAAAATGAAATCTGTCAAAAAGCTGTTTCTTAAGGTTGAGAAAGAACCTTGAGAAGCCTAATTTTTTCAACGCTGATGGTTTATAATGTTGAAGGTCTCCTGCTTGTTGTTTCCCCAACGGAGAAATGTAAATGCAGGCGGGTAGCTCAAAGGGTTTTTTTTCTGATTGCATCAACAGCCTTACAGTAAAACCATTTCACACCCCCTCCGATAAGGCTGAAATAATTTTAAAATGTAATCCGTCACAGATTGTCAACTACCTGCTTTAAAAGTGTAACTGATAAACATAATCCACCAGATTACCAAAGCTCAGGATTCCAGTGCGACCGCCTTGTCTTTTTTTGGTGATTTAGCCTCCGAGCTGAAGGAAAAATATATATTTGTAACGTGTATGGCTTTGCTGTGGACTGACTGTTCCCTCCTCGGAGATACAGTATCTCCAGCGAACAGGAGGCTCCGCAGGCCTGGCATTGTTTCCTCGCAGATAAGAACAGGATGAAATGGCCAGCAAACTGTGGGCGCTCGCGGTGTTAAGACATGAGACAGTCTGTCGCCGCGTAGGGAAATCATGTTGTCGCAGGACTTGTTAGCCCCTCGTTGAGCTCTCTCGCGTTTTATCGTCACGTTCGAGTCGCAGAGGTCGGCGTGTCTTTTCCAGAAAGATTCGGCAGGCCTCCAAAAATCCAGACGGTCGAAGCGTTTGCAGGCTCCAAACATCCCCTGCACAATTAATTAACAAGATCTTTAAGCTCAACTTTAGTTTAATTTGTATGATGAGTGAAGATTTAAAACTATTATTATTCCCTCTGTTTTTCTATATCAATATTATTTTCCGTTTTTTCAATTAATACCAAATGAGAGAGGGACTGATTAAGGAATTTCACAATAAAACGTTCCACTACGTGTTCATCCAGATGTGCTGAAACATTTCAAACACCAAACCTGCAGTGGGTTTTATAAACCACCTTTGGGGTTTTTTTCAAAGATTGCCGGGATTTATCTTTATGAAAAATGCATGCTTTTGCTCTGTGACTCAAATGTAATGATGATACGTGAGAGAGCAAATGTTTGAAGATCTGGTCATCTTGTTTCTTTAGTTCTGAGTCTTTTATTCTGAACTGTCTGACTTGATAATAACAGAATATGAAGTAAAAGAGGTAATTATCTCCATTCAGTCGGTTAAATAACTCAACGCTCCACGGCGTGTTGAGACAACGAGCTTATTCTTCTTCTGCTTTACCTGATAAGACTTCATATGGAGAGTTTATATTTAGTGTTGGGATAATAAGTGTCAGCGCGGTACGTTGTTGGGAAATGAGCGTTTCTGCCACCTGCCATCTCACCTTTATTCCTGTCTCCAAAGGTGCTGGGTCGCTCGTGAGAGGCGAGAGATGAGATGTTCGTCTGAAGACTCGGCAGATTAAACAAACCGACTTTAAGAATTCGGGAGTGGGATGGGTGGGGGGGCTTTTTAATCTAAATTGTGCATTTTAAACTTGAGTTCTGCGCGGATAAAATGTAATGTCCTTCAAAAAAAAGAGAGACATCTGGAGCCGTGGCAGAAAAGGACAGAGTAAATAATAAAAAGCACTCTGCAGCTGATGATGATGAAGCTGACGTTCTCCTTTTTCTTCACCTCCCCCTCCTCCATCCATCCCTCCATCTCTTTGTCTCCTCCCTACCTACACCTTTTTCCACACTTTCTCCTCAGTGGGCCCCCACATCGGTCGGTACTGTGGCCAGACGTCCCCGGGCCGCGTCATCTCCTACACCGGCATCTTGTCCATGACCACCATCACCGACAACGCCATCGCCAGAGAGGGATTCTCCGCCAACTACACCATCCGTGAGAGGAGCCTCCCCCCGGGGCACGAGGACGAGGGTGAGCAGCTGGATTAGAGATGGGGGAGGGATGGGGGGGTTGTTGAGGTGTCATCTGGCTTTAGGAGGGACCAGCGTTCACTTCCTGGATGTCTCGTTTGCCTTCAGCTCAACCTCAAAGTGTCCATTAGCGAAGAAGCTTTCAGCAGCACAGGAGCTGGTCTGGGTGTGATCTTTGACCTTTGACCTCCAGAGAGAGGGTTTCTTTTGTTGTTGTTTCATGATGTGATTCATGCAATCAGCTGTTTCTGATTTCAAAAGGAATAATAAAAAAAAAGACACCATATCCAACCACAGTTTAGAGTCACTGGGGCTGCAGTTTATGACAATTTTAATCAATTGATACACAAATTATTCGTTATGCATCTTTTCATCTGTAAAATACTGATAAAGAGTGAAAAATTGGTGTTGTACTTTCCCATCTGACAGTCTAAAGCCCATCGATGTTAAATGTACAATCATATAAAACCACATTTCCTCTGCTGTGTTTGGCTCGCGACCATATAAAGTCAGTAAATGTCTATTTGCTGCTTCTTGTCATATTTCACAGAGGAGTTTTTACACTGCTGGAGGAATGAGAACGATATCTGACAGATTTATATTGTGCAGCAGATTTACATTTTCCTCTACTTTCCTAATTGGTCTCACAACCACTCAAATTAATCTTAAGACCCGTTGTGGAGTCCGCGACTTTAAGCGGTGTGCTACGATAAATACGATAAAATATGAAGATGGAAAAGTAATCTAGTAATCTAAATAATCTTCTTGAACTTTTATCAGTATTTTTCCTTTGATTGTGTGATGACATGATCCTGATATGAGTGAGTCCGCTCGTCTGGTGTTATCTGCAGGATAAAAACTCTTTCCAGCTTCAGGTCCGCTCCAACTTTCAAATATCAGAATCAGGACGACACAACAGTGTGAATTTAATCTTATCTCGCAGCCGCAACTTTGAATTTAAACTATGATTTCCTTCTGATAAAAACGGCGAACATTTCTGTCTGGTTTGACCCACTTCTGAAGTCTTATCTCCTCCTTCTGAACGACGCGTTAGGCCGATTTCACACATCAGGATATTATCACGAGATGAAGAGCTCGGTTAGAGATCCAGCTCTGTTTCATGTGTTGAGTTTGTTCGCGTCCACGTGTGCTTTTAAAAATAGCGGACGGTCTGCAGTGTGTGACCCAGCTGGAACGCCTGTTGAGGTTTAAGTTATGTCGGCCCGTGTGGTTTTTGCACTCTCGTGACCTCGACCTCGGTCACCCCTGTGCAGGAATGCGAGCGTGAGGTGGTGGAGGTGAGTTTACATAAGATCCCAAGGTGGCTGACATGGGCACTCAACATTTCAAAATCAACATTTCACTCTTCCGAATAGAAACTTAAAGACTTAAAATCAGCTGGCTTTGAATGTATGTTGTGTGTTTGTGACAGGATTATCTTTTATCTGAACATTTACAGCACACAGTGGTCAGCGAAGGTGTTTAAATCTCACTGAGGTGCAACAATAAGCGTATGATAGACGATGAAACGGGCTTTGAAAACTGTCAAATTCTGCACAAAAGAGATACAAACAACATCCGTTTATGGACAGACCAACTTGAAATCCAGATAAAATACATAGATTGGTGTTTGCATTTTCAAAATCCATTCAAATTAATTAAAAAATAAAGTTATCAAAGTCATTCTGTAGGGGTCAGGAGCAGCATATTATTTTACTTTTAATTTAAAAGATTAAATGTATTTTGTGTAACGTATTCAGAGCTTTCAGTCGCCACACATTGCTGTCAAATGCTTTTGAATCCTACATGTATGAAGACATTTTACCAGAGGGGTCAAAGTAATTATCATCTTTTTCACAGTTTTTTTTTTTTCCTTCTTTTTGCCACGGGCAAAACATGGGGGTGTTATCGGGTTGTATGCATGTGTGTGTGTGTGTGTTATCTGATGTTGATGCTGAGTGTTTATGACAAGGTGATAATACATGGATGTAGTTTACATATCAATTATGTCTGTACAGTATATAAACATGTGTGTGTGTGTGAGATAAATCTGTCCCTCCAGTCTTAACTGGGATGGCTGAAAGCAGCACTGGTGTTAGACAAAGCTCTAATTATCTTAGCTTAAGTAACACACACACTCTCTCTCTCTCTCTCTCACACACACACACACACACACGATTACTTTGCCCACAGACCCCCAGCTTAGCTCAGCAGATTGAATTAAAGCCTCTCGCCAAACCGGATCCCTTTGCAGTCACTCCTGACCAGGGGGGGCTTTTACCTCACGAGGCTCTTCAGCAGCTTCCAGGCGATATATGGAAAGATTTTATCTCCATTCATTTGAAGAAACTGGAATTTTCCTTTGATTAGAAGAAAAAAATCGACATATTGATGCAGCTAAAACACTGGAACACACTTTTTTTTTTTAGGTTGAGAATATGTGAATAGTTAGTAAGAGGTTAAAAGATCAATCTAAAAACAGTTAACTAAATGTGATCAGTTGTTCAAATTAGTTTCCATAAAGAAGTAAACTGTTTAAATCAAAGCTAAATCTCACGGCATGATGGTTGAAATGTTCAGTTTTTACCACTCCAGCTGGTTGTGGCCCGACTACATTTAAACATTAGTTATGAAATGTATTGTGCTGTTCAAAGAGCCGTTTTAAAACGAACACATCTGGATCATGATGGGTGGCGTTGAAGAAGGGCTACATGAGTCCATCTGATGACAAAGAGTTGGGAACCCGCTCTAAAACAGCCTTTAATCTTTTATTCATATTGACTTTTCTATCAATGCCGTCCCTTCAGAGCCTCCATTCATTCGAGCAGGATCTTTGCTAACGGCCTGTGAGGATTCAAACTCTGACGTCCTGCGGGGAATTTACAGTTTTCTCCCAAGAAGTGGCCTCCAGCCGGGGCCTTTGATCAGCCGAACGATCGGCGGGGGCGTCGGTTTATGTGCTCTTTCTTTTCGGACGCGGAGGTAGAAGGACGGGGTTGAAGTTTGTCTCTCGCGCCCGCTGCGAGGGGAGATGTGGACGTTCTCATGAATAGAAATGAGAAAAGAGCAACGGAGAAGTTTTTTGGACAGGAAGAGAAAGGCAGATGGGAAACAGAAAAGTGAGAGTAGTTAGAGATAAACTGATGGACCAGCGGTGTTTTACTTTCACATTGTTTAGCTGCAGTTTCAGAGCGTTTTCAGGCAAGAGTGGTCTTCTGGGAAAAACGCTGAATTGGACTATTTCGGCCTGAACATTGTCGATGAGCACAAAAACAAAAAAAACAACAGGCTTCCTCCAGTTTTCTGATGATGTTTCAGGCAAACTTTCTCCCAAATTTATTTATTTGTGGATCGTGAAGTGATGTAAGTGTGTTTGTGTGAGTCTGGCAGACCTTGTGTCTCCAAACAGACCTCCCACACACACACACACTCACGTTTCCTTTTGGACCCCCTCCCTCTTCCTTCCCCAGCCTCCCCTGCTGTTACAGAGTGGACTCTGCCACCTCACAGATATTGATGTGTACTTTGAGTTTTGTCCAGAAAAATAAAAGACATTCAGCTGATTTAGCTTTGAATCTTAACGTGACATGAGCGGCGACATGAGCCTGTGTGGGTCTTTGTATACACACGTAAATAAACATCGTGCCAGAGCTAAAATTACTCATCAAACGGCGGCAAATTAACAGCAATCTGGATAATCAGATTATCTCTTAATGTCGTTTATCTCTGCTCCCAGCGTATCTGATGTGAAGATTCGCTCCCTGTTTTATTTTTACGTCATCGTTAATTGATTGATCTTTGAGTTTTGGACTGCTGGTTGGAAAAAAACAGGCAATATTAAGATGTCAGTCTGGGCTCTGAGACGCTGTGATTGGCAATTTTTTAGCACTTTTTTGGCATTTTATTGGCTTATGTGACAAGAAAATGGATATATAACTTGATTATAAAGAAAATAATTAGTTTCCAGCTGTCAGGTTATTCTTGATAGGAATATTTTGGTTAAATGTAAATGCACAGTGACTTGGAAAATGCCACATTATATTTTATTTTGACTCTTTTTTTTCTAGCACACTGGATTTAAAGCAATAACAATGAGATTAAAGTTATCATATTATCATACTAGGTAATCCTGATCTTCCCTGAAACAAAACAGCAGGTTGTTTTTTAATTTTAAATGACATTCAGTGACAAATTTACAGTTTTCGGACACAAATATCTCCATGTAGGGTAAATGTGTGAATGGAGGGATACTGTACAAAAGCTTGTGTCACCAAACGGCCTCTAAAGAGTCGCCACAGGAGCTGTTTGAGTCCTTTTTACTGCTGCGACTGACCGCCCAGCAGGGAGCAGGGACAGACATTTTACAACGTCTGGGAGACGCTCTAATCACGGCGCTCGCTTGTTTTTCTGAGTCAGAGACAAAAAATGAACTTCTTTTCTTTTTTTTTCCAACAACAGATTTATGACTTCAACTCGAGGTTTTTCTTTTAGGACTTCACTTCTGGACTTTGATGATAAATTCAGCCATTAGCGACGACAGCGCGCAGGGAAAAAAATACCAAAAATTCAGCTCATCCAGTGCTAATGATGTGTGTAATGCGCTTTTTAAACTCGTATTAAAGGGGCAGTCAGTGTGATTTTTCGATGACAAACATCTCCCCTGATGACCTGACCACGATGATGTGCAGCGAAACGACGCAGCTCCTGACTCACAACAGTAACTCGATAATAATTATCTCGTCATTTGCTGATTGAATTTAAATTTCATGAGTTATTTGCCACTGTGGGAACAAAAGCTTTGTGTCCACTGGTATTTCAAGACACACAAGGACCGCTATTTTAGTTTTGGCACAACAGTGAAGGTCAGGATTAGGAATTTAATCCACTTTGGTTTCTCGTGGGAGTCAAAATGTCTTAATATTTAGGGTTAATCGTGATATGCCACTATTTTTTAGACATGTCAGTACAAAAGTACAATAAATAAATGATACCTTTAAACATTTTTAACCCATAATTTTTTAACCTCCACATCAGTGAGCTCGTCTTAATGGAGTTTTTCTGTCTTCTGCAGATTTCGCTTGTATGGAGCCGCTGGGCATGGAGTCAGGGGAGATTACCTCCAAGCAGATCACCGCCTCCTCCCAGTATAACTCCAACTGGTCGCCCGAACGCTCGCGGCTCAACTACCAGGAGAACGGCTGGACGCCCTCTGAAGACCTCAGCAGGGAGTGGATACAGGTCAGTGACGCTCGAGGTCGAGGGGCGGTGTCAGAGGCATGAAAAAGTGAAATTATGTCACACGTACGGTCCTCATTTTAGAGTCTGATCTCAGAACGTGCGTATGCTTACTCCTCCGTTTGAACTTCACCGCACCGCCGAGATCTCGCTCACATCTGGGATGAATATTGTTCACTCATTCGTACCAGCTCTCTGCACGTTAGAGGGCCACAGAGGTAAAAAAAAAAAAAAAAAACAAGCCGAGATTCATTATTTATTGGACTCTGCTTCTGGAGTGTAGTTGACATTTCTTGTTTTCTATCACGGAGAAATCTGACGTGGCGGCCTGCAATCACTGAATGTGGATATGTTTCATTTCTTTAAACATCTTTAGCCGCTTGATGAATCAGTTTGCTTTTCTTGGCTTTACACACATATCAGCGACACAACAAACTGTCTCTGTTTCAGGCTGCATTTATATATTTTAACGTTTTAGCTCTCTTGAGTTGGCTGTTTCTGTGGCAACATGCATTTACCGCCATTTTTATTATTTTTTTGCAATGTTTTATAGATGCTGCTAAATTGACATACAGAGAAATTTTTCATTTCTATGGCTTGAGACGTTTTTAAGGTAAAACAGGGGTCAAAAAGTCAACTTCCTCAAGATAAATCGAAAATCTTTCACACAGGTGAATAAAATGAAACCACAATCTCATATTTATCTTTTTTTTTCCTGTGTTCTTGAACACCCCTGAAGAAGATCGCGTTTTTTTTTTTTTGCTAAAATCACAGGAACTACAATCTGATTAATTATCAGACCTGACAGGGATCACCAAAAACACTTAATGCACTTATGGATGACTCCCTAAAAAGAAAATCAGGCCTGTAAAGGTGCGGCTGGAGTTCAGGACGGCCCCATTGTCCGGGACAGGAACTTATAGAGGAAGACTCACAAAGCCTCTCGCAGTAAGAGCGGACCCTCACTTCCTTCCTGTGGGGGTTACAGCAGGAAGTACACAGGAAGACGGTCTCGGTGCCGGATTAGTAGTAACAGCTCTCTATTGTCTGTCTGGGGACTTCTTTTAGCTACCGGGCCACTGGGACGCAATGATACGAAGGACTCTGTTTTAATGGGAGGGGGGTAATGTGAGAAGGAGCCTCAGTTTACCAGGATGCACTTAAAAATATATGATAATGATTTTAGAAAATTTCATTTAAAAATACACAAATGAATTTCTAAGGGATGTCACTTTTAAGTTTTATAAATTAAAGAGGAAAAAACACTGGAGATTATTTACTTTGGTGCACTTTAAGTTCTATATGAGGCATGCTATTGCTATTACATGCGATATAGGAGTAGATTTATACAGGAATCATTTAGATATTTTCCTTAATTTGTTGCAAGAAAGATGAAATATCCCTGCTAACACTGTGGCTTATTAGAAGCGCATTTTCACTTTGGTTTATGCAGGATTAATGAAGTTTATCTTATCTTTAACGCTGTAAACTCGCTTTCACTCGCCTTGTTGCTCGTCTGTGTTGTAAAGTCTATTTTTTCTGTATCTATGTAAAAACTTGAACCGACTCTGATGTAGACAAAGTAATGAAACAGTAGTAGTTTTTTTTTGGTGGGTTGGGGAGACCTCTGAGCTAAATATTATGAAGCTGCCACATGTGACCTGCAGTAATCGCTCTACCTGCTGGGTATTGAAACGCAACAGGATGGACACACAATGTACAGACAGTGGGAGGAACCGGGGGAACATACACTGTCTGTTTTCTGGTATTGTATTAAAGGAGTAACTCGTCGGAAATAGTAGAATTTACCTTACTTACTTTAAAATTAGAATAAAGGGAAATTAAAGTCTTTGTTTGAATAGTTTCCTACATAATTGTTCAATATGTAAAAGTTTAGTTTAGAAGTGGCATCTTAATTATATTTTGATGATTTGTTTGCCATGTGTCAGTTGTTTTGTGGCAATTTGATGAAAACTTTTAAATGCCATATCCACTGATATAATAAATACAGATGCATGCAAATGTTTCTGGTAAATTGCACCACTAAAGCACAACAGCACATAAAAAATGACACTTGGAAATCAGTAAAAAATGTTCACAAATTAACTGACACACAGTGAAGCTGAAGCTTTTGGGTGCCTCTTGGGTGCCTGGAGTCCTGCATAGTTTCCACCTTTGCTTGGTTTGTAACGTAGATATGCTTTTTAATATCCTTACTGGCAGTTTATATCAAGAAAACCATTAAATTGACTAAATTAAGCACAGCCTCCACCTTTTTCATGAATCTAATCCATGCAGATACAGTAAAGAAGCTTTAAAATGTTCAGATTTTATTGTTTTGAGGGCTTTTTATTTTCCAGTTTTGGTGAAAGTAAACACTCTTTCTCATGACGTACAGCTCCTCACAGCTCGAGGTTAGGTGTGTGTGTACAGACTTCAACGTGTGTGTTCTGTTGTTGAAGCAAAACTTTGCTGGCAGTCCCCCTCCTGAAGAAACAGCGGACCGCCCCCCCCCCGCCTCGGTGATTTATAGCCTCAGAACCGGCTCTGCTGCTCGCCCCCCGACTCTGTGAGGGGTTTGAATTATGACTGCTTGTTTTTGTGAAGAGAAGTTTCCATTTTATTTGATTAGGTGTGGTGCGTGGCCAACTCCGCACAGCGTGGTTTGCCTTACGGCTTTCCATTCATCTTACTTGAGAAGAAAATTATGACTTAGTTAATTCTTCCATGTCTGCCTCCTCCCCTGCAAACACCTCTATTATTCATTTAAAGGCATTTATATTTTATTGATACTATTTTCAGGTTACTATTCATAATGTTGTCAGGCTGATGTTACCCGGTGGCAGTTTGGATGGCGGCAGGCAGTGAGGTCATTATCTCGCCTTATGATAAATCTGTAATCATATTTTGCACTGTAGTGACTCATTTCATCAGCACGCCTGATATTTGCAGTTAAATGGAAAACCCCATTTCTGTAAGCCACATTTTTACACAAGTAAGGATTGACAGAGGAATTAACTATAATGAAGAAATACTAAAAAAATTTTACTTATGCAGCAATAAAAACGACCGAAGGAGAAACTTGTGCAAAGTAAAATTAGCTTTTAAAAGAAACTTTTAATGGGAAATCATGGATCAATCCATACTAATGAGAAAAGGTTATTAAAAATAGAGCAATTATTCAACAAACTAAACAGCAACAACAAAGTGAAGCACAAACCTGACTCCATCTTAAACACCCAAAAGTAAAATTAGTACGATTTTCTTTTTTTTTTTTTCACTTTTAACTTACAAAGTTGGCTCAAAAATGGCCGGTCGGTGCATCTTTTACAAGCTGCAGCAAACCGACTTGTTATTGAAAACCATGATGTAAGCCCAGGAAAGGCTTCCTTCCCTCCTGACTTCAGGTATTTATAGATGCCCTGCCGTTTGTCTTCAGGATCTCTTTGACGCCACCAGGAAGAGCGACGTGCATCTGGAAAACACATTTGGGCCTCGTGTGAGCGAGCCGGTGCGAGAGGGGGGGGGGGGCAGAGAGACAAAAGATCCTCCAGAGAGAGTTAAAGGGTCTCGCTGTCCAGGGCAGACCTCCAAACACCCGGAAACGTCAATAACTGTGAGAAACCTCGACCCAAATTAGACTTATTAACTCAGAGACGTACATGTGAGGCCTCATCTGAGTTTTTCCTGCAATGAGAGACAAGAGACAGAAAAGTGATGAGTTATGTCGTTCGCGATAAAAAATAGAGCCCCCCAAACCAAGTAGATTTAATTAGTCTGATGTTCATTTTGGAGAGGGACCTTGAGGCTGTAAAAGAAAGTATTTCAGAAATGAGAGCAGAATTTCTTCTCTTTTTATCAGTGAGTCATTTGAAATATTCTGTAATGAGGGTTTATAAAAGTCACTCAGCAGATTCGTACGTATGTAAAATTACCAAACAAAAACATGACTGTGATTTTCCACAGACTTTAAAGGACCATACCAAAGTTTTGTGAAGTTTAGCTCTTTAATTAGCTGTATAGTCATGAGGGTGGAGAACTTGTGGTCTAATTAGTGCTGCATTTTTTTAGGGCATTTTTTATGAAAACGACTGCAAAATGAGGAGAAACAAGAAGTTTTGTCTTTGTTAATGGAAAAGAGACATTTTGAAATTCAGTAATTAACAGTTTAAGAAATAATTTCAGGTATAAAAGACACCAAACGGAGAGAAACAATTGACCAAACAGCCTTTAGTCTTTGGGATTAAGAATAAGGATGTCATCTTCCTACATAGTTAATAAAATGAGGTTGGCAGGACGGATACAGCACTCTTTACTGACTGCTTATGGCAAAACTAAACAAAAAAGTCAGTATTTGTATGTGTTGAAAGACTTAAATGAAACTAAATGGCAATGAAGTGTGATTGTTAGGATTTCGAGATAGTCCTTAAACATCACTGCATACTGGATCATTTAATTAGTAAAGAAACACTTCAAAACACAAATTTTTTTCTCTCCCTGTGCGATCCTCTGCATCCCCATCAGTGCAGCGCTTTCTTAAGTCAACACGAAAACCTCAGATGAGAATTGAGTAATTGAGGCTCTTTTTTTTTTACTATCACTCCTAAGCAGTATCCTGTTTTGGCAGGAAGTCGCAGTGTTTTTTTTTTGTTTGTTTTTTTTTGTTCAATCTCATTTAGCCACACTTGACTGAATTATGTCCCCTTCCTGCATTTTGTTCCCGTCATTAAAAAGCTCTGAGTGTGACTGTTTTCCGTGGCATAAACGCAGGCGCTGCCAAGTGCTGAGTAATTAGTTAGATGGAGGAGCAATTAGCATCATCATTTGATGGAGGAAGTCTGGAGAACGGAGCTTTGACCAGCCGCTATAGGAAAAAAAACATGTAAAGCCAGCGGTTTACTGTAAGAGCTGATGTTTTTCCTGTTTAATTTGCAGCTCTGAATATCTGTACATGGGTGAAAAGTTAGTAATAATCACATTATACATTTAGGAAAAGGGAAAAGTTGCTTTTTAAGGCAATTTGAAGGTATTTTTTAAAGAGCCTTGTCCGTCATTTTTCTAATTCTAATCTTTCTAATCTAAAGTAGATTTTAAATAATCAACCCCTAAAGCCCATTTTTCCATGAAATGTCAAAACATCTTGAAAAATCCCCTTCACGACTTCCTAAAGCCCGAGGTGACGAGCTCGAGGTGGATTATTTTGTTTTATTTAACCTCTCAAGTGAAAAGCTGGAGTTGGTGAGCGTTTCTGTGTGAAAAGTGACACACAGAGATGATTAACGGATTATCAAAAGTAGTAACTGTAAAGTAATCAATTACTTTGCTTATTGATTCAACTTCCATCTGTGGTCTCTGGGATTTACTTTCTGATGTGATTTTATTTTTTTGGAACATCCTATTTTCCTTTATCCTGCCACATTTCCAAGAATTATCCACTCCTATTACTGAAAAAGTGATCAGTTATGGCCGAATTATATTGATCTATTGAAGGAACTATCTATTTTTGCCCTCTGATTCTTAGCGATCAAACCTGTGATTACAAAAGGTGATGATTCAAATGGTAAGTAAGGAAATAAACGTTACTGTTGCACAAAATTAAGTTTATTTTTCTGACTTTTCTCTATTTTTTCCCATTTTTCTCGTGAAATACTTGATACTTTCACCTCTTAAGGGCCCTTCAAATAAAGGAATCAAAGACATAAAAATCCCTCTGCTCACACTTCATGTCCACACAAACGACATAACTCGTGGTAGACGGTCACAAGTCACCATGGCTTCATTTTTAAGAGGTCAAAAGCTAAAATAAAACCACATTGCTGCAGATTGTAAAGCCCCTTCAGGCAAATTGTGATTTATGATATTGGGCTTTATAAATGAGACTGACATGACTTCATTTCTTAACTCTTGTTTTTGTAATTCATTTAGTAGCTTGTTTTTGTAGCTTCATAACTAAACACACACCGCGTCTTTGTTGCATACAGTGTGTGTGTGGTGTGTTTCGAGGGGGGTGCATCTCATGGGAATTTAATCCAGAAGGCAGCTGGGAAACTTGAGAGTGATCCCGCCAAACATCGTTTCCCAGGGGTCCCCCCGTCAGTCTCGGAGCCCGCACAGACCCACGAGATGCTATTTTCCTCCCTTTGCCTGAAAAAGCAACAGTGGGAGAAGTTAAATAATGGCTTCCAGTCACTTCCCATGTACAGTATCACAGCAGCGACGGTCTCTTTGGTAATATAATTACACACCATCATATTACAGGCATCCCACACGCTGAAGCCCTGTGTATTTTGGCATGCAGCTGATCGTTTCCAAACTCAACAAACAAGCAATTTTGTTTAGTAGAAGTGGAAGTCAAATGGCGCGTCACCTCATTAAATACACAGGGATTAGAATAAATGTGTCATGCTGTAATGCAGTTTGGATGAACTGGATGTGATAACTACGTATGGAGCCGCATTTTTCTCTCGGTTACTTCTTCATTTTAGAGTTTGAGGTTTTAGTATTTGTGGACAGTATGTGATTCGCTGATTTTAAAAAAAGACCAGTTGTAAGGCTTTCTGTTATCACTACTGCTCTCTTTGATGATAACTATCTTTTTATTAATCTTTTTTTTTTATCTTTTTCTTTTCAACTGCCTTGTTTCTGGACGCTTCTTTTTTGCAGCAGCAGCGAGTTGAAATGCTGAGACCAGCCTTTTTTTTTTTCACTTTTCTAGCCTTTAGATCATAATTTCATTAGAAAACTGGAAAAAAAAAGTACAGCTACGAGATGTGATAATGCCACTGTAATTTCACTTTAATTTGTTACTCATTTTTAAAAGTTTTGAACAAGTGAAACTTCAGTAAAATAAGGAAGACCAACTTGTTTTTTTCCTCTCTGTCAGGTTCTTGTTGAAACCAGAAATGGTCGTTTTATAAGGTGGAAATCGGTCTATTGTCAGGATGTCTGGTCTGTCCTGAGACTCGGGTTTGTTTACTACACTGGGAACTCTAACTCAATCAGACACAAGACAATACGTTTAGTCAGTCTAGTCGTACAAACAAACTGGGAATTTCCCTTCAGCCATCAGGGAGACGTTTTTTATTTTTAACTGTGGCGGCTAATCGCCTTGCTTTAGCAGAAGACTGTGCTGAGAAGAGTTATAAAAAGGCAGGTGGAAGCTGAGTTATGATTGTTTCTAGCTTCTAAAAATGACCAAAAGTAGATCTGTGCTATATATATATATATATATATATATATATATATATATATATATATATATATATATATATATATATATATACATACTTATTTATTTATTTATTTATTTATTTATTTTTGCTTTGGATAATCTCTGTTCTATAAATGTTAAGTCTGTAAACTGATTTTGGAGCAGTTTATGTGCACGTCATCACCCAGACAGGCCCAGCTGTGACAACAACTGAGTTTCCAGATGTGTGACATGGAAATGTTAACATAGTTGTTGTTCATTTGTGTGGCTGTGAGGTTATTTTTGGCTGACAATTTATTGTTTTTTTATCTAAATTAAGTGTTTTGTGTTTTGTATTATCAGCTAAATCATCAGTGTTTCTGTTTTAGGGAACATTTTAGGGAACTTCACTTCTACGAAAAGCCAGATGAGGATTTCTTTTGTTTGTCAGTACAGAAGTCCATGAGTTGTTTAGCCCAGCTTAGATTGAAATGATAATCCTCTCTTTTAAATTAAACAGTAAAACAACAGCAGTCAACCAAACTAACTTTTTTTTAGGCTTTTTGAATATAAGCTTAAAAACAAGACTTACAGTGTACCATGTAGTCAACCTAAATGTCTTTTTATTTTAGATTTTATACGTATTTACTCACAGTCTCCAACGAAAACCTGCTCTTTGTGTGACACAACCTGCAGGGTTACAAACACACACGCACACACCACAGGCCACACACTAGTCATTAGTGATCCGGGTGGACAACCGTAAAATTGATCCTGAGCTGGTTCCCACACACTCTCTCTCACACACACACACACACACTGTCTGGCGTGCTGTAAATGAGTTTGATGTCACACACACACTCCTCAGTCCTCCTCTGAAAACAGGCTCTTCCGGACATCCTTTGCGGATCAGCAGCCCGAGGCTCAAACCTCAGTGTGCTCCTGACTCAACAGGCCAGAATTAAACACATGACCTAAATCGCATGTCACACTCCGTCCCTTTTCTGTAAAAGATTGTTTTGTTGATAGCGAGAGAGCACAGTATGTGTGTTTATCCAAAGCGTTCGCGTCCTGTAACATCTTCTCACTTTTTACTGTCAGTTTAAAATCGGAAAAACACTTTAGGGGTTTCTCGTCGCAGCCACAGCACAAACAGAAATGATGGAGAGGGTTTGAAGCTGTCGGCGTCTCATCTCAGCAGGTTTAAGTGGATATTTGAGGAGAAAATGATTGAGGGAGTTTTCACCACTTACAAAGAAATAAATAAAAATTGTCATCAGTTTAGTGGTGGAGTATAAAAATGTAAAATGTTCCTGTGAAGGTCTTCGTTAGGTGGCGGAGAGGCGGTTGTCTTAACATATGGGGCTCAATCTCTCCAGCGTCCTGCTCTGATTTTCCACTGTCTGCTTATGGAGGGATCACGGTGTAATTAATGAGATCTGAGCCTTTTGTTTCCCGGTATTCCTCAAGTGAAACCCGGTACAAGACGGCGTTGTTCTTTTAGATGTGCAGTTACGCATTTTGAACCTTTAAGATCTGCCTGGTTAAAACTTAAAACGCTCAAGCAGAGAGGGGTTAAATCAGGCTGTAAAATTCAGACTTTTGTATCTTTATTTCCTGTCTTAAGTGCTTTTTGACAGCACTTGTTGTAAGAGGGGAAAGCCTTTCTCATTTGCCATCTCTATCTGGATTTTCCATCTCAAATCTTTAACCTCTAGGCCAATGATTTCCGTACTCTTCCCATCGCGTGCCCCTGAAACTGAGATGAAGTCAAGCACCACTTCATCTCTTGATTTTGTATTTTAAGTATTTAAAAGTTAAAAAAAAAAGTGGAACTGAAAATGTTCAGTTTGTCAGAACAATGTGATTTGGTTTAGTTTGCAGCCTCATTTTTAATCTGTATGTTTTATTTTTTTTGTTTGTTTCCAGGTGGATTTGGGATTTCTCAGATTCGTCACAGCCGTCGGGACTCAGGGGGCGATCTCAAAGGAGACCAAGAAGCACTACTACGTCCGCTCGTACAAGGTGGACCTGAGCTCCACCGGAGAGGACTGGCTGACTGTCAAGGAGGGCTCGAAGCAGAAGGTAACGATGAGTCATTTACGCTGTCACAACCCGCATCTGCCTCGTATTGATAAGTAACGAAGGACTCTTCGTGCTAATCGATGGGAGAGGAGTGTGGTTGGCTCAATCGATGGTTTCCGAGGATGACGGTACTTGGCAGTGTCCCCCGATCTGCTTTACATTCCACTTCTCTCATCAAAAGCGGGATCCATTTCTTCAGAGGAACACTGGTCCACGAGTTGTCTCAGTGACGTTGATCTAGAGATAAATTGAAAGCTTCCTGAGCTTCACATTAGGCGACTTATTGACAGACGTGGCACAAGCACAGTCTTAACTTCCGTTAAATCAAGCTTGAAGTCTGAAGTCTGAGTCAGCTGATCGTCACAAATGCTTTTCACGCTGTATTTCAGGCAATTTAAATATAGCGTAGAGGGATATAATGCAGGCTACTGTCAGAAGACACTGAAAGCCCAGTGATTAAAAGTCTCTGTAACCACACGCTGCTTCGAACAATGCCGCAGCTGATGCTTTTATGTGCATCAATGCAGCATTTAAGCTCACTGTAAGCATGTGCACCCTAATTTATATAAAGCATTTCACACAAGTGCGATAGTCGCAGCAGTAGCATTAGAAGGAGCACTTGTAATAGTGGTAGTACAAGTAGAAGTAATGCAAATAATCACAGTAACAGCAGCAACAAACATGGTTTTTGCTGTAGTAGCAGTAGTGATGTGATGACGATGTGTTGAAGTGGTGATAGCAGCGGTGAGAGCACTTATTTGAGTAGCAATAGAGGTAGAAGTAGAGTGGTAAAAGCAGCAGTAGTAGTGCATGTAGTAAAGTAAAAGTAGTAGTAGTAGTAGTAGATCAGTAGGAGAAGTTAACAACAGTTATTTCCAGTTTCAGTGGCTGTAAAAGTGGCATCACTGATAATATAGTAGTAGCAGAAGAAGAGGCAAAGTATCAGAAACTCTCATCTGTGTTTGTGTTTTTGTGTTTTCCCGTCTTCAGATCTTCCAGGGGAATCACAACCCGACGGACGAGGTTCGCGCTTTCCTCCCCAAACCGACTCTGACTCGCTACATCCGCATCCGCCCTGTTTCCTGGGAGCAAGGCATCTGCATGCGCTTTGAGATCTACGGCTGCAGAACATCAGGTAACGTAGACAAACACAAACTCACATGTACTGTCTGTGATATATGTACTCTTTAATACACAGATTTATGTTTTGCATATTTCCAGTCTTTTACAAGTTGGGGCAATTTTGTGGAGCAGATATCTTTGAAACATTTTGAGACTTAAACAAAAGGTATAATTGAATATCGTCTGCACAGCAATGGTAGGAGATCGCTGTAAAGTTACTTATTTTCTAAGAATATGCATGTATAAGGGTCCTAGGACAGAACCTTGTGGAACACCACAAAACATAATAATGTATTTCCTCTCTCTAACTTATTTTTTAACACCAAGCCCACATTGTTAAACTTTTGACTTACATTAACAAATGCAAAATCAACTTTCTTAAACATTTTATACAGTTTTACAGACAGTACATGCATTTCCCTAAACCCAGCATGTAATTTTACTAAGGACATTGACAAGGAAATGTTAACTCTGGAGGAAATTAACAGTTTTCAACAGGCTTTACCTGCTTTTGGGCAGCTGTCCATTTCAGACCATGCGCTCTTACTTGAATAAAATTTTCTCACTTTTGCACATTGTGAATCAAACGAACGTCTTTTTGGCTGCCGGTTGAGAATCTCCTGCTGCTCTCTGTTGATTTAAAATAATCACCTCTTCCAAGGCGAGCGCAAACTCCCACAGAAGGACACCGTTATTCATTACAGAGGAGCAGAGGAAAATCATGCTGCCTCATTACTCATCCTCTAACATTATATAAACCTCAGTCCTTGATGTGCTACAAGCAACTCTCAGTAGGAGCTCCATAAAGTAGATATTAGGCTCTTACTCATCGGAGAACAGGCTGTAGAGGGCTAGACAGGTGATTCAGGAGATATAATTACACAACTGGGAAACGTAGAAGGTTTGTGTGGTGTGCAAGCATTAAACGTGAATCAGGACATCATCATCATTCACCCTAAAACTCGTAACCTTTAACTGGCTCCTCATTTTAACCTCATTTTTATTCCATTTCTAGATTTAATCTCCTAATCCAAAACGTGCAATTTAAAGAATGATTAAATACATGACAGACAAGCTCATTGTTTTCCCATTTAACCCATTTTTTTCTGTGCCTGAGAGGGCATTTGGTACTCATAAACAAAGAAACACAAACACACACACAGACAGTACTGTGGGGGGTTTCCACCAAGAGCACTGAGTAACCGTAAATCCACATTGCGGAGGAATTTACATCCTTGGGAGCTGTTGTTAAGCACCAGATATAACTCTGCAAGAATTTGTCAAATACAAATATCACACTGAGACCGCAGCGGCTTCAGCCCGGATATTAGATCTAGCTCATTGAGAATAATGCATTTAACTCGGTTTGCAGTGACCAGGCCATTGTGTCCACATTTTTTCAGACTTTCATTAAATTTCTTATTCCGAGAAAACTAAAAGCGCAGCTATGGTCTCTCAATTACCAAGTCATTATCCCAGTATGTTCCCTAATACTCAAGCAACATTAGAGAAAGCAGACGGGCCCGGTTGTTCGACAGATTGTCGTATAGCCTCGAGGCCACATGCAGCGTCGCCCTTCAACAGGCGAGTCTGTCAGTGTCGAGCGCCCATGAGATGAGACTCTGAAGCTCCAATATTTTCCAAGGACTCTGCTACCAGCTGCTACTTGACTTCTGACTACGTGTACCAGAGCAAATCTCAGATTCACGAGCAAAAAAGTGCATCCACAGTGCATCACTATATTCACTTACTATAACGCATTGACGTCATTCACACCAAAACTTTCTCAGTGTTTAAACTAACACAAACGGGGGCTTGTTGCTTCAAGGCCACAATATAAAATCTGAGGTTTTCTTTGTTTTTTCCAATTTTGAATCACGGGTTTGTGAGTACAGGGTGTTGAATGTCACACAGATGGTAAAACACTCTGTGGCAACCTCTTGATTTCGAGTATATAAATAAATGACTTTACTGGATCAGATTAATCAGTGGTGAGCCGGGGTCAACTTCTTTGAGTTTGACAAAAAATGTTGAACCTTCGCCGCAACACAGCATCATCCAGCAAGACGTCGCTTTGGCCAATAAAATTCAGACAAGCACACATTCCTGGTAGATTACCTAAAATTTGATTACATGAACTGTGTATTTTTACTGTCTGTCTTTATTTAGATGAAAGTGAGTGTCCTCATGATAACTTTAAGCAGATGTGATGTCCCTCCTCTTAATGTTATAAACCAATGTGCAGAGTTTTGGCATTTGATAAGTGTTCAAAGTGATGAATCTGGTATTTAAACTGGACTTCCTGGATGTCTTTACCATTGAGCTGTTTTCATTCTGAACACACTAAAAAGGCAGCGTAGTTTAACGAGCGCTCATACGCACAGAAAGCCACGACTAACTCATGCCAGAGATGATTAATGAGAGTTTGGAGTTCTTGCTCTTAAGTTTAAACACTGCAGCAGCAGCCAGAGGGCATCAACTAAAACCGCTGAGTAAAGCAGTGACAAGATAAGGATGGCAGTGGCCTCTCTTATCTCACTGTACGCCTCTCAAAAGTTTCTTATCCGCCACTGTTTCCCTCTCTCTCTCTCTCCTCTCTTTCTTTCTCTCTCTCTCTCTCTGCACAGACTACCCATGTTCAGGGATGCTGGGGATGGTGTCAGGTCAGATCTCAGATGGTCAGATCAGCGCCTCATCGTATGCTGATCGGGGCTGGGTGGCTGAAAACGCCCGTTTGCTGACGGGGAGATCGGGCTGGACCGGGCAGCAAACCAAGCAGCCCTTCAAAAACGAGTGGCTACAGGTGGGTTTGACACTGAACTTAATGATGGGGAACTGGTGGATTATTGGTCAGACAGGTGACCTGGGAGCAAATCTTATCGGCAAGAGACTGAATCTCTTTGTAGCTTTGATTTTCATTTCTGCTCCAAGAAACAAGAGCAGGAACAATGTGATGTGCAATCATTTAGTTTCTCTGTCAAGTCAAATTTAATGTTTTCGTGCCTTTTCTCGTCCTCCCTTTGCAGGTTGATCTGGGCCAGGACAAGATGGTGAGCGGCGTGGTGATCCAGGGAGGGAAACACCGCGACAGGAACGTCTTCATGAAGAGGTTTCGGGTGGGCCACAGCCTGGACGGAGAGGACTGGACTATTATCAAGGAGGACAACACCACCAAGCCCAAGGTCGGTTTGACAGACAGTGTTCAGGATTCAAGATCTTATTATCACGTGCAAAACAGTTACGTGGGGTAGTCGCTCCCTTAAACAATGCTCAAAAATATTTAGAAGAAAGACCACACGCAAAAAGAAAGTAAGTAAGTAATAAAATAAGATATAAATGATGCAACTAAATAAAATATAGAAATAAAGATAATATACAATAGAATATGACACTGTTGGATATGTGTATGTATATATATGTAATGTGTATTTGACTGCTGCCACAAATATTACTGCAAAAATGAAGCATAATCACATAAAAAAAGACATAATTACAACTAATTTCGAGATGCATCTTTATTTTAGTTTTAGTATCTTGTTGTATCTGTAGCTGTATCTATCTGTATCTCAGTTTAGATTTATTTATTAATAGATAAATACAGAATGCAACTAAAAAGCTTGTAGGATGTAAAAGGTTTTTCTTTATCATCCATCCTTGCTCTCCGTCTCGTTTGGTGGCAGCGTGGTGACGCAGGCCGGCGCAGATTAACCGAAAGTGAATCATACAGGAGGCAGATAAAAGGTTGCTGACATGAAATAAACCTCCCCTTACTGTAATGTGTAATTCCTGGAGGCCATCAGACAGACGCTCGACCAGCCGCAATTCAGTTCAGCGCCCAAATTACAGACTGCTATTCATACGAGCTCCGACTGATGTCTGCTGGATGTTTTTGTCTGACGCACTCGACAAAACCTCCACATAATGAAGGATAAAGCAAATAATATTACATATGGAGGGCACAACAAAGAAATAATGAATGTTTTCATACATTAATGATCCCTTTATCTATTTCTGTGTACAGTATTTAGCTTTAATAACACCCACAAAATAGAAAAAACACTAAAATGTGCACCTGAATTAATTGGATTTACTCATAAAAATCTGTCCAGCTGCTATAATCCAGATTAGAGAAGGAGGGAGCTGATAAAAACATGAATGTGTTTATCCGAGTCGCCTTTAATTATTACAGTGCAGTCACATTCAGTTATGATTTCCCAGCACCAGTCACGATTTGCAATCTTTTTTCATCCAGAATTTCGCCCCTCAGAAATCACAGTTTGCCTCGTTTTATTGTTACTGAGTGCCACCTGCAGAAACTTCATCAGAAAATGTAAAGACGACGTTTCAGCTCTGTTTGGATGGCAGGTGGTGTCTGAGCACAACAATGAAAGACATCTAGAAAGATAAAGAAATATTCAATCCCATCGGTCTCAGTCTCTAACTCTTCTTGGCCATTGGAGCGACTTTCATGTCAGTGCTTTCAAGACCCTGCTTCCTCTCCTCGGCCGGCCCCGTTGGTGCGACATCATTTCTCCATGCGTTCCAGATGGCCGGGCGGAGGACGCGGTTAGCCGTCAGACTTCCGCTGATTTGCCGCAGATGGAGATCTAGATGCTCCTCCGTGCCTTCACTCCACCTCTCTGCTCTGTTTCCTGCCTCTTTTTTAGAAAAAACCTCTTCAAAAGGCTCAGTGAGGCACCCGGCCGGTACATGCATGTATAAAAGCCTCGACTTACATACGGAGATACTGTACATACTGTACATGCTCATACATAAACATAAGGAATATATATGGAGGACTGGCCTGTTGCTCATTTTGGCTCAGCTTAAATAACTATTTCTGCAAAGGGACACAAATTCCTCAATCCTCAAATCATGTGTTGATGCATCCCACAGCAGTCGGCCTGTCATCATAAACATGTCAATTCACTCTGACTCTGTGTATTTAAAGTCATTATAGCTTAAAATGAATCAGTTTATGGATTCAGCGTTGGCACACAGATGACAAAGAAACATGAATGAAGCAGCAATGTAAAACTAAATAGATAAAGAAAACACTTAAGACTTAGGTCCATCATTTCTACAAAAATGTGTAGAAAGTTCTTTGGAAACAACTTGGCAGTCAGTTTATAATGAGCTGTGTCACAGAATATCTTTGATATAAAGTCAAAGGTACAAACTTCTGTACATATAAACAGACATTAACTTCAACTCCCATGGTGCATTTTGTCAAGAAACAATCAAAGTAATGAGCTTAAAAGTCTCTTAAATGACCTAAATGCTAAAAATGGGACATAACAACATATTGTATGAAGTTAACATGTTCAAAGGGACACAGGACAGTACAGGACGCACACTGATAAATAATGCAACAACACAAAACAACTGAATTTGTCATAATGTTAGCGTGCAGCACTGACCTGAGAGACGGCATCATTTTTATCTTTCCCTTCCTGTTTATTGTTAACAGATGCAAGGAAAGTAATCTGAAGGATCAGTATTAACAAAATGCATTCACATCGATGTTATCGTTATGTCGAAAACTGCTGCAGATTTCCATCCAAAGGTAAAAGTTCATGTGTTAGCATGTGCTGCAGGCAAAGAGAGCAACACTCGTAACGCCACGCTGCAGTCTGGGATGAATCAGGAGAAACCTCAGCAGTTCAGACAGGCAGGAGTGTTTTTGGTGTTTGGTGTCCCACCACTTGGCCCCCAGTGCGACGGAAACTGTTTTCATCTGTGCTGCTCTGTGTTGGACGTATGAAAGGGACGGCCCCTGGTTCTGATTTCCTGGCCTTTGCTTTTGTTTCCTCTTTTCATTTTGTTTCAGCTTTTTATCAAACTGATCTGAAGCAGGCTTTCAGTAAAACAGTACATGTTATTGTTTGTTTGAGTCACGTACAGCATGGATGGGATTTACAGTGGAATGAGAGCTGCAGAGTTATAATAATAGCAGGAAAGGACAGTCAGATTTGTCGTAATTTACCAATTTATCATTTACCCGATGACACTGTGTGATTTATCCTGAGAAAGAAATCCAGATTTTTCTTCTTCAAAAGGCCTCAGACTTCCTCTCGTTCGATGAAATGTCGCCTAAAGTTGCACTGTAGAGCTTTAGTGATCTCTCTTCTAATAGTAATATTATTTCGGTAGTCTTAAGTTCATTAAATGACCAAAACTGCTCCCAAAAGTTATTATAACTGACACGAGAAAGCTCTTTGAACTTTTCTGAACCTTTTGAGCTACTTAAATCTAAACAAATCACTTTTTGCTGCTTGAAATAAAGTTGGAACAGAGACAGTTTGCCCATTTAACTTTAGGGCGTCTTATTAATGTTCCTTAAAACTCCCCAAATCATACAGTTAATTCAGTGTTAAACCCTTTTGTGAGAAATATGTCATTAAGATTTAGTCCTTTAGGCTCATTTTGACATTTGACAAAAGTATACTCACGTAATGTCTCTCTGTCTCCTGCCTCAGATATTCATCGGAAACCAGAACCACGACACCCCGGAGCTGAGGTCGGTGGGCCCCCTCCTGACCCGCTTCGTCAGGATCTACCCGGAGAGAGCCACCAACGAGGGCCTGGGCCTCCGACTGGAGCTGCTGGGCTGCGAGCTGGACGGTGAGTGTCTGCACTGAATCCAAAGCTGAAACTAGCGTCCTAATTGTTCAGTTTTATAAAAAGTTCAGCACAAACACAGTAACTTGGCTGCATCTCATACACGGTGATGAAACTGTGAAGTGGCATGCCGAGTGCTTCAGGTACTTCACTCCAAGTTGATTTTGGTCTTTCAGCTTCAACGTGGATGCATTTCAAAACTCCAGGCTTTCACACACGTGGACAGGAGATATTTTTTAGAAATTGCCAGAAAGCAACTTGGTTCGAAAGGTGTAAAAAAAAAAAAAAAAAAACGCCCACGTCGTCACAGGTTGATATACATTCCCAGACATCAGCTGCTCCATTTCACTACTACTTCTGTCTGTAACTTCATTCATATAGCACCTGTCAAGAGCAGAGAGGTCACAAAGTGCTTCACAAATTAAATAAGACAATCAGAAGAGGTGAGAGACCATCTATTATCTTGGATGTCTACATACTTTATTCATACTTTATAGTTTATTGACCTTTAAGCTCAAGTGGCCAATAGAAGAGGTTTAAACATTTTTGTACATTGTCTGTTTTAAAAAATGTATAAAAAACATGAAGGCAGGAAAATGTTCAACATGCAAACAGCACTTTCAGGTGCATTTGCATTAATGTGTTCTTGGCCTCAGTCAGCCAGCCAATCAGTCATTAAGCAGTGAACTGCTTACACTTCAGGCTGCTTATCTGCACTTTAATGAGAGAGCGGGGAGAGCGAGCACACGAAAGGCTGACGCAGGCCGTGGCAGAGGCTGCTATCTCTGCTGCTGCAGTGGTCAGAGAGTGTGTGTGTGTGTGTAAAAGAGAGAGAGAGGAGGACTTGACCTCCCAGGAACAGATGAAGGGAGGAGGCTCTCTGGAGTATCTGGTTGCCCTGTAGGGAGAACGATAAGAATCAGCCAGAGCAGGAGAGACTGCAGAGTAGACGATGAGAGAAGTGTGTGTGTTTGTGTGTGAGAGAGAGAGAGAGAAGAAGATGGACTGAGAGCAGGAGAGTCCAGAAGATGAGAGGAGAAATGGAGGCAGGAGATAAAGATCGACTTTGCAACAATCTCAGGAGCTTATGGACCAAAATCAAGCTTTTTTGGGAGGTTTCAAATGTTTGATGGCGAGAAGCAGAGGATGCGATAGCTGATGGGACGGATGTGATCACCTGCCCATGTTTTTGTGCAAGCTTTGAAATATAGACGAATAAATTTAACTGCTCCTATAATGTCAAATAAAGTAAACCAGTCTGTACAAAATAAAAGTACAAAGTTGTCCAAAAGAAAAAGACGCCGTTCTTAAAACATCCTTATGTCATCAAACTAAGGAAATTTAAAAAAATGTTTTTAATAATAGCCATACAGGATGTTTAATTGTGTGAACTCACACACACACTGCCACTAATGCATACTAAACAAACGTGCACACTGTAAAAGGCATACAGGTCGTCTTCTTAAAGATGCACACAAACCCACACACGTCCTCCCACACACTTACACATTAGCAATCGTGTCCAATTATCCAAATCACAACCTCCTCGCACCTTGATGCTCACTGAGGCAGTTCATCTCCTCATTAATGTACATAATGACGAAGCTTTGACTTCAAGTGCCCTTAACGGCTAAACAAGCTGATTTCACGCTGTTGAATAATCAAAATGCTTTTTTAATATAAGGCGCCGGATGTAAGATCGTCTAAGTGGCAGTTTATTTGGAAACTCTGGATGACTTGTTTGCAAAATGTCTTTCTGTCGCGTAGTCTGTTTCCACAAAAAAAAGCATCGAGACGCCACCTGAAGCTCTAGAAAACTAACGCAAAAAACGCCTGCAGATCAGCTCCAGCAGTTTAATCAGGTTTTTCTGTTGTTGTTGTTGCTGATGCTGCTTCGAGCTCTGAGTAAAATCATCGACTTACATCCGCTCTGTCGTGAGAACGAACCTCCGTCCCACTCACGACTCTGCAGACGCGTTTCCTTACAAAGTTTAATTACATGCAGACCATCTGTGATTTTTTTTTTTTTTTTTTTACATGGCCTACATATGCTAATTCAAGTTCAATTTGCCTAATTTCCATAAAAACACACCACCAGACATCAAATTTAACAAGAAACAAGAGTTTCTGTCGTTATTACTTTGGTCCTCGATGGGAAACGAGGCTCTTCGATCTAAGAATCGAGATGCCTGAGTTTTTGCAGGATTCCCGACGAGCATCTGTTATCAAAGCTGATATCTCTTGCATAAGAAAGCTAAATGTCTTATCATGCCTCAGGTGTTATTATAATGCATATCTGCCTCTTAAATCTGGCTAAAATTCACTTTGTTTTAGAATAAGTTGTGCTGTGGTGATGCGGGCCTGCTGCAAAAATGCTCTGTCACATCTTTGGTAAACATCATTTTCATCACGTTTTAGTAAATCTTTTGTATCTTTAAGAAATCGCTCCCTGGTTTTTAAGATTTAAATGTCATTTAGAACAAAAATCCCCAAAACCTTGGGATCAGAAAACCCTCATTCCTCCTTTGAAAGGGGAAATAAAGTTTCTGAGCTTCTATGAAGGTGCTTTCGTTCCTGGAAAAGTTTTTGTCATAAGTTATATATACTTCTATACCTTTCTAGATCACACATGAATGTATGAGCTGGCCATACTTTGGCATTTATGTCTTTAAATGTTGTTAAATGTCCCCACTTTTTCTTTCTTCAAATTAACTGAAGAACTTTGCAAGAAATCTGACGCGCCTGTGAATCTGCCCATCTCTTTACTCAGACATCACGACTACGGCACTTCCCACCACCCCCATTGCCTCGACGCTGTCCATGACCACGTTCGGAGCGACCACCACAGCGCCGATCACCCTCCCCGGCACTACCCCATCCACAGACTGCGAGGAGGGACAGCAGGACTGTGGCATCGAGACCGAGACCCCCGACGACTACGACACGGTGACAGGTAAAACACCAAAACTCAGTTCCTTTTTTAACCCTTTTCTGTGTCTGTATTTATGACTTTGTTCGTGCAGCGCTCTCCAAAACAAAGTTACGGTGTGAAAAGGTCAAAATATTTAATGTGAAAAAAGAACGTTTTGCACATTTGCGTAGGTCTGCTTGTAGAGTCCATTTTAAGAGCTGATTTGAGATCAAACAGGCTTTTCGTCCCGTAGCATTCATCTTTTTATGTGTAACACAGAGGTATATTTTCTTTATTTTTACAAAAGGGAAGCTTGATGGCCTAAGAGCATGAAAAATTCTCCCTTATCTTCCTTCTTTCTCTTTACCTTTGATAGAATTGGGTGTTTTTCTGTTCAACTTTAAACTATTTTGCATTTTTAAACAATAAAAAAACAACTTTATCTTCTCTTGTACTGTCATATATAATCAGTTTCATCAGCCATACTTTCTAAACTTAGAACTTAGGTGTTAAAGTAAATGTATTTTCTCTGGAAAACATGTAAAAAAAGAACAAAAACTGCAACCTGACGTGAACACTCGATATTGATTTCTCGTAAACCGAGGTGTGTTGAGTGTGTTCTGGCATCTGTGTGGGTGGAAACAAACCGCCTGACCTTTGACCCCTCTCTGACTGTCCCATCTGTCTATGGCAGGAGGCACCGCGGCGCCCGACCTCATCATGGACTTCATGCCACGTAAGGCTGTCCGCCGCAATCTGCTCCCGTGTTTACTGTTTTCATCTCGTCCCGTCATTCACTCCTCTCTTCTGATCCATTCGCCTTATTCCATCCTCCCCTATTTTTTTTTTTATGTCTGCCCGTCATCCTGTCTTACATCTTCTCCAAACCGTGCGGTAACTTCAGAGTGGAGGTGAACCATTTTACAGGCAGATGCACGAATAAATGTGCCACATCAGTGCATTAATCCAGCCGGCGGCCCCATCATTCAGTGTCGCTGGCGGTAACGACTGCAGTCACAAAAGAACAATGAAAGTGACTTCCATGGGAGTGAATGGCTTTTTCATCGCCCCGGTTCACAAATGAGACCTCGGCCCAGCGCTGCTCACCCCCGACACGACTGGACTGCAGAGAGAGACGCTGATAGATTTGCTCTGAAATGCATCTGTATTGTTTTTGATAATGCGCGTTTCATCCGGCATGCCAGTAAATCCAATCAAATCGAGCAGAATTTCAAGAGAGAGAGAGAGAAAGAGAGAAACAAACAAAAAAAAAGTGGTAATTTGTGTCATAAGGGTGAGCAGCATTTGTCTGCATTGTTTTATGATTCTTATATAAGACTGAATTTTTTTTATATGTGACCTCTTAAAACAAAGCAATGTCCGCCAGCGTCTCCATTTCACAAGCTATAGTCTCGTTTGTGTGCAGGAGTTGTGATCAGCTCATCTAAAGTGTTTTTTTGGGGTTTTGTTTCCTCAGATTGCTTCATTCAAAGGATTTTTTAAGCCCTAAAGAGCTGAAGAAACCTGGTATTTCACAAAAAGCGAGCAAGAAAATTAAAGAAAAGTTAAACATAATCTATGTGGCAGGAATATATTTTTCTTTATTTATTCCTTTAATCACATGATGATTAAAGGAATGAGATTTATCGTCGGGCCGTAGTTTGGGAAACGCCACATTATTGTGATCAAGGACCAACAAGTTGAAACCAGCTCAGGGCGTGTGTGGTTCAGACTTTGCTGCAAGGAAGTGGGCACAGAGGTGGAAGGAAAACTGTGAAAACACCACGCACAATAATCAGATGACATTTTTGACTAATCGCATGTGTATTGAGAAACTTTGGTGCTGGTGAGCCTGCACTCAGTCCGCATTTAAAAGCCTAATTGAGCACTTTTTTTTCCTCACTTAGCTTTATTTTATGCATCTTAGCGCCACGTCACAGTTTATCATCCCTCGCGAAAACTCCAGATTCAGTTCATCTGGAGCGAACGGCCAAAGAGGAGGAGAGGCCTCCATGGTCATCTCTGCATCCTATTAGCCTCTCAGAAACAACACATCCAGTGTTCAGAGACGTCTGCTTTCGTTTGGATGCTGTGGTGAGCCGCGGCCGCCACTCGACTGCTGGTTCAGGCAGAAAGGAGGGAGGGAAATGTAGGGGTTTTTTATGTTTGGGGTTTTTTTCAGGGGGCCACATCCGCATGTTGGTGGCACCACGCCCTTCTCTGTGGAAGCTCCCTCCTTTCCTCTCTTCTTTCTCTCTCTTCATGTTCCTGTTTTCCACCGAGGCCATGGAGCGAGGTGCCCTGCAGCGTCGTACCACGTACACAATTACCGCCGTCTTTCTCGACCCTGTTCCATCTGCGCGGGCCTTTTTTTTTGTTCTCCACAAGCAAAACAATTTATACTGTGTGTACAATACAGCCAGAAAGGCTCTCTAATATTGATGTTACAAGACTTGCAGTTTCTTCTGCAGGCTGCCTCCTCTCCTCCTCTAAACCGAAGCCAATTTAGTGGGAGAACGTTGTACGTGATCGCAGTTTTTAGCCTTTAAGATAGAGAATCTGTTGTCACACAGCAGCTAATACATATATGAACATTTGACCTGCATGCTGAATAGTTTTATATGAACAGACAAGGGTCCGGCATGCTCGAAAACAAACTAGTTTGTTTTCCAACCACGCCTGAAAGCAAAAGTGTTTCGAAGGCGGGGTGACAACAGCGTCCTCCTCGCTGCATCAAACTACCCAGGTCTTAATCCGAATGTAGTGCAAATCTTAACTGAATTTAAAGGAAAACCAGCAAAAGAAAATGCAAATTAATGTGAGTTTCTGTCCATTATCGTTCTGCCATTATTAGGTGTAGGTGCATCGACATAAACAGCTGGTGGCACGAATGCGCGCCTTGAACTGTGAAAAATAACATAGGAAACACAAAGGAAATGTGACATTTATTCTTGTTTCGTGTATTCTTTTGCGGAAGCTTCTATTTTCCCCATTGCTCCATGCAGATCTGATATTTGTTTCATATGCTGCATCCTTTCTCACCTTCACTCGTGTGTGTGTGTTGACCAATCACAGCATAATGAAGTTAAAGAAAATGCAGAGCCCTCTGAAGGTCAGAAAGACACAGTTAAACATTTAGTCAAACACTTTGACTTCACTGTGACAGCTAGAAATAAGGTTACTGGTATAACTGATAAGGAAAAGGGAAAGAGGCCTCTATAGTTGGCTTGTTAAATCCTAAATCTATAATCCTAGATCACACTGGGAAGGCAACGCCATGATTCAGAGACCAAACACCAACTGCATTATTAGTGTGCAGCTGCAGCTTTTGGTCCAGCTGATTGTGCTAAAACAAGCAGCAGCATTTTAGATAAGAGGGATGCACATACGGTGTTAGTTCAGCTCGTGTAAAACATCACCTCCTTCATTAAACAAGCCCCTTTTCTCTCTCCGCTGCAGCTTACGTTTGGTTCGCCTGCAACTTTGACGTCTCGTCGTTCTGCGGCTGGACCAGTGAGGCCGGGATGGGGGCCGAGTGGCTCGTCCAGACCAGCGGGGCCCCCGCCGTCCACAGAGGGGCCGACCCTCGACCACACAGGTAGGAGAAGTGTGCTCACCTTTGTGTTTTTTTTTCACTCGACAGATGCTTTGGGAGAGCACTCTGTGGCTCTCCGTGTTACTATGCAGCCTGTCTGAGCCTCTTTTGTTAGAAGATGGACTATTTTTAACCACTGCACACTTTAAATAACACGCTTCAGGCTGCGCTGCTGGGAATTCACAACAGTGCCTGCGTATTTTTTTTTTTTTTTAAATAAGAAAAAAAATGCAGAGGATGTAATAAGAAATTCCCGTCGGACATGTAACCTTATTCCTACTCTGAAGGACAAAGTTTGCAGAGAAACTATCACAGAGTCGAGGCGTCATGCTCAGCCTGCAGCCAGCAGATAATTCCAGAAGTGGATCCGTATTGATCGACTTCTCCGGGCATAAACACAAAAGATATGACACTTATTCACAGAGGTTACCAGTGTAAATAAAGATAAAAAGGCCAGGATTTATTTTTAATGTGAGCACGTTTTATGGGGCAAACTGAGACAAGATTAAAATCAGATATATACATATTATCAGATATATATCCCCTCCAAAAATAAGTTTTTACAGGAAGTTATCCTGAACTTTCAAATCAGAAGTCACACTGTTGTTGTTCTGTTCTGTTCCTTGTAAGTGTTTTTAATAATATAGTTTTATTCATCTTATCTATGTGTTCAGTATTAGTTGATTAAAATGGGAGCACAGTGATTTCCATGTTTTTTTATGGATAAATTAATAAAACCTTTTTTCCCCTTTATTTAACTACCATGAATCTCAGAGGAGTTTCCTGGTAAAGAAAAGCAGCAATAACTAATATTTACAGGCACAAATTATGAGGAAAAATCTGGATTAAACAGAAATGCCTTGTTAAAATCATGAATAAAATGTGAAATAGAATCATAAAATGACCTAAAAGGCACCTTAAGACCCCCCATGAGCTGTCTAAATCCATAAAGATGATCCAGACCAATCCAAAACTTCATGAAATGCAAAAAAAGAAAACTCTATTCATGAATCTCTGTGAATCTGCTGTGTAGTCGGCGCTCAATAGAGCGGAGCAGAACTTGCAGATGCCTTGAGACGTTTGAAAATGAATGGACAGCCTTGAGGAAAAAATTGACTTTTTAAAGAACACAGCACTCCGATTTATCAATAAGCCTCTGCTCTCTGGCCTTCCCTCCATTCAAACCTCCTGTGATGGATGTTTCTGTGGAGGCAGCAGCAGCAGCAGCTTTCAAATGAATGACTTCACCTTGATTTCTTGACTAAACCAGATCACAAGTAAAAAAAAAAGAGACCTTTCAGATGTCAAGTCATGTCTTCTCCTGAAGCGTGCCAATACTGAGTCCTTTGTTTTCACCGCAAAGCCTGTAAAAGCCTTGAATTTGACATCTTTGGTAGTATGTCAAGCTTGATACTGAAGAGCTGCACAGATATTAAGTACTGACTGACTTTGTGTGAAGAAAGAGAAACACTTGGGGCACCAGAACAAACAGATATTAACATTAACAATCAATTGAATACAGTAAAGTGAATGTATAGTGACACTTCCGGACACCTTTCTTTGTTGAAGTAGAGCTTGATATTAACACCTATTTTCATTCATAATGTAAAGAACAGCATTAAAGGAGTGTATTTTTCTCTCTCTAAGGTCTTAACTTGGTTGTTATTTGTAGTGATGGTTAACCTGAGTATTTAAAAGAGTCAACATATCTGCAGTAATGTGTCTCCACGCTGTCAGGAGCCCCGTTAAACGCAACGCACAGCCACCTCTTACCTTGTCTTTTGCTGCCCCCTGCAGGCGGACCGGGGAACTTTATCTACATGCAGCTGAGCGACGCGGACGCACCGAGCAAGACCGGCGAGGACAGCATTGAGGAGGAGAGGGTGGCGAGTCTGGTCAGCCTGCCCATCACGGCGCCGGACAGCGACCTGTGCATGTCCTTCTGGTATCACATGTTCGGTGAGCACGCCGGAGCCCTTCACATCAAGCAGAGGAAGGAGGCGGAGGGGGAGCAGATCCTGTGGATGGTCAGCGGTCACCAGGGCAGCCGGTGGAGGGAGGGACGAGTCCTGCTGCCACACTCGAGTGTCTCATATAAGGTAAGGACGTGTCAGACACTTTGACGTGACGTGATCGCTTCTCAAGGAGCTGCAGCAGAAGAGGTGTGAATCTCATTTGGGGTTTAAGAGTCATTTATGTTTATTTTTTTGGCCTTTTATAACATAAAAATGACTGTAAATGATTCTTAAATTTGATCATTGATTATTTAAAGATCTTTCCCTCTTCATTTGGACAGGCTGTGGTTTAAATCGTGTTCATATTTAGCCTCAAAAGTGACATTATAAGCCTCCACAGGTATTAAAGAAAGACAGAGCAAAACAAGAAAGGAAACAAGATGGTCTCAGTTTCCTCTCACAGTCAAATAACATGCAAGTTAGTTTGAGCTGTGAAACAGGAAACTTGAATTTGCCCTGTGATAGACTTTTAAGCCTTTTTCTGGATGTTTCTGCCTCTGGCACAATAAATGCTGGGATAGACTGACTTACTGATGGACAAAATGTAATGATATTGGAAATTTTACTTAACTTTGTACCTTTGGTTTTGAAAAGTTTAATTGAATATTATTATCAGTAGTAGTAGTAATTGTAGTACAAAAGTTTAACCAAATATTCTTCCCTTATATTGTGAAATTTAAACACATTTTATGGGTCAGTAAGTAAGTAAGATAAAGTAAAGCTTCATATTTTCAGCAAGCCAAAAGCAATAATTCGGAAAAGATCTGACAGACTTTTTATTAAAGAAAACATCTATCTGTGACTGACTGTGTGTTTTTCGTAGGTGGTTGTTGAAGGCGTCGCAGATAGACGCAGCACAGGTCACATAGCCGTGGACAACATCCAGATCATGGACCGACTCAGCGCTGAGGACTGTAAAGGTGTGTACTGTATTATTATTATTGTTTTGACTCACTTAGTTTACCTGTTGTGTGCATTTATACTGTTACCCGGTGATGTGCAGGAGATGAATTCTCAGATGAGTCCTTTTTTTTTAGTTTCACGGCTCATTAATTTCCCTCACCGGCTGCTCTTATTGTTATTCTGCTCACTTCTGTTTTGTGTTCAGTCGCTGTGTTTTAATCTAATCTGTTTTTGTTTGTTTGTTTCCCTCCAGATCCAGAAGCTCCCACGTCTCCGCCAACTGAGATCTTCATCCTACGTAAGTACCCCCATCACACTGTCAACATGTTTATTTTGGCTCCACATGCTCTTGTTTCTTTGGGGTTTTTTTTTTGTGGACACGGCAAAATTACTTGAATGGTAGAGCTGCTATTGATCAGAGCTGATCTTTGGTGTGTGTGCAGACAAACAGTCCTTCAGATGACAGGATCAGGATCACACTTGTGTTCACCTTCTTGTCCCACTTTTGTAAAAGTCATGTTTTTGTGACATTTAAGTGATCAAATAAGTGTATTGCCATGTTTTTGCAAATTAACTCCATTTACTTAACATTACTCTTGACCCATTTTCCAAAGCGTACCGTGGATTTTTGTATTGATTTCCCACAAAGTCTGTTAAACAAGTCATTTGCACTTATTTCCAGACTCATTTTAACCACCAGCGTGGTCCTTAAAGACTGTAACCACGAGTCGTTTGAATCAAACTTAACTCGTCTTCTCTCTCCTGCAGCGATGGACTCCCTCTCTCAGGAGACCAGCGAGCTCGGCGGCCCGGGCAACATGCTGAAGACCCTGGACCCCATCCTCATCACCATCATTGCCATGTCCGCGCTGGGCGTCTTCCTGGGCGCCATCTGTGGCGTCGTCCTGTACTGCGCCTGCTCGCAGGGCAGCATGACGGACAGGAACTTATCCGCCCTGGAGAACTATAACTTTGAGCTGGTGGACGGCGTGAAGCTAAAGAAGGACAAGATGAACGGACAGAATAACTATTCGGAGGCGTGAGGCGAAAGGGATGGGCGGAGCTGCGATTGCTCCGCGCGGACACGTGACGCACCCAATCAAGCGGGAGGAACACGGAGGGGCTGAGGCCACCAATTGGACGGCAGGGTGGGCTGAAAGTGAGCCAATGTAATTTTATTTCTCAGGAGTGGCAGTGGAAGGGACTGACCTGTAGGGGGGGCACTGTGTATAAAGAATCTGTACAGCAAAAAAAAAAAAACAAGCAGAAGAAAACAAAGGATTCTATTTGTTTTTGGCGTGCTCTGTTGATTTCATGTAATCACATGCTGGTGTTGAGACCAATTCAGATGAAAGTATCGTTTGTGTACTTTTATGAGGAGATTTTTTTGTTTGTTTGTTTTATTTGTTGTTTTTCTTGTCTTTTTTTCAGATGTCATATATTCACAGGAAAGAGGAGGAGTTTGTGAAAAATCGCTATTCTGATATCCGGCTCTTTAGCTGGCGTGCGTGTGTCCCTGTGTGTGTGTGTGTGTGTGTGTGTGTCTCACAAGTGTCACAATCATATACATCTGCATTTAAGGTGTGTATGTATCATTGAGTCTAGCTGTAAGGTGTGTATGTGTGTGTTACTCTCATGTTTATCTGTACACATGAGGTGCAAGCATCTTTCTGTGTGTGTGTGTGTGTGTGTGTGTGTGTGAAGGCGGGTACCATCATGACCTGTGTCTAGTTCCGACAGTGCCTTTTTTTTTCCCCCTCCAGTTTTTCTGTTGCCTTGTTTTCTGCTGGTTTTCTCATCAGCTGGCGTCTCGTCCAGGGTTCCTACACAAACGTGAGGAAAAGTCTGAAAAACATTTTTGTACTTTTCCAGACTGCGATCATACACATCTCTTTTAGCATTGTCGTGTGCTGTGAAATATCACAGAGAAAGGTCTGGAGATCCTCTTGCCTTGGTGACACCGATTTAAAAACATTTAGATGGAAAATGGAAATGATGGAAAGTGTGTGGGAGCCCTGAATGCCTCGATTCCACGGCACATGACACATCCAACATATTGTACATAGGTTTTAATATATTTGAGCGCCCGTTTCTATAGAAAAAGACACCAGTGCCGCAGTATCCTTTCTTTGTTGGGATCAAACTTTCCCCAAACTTTAAGAAATTTCAGAAAATGTACAGAAAATCTTGAGTTTATCAGACGCAAACATGCTGCTTGTGTTTCTTTTACAAATGAGATCTGGTTGCGATTTTGTGATTTGTTTTTTTTTTTAGTTTTTGTTTCTCTTTGGTTAGTTTATGTTTGTGCTCTGGGAACAGGAAGGTTTTTACAAGGATGGAAATGGCTTTGAGATTATGGAGGGATGCCTCAGAAATGCCTCATGGCAAGCGATGCTTTTGTACAGGGTAAAATGGACAAACCTCTGTGCCGCTAAGAGCACGTCAAGGATGGACAGATGGACGGACGGACGGACGGATCATCAACAGGATGGAAATATTTTCTATGACTGCTCGTGTTTCTCACTGGCACACAAAGTGACTGTTAATCCAGAGGTGTGTCCAGCAGTCGGGGAACCTCCGCAAAGACTTCAAGTGTCTCTTTTTCGGGTTCATCATCGTCTTTTTATCGAGCTGGCAGGATGCCGAGCCTCTGAATGCTGACTGTCCTGACTGAAAGAGCAAAAATTAATGTTTGTCATGACAATGCTGTAGTCTCTGTCAGTGTTTTTCCCTGTGTTGACTATCAGAGGAGAAAGCTTTGAATGTTCGTCAGTGGAGCAAAATGATGTTTGATGACTCCAACAGCTGACTAACAGCTGCAAAGCTGATCATGTATGTCCATTTCCTTTGAGCTGAAGCCCTTTTGGAAATAACACACACAATTCCAGTCACATTTTCATCACAAAGATGAGTTTATGAGCTAATCAGAGCAGAGATCCGACAGAAATGCCTCATAAAACAAGAGGGCTCATTATTTTCATTCTGTTATTAAAAAAAAAAACACTCCTGAAAAACACTCCAATCCTGAAAATTGGATTTTAAAAAGGTAATTTGCGGTGATATTTGGGTTTTTTTGTATGTTTCTTTGCTTTTTTCTGTGGAATTCTGCAGCAACTCCATTTGCATTTTATCCCCATTTTACCCGTCAATCTCTTATATCGCAGGAACATTTTCTCAGCCGTCAGCTTTGTGAAAGGGCCTTATTCCCTGTAATCTCCATCGATCAGTGGCCTCTTACAGCGGGAATATCAACAAGTTTAGAGTCTGTGAGGACGTAAAAGAAACTGATTCGGCCCTTTGAAAACAATCTGGGTATTTTTCAAACTGAAGACAAGCCTTATAAATACTGTACTAATAATACTGCTTTGTTGTGTTTTAGCTTTTGTAGCTAAATGTGTTGTGATACTTGGTCACTTGTTCATAGCACTGTACAGGCGGGAGGATTGAGTCTTGAAAGCCAGAGATTTTACCGTTCACTCGCTCATCGGTATCAAAGAACAACCCCGTCGACCTCCAGCAGATGTTTCTATGTTCACTCGGCGACGACTAACAGGAGATTTCTTATTTCTGAATGTTCTTCTACGCTGGGACAGATTCTTTACTTACAAAGATTTAAGAAGCCATGAAGCAGGCGTGGTAGTTTGACTGTGGAAAATTAAATCCGCCTGTTTTTTATGTAGCATAATGTGGCATCATGTGAGCTCAAAATATTACTGTTTGTCATTAGTCCATATAGGAAGAGTTATTTCCATGAAGATGAGGCGATAGTGTTTTTTGTCCTCAGATAGTTCCGTTTAAATCAAATAATTGTCCAGTTTCCAATCAAATGAAGGCGCTCTGACTGTTGAGGTGTTCGTGATCAGCTCTGGAGAAATCACACTGGTTCAGTCGTCTCTGTTTTCGAAGCAAAATATCAACCACACATGTTTACAGCGAAAAGAACCAGGCAAGATTACGGGGTGTCGAGATGTAGTTTCAGTTTCAGTCCGACAGAATGTGTTTCGAATGTTTCGGCCGGACATCGAGAAAAGCTCCTTCCCCTTTAAACAAGAAAGGATGCTGCAGCACTAGATGTGAAAACAAATGTTGCACTGATATATTTAAAAGAAAAAAATCTGTGTTTATGATGTTGATTTATGAAAAGAGAGAAAGACAGAAGGAAGGAGAGGACAGTGTTATCGTTGCTTCGTTTTAACACAATTTCAGATGACAATGTTATAATTCTGAAAAGTACAATTTACAGAGATGTTTTTCATTCTCGAAAAAGCTTATATGCGTCTCTTTGAAACGTAACAATTTTATTTACTTGGTATAATATCACCTTGTGTTTTTGTCACTGATGTACGTGCCATTGTTTTATTTTTCATTTATTTGTATGACAAGGAAAAAAAATATTTTATTTTCAATACTGCTTCTGTAATTTTTTTGCTGTCTCAGATCCAGAAAAAAAAAAAACGAGAAAGGAAATAAGGAAGTAAAAAAAAAAAATAGAAAAGCAGTGAGGCCTTAAGTGACTAAAAGTATTGTTTGTACTTTGACTTTCCGGTCAGCACCCAGATTCATCCGTCTCTGTTGTCTCAGACTCTGATCATCGACTATTACATTCCAAAGAATTGGATCTAATAAATGTTTTAAGTAAAAGCTGCTCTGCTGTTTCTTTCCTTCCTCTGAGAGAAAGCTTTGTTTGAAAGTTCAAACCTCCCCCAGTATCTAATGATGCAGTTTCTGTTTAATTTAACTTGGGTTTTCACTGGAACTCCATTTTATTGAAGGAATAGTCTCAGCATGTGCTTTGGATTACCCTGAGAAATGGGGACATTTTGTCCGTAAACACATTGCTTAATATTTTAAATGTATTTTCTCCGTGTTGTGAGCGTCACAAATGGAGCTGTGTTACCACTAAAGGTAAATGGTAAATGGGAAACATGTTGTAATTTGGGTGAGTCAATCCTCCGAGGATCAGACAAATGGAAATGAGGTTACAGGAAAAGTTAGACAGTCTGGGGAAAAAACATTTATTCACTGTCTTTCCGAGAGTTTGCTGATACCATCTCATATCTGTGATGTGAATCAAAGCAGGACATAGTTCCTTTAAGTCAAGTCACTTTTATTAATAGCCCAAAATCACAAATCACTTAAAAAACTAGCTTAGCGGTTAACACATAAACTGGATAACTTTTGAATGAAGACTGACAGTTTTGCTAAACTTTAACAAAAGCACAAATGGCGAAATCGAAATCAGAATATAGGCAATACACAGGGACAAAGTGAAGCTACAAATGTTAGAGACAGATAGATAATACTAAATAACAGGCTGAAATGAGTGAGCCAGTAAATGGCCATACTCTCTGATGTACCATTATTTTTTTCCATGTCTGCTGAAAAAGTAAAGAAAACTAAAGGTAATATTAGCCAGGACATCTGTAATAATGATGGTTGTTGTTCCTCACTTCAAAACTGCATAATTTACCTCAGAATTAGAGCAGAAACCCAGCTGGTTAACAACATCACGAATCGGAGACAGATCGTCATAATCATGCTAAAAACATACTAAAATTAATGTAAGTTACTATGAAGATAAGGCACATATATAACAACAATTATACTGATATATACACAGTGAATCTTGAGTATTGCAAACCAATAGCACATATCAAACTACGACTCAGTGAGCTGGAAGTTTGGGCGTGGTGGTGGAGGTGCGTTGGCAAAAGTAATAATAAATAATTCGCTGTGGTGTTTTCTGAAGTTTCTGTGGACTTGGTGCGATTCAGGGCTTCTTGGAGTCTTGTTGTCACGTTAAGGTTGTTTGGCCACTAAACGAGATGTTGCGTCATTGCAGGTGTGTTAATGAGGAAGCTACGGAGGTGACCTTTGCTGATCTTTCAGAAAGTGCGAAGTCTTTTAGTTTCAGTTTTATACTTACCACAAAAACAAGACAGTTGTGTCACTTTCTCAGCTAACAGCTATAAGAAAGAAAATATTACACCAAATTTAGACTTCTTCTTTCAACCTTAAAGTTTTGCGCTCATATTCACAATTACATTTAAGAAAGTTGGTGGAACTGAAATTTCACTTTGATTTTATAACCTTAATAATGTTATGTTGTATGTGCAAGCAAATATATGACAGTCTATTCAGTATGTATCGGTATATACTAAGTGTAAGATCATACATAGTCTTTGCAGTTATTATAGAATAAACAAATGTAATTTCCTGTTTTCTACCAACAGGAAATGATGCAATAAATATACCCAAAGATCTTCATTTTTTAATTTTCCCATAGTTGAGCCTGGAAGTTCACTCTTGACCTTAGAAACAACAGCTGGAAAACAATCTCACCACAAAGTCCATTAAGATCTGCTCCAGTGCTTTTGATCAAATCACACCATCTTTGTCAGCAAATGCTGTTTGTTCCGTTTGTGGATGTTCAAATTAGCATTTTTCTGAGCATATTAAGTCCAGATTAATCAACCTTTTATGGCTCTTTTGTCTTCATGCATCCCAGGGAGTCGTTACAGTGAGTCAGCATGCACGATGGCAGGACGAAGAAACTGACGCAGCTAACGAAATGCATCATTAAGTTTATTTTTAACCCCTGTATTTTTACTCCTGAGACATAAATGACTTCAGTGAAAAAGCCCTACAACTGTTTGTCAGCTTTTCTAAAGTCACAAATTAACTTTCTGTCTCAGAACCACAAGAAGTTTTTAAAGTGTTCTCATATTTAAAATGAATTTTTCAGAGTTTTCCAAAGTCTTTCTTGAGCTCTTTTTGCCACTTTCGCAGGGGCTTTCAGTATTTTGCAATCGTGGATTTATTCTGCATACAGACATTTGAGTGAACTGCACAATGTGAACTTGCTTCAAACTCAGCCTGCTTAATGTTGTGCGAAGCTGGGACACAAAGATCAGTGGCTGACAGTCATGGATATGTGAGTAAAAACAAAACCTCTGAAGCTTAAAGGTGGCCTGGCTTCTGTTTATATAATGTGTGTAGTAAAATGATGCATCACTGTCTGCATGCTATATCATGATTTGAACACAGAGAGGCAGCATTGCCCCTTTGAAACATTAATGTAAAACAGCAGCCTGTGCTCCAAGACACAAAGTAAATGCATTACATTTCTTATTAAAGTGTCCTCCTCAGCCCAGTGAATATGTTTTATGATCTACATTTAACAGCGACATTTGGCGCGGCATGAGAACAAGGTCGTGTGGCTTCGGTTTGGGTGAGGTTTCCTGCCACAACTTGTACCACCGTATCTCTTTCCCATACATCCTCCCTGCTGGTTTCAGTGTCTCATTTGCTGTCTCATTTGTGCAAAGAGTTTCTCAGCAGCAGTGACTGACCGGGTAATACAACAGCATTAAAGAAGCAGTTTCTGACGATGATATCGAGTAATATTAGCAGCTTTTATGACTTACTCTGATCATTTTAACACAAAACATGTCACGAGTCATGCAAACTCAGTGTCATGCCTAAATCATAAATGCACACTAAACACAACAAACAATAAAATGAGTATGTTTGCTTCCATTTTTGTGTGTCAGTTGGTTTGTGGTAATTTGATTAATTGCATATTTGTCATTGAATTTGCACCAGTAAAACACAACATCAGCTGAAATGATGAGGGACTTAAAGTAGTTTGTGTGTGTTATCAAGTAGAGGGGCTCTGTGCTAAAATTTACATGGTACCTATTCCTAAATACTTTTAATGAAATGAAAATAAACAGGTGGTGAGTAGAAGCCTGCAGGTGATTTTTGGTTCATGGTTTATCAGTAGCAGGCACGAGATATGCTCAGTAGTTTAATGACGTGGACAAACGAGCAGGAGAGTTGTGTGTGTGTCCAAACTGATACTGAAAAAGGGTTTCAGGATGATTGTGCGGTGATGTAATGTTGTGAAATGGAGATGGTGACTTCATGTGTCACTTGGACAGCTGGCATTTTCAGCGGCTACACACTCACCGCACATTTTGCAGTCATTATGGAGGTAAATTTTGGAGGTTGGCCAGACTTCCTGCACTGACTCACTGTAGAAGACGTATGTGTGTGTGTGTGCAGTTTGGGACAACAACTTAGAGGTGATATGAATTCAGCCCCTCTCCTTCCATTTCTTTCACATCACAACAACGCTGCTGCTCAGAGCGCAGGCCGCCTCAAGTGGCTGCCAGTTCGTTGCACAACCTGCATATTTTATGGTCCAGTGGTGTGAGAGACAGACCCAGTCATGAAAAGTGATGATACTTTTGTAGTAGAGTGATGAAATAACTTTGAACCAGTGGTTCATTTCTATTGTGCACGGTGATCTGACGAGACTATATTGATGTAGCTTACCAGTTAGCTCACAAAACCTTTATCTTAAGTTGAACAGTCGAGAAGAAACGTGACCTTTCAGCCCTCAAAACTCCTTCAGCTGACTGCATCGAGCAAAAGCTGAACCAATGTTCACGCTGGTGTTGCTCTTCCGTTTGTCACTGAGCACTTGGATTGGCACCATTAAACTTTCCATTTCTAAACTTTCAGTTTTTTCTGCATTAATTCAGCAACCACAAAGACTGCTGACCGCTGATGACACAAAGATACTACCTGATAACAACTGTGTTATATTTTTGCCCTCGTTAGCAGGGCAAAACATCAGACTTCTTACACAGACATAAAACAAATCATAATTTTAATTTTTAAACTGTCAACATACATGTATATATATGTGTGTATTTTATTTTGTAGAACAGCTATACTATATATCATTCATCTACATCAGTAACACCTTTAGGGTTTTTTGTTGATTTTTTCTTAGTTTTAAGCTTCTCCTTTTGGTTTTCCATTTAATTACATAATATGCATGTGTTACGTCCCTAAGAAGTCTAGGGTGAAGGAGAAACATAAGCCGGTGTAGCGGGCAGATATAAGGCCGTTTATTTGTTAGTAGCCCCCTCCTGATCATAAAAAAACATCACAAGAAAACGGCGGAGGGGATTGCCGGACAATCACTCAAAAAGAAAAGAAAATCCCACTCTAACAGAAACTCACAGAGCAAGCTAATAAGACTTCATAAGTAAGTCTTTGCTCATCCACTTGTCTTTGTTGAATTAAGCTTGCTATGATGCTTAATTTATATAGACACATTCTATCAAACAATATTAAGTCTTTCATATATTGGATGAACATTTATTTTACTTCTGAGATGTTTTAATGTTGGTGAAGCCCCGTCATCCATTTCCCCCTTTTAAGGTCCTCTTAAATACCTTTAAGATAGCTAATCATCGTATTCCAAGTTTTTATACAGTGTATTTTATATTCTGCCAGTTTGTTCCAGCTCTTTATTGAAGCTACATTATAATTACAATGAGTAAAATATCCAAACCCAATTCTCCAGATATTCTATCATTGCAGCATTTCATCAATGGAAATGGAGGTTTGTGCATCATTTTATTCACATTTCTCCAAAATTCAGCCTGAAATATTTGGTATCTTTGCTCTTTTTAAGAACACCACAAGAAAAGTTTGGCTGCACAGCACAAGTCTTCACTGGCCGACTCACCGTCTGTGCAGCATGTTGAGAGAGTCCAGGTGTGTCCTGCCCCATTCATCCACACCTGCACTTTATCACAGGTGACCATATTTGTTTCAAAACCAGAGAAATGACCTCAAAAACACTCACACAATTGATTGAAAGCGAACTGAATGCTTTCTCGGTTTGCACAGGAAGTGAACATCACGAGTTGCTGCCTGCAGTGCAGCTGAAAATGTGAACATGTGGGTTTTCACCTAAAATAAGTTCATCAAAAGTTCACCAGAAGTGATCAACTCAAGTTACAACTTTTACTGGCCAAAACTTTATAAGCTGAAGATTTTTAGTTTATGTGTACTGAAAAATTTACATTTGGAAAGTGCTACCCCCCATAACGACAATCATACAGTAATTTGGGGATATGCAGCACCACTTTAAGGCCTTTTGATTTCATCAGACATTTGCTTCAGTGGTGTTTATACCTTCATCAATTTCCAGCTGACACATAGTGAAGGTGCACATTTAGGGGCCCCGGAGCAGCTACGGCCTCTGCCTGTTTGGTAATGCAGTCTTGCACATGTGTTTGTTTTATGAAACTGTCCGGTGGGTGAGTAGTTTATTACACAAGTGCTGCACTGAAGTAAAAACTGAGGTACTTTTGCACAACTAAAGATTTATAGCTCAAAATAGAGGAAAAGAGTAGTATTGAAAGTCGAAGTAGTAAAATGGACGTGTAACAGTCGTAATAAATATATCATTATCAGAATAATCTTTATTGATCAGGTATACGAACACATACAAGGAATTTGACTATTTACAATGCTCCCACTGTATGTACACAGAAGCAAGCACAGAACAAGGACAACATAAACAGGTAAACATAAACAAAACTGCTATATACAAGTATACATATACATAAAACTATACATATAGAAAAAAATATAATAATAACAACAACAGGCACATGTAGACAGCAAGATGAATAATATAAATATGTATAAACAGAGATGTAAAAACATGCAAAAATATAAAAATATGTTTATGTGTGTGTGTGTGTGTGTGTGTGTGTTAGCAGAGGTGAGCAAGGGTTCATTGTTTCTGCGGTGCGTTTGTTCCTGCGGCCTCTGTGTCCCGCTGCTCTTCCTGTGTAGGCGGGGTCTAAGTGAAGAAGTAGAGGTTTGTTGGAAAAAAAGAAAAAAAAACGAGACCAGATCAGGGGCTGTAACGTGTTCGGGACTGTCCGTCTCCGGTCTCGTCTTTAACGTCGCCCTGTAAAGAATAAATTTCGGTTTTTATTAATATAAACCGTTAACGGTTGTTGCGTGCGGGCGCGGGTTATCTCAAACAAAGCGCACCCTCTTCACAGTTTTTAGCTAGTCTTCGCTGCGGTTTTTTACCCAGTTTTTCGGAGGGCAAATGTCGCTCTAAATCAACGGAGACGCCAATAAATCTTCAATTCAAGGTACGTGCTGTTATTTTAACATATATTAGTCGTAATGAAGTGGAAAGAAAAGGCACTGCGAGAGACAAAAAGCGGGGAGAAGCGAGGAATGTGTCTCCTCAGGGGCAAACTTTGGGTGTGGATTAATGATAACTAGCTAAACCAGGGGACGAAAGACAGCTTTGTTCATGTCCTCACACAATAACAGGGGATTAAACGACATCACATGTGAAATTCAGGCATGTTTAAACCCGGATAGTCCTCAGATATATCCCTCAGTAAATGTTAATTTGGACTTTGTGTAGAAAGTAGGCCATTTGGGCTGCTTTGTATGGCCAAAGAGGGCAGTATGTGGTTAAAGTGTGAGGAGATAATCAAGATTTAGTCCTGGATAACTGTAAATATCACATTTAAATCATGGTAGTCTTCTTTATTAAGTCAAATGTATCTTATCTACATGTTTCCTATATGTGTAATGATCTTTCTGTGGCTCTCAGTAATGATTTTTAGCGACTTTTCTGCCTAAAATCATCCATTTGATCATTTTTGTGTTGTTGTCACATTGCTTTGACCCTAAAAGTTAAATTTATAGACATAATTGTGTACTGATATTATTTCTAGTCTCTTTAAAGTGTGTTTTTGTTGGTGTGTTTGGTCTTTTTATGAACAAGGGGCAGCTCTTATTTTGAAATGAGCTCAACAAGTTGCACTGTTTTTTTGAGAAAATGAGCACTTTTGTCTTTTTTTGCCTTTAAAACCATCATAAATCTGTGTTTGGAAAGTGAAGATTGCCTTTCACAGCCACCTTGTATTAATTAGAAATGCTGTTAAAGCACTCAAGCCCATTTGTCCAACCAGACGTCTCTCAAATTGTTAAACCCCCCCTCCCAAAAAAACTTACTTTCCAGATGTTTTTTGCGCATGTAAGTTACTTCAGATGTTTAACACCTTTAGGGAAGACAAGCATGAAGGAAACCTTCGTAATCACTAACATTTAAGTATAGTTAGACTTAAGCAGCATCCTAAAACCTTTAAAACCATCATAAATCTGTTTTTGGAAAGCCATCTGATTCTGAAATGTCTTTAAGTACTTGGATCCGTTTGTTGAACCAGATTTCTCTCATGTCTCATGTCTTTAAGCATTTAATTTAAGTCACAGTAACACCAGATGTTTCACACCTTTTGAGAAAAAACAAACAACTTTCCTTCTTTACGTCACTGACATTTAGATTCAGATTCAGATTCCTTTATTAGTCCCACAGCGGGGAAATTCACAGCATAACAGCAGCGAAGAAGCGAAGACACATAGTGGGAAATAGTCAATAAGAATGTAAGATAAAATAAAATGAAATAAAAGGTAAAATAATCCAAGATAAATAGTTATAACTATAACTGTAAGTAAACCTGTACATAGTACAGAGGGAGTATGCCTGAGAGTATACATATGAGAAATATATATAATATCTCAGGGAGTGCAAAAAAAAAACAGTGAAATAGTGTTATTGTTTATTTTAAGCAAAGTTAGACTTAAACACCATCCTTAAGCCTTTAAAATCACCATAAATCTGCTTTCAGAAGTTGAATATTGTCCTTAGAAGCCACCTGATATTCATTAGAAACACTTAAAGAACTTGGATCCACATGTCCAACCAGACTTTTCTCAATTTGTCAAAAAAAACATTTTAATTTACACACATGGAGGAGAAAACCTTCTGTATGTCACTGATATTTAAGTGACGCTGGACTTAAACAACAAACCACAGGTGGACCCGGGTCGGTCAAACTGCATTACAGACTGTATAAACTGTGGTTGAGGACGCAGTAAGAACCTGGACGTCTTAAAGCCAGCTTGGTTAACCAGAGGCTCTTGTTCAGCCTTGCACACATTTCTGTACAGGACCGTCGACTGTGCAGTATGTAGGCAGGACAGGAGCGGTCTTGCCCGCCTCATTCATCTTCCCGTAAAGGAATCGCAGCCTGAGGGGATGTTTTTTTTTTTTGTTGTTTTGTTTTTTTCTTCCTCCCCTCCCTTGTTAATCTTCACTTGTTAAACTAGTAATCTCTGCTCACAGAGTCCTTGCTGTGAGGCCTGATTTAGTGAGATGGGAATGTTTTGGGTGAAATTACTGGCTTGCCTCGGCCTCGTAATGACATAGCAACGGCGCTGTATCGAGGTGAGAACGCTCGCTCGTCTTTTGATGTCGTACAGCGCGTACAGATCACATGGATGCGGGTAACATACAGCAGGCCCCGGTAATTGTAGACATGAGGAGAGACGTGTCTGTCTGAGTCAAGTCGGCTCCCTGCAGATCACTGAGTCACTTCCCTTAGCGACGCTGTTGTGATGTTTAAACACGGCTCGGCGAGGAGTGTCCGGGGCAGACTGAAGGGTCATTCAGCATTACTCAACACCAGGCACTTTTTACCCCGGACTGTCAGATATGAATCACAGTGACGCCTTACTGTGATGAAGGCGGGGATGGGGGGTATTTCTGAGATTATATGGTCATGGATCAGATATTATCCCTCTGTGGCTCCTGTATGTGGTAAAATGTTGGAAGTCCTCACAGCAGAGGCTTGAAACGTGTTGAAAAGATGAAGCAGAAAACATAAGAAGATAAATTTAGTAGATTACCTGAGATCAGAGCACAGGAAAACATTCATAAAAAAAGGAGAGACGGGTATAATTTAATTGAGGTTTTATTCTCTTAAATCATTTGTTTATCAGTTACAGATGTTAAAAATAACAAAACAACCTCAAAAAAAAATCTCATTTTAAAAGTTCTTTGCAGATAACTGATTTATTTAGCTAGGAAATAGTAAGTTGTTAAAGTGCAGATTATTTATGATTTATAAAAGAAAGCTGTGGGGGAGGTTTAAAGTTTTCAGGGTCGTCCGACTGTCTCCTCAGTGAACTTTGGGTTCAGGTGTGAGAGAGTTTAAAGAAAAGCTCCCCATATTTCAGTGACGTCTTTTTTTCCACGACAGTATGGAGCCAGTTAAACTGGAATGTGTTATCTCATCTTTCTGGGGAGGGCTGCGAGATCGGGATCTCCTCCAACATGACGGACAAAACCCAAACATATTCTCGCAGTTTGCTTTACAACTTTTAAAAGATATACAGCAGACTGACTTTAACACTTTCCAGCTTCAGTTTGCTGAGGACAGAACATGTAGGAGAATGTAATCTGTGGGATTTTCATCTGGATTTTAGTTTATCATTTTACTTTACCACAGAAAGGTGTTTTTTTTTTTATACTTTATTTTATTTTTGGGATGCTGATAAAGTTGGATTCTGGGATCCTGATGGTTTATTTGATCAGATTATATGACCTAACAAACAGTGTTTCACCAAACTGGTAACTCGTTATGGTGATGGTGATGATTATGAACGTGCATTATTGTAGTTAAAAAGGACAACAAACAGGTCCAATAATCTTTTCAAACACCTTTTTATAGAAGTTTTTTTTGCAGATGTCATGAATATGTCACAATGTTAGTACAGTGCATCCTGCTGTGTTGTTTGAAGCCAGGTTTGAAGGAGGAAATGCTGAAAGGTTTTATCACACACATGGTCCCAATAGTCAATAAGCAAGACTTTATTTAACCTGATATGCAGCGTACACTACAGATATGAGCATGTGTAATGATCGCTTTTGTCCTTTCACCTCAAAACATACATATTTCAGCCGTCAGTCCTCCCGTTCTGGTGTTAAAAACCACACAGCAGGATGACGTTGATGATTTTATTGAAGAGAAACTGGTATTTTCTACAGCCTTTATTAAAACAACAATCCAACAAAGCTTACTACTGGTGTTAACTAACGTGTTCACTTAAACTCCGCCCACAAATAACACAAAACAGGTCTATCATCAGGTGGATCAGATGGTTAAAATGTGAACGTCAGACCGAACACGTTCCTTTTGTGATGCTTTGCCTCTAAAACACTGATAGGGAAACAGACTCCGCCTGTTAACTCTCTTCTGGTCTGACAGCTCTTTAAAGTTCATCATCGAGCCTCACAGCAGACGGTCGCTCAGTAAAGGAGGTTTTCCTGGGCCCCTTCAGACCTGCCGTGTTTGCAGTCAGGATCGAGGTGTTCTTCCTGATCCATCAGCAGGCTGTTAGCTGGTGCCCGGGTGTGGTTTTAATTCAGGATGTGCATGCAGACTCATGTTTGGGGAAGCTAATTTACTGAGAGCAGACTGTGACTTTCAGCAGCAGGTGGGGGGCCGGCTCGTAGACCGGGTGGCAAAGCAGAACTAAGGGGGGCAGTCGAGGGGGAGGGGGAAGGGGTGGACTAACAGATGACCCACCCAGCGTGAACAATGCTGACTTGTGTTGAACGCCACTTTTCACTTCACTTCTTGGTGCTTCAGTGCAGCATTCATAATTTCATCACACCGGCGTGCATTGTGTGACAGATCTGGGACACACATAGAGCCGTTAGATCCTTAAAACTGGATCTGGAAGTGATCTGGATTATGTTGCGAGTCGAGATATGCATTACACGGTTTGGGCTAACTAACGAAGAGCCTATAAATGGTGTAGAAAGTTAGGAGCTGCATACATAAACAGTTTTCAAGCCAAATCTGGAGCAACCTCATTTCATGAAAATCTACTTCAGAGATTTAAAGATGAAGAGAAACATTAGTGTGAGCAGATGACACATTTTGCACAATCTGCCCCCAATAATCAAAAAAATAATTTTATTTTTGGTTGTTGAAGTAATTGAAAAGCTACAAATCCTTTATATAATCATGTCTACAGACGTGTATATTTACTGATGAGGAGATGCTGTGGAGTGATTTGACATCAAGTGCCAAATGTACACGTGGGCTTGTGCATGATTTTCATGCATATCTCATAGTCAGTTGATTAATCATTTATTGGATTATCAGAAAATGTGACTGTTAATAGATAACCAATTGATGTTTCAATTAATTAAAGTGTATGCAAAATCACATCTTTAGCTTTAGGAATTTTTTGTCACAGTTTTACAGACCAAAACATAGTTAGTTGCAGCTCCATTTCTAGTTGCAGCTGTCTATTAAAACCAAGTCTTCCTTATTTACATGGAAAGATGCTTGTAATGAAGTTTGAACAGTGTGGATAAATGAGTGTGTTTTCATGTGTATCAAAGATGTGACACTTGTCTACAGTTGTCTTCATCTGGAACAGTGTTGAAATGATACCCAGCAGTATTCAAGCAACAACATGATGCTGTTACGGGGATTTAGTTCAGTGTGCATTTCTCTTCTCAAGACCAAACATGCGAGCCATTGTCAGGGTGGGTGATGCACAGTGTGGTTAACCTCGACTCGTATGAAACAAGGAACCTTTGACAACCCAGCTCGAGATGTGGTTTTTCACTTAACTTCCAATTAAATTTGTCTGATGCCTGCACAGAGAGGAGTCACTAACATTGGCTTTTTTGAGTTTTTAAACTTCTTGCTTAATTTTCTGTTGGATCGTTCATTTTAGTTCATTCCTCATTACGTGTACCGACACGATTGTTGCATAAAACTTGCACTTAAGCATGAAATGTGTTGTGAGACTTGCTCGTTTACTGATGTTTGCATTTTAAACCAGAGCTGGGTACCAGGCAGCTTGGGGAAAAAAAATCACATTTGTTATGACACATCTGCTGTTTTCTTTCTGCCAGCGTTCAGCAGGGGAAGCTAAACATATTCGGCAGGAAACACTCTCTGAAGCCGCTCTCGTTTTGAGGACATGCAAGGTCTAAAGGTGTCATTTCCAATCGTACATCTGTGTTTCATGTTTGTCATCATTAAATTCAGAAAAAAACAGACCTGCTGATCATCCTGAAGTGAGACATTTTGTCACAACAGCACATATACCATAAACTCGGCCATATGGAGGAGCATTATGAGGCCTATTTGTTGAACTGTGGTTGTCCGCTCGCAGCGTGGACTTTGTTAAGCATTACTTAACATTCACAGATGTGCCTAGCTCCACCTTGTTAGACAACACTAGTCACTTCATATGAGCTGCAGCAACAAGTCGCAGCAAGACAAATAATCTTCAGACTTTGCAGACACAATTTGCTCTCAGTCAGATTTAATAACTCCTGAACGAAGCCAACATATTTGTGCGTTTTAGTCAACAGACTCCCACTTAATGAGACTGTTTGCTGCTTGACAGTTCTGTGTGTGAAACCAATGTAAGTGACACAAAAACCTAATCGGGGTCAAAAGTAATGCAATGTAGGTGTCGCACAGGGAGTCGATTATTTGTGGCGCGGCTACACAAGTGAGCGCGCTCTGTGTGAATTTACAGCGTGGTCCTGGTCCCAGAGGTGTACTTTCAGACTGCAGATTGAATCAAAAAGCCTCTGACGAGCCCAAGGACCAAAACAAGGAGCGCTGCAGGGGATTTAGTTTCACTTGGCTCTTTGCAGCAGCTGTTGGAGGAAATTCTTCTTCTTCTTCGTCTAACCACAAATGACCTCCCACCTCCACTGCTTTTGTTGAAAGTTGAGATATTCAGCAACCACATGTTCAAACCACTCATCAGGAAAGCATGAAAAGCTTTAGGAAAAAGAGAAGACATTAGATTGAGTCTGTCACGGCAGGTTGGACACGTTTTGATTTACAGAAGGTATCGTGTTGTCAGTAAAAAGACATCACAGCTAAATAGAGGAAGTACATTAACCTACAGGTTGTGGGTGGCTGGGGGGTCTTTTAACGCCATCAAGATTTTATCTCACATGGGCTCATCCTGCCACACTTTTTGTTTGTGTTTGTGTTAAGGGTATGTGAGTAGTCTCACTTCACTGTTATCTGTAATGTATTTTTGTTCTTGTTTTTCTTTTGAAGATGATACTTCCACTTTCTGTGCAGACCACAGAGCTGTCTTTTTTTTCTCACTGGGTCGGGGAAGGGACGTCACTGAGCAAAACATCAGGCCTGTATGACTTGGTGTCAAAATGGGACATATGGAGTCATTGGGAGGTCTGGACGGTCACCATTACACTCAGCAGATCTTATCTAGTGTGTAGTTTTGACCCCTACCTTTTTATCTGCAATCTGGACGTGTTTTTATGTCAGTCTGTGGTTTTCAGCTGGCTGATTATCAATCAATCTGCTCTTTATTTTCCTAAATTTAATAGTGTTCACATGGTACTATTTCAATCCAGAACGTCAACCCAAAAAATCTCATTTTATTATCATATCTGACCAAGAAAGGCAGTAAAAAATAATCTAGTATAAAAAGGTTTCCTGTTATTTTTTTGTTAGTCGATGCACCAACTGTTTGAGATGAACGCCTGCGATAAGTTGGTTGCTGATCTCTGGGTGTTTGTCTTCACAGCTACATTTTATTTATGACGGGTATTTATAAGTAAAATTTCTTCTTCTGCATCTTTACACTCATTATATTTATAGGAACTTGGCAGAGTATGTTGGCTCTTCCTCTGCTTCGTGTCATTACAGTCCCGTACATTAAAATTAGAGCGAACACCAGTCAAAACCAGTCCTAGTTACACTCCTTGTATCATCGAGGTTGAGTTGTGTATGAGAAATCGTGACTCTGACATTTAGCATCACCAACACAGCGCCTGCCGTCTCCGTCCTCTCCAGCCTGACCATACAAAGTCATGACGCGACGCGGTGTGCTCCCGTTACTCTAAATATTAGGCTCTCCGATCTGTCATCACAACTGCTCACAGGCCATAGTTTCTGCTTGACGACAGAGACAGAAAGAGAGGCGTTAAAAAAGGGATGAGTGGACCGCGTGTGAGTTTCTAAACATCTTGTCAGCTCAGCAGTTGGGTTTTTTTTTTATTTTTTATCAGCTTTGACTCAAGAGGCTTCTTCCCAAGAATCAAACAGCCCTCTCTATCAGTGATTCACACTCAGGAAGCATTTCCTCGCATGTGTAGTCAACTGATTTTTCTCAGCTAAGATGTGGGACAGATAAAGTGAAGTAGCTTCAACTCTGCGTGTCCACAGTTTGGATAAAAATAACAGAGGGTTAATGAGAGTCAGCTGGTAGATGCTGCTGTTCGTTGTCTACTTGAAGTTGCAAAAAAAAAGTGTCAGATAAATTGTCTCTTATTGGAGAAGCTTTGGTGTTTGTTTTATTCAGGAATTCCCTATCTAACGCATGAAAAGGGACCATTGATCAGAGATGGCCCAGTGTGTGGTGAAAAAACAGACAAACGCAGACGGAGACACTTCTCTGTCGAATTCACTGCATATCAGCCGGCCTTCTTCTATCATGTTTCACAGCCATGAGGAGCAGTTTCACAGGCGGTCATGCATTAATCTGTGTCTGCCCGAAGTCCATATCAGCTCTTATCAGCGCCGACGTTTGTCCCGCCATTTCTGTTTCAACCGGTGACGTCTCGCCACCTTCAGATCTCTGAGTTGCTCTCAGCGCTTTGGAGATGAAGAGGCAGCGAGACTCTCTGTGAAAACCATCATGGTGCATTTATTTTCCTGAGAGTACAGAGATGCAAATAAAGAAAAACAGCTGTTTCAAAGATTTTTGTTTTTCCGGGGAGGTGTCTTCTAATATTTGATTCAGGGTCGATGTTGAAGCAAGCCTGTTTTTTTTTTTTTCCAAAATGATCAAGCCCAGAAATGCCAGAGCTTCCCTCAGGCCATGATGTGGCACAAAGGCATCGGAGAAGCTGAATGCCTCCCAATCTGTCAGCTCTCAGCAATTTGCAGGACGAGGGGCAAACAAAGCTGGTCTTGAGGAATGTCGGGGAGGAGCCCTAATAGTGGAGAAAGCCTCTTGGTTGGCCTGAATTGTATTGAGGGGTATGTTGAGCATTTTGTCTTGGCCACAAGCTCCTCTTTGCGTCAGGGGTTAATTAGTTTGTATGTTGTAAAGAGACATTGCCTGTTGAGGAACAAGAAAAATAAATCATGTCCATCTGTTGTTCCTGCCAGATGCCCTAAACATTCAAATAAAAATCACATTTCCCTCAGCTGTTTCTGTAAATGTTGAACTTTTCTTTTTTGCATCCCTCACTTTTCTCCAAATCTTTAAGCGTGGCACTTTTTAAGGTAACTATCTCTTCAGTACTTAGAAGGGTACTTACATTTAAGTTGGTTATTAGACCTCTTTGCACAGGATGTGGTTGTTTTGCAGACGCCTTTGACCCAAAGCACTGCAGCAAAGGTAAAAATAAACTGCCGCACACTTCACTCATAGTTAACCGTTAAAAAAATTTATATATACGTTTCTTGTGCAGTGTTAATACAAATGGAGCTTTTATCAATTGGCGCTTAATATCCAACGGTCTATTTTTGGGGCACAGCTGTTGACTTAGCCTCTGTCAACACTGGCTGAATTCCTTTGTGTATCTTACTGGAGGAAACACACACATGAAGTTTGAGTTTTTAAGTTTGAGGATTGGGCAGGCAGTCAAGGAAGTGTGTCGCTGGAGATTCAGGAGGAGGCACGAAACAGCCTGACCTAATATGGGAACACACACACACACATACATACACACTTATTTCATTTTCTATTACAGAGCTGTGATGTTGGAGTTTTTCTTCTGCACAAAACTGCACATGACTACTTTTTTGGTTGTTTAAGGCTCAGCAGAGAGGCGATGCTTAATGAACCACAGTTATTTCTCTCCAGTTTGAAATCTGTGGCAGCTCCAGTCGTTGGCCGTCTCAGCGTTAAATCTCCTGTTGCTGCTCTGTTAGAGTCATTAAAAGTATGCTGTTGGACTCATTATGAGTCACTTTGGATGAGACCTCAAATCTAAAGGGGACTATTCTCTCCTTTTATACGTTTTCTTCACGTTTCATCGCATCTTTCTCTCTGTTTAATCTGAAATTGGAGACGACTGTCTACATTTTACGTAGGCCTGTAAAAGCATGAACCAAACCGCAGTCAGAAAGCAAGTCTGCTGGTTGGATGAATGAGCCGATGAACTGGCAGCTGAGCATGGGCAGTTTACTCCTCCATATATGGAGTAGGCAGAAATGGGACTCGCTCCTCCTTCTCCATCTGCCGCTAATGGTGACTGAGGTATTTCACCTCAGACAACATCCCAGAGTTTGTCTTTGATTGTCCTCGTGGGTCTTACTGAAATGAAAACTTCTGAAGAGTCGCCAGCCTGTGAAAACCTCTTGTGTTAATGTTACTCTTGGTAGTAAATGTGCCGCTGTTTCACATGGAGAAATGTAAATATACGATCAGTTTGCAGCTTCTCTTCTTTATGCACACATGGAAGCACATTTCTTCAAATATGGATGTCTTTTAAATCTCTTTTAAAGATATGTGTCACCATTAAATCTCCAGAAAAATACACATGCACACAAAATACACTTTTTGTCTGTTAGCTTACACGACGTCGACGCCCCCCCACACTCCCCTGTTTGCTGAATTATTGTTTTCTTCTTCTTACAGATGGATCTTCGGGTACTTTTAATAGCAGCGTTATCAGCGGTGCTCAGTGGCAGCTGGGCGCAGCAAGGTAAGAACAAGGACGTGTGGTGTTCACGTTTTGCTCCGGTTTTCTTATCTCCACTGTTCAATATTAGCTAACCCAAAGCGCAGACACTCCAGTGCAATACATTCATCTTAAGATTCACTGTTAAACTTGATGTGTATGTTTATCATCATGGTCTGTCAGTGCTCTGCATTGGGTCAAACGTCTGTTTTCAGCACGATGCAGTGCAGCAGTGCTTTTATTCGCTTCACCCTTCACATTTTGTTTATCCTCATTCATGGTTTGATGGGTGTGTTGGACCCGCTGGTTAGTGGTGGGCTCTTTTTTTTTTTCCTTTTTTGTAAGGTGAAGTCATCCCTTGGTGAGCTGCCTGGAGCTTTTCTCAGTATGACTCAATTTTCTGAACTGGTCTTCTGCGGCCAAAAACCGAAGCTGGTCCAAATTAGTGAACTAATGGAAATTCTGTTTTGTCATCTCGGCTCTAAGCGGCTCGTGTTGTCTCATTTCAGAGGGAAGCGTGTGCATCAAGGCCAACGCGCAGTCGTGCGGGGAATGCATCCAGGTCGCCGAGACGTGTGGATGGTGCACGGATGAAGTGAGTTGAATCACGAGTATTTTGAATACTTATGAATGAAACCTTATCTGGGAGATGTTTAACTGTGGGTGTGGCACGCTCAGAGTCTCTGCTGTAATTTGTGTAGCAGTGTTGCTCAATGTTTGAATTGCACAAAAACAGCTAACAAACACAGCTGGAAGTCGTCGTCGTGAAATAATGAAATCTATAATAAATCTTCAATCAATAAATCTTAACAACGCCACCATTGACAATTCAGACATTTTAAAAGTCTGTGCACAACAGACTGGAGTCAAAGTTAGATCCATTTAAAACAATTAAATATGATAATTTACATGACGAAATATCACTACAGAATTTTTATTGATTTGTAGTCATCATTTTTTAAAACAGAAGGTAAGAAAATACTCATTTGACATCTTTAATATTTGTATAAACATATATATATATATAGATATATACATGCACATAAACTGTGCTCATCCTGTAAGTACATGCACAAACAAATGCAGAGTAGTACTTTATGGTTAAGAGACTTAAGAGTCATGGTCTTTCTTCTAACTTTTGACCACAGGCAAGTAAACCACTACTACTCCATTAATTGTAAACATGAGTGCCGCTGCTTCTTTTCTCTCAGTGGAAACTTTGGCTGAATAATCCTGTTAAATTAGACGTTTTCTGTACCAGCGCGCTACCGAGCGAACAGACCACAGCAGAGGAAAATACTGATTTACAGCAGCGCAGGGTTGATGTGAAAGAGGTATACAGCGCTGTGTCATGTTAGGGAAGTATTTTTTATGTCTCACTTCCTTGACTTCAGCCCTTTTTAAAGAACTGAAATGAGTAAAACATGGCAGTGAAGTTGTTGACCCTTTGATATGAGAGTATAAGACTGCCACTTTTAACTGGTAGGAGTACCAGAAGAAGTCACCCAGAAACACAAAAAGTCACCCAGAAACACAAAAAGTCACCCAGAAACAAGGTTTTGTCATCCAGTAATAAATGCATCACACAGAGACATGGTGCCAGCCAGCCAATAGCTGCCTAAAAACATTTCTCTGGTTTTACGGGCTATTTGACACTTTGATGACCCACATTTCTGGGGTTACTGTACTGCTGTTGATCAGTGAAATGTACAGTGACTCATTTTATCGAGGTAGCATGTACTATTTAACTATTTAACTTGCCCAAAATAGAGAGATTTGATTGGTCAGCCGAGCCCTGTGAGTCTGTACTTAATCTGAAAGTGTTCGTCTTGGTGAATAAGAATAAAAAAAACATCTCTCAGCCGTGGGTTTTGTTTTAGTTTAGCATGTCAAGACAGAGCTGTGTTCCTGTTTAATCTTCCTTAGATAAAGAAGTGACTCTGATTTCACTGAACTAAAAGCTGTGGTTGTGAATGCTTCTCACTGCTGAACATTATGAACATTATTTCCTGTGTGATCGAGTTGGCTGATTAATTTCTCTCTGTATAACATGTCCTCTTTGAACATTATTTGCTGTATTCAGTCTGCAAACATTTGAATAATAGGTGTGTCGTATTTCTGTGGTTTTTAGATGCAGCTGAGGAAAAAAGATTCTGTGGGTCATGTGGTTTTGAAAGAATTGGGTCAAAGACCTATTTTTGTTTTGACTGAGTTCATTGTCTCAAGTTATCCTCCACTGTGCCCTGTGGGATATCATGTGCAGCCAATCCATATTCTCATCCAAGAATAATTTCCTTAAGAAAAAACTGACATTTAGAGTAAAATGGATTTATTTCAGAGTTTGAAAATACTCTTAAACATCGTGTCAGAGATCCTGAAAACTGTATCTGCAACATTCTTTGTACCTCTTGTATCATGAAATGACGCAAAACAGAACAAACTTACTTCAAGTGTCAAGATCCCTGTTTTTACCACTTCATTTTAAGTGTAAAGGCCTGTGATTATTGTGAATGCAAAGTGCTGTTTCTTCATACCAGTCCCACCAAGACAAATTCCTGTACATTTACAGGACTTTTCCAAATGTGCCTAAACATGCAGCTCCTCTTAAAATTGCCTGCTTGATTTTAAAACATCTTTTAGACTTAAAAACATCTTATCGTCTGTTATGTCACAGGTTAGCTCAGGACAACAAAAAGAACATATTTTTATTTAAAATTATCCTCACGAAAACCCTCTTGTGCTGTTTTGCAGAAATTCCTTACTGAGGGTGAGTCCAAGTCAGCTCGCTGTGATGATCTGGAGTCCCTGAAGAGTAGAAATTGTGATATAACCAAAATTGAGAACCCACGCGGAAAAATCGACATAAACAAGGACAACCCTGTCACCAACCGCAAAAAGGACGTGGCAGAGAAACTGAAGCCTGAGCAGATCACCCAGATCCAGCCCCAGAAACTCACCCTGACCCTCAGATCTGGTAAATTTCCAGCTTCTGTAGACAAATCTTTGAATGTTTTACATGAGCAGCAGAAATATCTGGTTGAAACTTCTGTCAAATGGAAAAAATGAGGAACATCAAGAGCATGTGTTTAATAGTTTTGCAAACTGGAAAAATGAAAGTCATTATTTCTTTATGAAATATGTTGCATAAAAACAAGAACACAGTCAATCAAGCCTTATCACTTGTATCGCTCTAGTATAGAACAATGGAGGATTTGTTGGTGAAACAGAAACATTTACTGCAAAATTTCTTTTAAAATCTCTTTCAGTCTCTCCAAAATGACTTGTAAAAAAGGTGTGGCAGCAGCTGTATTTGGTGAGATACATGAAAAGTTTTTACTCTCCTAAATTCCTCTAAAACTTATCTGTTTTTTCCTTAAGGTGAGCCCCAGACTTTTCGGCTGAAATTCAAGCGTGCTGAGGACTACCCCATTGACCTGTATTACCTTATGGACCTCTCCTTCTCCATGAAAGACGATTTGGAAAACGTCAAGAACCTTGGCACTGACCTCATGAGGGAAATGCAGGAGATCACCTCAGACTTCAGGATTGGTGAGAAAAGACTCCAAATTAAAGAATAATAACCAACAGAAAAGCTGCCGTGTCACAAATATTTTACAGCTTGATGACTAAAATACGTTCTCCCTTTAGGCTTCGGCTCCTTTGTGGAGAAGACGGTCATGCCTTACATTAGCACCACGCCGGCCAGGCTCATCAACCCCTGCACGGGGAACCAGAACTGCACCAGCCCCTTCAGCTACAAGAACGTCCTGAAGCTGACCAACAAAGGAGACGAGTTCAATCGGCTGGTCAGTCAGCAGCAGATCTCAGGAAACTTGGACTCTCCAGAGGGGGGCTTCGATGCCATCATGCAGGTGGCGGTGTGCGAGGTAAAGAAAAGGAGCTAACAGGGCTCTTTTTTTTTTTTTTTACTGTCTGTTCTGTTTTGTTAATGTGTAAAATATTAATGAAAATATTAACTCTCTCTCTGCCTTTGTCCTCCCAGGAGCAGATCGGCTGGAGGAACGTCACTCGCCTGCTGGTGTTTTCCACCGACGCTGGTTTCCACTTCGCCGGCGACGGGAAACTGGGTGGCATCGTCCTGCCCAACGATGGGCGGTGTCACCTGGAGAACAACATGTACACCATGAGCCACTACTACGTATGTACTTCATTCATCTTTAATTTAATATGCATAATGTATCCAGGGAGAGTTGACTGAGCATGTGCTGTTTTCAGCCTGATTGTCTCTTATACATTATTAATTTCTATATGAGTTGTTCGATTTGTTCACACAGCGTGGGGTTTGAAATGGTCACTGCTTTTATTAATAACTTTTCTTCTAACTCTTCTTTTGACAGGACTACCCCTCCATCGCCCACTTGGTTCAGAAACTGAGTGACCACAACATCCAGACCATCTTTGCCGTCACTGAGGAATTCCAGCCTGTTTACAAGGTAAACTTTCTGCACTTTGTCAGGGAAATATGGACTTTTTAATTCACATCACAGAATTCAAAAGTATAATGCATATTTAACGTTTGTTCGCTCTCTTCTTACCGTCGACCCGTGTGTCTCCTTTTTCAGGAGCTGGAAAATCTTATTCCTAAATCAGCTGTTGGCACGCTGTCCTCCAACTCCAGCAACGTGATCAAACTCATTATTGATGCTTACAATGTGAGTCAAACCGCACATGATGTCTGACTGTCCCTGGCATCTAAAATAAATTCATATTTTTTTCATTTATAATGTCACATATTTGCCAGCATTGCAGTGATGCTGTGGGTTCTTTTCCCCCTCACTGAATAAAGATTTCCAGGATGACAGTGATTCACTAGAAGTTGTATATGTCCAAGTGTTTTGAAGACAAAAACAACCAAAGTCAATTAAAATTGAAAAACTGAAGGCACAATCCCTGTGACTGCTTCTTACTGAGGTGAAATACTATGCACGATTTAAGGATACATTAATGTCCATCTTACAAAATCACTCAAAGTTAACAGTTGTGCTTCAGCCATGCTGCTACAGAACACTCGTATTAGTGAGACCAGGCAGTGACCAGGGTTAGAGAAAGAGGCTGATTGATCATATTTTTTATTTGCAAACGTGCACTATTGCAGCGAACTAGAGCCCATAATGATTATTTGATCTCTCTTGTTTTGGACAGTCTTTGTCATCAGAGGTCATTCTGGAAAATGGCAGGCTGCCAGAGGGAGTCTCCATCACCTACAAGTCCATCTGTAAGAACGGCGTGGTGGGAACAGGTGAAAACGGCAGGAAGTGCTCCAACATCTCCATCGGAGACGAGGTAGATACCATCCTTTATTGTTGCAAAACAAGTGTGAAAATGAAAATGTAAATGCAAAAAAAAAAAAAAAAAAAATTTTTTTACAAAGTGAAACATTTAGGGTCTTAAACATCTCATCTCATGGGGAGCGACAAAGTCCAGGTCCAGTATTAATGCTGAGGATGAAATTCAGCATGCAAAAAACCATGTGTAAAAACAGTCATCACTTTTTCATACATCAGCAGACTAATCTACCTAATCTCTCTGAAACGCAGAAAACAATGGGCAGCAGGAACCTTTTTGGTTCTTTGAAAGATTTCTGGGACTAAATGTTCCAGGTACTTTGGGTGGAAATGCAGCTTGAATGTCTCTTACTTGTTGGGGAAGCACATCACAAGCTGATAATCTGAGTCACGTTTGAAAAATGGGTCAATAAGCTTCAAGGCATCCTCCATAATCGTTTTGATGATCCTATAAACTCTTCTCTGGCTTCCAGGTGTTTTTCAATATTTCCATCGGATCCCAGAAGTGTCCGTTGCACGGCAAGACAGAGACCATTAAAATCAAACCGCTGGGCTTCACTGAGGAGGTGGAGGTGGTTCTGAACTTCATCTGCGACTGTCAGTGCGCCGCAAATGGTGAGCGCGACAGCGAAAAATGCCACGAGGGCAATGGGACCTTCGAGTGTGGAGCCTGCAAGTGAGTATTCGAAGCCATAGCCAAAAATACTTTGCTTAATCAGAGCTGCTGTACTGAAGAGCCGTAAAGGTCTGTAGGTTTTCATTTTAAAACAACAACAACTTTAACTCTTCAACCAGTAAAAGCAACTACGTATTAACAAACACCAGGTGCAGTGATAAAATGAATGAAAAGCTGTTGGGCGTCCTTGGTACAGAGGTTAATAAATTTACATTTTAATTTTCCAAGTAATCTCACCCATTAGTTCAGACTTGTGTTCTTTACTTAAAAAACTTTCTTCCCAAACATTTAGTGTGTTTTGTTTTGTTCAATTATACTCTGCTTAAAATGTTCAACTTTAACTTCCTGTTCTCTTTGTCAGGTGTAATGAGGGACGCATCGGACGTATTTGCGAGTGCAGCAAAGACGAAGTGCGGACAGAAGACCTGGACGCCAACTGCCGAAAAGACAACGGTACAGACATCTGCAGCAACAACGGCGACTGCGTCTGCGGTACCTGCGAATGCAAGAAGCGCGAGAACCCTTCAGAGGTCTACAGCGGCAAGTACTGCGAGTGCGACAACTTCAACTGTGACCGTTCCAACAACAAGCTCTGCGGAGGTGAGGCTCGTACAAATAAAACCAGTGAATGCGCTTACACCTGTTGTATTGTGATTGCTGTGGTAACCCTTCTCGCTGCCTGTTCGTTAACCAGGACACGGACGCTGTGAATGCAGAAAGTGTGTATGCGACGCCAACTACACCGGCAGCGCCTGCGATTGCTCCCTGGAAACCTCCACTTGCCTCGCCAGCAATGGGCAGATCTGCAACGGACGCGGTACTTGTGAATGTGGAAGCTGCAAATGCACCAACCCCAAATTCCAGGGCCCCACCTGCGAGATCTGCCCCACCTGCCCCGGCGTCTGCACAGAGCACAAGTGAGTCTGAAGCTCGTGTGCTTGGTTAGAAAATTAAACTTCATAAATCTTTCGTATTCAAGACTGAGAATTGTAATACAGAATAGAGGAAGTTGGGGAATTTGGCAGACTTTGCAGTAATATATGTTTTATTACAGTAGTCACATAAAATCAGTACTTCACGTGTGTCGCTGAGGTAGGGGTTCTTACCTTTTTTTTTACCCAGTATAACAGATACTGTTCATAGTGGACAGATTTTAACACGTTTTACACTCAGTATATTTTAATTTAATACTTTTAAGGCCAATCGACACAGGAAAATTCAATATTTCCTCACTACATTGTCCTTTCTTGATGTGCGAATTCCTTGAAACAGCATGTCTTCCTCTTAAAATGTACAGAAATTAATAATTGAAAACATGATGAAAAATACGAATAATTTAAGAGGCTTTATTTTTGGTATCATGATCTGAGTATTTCTAAAATCCCTGCCACACCTCTCCCTCTGGGTACCTCGGTTTTCTTGGTGTGAAGTTTCTCTGCCTTCTACCAGACTCTAATGACAAGAATACAACAGAGAGCGTGAATCGACTGTCTTTCTCTCTTCTCACAGAGACTGCGTGCAGTGTCGTGCTTTCGAGGCCGGCGAGAAGAAGGACAAGTGTGAGAGCGAGTGCAACTACTTCACCCTGATCAAGGTGAAGGACCGCGACAAGCTGCCTCAGCCCACGGACCAGAGCTACCCGCTGACTCACTGCAAAGAGCGAGACGCCAACGACTGCTGGTTCTACTACACCTACGCCATCAGGAACGACACCAAGGAGGTCTACGTGGTGGAGACACTGGGTATGACTGATCAAAGTGTAAAAATTATAAATTTAATTTTGTTAGAAGTAGCCAGAAGAGAGTTTGATAGAAATGTCAACCAACCACATGATGATGAAGATACTCATGTCATTTAATGTATTTTTAATGAAGTCCAGCAGTGGATTTAATTGTGTTTCTGTGCATGTTCTCAATGTTTAGAGTGCCCGACTGGACCTGACATCATCCCCATCGTGGCAGGCGTGGTGGCGGGCATCGTGCTGATCGGCCTCGCCCTGCTGCTCATCTGGAAGCTGCTCATGATCATCCATGACCGCCGGGAGTTTGCCAAGTTCGAGAAGGAGAAGATGAACGCCAAGTGGGACACGGTGAGTCGATCACACCAGGGAGCGATAAAACATGGGAGCGATCTTTATTCTTTTCTACTGTTCAAGTGATGTTTACCTGAAGGTTTCCGGCTAGCATTATTTCAGCTGTGACATGATTGGTCTCAAAAAGATTACAGTGTTTATGTGTGGAAATGATGATCTGGTTATTCTTAGCTATTTAAAGGATTATTAAGTATTTCCAGCTCTTAAACTGTATTAAAAAGCATCAGACACACAACAGAAAGACCCCACAACACATCTCAGGCATCTCCTGAGCTTTCATGGATGTGAGGAGGTGTCAGCCTGACAAACGTGAAATAATCTGGAGAAAAATGTGAAAACAGGAGAGAGATTTAAGCAATAGTAAGTTGGAGGATCCCTGATGTAAAGGACACATTCAGAGAGAGTGTCAGCTCTGCGGCCTTTGCTCTGTCCTTGATCAACCTACATGCAGTTTTATTAGGCCTTTTTTTTTTCTTTTTTTTTTCCTGAGAGGGAGCGGCCTCCCTCTCAGCTGACGGTGCTGCCTCGCACCGTCCACATGGTACAACTGCACCACCATAAAAGGCAATGAAGCAGAGAGAGGAGGACTGCTGCTCGCTGTGTGGAAGCAGCCTGATGGGAGGAAACAAACAAACAGCACAGGCTGCCTTTATGGGAGATTAACTGTAAAAATAACATGTTACTCCATTACTGAAACAGAAGAAAAAGATACTTTTCAAAGTTAGTTTGTTTGGTGTCTATTCTCTGTTAACACACTGGTCTGCTAGCAATATCTTCAGGGTTTTACTTATATTTTAGTTCTGATGGTAAGCCAGTCTTTTTCATATCTAGTACGCTCAGATAGATTTTGTTTCATAGAGGTGCTGTGACAATCAAAGTAAAGGTAAATCAAAATAGTAATCAAAATCAAAGTAAAGAGATCCTGCCGACATGTTACAAATCCCATTACAGGAAATAACCTACTATTACAACAGAAAAAGCACTGATACTCTCTTTTACATGAGAATGTATCATTACTAGTGTGTTAGAGATGGAAAAAAAACTGTTGGGAAACAACAAAAATAATTAGTTACTGTAATAAGCTGCTTTCAGATCTTCTCTGCTCTGTGCTGTTTCTCTGACTCTTCTGTTTGTCTTTTACGCTTTTTTCCTGCTTCTCTTCATTTATTTTTCTTCTGTTTTTCTTTCATCTTTCCCTTTTTCCTTCTCCGTGCTAGCAAGGGAACCCCATTTACAAGAGTCCCATTACCCACATCCAGAATCCCAGCTATGGGAATACAAGCGCTGCTCTTTAGGTCAAAGTTCGTATCACCTGTTGGCCTCATGTTCCTGCATGTACTTTGTGCAGTTTTACAGTTTTACACCTTGATTGATTTTATGTAGGGCTGCAGTGAAATGAGGGGTTTAACTGCATGAAGTGAAATGAGCATGTTTACCCACACAGGGCGAGTATTTGATGGTGAAGTTTGTGTGATCTGTTGGGCTTTTTCCTTGATGTTTGTTGCTATTAACAGGTTCTCTTCAAGAAATTTGGTCACAATCTAACAACTAACTAATGGCTTCTAATTTAAAGCATTTCCTCCCTGTCGTAGTGCCGTATACACAGCTGTGCAGTGAAAACTGTGAATCTCCTTTTTCAGATAAATTTGTTGCTTTATCTGTCAAGAAAGTTGCCATACCCCAAGAATCAAGAATCTTTATTTGTCATTATGTTTTCACATAACAATGTAGATTGGTGGCTCCCAGCTGTAAACATAAGTAAATAAATTATGTAAATATATGTAATATGTACATAAGACATATGTCATGCACTAAATGCAAATACAAAATCAGTTGGATTATCTAAAGGTGAACAGGGCTGAAAACAGAGCTGTATAATGAATATTAAAAACCATCGCTATTGCTATATATATTTAGAAGAAAATCTATCTGTTTTCCAATTTCATTCTACCTTTAATTGCTTTCCAATCTGACTGGTCAAAGTTTTTAAGAATATCTAAATGATCAAGTCAGACCTGTGCTATTAAATACCCTCCTGTTCTTTTTAACCATCTGATTTAAGGGACTTTTAGCCACAACATGTAAAATACTGCTCTAATATTATAACAACAAACTCAACACATTTACAGCGGATCTTTAGACAGCAGCCATGAAGGGAATTCATCCCGTGGAACCGCTCAGACACCCAAAACACTGTAAAGGAGATCCAGGCTGACGTGTGGCTGAATCTTCACATTGTCCATCTTAAGCTAATGTGTCCTGCAGCTCCACTTCAGTATCACCTCGAGGGGGGCAGCTGTCTTTGCAGAAGCAGCAGTGTCGTAGTTCAGGATTAGGACAGAGCGAGCAGTCTGATTCAGCTGTGGAAACCATGGCAACACTGTCAGACCATCCACTGCTGAGTCCCACTTCATAAAACGTGTCGGACCACACGGCGAGAAACAAACAGCTAGGCCGCACGCCCGCAGCTGGCCTCTCCTGTCTGCTGTCATCATGTCGAACTTAATCTGAAGACTCGGAGCTCACTGGTGTCAGTCTTTTCTTTGATTTGTTCACGTGAAGTTTGCGGCTGTCGTACTCACGCTCGCTGTTCTTCTGTTTCTCAGGGTGAGAATCCGATCTACAAAAGTGCCGTGACGACCGTGGTCAATCCAAAGTACGAGGGCAAATGATGGAGCTCTGCCCTCACTCTGACAACACTGTATGGAGAAGAATCCGGGCTGGGCTGAGGGAGGGGCGGGTTTTATAATGATGTCACTGTTTGTTTGTTTTTGTTGTTGTTGTTGTTGTCACCACCAAATGATAGCAAAGCATTTTGCCACTATTTCAGTTTGTTTTACTAACTTGTTTTTATTTTCTATGCATCTTCTGAATTGTGTACAGTCTGTATAAATGTAGGGGTTTGTTTTTGTTTGTTTGTTTGTTTGTTTTTTTGCCTCTGCAGAACTTGAGAGAATGTTTTGAACTGATCTGTAGTTTTTTCGCCACAGGACTGGCAAGGTAACGAAAAGCCAAGCTGTGCCTTTTTAATTTTACACAACCATCAAGCCATCAGTGTTTTTGTCGAGGGTCGAGTCGGATGTTGATAATGGGCAACAAAGAAGAGTTTCTGTCCAATTAACCAGGATAGACAACATCGAATGAGCAGCAGTCGTCCTCAGATTGACTTGCCATCTGAGTAAACCTCTTCTGAGGCTTTGTTTTGAATTAAAACATCTCAGGATTGAAACTCTTCAGATGTTGCACCAGTTGACCGCGTGTGGTAGCAATGAAATGTGTACAGTATGTGTTAGTTTCTGTGTAAAGCCATATATGTATTCACAGAACAGGACTGAAGGCGTTAGTTAGTTGATTGTTTTTTTTTTTCTGAGTGACTTAATCCATCTGAACAATCAATTGAAATGTATCTTTGTCTTAAAGATATTTTCTGGGGTTGCCTTTCTAGAGTGAAGGACACCAGTGTACGGTAGTCTCAGTTTTTGGCTCCAGGTTTTACTTGCTTAATTTAAAACCAACTCAGGTCCTTAATTCTTCACAGCAATGCCAAATACACGCAAACCTGCCTTATTTGCTAACTACATTTTCTTATATTGAAATGCCTTGTTTTATTTGTAGAATATTAATTTGGGAACAGTCCCAGTGTCAGTAATTCCACCCAGCTCTTTTGTGGTGCCTCGATCAAACATTTTTTATTATGACAAAACATTGATAGTGTCATTCAGTTGTAAAGATCAGTGGTAAGGGAATTATCTCTAGATCTCTTGGGGGAAAAAAAAAAGGTTACACCTGTCACTGTTGTTTTTAAGTGCCTTTTTTTTATTTCAACACATTCACACTTGCAATTCTGTATTTCTAAAATTATTTATTGAATAAACCTTGAAAACAATTTACCCCAACACTGTTAAAATATTATTGTGCACTTACTATTTTGTGGATTTGGTTTTCTGCTCACTGGTGTGTTAATAAGTCCTGTCATCGTGTACTAACGGGGGAATTTCTGAGTTGCGACATGAACAAATTATTTGCTCTCTCAACAAAACTCAGGACAAATGACGAAGCTGGTCATTGACTCGTCACTTCCTCATCCTGACAAATGGAAGCAGTGGAAAATGTGAGTCAACTGGAAGAACTGTTAGAAGAGTTAACATTTCAAATGCTCATGTCTGGCACAAAATCCTTTTATTTAAATCCCTGACAATAGTTTTCTGTGATTTTGTGTACAGGTGTCATGATGTGGAAAGTATAAATGTTCATACACTTATTAATGTCAAGTGTTTACAGTGGTTTCTCAAAAAAGGAACACATTTGAGAGCTCTTTATGTTTTCTGGTGTACAGTCACCTCAACATATTTCTCCTTTTATGACAAACTTAGAGAAAAAGTCATCAAGTGGAAATAAGTTATTTTCATCTTGTTTAACCCCCATAGATATACATAAATATGCTTTGAATTATGCTAACGTCTGTTTAAAAAAAAGTCAGGTTTGTCTGTGAATGTATCTTACACACCCATTTACATTGCTGACAGAATAGCTATATGGAAACCCATTTAGTATCTCAAAATAATGAGTAACTGTCTCAAGTAGGTTATTATTTTTGATAAGTTTCTCATTATTTTGAGATATTAAGCCATCATTTTGACAGTTATTATTCTGAGGTCAAAATTCACTTATCATTTGGAGATACTAAGTAATTATTTTGAAATATGAACTTATTATTTTAAGAATTCAAGCCATTATAATGAGCAATTTTTTCATCATATCTTTTTTTATTATTATTATTATATTGGCAGACATAGGCTTCCATAGTCAGGTGAGATTAAAGAGAACGAGCAGCAGGTCTACACTGGAGCCTTTACTGAAACAAACAAACAAACAAACAAACAAACATATTTATTGTGACTTTGGTGGAACGTGCAGCTGAGCTAACATCGAACGCTCGAGCCTAGCTCGTGACACCGCCGGCCAATCACGTCGCGTTCCATCCCCCCCCCCCGATGGAACGTGACGCCACCAGCCCCGGGGCCTCCTCTCCACAGGTGATTGGTGGCCTCGGCCGGCCAATCAGAGAGCCGCGTTTTACAGCAAAGTTGTTAACCCCCAACAGTAGCACTTTGGCTGCCACCTCTCTAGTTCCAGGCTGCCGCTACACCGACACGAAAACACACTTTACACCCGGCCACAGACGCTCTTTGACGGGCTGGACAGTCAGCGGACAGCGGCTTCCCCCCTCCGGTTCACCGTGTGGCTTTTTGTCGTTCGTACCGTGAGCCCAACAAGAAGGAGGAGAAGGAGAAGAAGCTAATGTGAGTTGGCTCCCTCTCTTGCTAGCTGCGTCGTGTTGCCTGGCGTCTTTTTTTTTTTTTAACTTCTGACTTGCAGAAATGTTCCCCATCTTTCTTTAAACCTCCACGATGTGTGCCGGAGCTGTCGACTTGGTGAGTATTTTCTTGTATTGTTATTAACTTAAGCCGATGCCCCCCCCCCTTTTCTCACCACCACCACCACCCCCCTTAATTTTAAAAAGAAAAAAAAAGAAGAAGAGGCCCATCAGATGATTTCAAACACGCAATCAGATTTCTGGCTGGTCAGCTGGATGCAACTAAAAAAAATACAAGTTCCTGCTCAGCTCAGGCAAGAGGGGGTCTGTGATGTCGATATATTTGATGCACAGGGGAGGTTTATGTATGCATGCATGCTACAAAACAGATCTAGTCCTCTAGGTTGTTGCTCTGAAGGTAAAATGAGACCTGATGTAGCTCCCAGGGGGGAGGAAGCACCAGCAGGAGGTGGAGGAGAGGACTCCATGACATGCTTTAAAGGTTTTTCATCCTGTTTTTTTTTTTTCGGTTGCAACGTTGCTGGTTTCACAGGCTCTTTAAAGGGTGTGTGGCTAAACAGTGCCAGGCAGCTCCTGTGGTCTGTCAGGGAACTGCTTGGCCCTTATGCCTTACATTACCCCCCCTCCCACACACACACACACACACACACTGCATTATCCGCAAACACCCACCTCTCCCTACATGGCCTCAAAAAAAAAGGGGAAGACTTCAGTAGATGGTTTGTCCTCCTTTTAAAGATGGAGGTAGTGCAGAGATAGTGCTGCCTCATGGTGACTAGCAGTTATAGTTAATAAATATAAATAATATATATATATAATAATATATATAAAAAAAATGCTTAAATGAGTTGGGTTCATAACATCGGGTCAAAAAGGTAAAGCTGTAAGTCAGATGAATGAAACAAAAAAAGTGGGTTTCCTGCGATTGTGTGAACTCTGTGGGGATTGTGGGACAAACCCCACCCTCATGGGGCATTTGTAGGCGAGCACAAAGTATGTGAGTTTTTTTTTTTTTTTTGACTGTGTTTACATGATTTACTAGGATTTTTTAAAGCATAGCTGTCAAGGTCATTAACTTGGAAGGCTAAAATATGTCACCCTTCGTATAAATCAAGGCCCTCACAGCAGCTTTGAAGGAGGAAACAACCCTTTAAAATAGTAAGATTTTTAAAACCAGACTTCCTTATTATAATCTCTGTATTATGTTGAGCCTCTGTCATACAGAGTTAAGCAGACATGTTGATTCTTAACATATTTCACTCACAGGAACGTGTGCGTGTGTCCCACCATGCAAATTTCCAACAGGCATAACTTCATGGCATTGGCCAAACAGAACAGGTCACGTGAAGATAATATACATCCTAAGATAGCAAAACAGCACATCACAATATTGAAATTTCCAGGACAAAAGTATCTATATATGTTGGTGGTTTTAGCCTAAGTGAAAATGTCTATTTAATGTATATCCAACAGATCAATATTCATATTCTCATCCTGGTTTTCATTTGCCTTAGCACTCATGATCCCAATGCTGCTTTACATAAGAGAACTCCTTCCTGATAGCAAATGCATATGAATTTAGTTGACTCTCAGTTAGAGTGAGCTACACAGTGTACAACATAAAGTCTGTATTTAAAGATGGACAACATGTCTACACTTCCTCCGGCTGTACAAAATGAAGCAAAAATATCTGAGACACGTGTGCTGTCATCCTGCGCTGGTGATGTCATTTGAAGCCAGAGTCTTCATAGTAGTGATATCAGGGTCCCGCCCATAAACCTCTTCGACTCAATCAGTAATCAATAATTGGTGAAACAATCTCTTGCTAAAGTTAAAGTTATATTTTCTTTATGTTTCGGGTCAAGGTACAGTTCCTCAAGACATCTCCAGGTGCCTTTACAACTTCAGTGTTTATTGACAGCTGCCAGCCATGTTGCCACACAAATACCTAATTAAAACAAAACTTAAAAAAACCCAAAACACTTGAACAAACAGCATGATGAGAACTACCTAATATGACAGAAAATATCTTTGGGAAACAATTCTTTGATGTGTAGTTTATTTTTTAGTGTGCTCCATCTGCTAACATTGAGGGGGCGGGGTTTATCACCTGAACTGCAGCCAGCCACCAGGAGGCGATGCAGATGTTTTGGCTTCACTTTTGTGTAGCTGTCATGTTGTCCATCTGTGTGTAGTTACAGTACAGTCTATATTATGACTGGGCAGGCTGGAAAACATGTTGGTGGGTTTAACTTAAGATACAAAGACCTCTAACGGCATTCAGATCAGCATTGGGTTTGTCACTACAAGTGACCCCATTTTCATGACATATGTCTTCATTAACAACACAACAAGATGTAAAGCATCAACAGTGACAGCAGACTGCTGACATGCTCACAATACTCACACGCTGAAGTGTAGCACATAAACTGGTTACCATGTTCACTATCTTATTTCAGTATGTCAGCATGCTAACATTCGCTAATTAGCATTAAACACAAAGCACAGCTCAGGCTGATGGGAATGTTGTCAGTTTTGCAGGTATTAACTAAAGTATTTTCACCTGTACATGGTGCTAGATGAAACGTAAAGGGGTCACCAAAGTTATTACACTTTTTTTTGTACACAATTTATTGACAGTCCATTCAATAGCATTAAAAAGACATTTCAGTCAAAACCAAAAATGTTGGCCCGCCACATAATTAACCTCAACAGAGCTTCGCTACATCCGATCATCTTTTCACTCCACCTTTCCTGTCTGCCTGTTTTTATACAAAGCATCAAACTTCACTGTCAGGCAGAATTAGTTTATTAATTGGCATCTAATTTGAGTGTACCTTCTGCCCTCGTGTTTAGGTACATTACAGAGAGAGAAAGCAAATGGTTTGTTTTGAAACTGTAACTTGAATGATACGAAGATGGAGAAGGAATGGTGATGTTTGGGTTACAAGGTAGTGACTGTATCGAGGTTGTGAACAACATAAATCTGCTTAATAGGAATTCACTCTACACAAGAGCCCAGTTGGTCAAAAAATTTAATCTGGATCAGCATTATACCGGTAAAATTGGAAGTTTCTGACAATTGTATGTCTTATTCCACTCTCTGAGAGAACGCCTAAGATTGATCTGGATCTTCTAAAAACATCTGAAGTGACGCCACATTGATTCCTCCATCTGTTCTTGTTTACATGGCTAGTAGACTACTTTGTGACATGTAGTTCCATTTAGAGCATTTCTAATCCAGATTTAGGAATCTTGAAAAACTTGTATCTGGATTGTTGTGGTCCAGTCCGATTTTAGTTTAATAAACCGTAATCATAAATAGTAATCATGTATTAGTTGATCAAGGATAGCAAACATGGGATTTCCAGCTCCGGATCATTGTGATCCAGATTAAACAACCTTGACTGACTAGGCCCAGGTGTGGTTGTTGGACCAGACCCTGCTAACGATTATGACCAGGTGGTGAACAAATGTTTTGTCTTTGCTCTGCCCAGACAACAGTTTCCTAAAACTCCTGAATATTTATTTTTAAGTTTTCCTGTAACCGAGTTGTTTTAATGTCTTTTTAAATCTTTGTGTTCCTGTAGACTGTCACAAAATACAGATTTTTTTTTTTTTTTTTTGGCTTAAAGTTCTTGTTGCGTCTGTCGTTTGAACCCCAGGTCCTCACGATGCAGCCAATGGATTTAATAATAAGAAAACCTTCAGTTCCCCTGGGTGGACCCTGGATAACCTCCATGTCATCGACAGGTAAGAGGTGTTAACGATTGTGAAACAACATTCTGAGCTTTTTATTAACACTGAACACTCCACACTCCCTTATAAACAGGGGTACAGTTTCTGTCCCCCAATTAGTGTAAAATATATGATAATTATTGGACTTCAAGGTAACTATATGTACCTTTTTGAGGGCAAAAAGGTAAACGTGTTCCCAAGCAGGAAAAGGTGTGTGTGCTAAGATACAGCATCAGGAGACAGTGTGTGTTGGGCCAAAGACCAAAAAAATGAGGTAAAATATGTATTTATTTTCCTTTTTAGATTAAAGCTTAAAGCTTTTCCTGTTTCCACATTTGTTTATGGTAGATTTTAGCTTGAGGGCTTTGGTCGAATAGCCTTGAAATGAAATGAATAAAAAGCTGAAGGTGCTGAATCCTGAGTACAGACATGAGACAGACTCACACTGAATTAAATATGTCCTGTTTTTGTGAGCAACATTCTGGGAATAAAATGGTATTTATTCAGACAAAAGAATCAGGAGATTGTACGTCTAAGGGTACAAATGAGTACCCAAAGTCAGGGGTACAACAGCAGTATCTTGGGTGGGTACATCCCTAGTGACAAGCCATTGGAGCCCTAAATGTTCAAATTTATCAAGTTTTCTGACCGTGTAGATGTCTTTGGCTCCTGTGTAGCATATTAAACACAGACCTGTTGGTTGTCACTTCCCCTTAAAGCGTTCAGCATGGCATTAACATTGTCAGCGTTGAGGGTTTGGCTCCACTGGAGTCACCCAAACTGAATAATACACACACTCATAGAGCTGCAGTGGTTTCATGCAAATATTAAGCAAATGGTGTGACCCTGTGTTACATTTAAACATGTTGGTGTCATCAAAGTTGGATCTTTTGACTGTCAGACCACAAGAGGGCGACATTGTTCAGGTGGGGAACATGTAGGAATGAAGCCTTCCCTGAAAAAAACATTTTTTTTTAGGTAGTGTGCTGGTTCATGTTCACTAGTGATATATACGGTTCATTGGAGCTGAGTAGTTCTTTCAGTTCCTGTCGTGTTTTAGGTGTTGGTCTGTAGTTGAAAATTTGTTTGTATTTGTTACTCTTATCCTCTTTTCTTATGAGGAGTCTGTTGCTCTAGTTTTGCACTGTAGCATAAAACCAACTACGTACAATAAGAAGAATATTCAGAGTATTGTAGTATTTTAATAAAACCAGAAATAGTTTTTTCATTAACTGTTTGAGACATGTTATTTACGGTAGCGCTTTAAGTTATATATACATCATGGATATTTGAATATTCACAATCTGTACAGTTCTTTGGTTTAAACGACAGCTGTGTTGCACATACTGTCTTAATCTTTTTTATCTTTCTTGATACTGCTGTCTATTTTATAATATTGTCTTCTATATTGGATTTATACTTCTGACTTTAAGTACTATGTTTAGAATTTGTGCACCGACATATCAAGGCAAATTGCTGTATGTGAAAACCTACTTGGCAATGAATCTGATTCTGATTCAGTAATGAGAAAAAAGTTTTGATTGCAAATTTTACTTAAGTTTTAATGACATTACTTAACTTTTTTGTTCTACGCATGTGAATCATTGAAACATTCACTCATTCATCTAATTTGGCTTATAGTACTTTAATATGAATATACGTTGTGTATTCTTCATTAATATGTAATCACTGAGGTAGTTTTTCATTAAAGAAGTTTAAGGGATAGGAGTATAATAAAGTACATAAGATGAAATATAAAAATAAATGAATAAATAGAATACAGATACAGGTATAATTCAAATAGAAATATAATATTGTTGAGGCAGTAGGGTACAAATAAGGTGCCAATATTAATAATACGTGAAAACTTAATTGGCAATGCACCTAATTCTGATATGCACAGTCAGTCATTTTTAAATTGGCAACACCAAATTTTAAAGAAGTGATGGTATTGATCACGGCTGCAAATTTTACATTTTAATGGCATTAATTATAACTTTTGTCTTTTTGGTCACATTAATTATTGAAGCATTCATTCACTCATCTAATTTGCCTTATATTGTTTGAACCTGAATATAAGTCAATATTATAAACTGGTAATACCAATTTTTAAATAAGTAGTTAAGTATTGCTCTCTGCTCCAAATATTATTAATTTTTCATGACATTAACTTACTTAACTTACTTTTTTTAAAATATACATGTAAATCATTAAACATTTATTCCCATATCTAATTGGTCTTATACTGTTTAAGTAGTGTTTTTATATTTATGATGTATACTAATTCTGATTCTAATATGCACAGTTAATAATTATAAATAAAAAGTAAATGAACTATTTTTTTATGGCATAAGTTTTTTTTGTTATTGTTGTGAATCATTGAAACTATGCATTCATTCAATTTATCTTTATTGTTTAAATTTTAATACAAGTTGTGCATTTTTTTTATCACTCTCCAATTCTTTTTTTATTTTAGCTCTTAATTTATATTTCGATCGTGCCTGACGCTTATTTCAATAATTCATGTGCATGTGTGGAGGAGAGGAGTTAGTTTGCAGGAGATGCCCCCTTCCCCCCACCCCCGGTTAACGCGCAAGCGCCCGGGATGGTGTGGGAATGGTCGGCCGGTGAGCTGGGGGTTGGACCGCTCCGAGCCAAACACAGCGAGAGAGTTTTTAAATGTCCGCCATGTTGTCCATGGCGCACTGAACCACCGATAGGGAGCGGAGCGTCGGAAAAAAACAGTCCGAGAGAGAGCGACCGAGATCCGGGCCTTACCCCCGGCTCCGCTGGCGACGCCCTAAATACAAGCTACCGCCATTTTAAACAGAGCAAACCGCACAGAAACATCCATGAAAGCTCCACTCGGCACCGGGGTGAATATTAGGAGATCCGATAATTTAATATTGAATCTCGAGTTGTGAAAAATGAGTAAATTGTCGTTTCGGGCGCGGGCGCTGGACGCCTCCAAGCCGCTGCCCGTCTTCCGTTGTGAGGATTTACCCGACCTGCACGAATATGCGTCCATTAACCGGGCCGTGCCGCAGATGCCCACGGGGATGGAGAAAGAAGAGGAATCGGTATGCATTTTTTTAACCATGAAATTTATGTGGTTTTTATTTTAAAAAATAATCACAGGCGTCCTCCCTCTTTTTTTTCCTGCGCAAGCTTTCACAAAATGGCGGCCGTGATTTTTTTTCCAGGAGAAACACGACGGATTTGTGTGTCACACGGCGCAGATGTGAGAGCGGGGCCGGTGTTTCTGGTGACCCGGGGACACATTACGGGGTTATATTCTGAATTTAGCCGGTTTTGTTGGTTTATTTGTGCGTGAGGTGATTTTCTGAGCACAAAGGAGTCATGTGACTTCAGCAGTTCCGACATTTTGTCTCGTCTGTCAGGACGGGGGGGCCTTGTTGTTGGCGTAGTTACGAAGGACCAGAGGAAGGGGGCGCTATCCGTTTCAGATTAGATGGCATCTGTGCTACTACCAGACAAGTGTCAACACTGCTGCCATGCACCGAGGAAAGTCTGGGTCATCTTGAGCAGGATACAGTGCATGTGTGATGACTTAAGTGAAATATCTTTGCTGCAGAATAACAACACTGCTGCCATGCATTCAGGGAAGAGGAAAGTCTATATAAAGTACATGTTTTCTGACATAACTCAAATATCTATCTGTTGTGCAGAAATGTAATTGCTGCAGCCTTGCATTTAGGAAAGTCTGTCATCTTGAGCAGGACATGTGAGCGTGTGTGATGACTTAAATTAAATATCCTGAGTGCAGATATGTCAACGCTGCATCCATGCATTGAGCAGACGGTCTTTATAAAGTGTGTGTTTTCTTGTATAATTTAAATATCTGTAATGCAGAAATGTCGGCACTGCTGCCATGCATTGGTGTAAGAGAAAAGTGTGTATATGGTTTGTTTCCTTGCATCATTTTTGCATGTTTACATTATTTAAATCTTTTTCTTCAGTGCAGAAATGTCATCACTGCTGCCATGCATTGATGAAAGAGGAAAGTCTATATGTAGTGCATGTTTTCTGGCATAATTTAAATATATTTTTCTGTGGTGCAGAAATGTTAACACTACTCCCATGCATTGACTAAAAGTCTGGGTTATGAACATGATTTAATGCATGGATGTTAACTTAATTTAAATACCTTTAGTGCAGTTTGTCCTGCATGTCTACAGAGTAAATATGACACAGCCCTTCATGTTTATTTGCATGGAGGCTGCGATGAATCATGCAGCTGCTGTCATTCACTTTTTTTCAACACGGTTGCTTGAACAGTGGGTTTAGTCTTGCTCGTGCCTAGCTGTCATTGCGGTATATTATTTAATCTCAGCCTGACCTGCAGAGATTTCTCTTCATATATTGACCTCTCTCAGGGGACGTGGTGTTTTTTTTTTTTTTTTAGGACAGCTGTTGTCGCTGTAATAACAGTTTCACTGGTGACTCTGTGTTGACTTTTGATTTTTCTGAACAGAACATTAGAATAACATTTAAATGTAATCCACAAACTAAATTCCCAGTGTTTGTGCATTTAAAAATGTTATAAAGCTCCTCCAGCTTAAAGTATGCAGATAGTTTAGTTGTTGAGAGGGGAGGGGGTATATTTTTAGGAGAGGTTTAGGGATGAGTGGGGCAGGTTGATAACTAAAATCTGCTGCCTGCTCTTGGTTGTATTGCCTCCTGCAGCGGTGTTATCTGGTTGGTGTGTGTGTGTGTGTGGGGGCTTGTTTATAAACCAGATGCCCCCCGTGGGAATTCAACTGATTGAGCTTCCGTTCTTTTCATGTCATTTATGAGACAGCGGCCCTTATTCTGCTCCCCTTAAGGAAGGTATTGTCTCCTCCAAGAGCATCGTTTCTGCAGCTGAGCCAGCAGTCAGTCTGGACAGATGTTTGTGTGTAAGGCCATGTAAATGTGGTTTGGTGGGGGTGGGGGGGTGTATGGTAGTATGTTGCCTCCCTGCTCCTGTTGATGCTCAGTGTCAGAGGTTCAGTGTGTCAGGTGGCACAGCATGCTGGCCGACTGGCGGCACGTGGCGCTCAGGAGTTTAGGGTGAGGGTGGGGTGGAGTGCGGTGGGGGGTAGCTGTCACTTCAAAGTGTGTGCTCTGCTCAGCTGGAGCACTTGGTTATGTAATGGTGAGATTATCATAAGAGGTAGGCCAAGGCCTGCTGCATGCCAACTGTTCAGTGTTTGGAGTGTGAGTTTGGATGGAAGAGAGCTTTGAATCATTGATTGTAGCTCTGACTCTTCATATGAACCCCCCAAACCAGCGGCACACGTATGTTGTTGCTTTATTGTCCTGTAAGTGTGTGTATTTTTACTTTTCTGTGCTTCCACTGGGAATGCGCGCTTGATTCTTGACTCATTGATTTGCACAGGGGATAGTTGCCGGCTTTTCTGGAGATGTGCTCATCCACTAACCCACTCAGCGGACTGCTAACGTTATGTACAGAGAGCTTTTAACGGCGGGCTGTTGAGTTCAGACCGAGGAGCGTAGGTCTGCCTGTACGCGACATTCAGCACAGTTTGAAGCGTTCAGTGAGCACAGGACTGCACGGCTGCTTTCTCTGCTGCTGGAGGACCAGTCATTCAGAAAAACCATCGCTCAGTCCAGCATGTGGTTTTGTAATTTACAGGCGGTGTGTCGGGCGGTCAGCGCCGTGTCGGCAGCGTGGCCGTCAGCGCCGAAACTCCCCGAGCACATGCGGCTTTGTTTGTTTTGGGACACTTTGTCTCGTGTTTACGTTTGGGTGAAAGTGAGGTCAGCGTCTGTGGCCCTGGTGGGAACCCGTAGGCATCTGTTGTTTGCATCCATGCCAGACACACACACATACGCTCTCTCTCAAACACACACTTCCTCTCTGGCAGGCCACCAGCCTCTCACTGTGTGACCTTGCTGGGTGGGAATGTGGGGCATGTCACCTGTCCATAGTCTCTGCGGGTCTGCGTGCTGTGAAATTGAAAGTTATCTTTGTCAGCTGTTTCCCCTCGTTTTCCTTTCACTGTTGACAGTTTAGTGTTGACGCATATGTGGGCAGCGTGGGGAATTAACACCGGCCTCCAGCGAGCTTCTTGAATCAAGTCTGCCAGCTCGGCGAGCCTCAGCTGTCTGAGAGCAACCGGTGAATTTAGGATGTTTCCTTTGACCCATGGATGAAAACTATACACCCTTTATTTGATTAATCGGTCTCACTGCCTCATTATGCAATACCGGGCCTGCCATCAAGTTGGAAAAACATATTTTGCCTAGACACTGCTTCTCTCATTTTACAAGCCGTATTAAATTGCGAAATGGAAAGTTTCGCTCACTTTACAAACTGCCAGTACCAATCTACCAGCCACAGCCAAGAGCGCAGTCTGATGGCTGCTCTTAATTTCCCACTCCACTTACGCTGGGTGTTTAAAAAAATCATCTTCTCCCACACAGTGCATAAAGTCTGCTTTGTACTGTAGCCGTGCATCCCTCGACAGCCCTGCCTGGCCATCCCCTCCGGCCGTCCGTCATGTTAAGTGGCATTTACAGTGTCTGGGACAGTAGCTGTCACGGGCGAGACTGGTGTAGGTGGACGAGGCTCTGGCTGCCTCAGCAGACTTGACAGTGATCGATGTGGTCATTTTAGAGGGCTATTTCTGGACTCCTGTGTGTTTTGTGTGAGAAAGCGAAACCAAGAGAAGTGTGTGTGTGTGTTTTTCTGTGTGTGAGGGCACCAGCAAATGCTCGGTGTTCTGACTGTTCACCTCAATCTAAGTCTATTTATTCTCAGGCAAATAGCCGCGGCCCAGGAAAGTAAACAAACACATCGCTTGATTGGTTTTGGCAGCATGTGTTTTTGCTCAAGGCCGTTTTGATTTTATGAGTTTCTCCCTCGTTGTGGAGATGCCCGAGGAAGTTGATGCGGGGGTTTTAGGCGTTCGCTGGGGGAATGATTCAGTGGGAATCAGATAGGAACATCGAGGTTACATGTGCAGGGTTGGGAGGGGAGGTTCACAGTAAATAGTACATATGTGTTAAATGTGTATGTTTTGAATCCTGTGTGCAGAAGCCTTGAGGGGGCAAGTGCAGAAACTTAAACTATCAGACTTCTCCAGCTAAGAGAGCAGTTACGTCTTCAGCACAGATCCTCAGAGCACTTGGCGCCATAAATGTAAAATACAATCACTTGACGTGGGGCTTTAACATGCTGTAGAAAATCGTTAGCCCCAAAAGTCCAAATGGTGTCGGTGAACACAGCGCTGTGGGACACGATAAAATAGATTTAATACGGTGGACTGTAAATGTTGGACGACTGCAAACAACATGATAGGATACACTTTATAAAGTTTTATTTGTCTTTCCTTTTTGGCAGGTAACTCCCCCCCCCTCCTTTTTTCTTTTTTGACTGTGACCACAAAAGAGTAATAATCCAATTTTGCTCTCATATTGTGAAAAAGTAACCACAGTTTAAATCACAGTGAAAAGTAATGCTAATTAAAACCTTGCTAAATTAAGTTTAATCCTCAAACATTGGATACTCCATTTGAAAAAGTAGTCAAATTAAACTGGTACAGCTGTTTTGTTCGTTTTTGCCATGAGCCTTTGACATGTTCTTTGAAGTTGGGTATGTTTGTAGATAAAAATCAGTCAGTAATTTGATTGTTGTGGGTTGGTAGTTTGGTAGTTTTCCAGCCTGAATGCAGTGTATTGTATAAAATAACAGATGGCTGTAGACTGTGTGGAGAAGTATAAATTGTACTCTGCTTTGTGTCTGGAATATCTCTGTGAAAGTGTTGGTTTAAAAACCTTGTGGCATTGAAAAGCTTCTGCGTCTGTGCTGTTCATAAAGAAACAGACTGATCCGTGTTCGGCAGCGATCGGCTTCAGTTTCACTCGATGTCTTTCTTCAAAGCCTCCACTCTTGCCTTATTTTAACTAAACTGTCCTTATGTTCCCCTTCTTGCAAACTGCCAAGCCTTTTTATTCAGGCCATCATGTGGTGCCAGGGGGAAGCTTACATTAACACAAAAATCCAGCTGACTTTAAGCACTAAGCTGCAGAAGTGGCCTCTAAAACCAGCTTATATAAATGTTCATATTCCATATTGATGTAATGGGGCTGTTCAGCTGTTTGGAGTTGAGGGGTTGCATTTTAAATAACGTGAAGACGCCTCTCAGGACACCGTGATGCTGTGGTGTGGTGTGGTTCTGTTGTACCATTAATGAATAAAACTCAAGGCCAACTGAGTTTTACAGTGCACAGTGACGCATAGTATGAAAAGATTAAAACACTTTCTGGCACCTTTGTGGAAATGCAGCTGTAAGTAGAGTTTGATTGGGAGGAAATGTGTGTTACTGTGTAGTCGTAGTTTGTGCATAGGGTTGATTTTATATGATTTATGTGTACTCTAAGCTGTGGGAGGTTTTGTCAAGCTTTATAGAGGTAACTGTGTTCAGCCTAGATTTGAATATTTTGAAGCAATGTGATGAGACTTTTTAATCTAAATTTGGTTTGTCATTAGAATTTAAACAGAATTTACAATGTCATTATGTAAATCAAATTAAATTACACCTACTGTCAAATATTTATACATATTTTCACAAACCTACTTGTGAATTTCATGTCCTGCTGCAGTAGACAGTTTGATGCAGCCGCCACAAATTTCTCCTCGTCCTTTGTGAAGCTCTGCTAGCAGTCATTACAGGAGTCATTTGAGAAGCTGGCCAGTTGCTCCCCGGGGCTGATTGTGCATGAATATTGGACAGATGCTTGCATACGAGATTAGATACAGACATGGCATGGATAGCGAACTCGCAGTATAGCCGGTATAAATGGTCACATTACACGAATAAGAAGCAGTGATTTAGTAAGTCTCAGCTGTGGAGTCTGGTTTACCGGATGAACAGCTTTGGGCGTCTGTGTGGGGAAAATGAGAAACCTGGTGTGAAGTTTGGGATCAAATTCACGCTGCAGTTCCTCTGCATGGCCTGAGTCTGAATTAAGCTAATCAATACTTCCTGATGTACATCCTGCTCAAGTTTTGGACTATTGACTGTTCATAAAGATGGCAACTTGATTAATAATCAGTAATTAGAAACTGTTGGCTAATAATCACCCACTGAAATTTAAGTCACATCTCCTCTCAATGTTTCTGCTGTACATTCAGTTCTTGAACGTCTGCAGGTATCTCTGTGACTGCTTCACTTTGATCGACATCTATTAATGTTGATGTTTTACCACACAAATAAACACTAGGTAAACATCAGCATGATAAGAACCACGTAAATGAACTTTAACCATCTTTGGGAAACATTTACATGATGTTCAATCATTTTAGTTTGTCCCATCTGCTAACCGGGCCGGGGCGTGGCTTATGACCTGTACTGCAGCCAGCCACCAGGGGGCGATCCAGATGTTTAAGCTTCACTGTCATGATGTTCATCTTTATATACAGTCTGTAGTTTGTACGTTACACAATGACTCTGCCATCACTGCCATCATAGTTGTTTTATATGATATTGTTTTGGCAGTGGGGATAAATCAGCTGTTTTTCACTGAAATACGTCCACAACAGACCAGCTGTGTTCACACTCATTCATCTAAGCTCTCACACACTTCTGTTTTTGACTCATTTACTCACGGCATCTACTTTCCCACTGATAAGACCAATAAACACACACCTTCTCTCCAGAGAGCTGCTGTACGAGGCTGGCTGCCGTGTTGACAGACTGCCTGCCCGCCGGTGGCTCGCTGCCCAAAAAAAGGCTCCACTACTACGAGCGACTGCAGCGCTTCAGACGAGCCAGAAAACCAGTTAGTCAGCCGTCCGGACCGGCCGCCTTCCTGCAGGCACATTTACCCTTCAGCAGGCTTGGCAGGCTCTCATCAGATAAGGCTGACAGAAAACGTTTTGTCACATTTTTTCTCAGTTACTACTCCTGAGATTTTTACTTGCACATTATGATTATTATTATTATTGTTATTATTATCATCATAGGCGTGTTTATTTGAACTTGTGCTTATATTTCCATTTTAACACAGAAAGTGGACCATTAAGTGTCAGGGAGGTTTGTCGTGAATGTTTTGATTTTATTTCACCCGTCAGTGTTTGTTCCTGCACACGGTGTTTTTACATAGATTGTCATGTTGCCTGGATGCCAGCCGTTGCCCAATATGTAACTGGATAATCGTGAGTTTCCACCTGCAGTTCAGTTTGCAGGTATTTCAGCTTGTATCTGCATGAGTCAGTGTGCCCCCCCAACCCCCACCGACATGAGTTCATCAGACTTGATATTGCTTTTCAGTTGGGTAATGTTTTGTTTTGTCACCAATGCTTCATACTGCTCTTAAGCTGTGAACAGTTTGAACAGTTTCTTGGCTTGTTTGATTAGTTGCAGCCCTTTTTTTTTTAAAAAGCCTTTTGTGTTTTTAAAGTGCTGTTGTGGTGCAGTATTATTGGCACAGAGGTTTGGTGTTTGCTTTCATAGTATTACCACTGGATTAGAAACAAGTTCCTGATAAAGGCTGCCAGCTTTTCTGGTAGAGGAAGAAAATCACAAGCAGCAGTTGGAACTTTTTGCATGGACTTTGGAGAAATTTGTATATTTTAGCTAAATTAAACAGCTGAGTGGAGCTCAGCATCAGGACATTCACGGTTTCATCTGCTGATTGGCATAAGCTGTTTCATTCATGCTTTTAAATCGCTGGCTCACTCACAGCTGTGGCTTTCAGCTGACGAGTGACATCCAATCACATCTGTGCAGGTCCACAGCACAGCCCCGTCCACGCCGGGTTTTATGTGTGGGAGGTTAAAAATCTGAGACTTGTTGATGTTGATTGCCTTTGATGTTTTTCTTTTGTTTTTCTTGTGACTAAGGGACACACTAAACACGACAATTAAAGTTTGAACTTGTCTGCGCTCTTTGGTGGACAAACTACGTAATGATTACTCTTTTTCTAAATTACCACAGACCCACGGCATTTCTGTTCTGCTGTTTGCCATTATATATGTACTGATACCGATATCTGCAATAAGATAAGCCAGTTTGTTTTTGCAATCTTTTTGCTGCATTTTGGTACTGTAAAAACATTTCTTATAAACAGTCAGTTCCTTGATGCAAGCTGTACAAGACCATACTATCATATCACCCTGGCTTTAAACTCTCTTTATTGCCTTTATATTAGTTCTTGATTTTGTTTTTTACATGTGTTTTTACAGTTTTTCAGCCATGTGGCATTTTTTTTTCTAGTATGCTAGCTTCATGGTTTCATGGGAAAACTATCCTGTCTTTTTTTTACTTTATTTAATCTGTTTCGAATACGATCTGTAGTACGAGCACGTCCATCCTCAGTACTGTCCGTCTGTCCCTGTAGGAACACCATCTCCAGCGGGCCATCTCGGCGCAGCAGGTGTATGGCGAGAAGCGGGACAACATGGTCATCCCGGTCCCCGAGGCGGAGAGCAACATCACCTACTACGAATCCCTCTACCCTGGGGAATACAAGATGCCAAAGCAGCTAATTCACATACAGCGTAAGTGGGCCCCTCTAATGGCGAACGGGTGATGCAGGAAGCAGAGAAATTAGTTTGACGTCGCAGATTAAGGACCTCAGATGTTCCATTAGGTTGTAATAGTGTTTTCCCTCAATGACTGCATTAAATGACACTTGGGGGGGCTGTTGATCAAAATTATAAGTGGCAATTAGTGGAATTTTTCCCATTAGTGTACTTTTTTGAGGCTTTTTACTTGTAAACATCACTTTAGACTTGTATTATTTCATCAGATTAACCGGTGAGTTTCTGAGTTTAATCCCAGGTGGCATTAAAACAGTTAATCAAGATGTTTCCTGGCTCTAGTGACCTCGCTCAGTTGGCCACATAAAGGCTTAGAAATTCAGTGACTCACGAGCCCGTAGATAATAAAGAGGGTCTGTATTTTTTCCTGACAGCTCTTTATGCATTTAATGGCATCAGGCATGTAGGTTATGAGCTTTTACTGAGTTGTCATATGTTTGTCAGAGTAAATGAGTTTGCGAGATTGCCTGGCTCATAACGATATCAAAGAAAATGAGTTTGTTAGATTGTTTAGACCATTAACCATGTCTGTGTCACAAGTGGTCGCCATGATTGTTTCTCAAAGGAAAAGCAATTTGCCGAACCCCAAACGGAGACACCACTATCAGTTGGAAGCTGAAATGACAAATGATGTTTTTGTCCTGTCAAATCGCTGTCGGACTAATTTCAGGGTTCCCTCGGAGGTCCAGGCAGTCTGAAAACGTGTAGAAAATTAAGTTCGGATCATTTCCAGTTCAGGAAAGTTAAGTGATTGTACCAAAACTCTGACAGTTATTTGGTTATTTGTTTTCTGGTTGTGAGTAGGCAGCTGAACATGTGTTGTCATTTTCAAAGGTACAAGTTGACATAGATGAAATCAAACTTTCCATCAATTCTGAAGTCTATGCACAAGACCGCTGATCTTTAATGGGAAAAGTCTTATATAATTGGTGACAGAGCATGCTGTTGTCTCTTCAATAATGTATATCCCATCTGTCCGGTCCAGTTGCTTTGATAGCAGCTCAATATGAAAGCGCTTTCTTTCCTTGAATTAAATCAGTGCTTAGCTTATCATTTTAAAGACGAAGACTGTGATCTGTACATTGCTTTGCGTCCGTGATGGCAGCCAGGTTAATTTGATTACCACATATGTGGCAGCGTTCTCGCTGTGAGACTCTTTAAACACGAGAGCACCACTGGCTGTGAGTTTGAGGCCAACGTCGAGAAGCAGAAAGGAAGTGCGTTGATTTGAATTAGCCTGACGTGGTTTGACATGACATGAACACGACATGGTCACTGAGGCTCGAACAAACTAGAAGACTTGCGAGTGGATGGCTTTTATATTTTTCTGTCTCCTGAGTGGGAAATATGTTCACACTAGACCATTAAGAAAGGGCAGAGAGTCAGTTTTTTATGCTTCAACTAAAATTATACTGTTGCTTCTTTGACCTGCGATGCGAGCTGAAATATTCAGTGTGCATTATGCAGCTTTTATATACACACACAAATGCAGACTACATTAAACTGTGTGGTAAAGTGTGGGGTCGGTCTGTAGGTCGCAGGGTTGGATGTGACTGAATACACCAAACTCAACACAACAGACGCTGTGGTCGGTCCTTCTGCTTTCAGAAGAGCAAACAGTGGTGTAATTATATCAGATAATCATCTGGTGTGTCCCCAACCTGAACATCAACAGACGCCGGACTCTTACAGCTCGTTTGTTCCTGTTCACTGAAGGCCAAAGTCCTGCGTAGTTCAGTCAGTATTGTTTCTTCTGCAGAAAGGAAGTGCATTTATATGAATTTCAACGTGTGTCGAATGCACATCGCCGACTTCCCGTTTTCTCCACCAGTTCATTGCTTTAGTTTACATCTCTTTCTTTCATTTCTAAAGTAAAGTTATCCGTTTTTCTCTGCTGTCACTCATTCACTGCAGATGCTGTTTTCCTTTTGTGTTGGTTTTGTTTCTGCAGACAGGCCCAACTCTGGTTTAGATTTTCTTTTCTCAAAGCAGGCGACACACAGTTTCACAGTTTGTGAAATGACCAAAATGTTTAAAACAGCCGGATGCATACAAAGAGTTAGTTTTTAAAGTTTGGGCTGCACAGAAAGCATTTATTCAATGTGTGTCTGTTTCTTTGTGTGTTTGGTCTTTAAGGAAAGACACCACAGGTAAATAGGGGAAAAACAATTAATAGATATCAGCATGAAACTTTGCCAGCTCATTACTCTCGTTAAAACAATTATTTTTTTGTACTACGAGTTTTCTAGGAACTTGTGTTCTAATATGCAAATGAGCAATCATCAACTTGTGCATAATCTTCCTGCACAAAATCGAGTACATCGAGTAAAACCAGGTTCAAAATTCTTGTTAAATTTTGTTGACTTATTAGAGTTAAAGGTTTTTACTGAGGGAGTTTGGATTTCTCTTTATCACTCCATAAATTAAAAAATATCGAGTGCATGAATAATGTATGAACAAACCCTTCAGTGAAAACCGTCAGATTATAGAGAGAAGTAAAACTGGATGGTTTGGTGTAAGTAAGTGCGACTGCAGGAAAGATTCTGAATTAGTGTGAGAAAAAAGATCATTTCATGCTTGGCATTTAGTCCCTACTTGTACTTTATGATTTATGTAAAGGGAACGACGATATTTGGACCTGATAACATTGTTCAGGGGCAAGAGAGCTTTACACCCATACCGAACATCAAATAGAGCAGACAGTGACCGCAGCGCTGCATGTTGTTTTAAAATAATGACTTTTTTTTTATAATGAATGAGTTTTTTTTTTTTTTTTTTTTAATGCAGATAAGCAAAATATTGTAAAATAAACACCTAAATGTGTATTTCGGATGTTTTATCAACACAGATTTTCGCCTGCCGTCTCTGACATTAAGCTGTCCATCAGTGTATGTTTTATACTTGTTTTCTTTTCATTTGTCAGGCTGAATTTTGATCTTGGGTACATAGCGGAGCTGAAAACCTCATAATTTTTATATGACGAGCTGTGTAGGTGGTGACCTTAGCTCTGTGGTGAACAGTTAACAGCAGAGGATTTACTGTAAATGTCTCTTTGTACATTGGCTTTGTGGCTCCATGCTGAAAACACTCAAATGTTTACTGAGTGGCTTCTTATAAAATACAGATATGGAGGGACCTTGACAGTCATATCGGCAAGCTAAATTTAATTAAAGTCTGCACAAAGAGGGTCCATATTTTTTTCTTGAGTCCAGCTGGTTTGTAAAATGGTGAAAGTGTGTTTATGAATTTGTTTTCTGGGATTCGCTGACCACTGGAGCCTGCGTACAGAAGTGGTTCTTTCTGTAATTTGTTGGATAAAAGGGAGTTTTGATGTGCTTTGCTCCAACGTCTCCAACAATAACTAAAAGTCGGGCTTCGTAGAAAGTCTGTATTTGGTGTTTTCAAAGTGATGTTCAGCTGTGATGGTTAGTGAACTTGGCTGGAAACCGGCTGGATGATGATTTGTGTTGCTGCATGCAGTGCCTTCGGTTGTTACGGGCCAATTAAGCTGAATTTTGACTTTTGGCAGTCAGTTTGTGGAGAGAGGTCAATTCAAACAATCACTTTGAAGTTCTTTGTCAAAGAAATTCTAAAATGAATGAAGTGAATGTCCTTTTTCTTGTTAATCAGAAATGAAAATAATTCATTTCATTTTAATAAATTAGCATTTGAGTGAATCTGCTGAATATACATCCTTCACACTTTTTTTAATAACCTGCTCATTCTGCGTCACCACGGATAAAATAGATCATTTAAACACTGTTATGGTCTGATAGCTTTGGATTAAGTTCAAAGCGGGAGAAAAGAGGACGTGAACACCAACTAAATGTTAAAGAAACGCCGTCTGGACTTGAATTTAAGCAACACACAGACCGGCCAAAGAATAAAAAACATAAAAGCATAAAAGTCATAAAAGCTGTCCAGGTGTTGGGTTGTTTTGTTAATCTATCTACAGCATCACTCCGACAGGCTGGATTTGTTTTATTAGCTCACAGACTCATCTATCATCTCTAAAGCTGGTTTTCTTTTTTCCTCCCCGCAGCTTTCAGCTTGGACACAGAGCAGCCCGACTACGACCTGGACTCGGACGACGATGCTTTTGTCAACAAGCTGAAAAAGAAGATGGAGATCAGCTTCCTGCAGTTTGAGGAGATGATTGACCGGCTGGAGAAAGGCAGCGGACAGCAGGTCTGCATCGTTTGTGCCTCCATCTGCCCCAAAAAACCTCATTCAATATCACACAGACTAATGCACAGTGAACTTTTGAAGAACAGTGATAGCTACATTAATTATTTCTTAACACAAAAAGACAGCCTTGATTCGCCACCTCGCTCCTTCTGTAGATGCATTTTATTTATCTAAACGTGACTCCCGTTCGTGTTTCGTAGCTGGTGAGCCTCCCGGAGGCCAAACTGCTCCTGAAGGAGGACGACGAGCTCATCAAGGAGGTCTTCGACTACTGGAGCCGCAAGAGGAAAAACAGCAAGGCCAACTCTCTCATCCCCACCGTCAAGCAGGAGAAACGGGACGGCTCCAGCACCAGTGACCCCTACGTGGCCTTCCGACGGCGCACCGAGAAGATGCAGACCAGGAAGGTCAGTGGTCTTTTATTTTACTGGCAGTGTATATGTAGTTGTGATTTTGGACGCTCATACCAGACCCTTCTCTGTGTTGGTTGTTGAATTTTTATTTTGGTAAATATAATTATCCTCTTATTCTTAAATTATTGTGAAGTTGGGTATGACTACAGTACGAGTGCTTCGTCATCCCTCGCTGTGGGAAATACTTTGGCATGTCACAAACCTCCTCCCTGCTTGCTTGCTGAAATACTTTGAAACATAATGACTCTGTGAAACTGTGTTGCCGTCTTTTGTGATGCTCTGCCAGATTAGCTCGATCCGGTTTGTCGTATTGTCAACAGCGTACGTGTCTAACTCGTAATGTAGGTGGAATCTCTCACCGCAGACACGATCATTAAACGCTGTCTTGCCTCACAAAGAGAGTATTGTCTGCACGTGGCTTTGTCTCAGACGTTCAATGCAAGCTTTAGTAATCCTGCGTCTGTCCCGACAGCATGAGGTAAAGGCCAAAGTGTGAGAGTTAGTCTGCTTTTAAATAGTTCTGTTTGTCCTCTGACCAGACTGAGCTTCTCTGAGATGGTGATTGATTAGCTGCAATGATTAGTCTCCTTCTAAATGAACCAGAAGTTAATTAAAGTCAATGATCAGAGATGTCTGAATACATAAACAACTAAAGAGTTTGATCATGATGAATTTATTATGAAAGTATCCTTCGATCCCACCAAAGTGATTAGATCATCCAAGACACACTGCACCTCAAAATATACAACTTCACATGGACTCCAGTCGACAGATTATTATATTAAATTGGTGATACTCTGCTGCTGAACACTGACTATGATATTGTAGTTCCCACTGAAGGATGTCTGTGCCACCAAGTGGTCATTTGAAGAATTTTGCCTTGACGTTAACTTGATGACAAACGACTTTATAAAAACCTGCCCGATGTTTATTTTCATGTTTGCTTCACATAAATTAACCTTATATTTGTCTCTGTGTATTATCTTGGTGTGGCCCTAATCTTTATATTAGTGCTTTTCATAAAGTTTACATCTAATCATCGCAGTTTGTAACACGCTTCTTGTTCTCACTGTTAAGTGTTCATGATTCGTATTTTCTCCTTGAACACTCAGAACCGTAAGAATGACGAGGCGTCCTACGAGAAGATGCTAAAGCTACGCAGGGATCTCAGCCGAGCCGTCACCATCCTGGAAATGATCAAGAGGAGGGAGAAGAGCAAGAGAGAGCTGCTGCATCTCACACTGGAGATCTTTGAGAAGAGGTGAGCCTGCCCCCGAGGCAGCACACACAACGAATCATACTACATAAATAAAATTAAAAAGCAGTTCAACAGCAGGGTGGCAGAGTGAAGACAGCAGGGTGACGCCTGAAAGGAAAAAGTCAAGTGACGGCTCAGAGTTTAAAACTGAGATTAAGGAACAATTAAAAAATTTGGAACTGAACAGGTTTGTTTAACCCTTTTTCCCTTTTCTCTTTCAGAAACGTCATGTCAGACACTACGGTGGCGAGGTGATGGCAGAGGTGTTGGCTGAGCGGGCGCTGGTGAGGCCGCAGATCATTCCCCTGGTCCCCCTCACCAACCAGTACCGACACCAGGACCACATGGACCTCAAGGACTACAAGTCCAAGGTGAGGGTCGGTATGAAGAACAGGATACTGATGGTTGGATCATTTGAAGAAGCAGAGAAAAAAAGTGGTCATTTAACATTATTTACACTGACGTCCATCCATCCATCCATTTTCATCCGCTTGGTCCGGGACCGGGTCATGGAGGCAGCAGTCTGAGCAGAGATGCCCAGACCTCCCTCACCCCAGACACTTCCTCCAGCTCTTCCAGGGGGATCCCGAGGCGTTCCCAGGCCAGCCGTCTAGAGACACATAGTCTCTCCAGCGTGTCCCTGGGTCTTCCCAGGGCCTCCTCCCGGTGGGACATGCCTGGAACACCTCCCTAGGGAGGCGTCCAGGGGGCATCGAAACCGATATAGATGCCCAAGCCACCTCAGCTGACTCCTCTCGATGCGAAGGAGCAGCGGCTCTACTCCGAGCTCCTCCCGAGATGACCTGAGCTTCTCACCCTATCTCTAAAGGAGCGCCCAGCCACCCTGCGGAGGAAACTCATTTCGGATCATACGCTTGTATCCTTGATGGATCTTGTCCTTTCGGTCATTACCCAAAGTTCATGACCATAGGTGAGGGTGGGAGCATTAGATTGACCGTGTAAATCGAGAGCTTCGCCTTTCGACTCAGCTCCTTCTTCACCACGACGGTCCGGTACATCGATCGCATAACTGCGGACGCTGCACCAATCCGCCTGTCAATCTCACGCTCCATCTTTCCCTCACTCGTGAACAAGACCCCGAGAGATACTTGAACTCCTCCACTTGAGGCAGGACCTCTCCTCACCCTCCGGAGAGGGCACACCACCCTTTTCCGGTCGAGTACCATGGCCTCGGATTTGGAGGTGCTGATTCTCATCCCAGCCGCTTCACACTCGGCTGCAAACCGCTCCAGCACATGCTGAAGGTCCTGGCTTGAAGAAATCCAACAGGACAACATCATCTGCAAAAAGCAGAGATGAAATCCTGTGGTTCCCAAACCTGACTCCCTCCGGCCCCTGGCTATTCGCCTAGAAATCCTGTCCATAAAGATTATGAACAGGACCGGTGACAAAGGGCAGCCCTGCCGGAGTCCAACATGTACTGGGAACAGGTCTGACTTACTGCCGGCAATGCGAACCAAGCTCCTGCCTCGGGATTCGTACAGAGACCGAACAGCCCTTAGCAAAGGCCCCGGACCCCATATTGACCATGCGGAGCACTCCCCACAGAATACCACGAGGGACACGGTGAATGAATGCCTTCTTCCAGATCCACAAAGCACATGCATGGACTGGTTGGGCAAACTCCCATAAACCCTCCAGCACCCTGCATGGAGCTGGTCCACTGTTCACGACCAGCTGGTGAACCACATTGTTCCACGACCAGGACGAAACCGCATTGTTCCTCCTGAGATCCGAGGTTGACTATCGGCCGAATTCTCCTCTCAGTACCCTGGCGTAGACCTTCCCGGGAGGCTGAGAAGTGTGATCCCTCTGTGGTTGGAACACAGACTCTCCGAAGAGGGACCACCACCCCTTTTGCCAAAGAGGACTGTCCCCAGTTTGCCAGCAATGTTGGCGTGCACTCCAACCTGACAGCCCCATGTTGCACACCAGAGGCGTGTCAGCCAAAGACAGGCCCCACAACATCCAGAGATTTGAGGTACTCAGGGCGGATCTCATCACCCCTAGCCTTGCCACCGAGGAGCTTGCTGAACTACCTCAGTGACTTGACTTGGGTGATGGGTGAGTCCACCTCCAGAGTCCCCATCCTCTGCTTCCTCATTGGAAGGCAAGTCGGTGGGATTGAGGAGATCCTCGAAGTATTTCTTCCACCGTCCGACAATGTCCTCAGTTGAGGTCAACAGCTCCCCACCGCACTGTAAACAGTGTTGGCAGAGTACTGCTTCCCCCTTCTGAGGCGCCGGACGGTTTGCCAGAATCTCTTCGAGGCCGACTGCCGATGAGTCCTCCTCCATGGCCTCACCGAACTCCTCCTCCCAGACCCGAGTTTTTGCCTCCAGGACCGTCCGGGCTGCGGCTTGCTTGGCCTGCCGGTACCTGTCAAGCTGCGTCAGGAGTCCCACAGGCCAACATGGTCCGATGGGACTCCTTCTTCAGTCTGACAGCATCCCTTACTTCCGGTGTCCACCACCAGGTTCGGGAGATTGCCACCACGACAGGCACCAGAGACCTTGCGTCCACAACTTCGAACTGCAGCGTCGACAATGGAGGCAGAGAACATGGTCCACTTTCGGACTCAATGTCTCCAAGCCTCCCTCGGAATCTGTGAGAAGCTCTTCCGGAGGTGGGAGTTGAAGACCTCCCTGACAGAGGGCCAGGCGATTTCCCAACAGACCCTCACAATACGTTTGGGTCTGCCAGGTCTGTCCAACTTCCTCCTCTGCCAGCGGAGCCAACTCACCACCAGGTGGTGATCGGTTGACAACTCAGCCCCTCTCTTTACCCGAGTGTCCAAGACATACGCCGGAGATCAGATGAAACGACAACAAAGTCGATCACTTGACCTCCGGCCTAGGGATGTCCTGGTGCCATGTGCACTGATGGACACCCTTATGCTTCGAACATGGTGTTTATGGTGTTCGTTATGGACAACAAACCGTGACTAGCACAGAAGTCCAATAACAGAACACGCACTCGAGGTTCAGATCGGGAGGCCGTTCCTCCCGATCACGCCCCTCCAGGTATCACTGTTGTTGCCCACGTGAGCGTTGAAGTCCCCAGTAGAACAATGGAGTCCCCAGCGGAGCACTATCAAGTATGCCCCTCCCAGGGACTCCAAGAAGGCCGGGTACTCTGTACTGCTGTTCGTTGCCCGTGGCACAAACAATAGCAAGAGACCTATCCCCAACCCGAAGGCGCAGGGAAGCGACCCTCTCGTTCACCGGGGTGAACTCCAACAACACGTGGCGGCTGAGCTGGGGAGCTATGAGCAAGCCCACACCAGCTCGCCGCCGCTCACCCTGGGCAACTCCAGAGTAGTGGAGGGTCCAGCCTGCCTCTCAAGGGAGCTGGGTTCCAGAGCCCAAACTATGCGTGGAGGTGAGCCCAACTATCTCTAGCCGGTGCCTCTCAACCTCCCGCACTGAGCTCAGGCTCCTTCCCCCCCAGTGAGGTGACATTCCATGTCCCTATTGCCAGAGTTTTGTTCCAGGGATTGGGTCGTCGAGGCCCTCCCTGCCACGACTGCTACCCAAACCACATTGCACCGGCCCCTCATGGACCTTCCTGCGGGTGGTGAGCCTACTGGAAGGCGGGCCCACGTCGCCATTTCGGGCTGAGAACCGGCCGGGTCCCGTGGGCAAAGACCTGGCCACCAGGCGGCTTCTGGAGCCCCTAACCCAGGCCTGGCTCCAGGGTGGGGCCCATGTAACGTAATCCGAGGCGACGTAACGGTCCTTGATATTCTTCTTTTTCATGATGGGCTTCTTTGAACCGCTCTTAGTCTGGCCCGTCACCTAGGACCTGTTTGCCATGGGAGACCCTACCAGGGGCGTAATGCCCCGACAACATAGCTCCTAGGATCATTCGGGCACACAAACCCCTCCACCACATTAAGGTGGCGGTTGGTTCAAGGAGGGGTACACTGACGTCTTAGAGTTATTTATCTGCGAATTAAAAAGATCACATTTCCCAGTGTAATTTTGAGATTAAGAATATTTTAAGTGAGCGCTGTCTCTGTTGATGGTCTCTGTTGATGGTCTCTCTAAAGTCTCACGAGTCGTCTCTTCTGTCCTTCAGCCTGAGAAGACGGAAGTTCCCCGGCAGAAGAGGAAGTACGAGAAGAAGCAGAAGGTGCTGCCTCTGTCGTCGGGCGCCCCCCACCACACGGGTCCTGTCGTCTTCAACGCCAAGGACCTCAACCAGTACGACTTCCCCAGCTCGGATGACGAGCCCTTCTCCCAGGTACACCCGCAACTCGTTCAGACACACGGCGCTCATTTATGCAATGCCAAACACACAGTGCATCATCTCACAACACGGATCACATGTAGATGTTTTTTTATTATGTATGTTGAGATGAATTTATTTATTTTTATACATCAGTTTTTGTGTTTAACCTTATCCACATGAGACGAGTGGGTGGGAATGTATTTAAAGCAGAACCTCTGGCTCCCACTGACCCCTGTTTGACCTCTGACCTCTGTCCACAGCTGCACTCAGGCTCATCAGAAGTGGAGGAAGAGAACGACCCGGATGGTGCCTACGCCTTTCGCAGGAAGGCAGGCTGCCAGTACTACGCTGTACGTACTGTGGTCATCCACACAGTTTATTAAAACACGTCACTTTTATATGGTCGTTTTAAAGTACAAGTAGGTAACTTATTTTAAAATAACTTTGGTTATATACGATGAAACTGTCACTGGGTCCTGACAGTAGTACATATAAGACCGATAATCTGTGAGGAAAAATGAGCTTCACACATGCGTTAACTTGGAGCATATATATGGGAGAATAAACAACAACCGAACGAACGACCTAACATGAGAAAACAACAATAAGAAAAAGAAGAGCAGTGAAGAAAAACGAGTTAAAGAATTAGACTGAACGAAACTGATGATGAGACGGGCTTTGGAGGCGAGCTCAAGAACCATAGAGAGCCTAGCAGGAAACTGGGACATAAAATAATAGCTCTTCTCCTCTGACTGACTGGCGCTTTAAGGGGATATAATGTTTAGGCTTTTAGTTTACCCTCCACAGTAGGCTGCTTTAGTGAATTGGTATAAAACTCTTGGCCTGTCACAGATTGTAGTAAGTATTGTACCCCGACAGTCAGGATGCCGAGCGTCACCCGTTGCGTCCTGTGTGTTTCAGGCTCGTCAGGATCGTGTGGGTAGCTGGCCATGGTGTGGACCCTGGGAGGACGGTTTGGCAGAAGCTCGCTTTCGCTACAGTCTCACCACGCTCACCGTGCCACGGCGCTGCCTGGGCATGGCTCGACGACGCGTGGGACGAGGCGGCAGGTCGGTGAACTTTTCCTTTCGTAATTGTTAAAATTATCCATATTTGTTTTGGACAGACGAAGTTGGTTATCTGTACTGACCCTGTGTCTAACACTGAACTCCACTGGCTCCCAATTAAATATAGAACAAAATAGAATATAAGATTCTTCTCTACACATATAAATCTATTCACAACCTCGCCCCCTCTTACCTCTCGGACCTTCTCCACGTAGTTACCCCATCCCGATGTCTTCGATCCTCCTCCTCAATCCATCTTACTGTCCCTCCTGCCCGCCTCAGCACCATGGGAAGTAGAGCTTTCAGTTGCTCTGCTCCCCAGCTCTGGAACACACTTCCTCCTGATCTCCGCAACACTGACTCCCTTCCCACCTTTATGTCCAAACTCAAAACTCATCTCTTTAAAATAGCATACTCACTGTAACCTTGTTCTCCATTACTCCCTCACCTCACTATCTTTTCTGTGATGTTTTTTTTTTTTAATTGTGTTGTTTACTCTTTTACTTTTGTTGTTTTTATTCTTTTGTAAACTTTTAGTGCTGTTAATTCATTTATTGTACAGTGTCCTTGGGTGCTCTGAAAGGCGCTTTAAATAAAAATGTATTATTAACACGAGGCCTGACCGTGTCCTCCTCTCGCAGGGTGTTACTGGACAGAGCGTACACGGACTATGACCACGTTTTCCACGGACTGGATCCAGAAATGCTCGACCTGCCTCTTGCCCCCTCACCTCCCCCGCCTCCTTCTCCTCCTCCTCCTACAACTACTTCACGCTCGCCGGCCGCCGACAAGTTTGCCAGTACCTCAGAAACAAATACCTCAGACAGAAGCTCCTCCACATTCAACTCCCCTCTTCTCTCCCCCTCTTCCACGGACCTCAGTCAGATACTGTTGAATATAAAGTCGTGCCGATGGAGGCACTTTAGACCACGGACACTACCACTACATGAGCTGGACAATGCCCACCCGCTATTCAGGAAGTTGAGTCGAGGCCTGAAGCGCCCGGTCTTGGCCTCCACAGTCGGGGGACACCAACGCCCGGGGAGGGTTGTCCCTGCGCCCGCACCCACCGCTGGTAAGTGGACTGACCTTCTTCAAACACACACACTCTATGGATGTGTTGTGTTTTTGTACGTACTTTATACTCTGGAGCTGGGAGGAGACAGACCACCATCACTGCTTTATTCACTATATGACACCTAACTATCACCTCTTTTTTTAATTTATCAGCCTTTTTTTAACTGTCAGTTTCCTCATTTTATAAGAAGATTTAAATCCTCAGCTTGAGTTATATTTAGCCTCGTGTACTGCATTTTTTTTGCTCAGTTATGAGATTTCTGCCAGAGCAGAGGAGCATTTTGTTATAAACCAAACTTTGTGTTTTTAAGTTTAAATTTTTCACTAAACTTCAAGATTCTGGTGTATAGAGGTAATTAGTAACTGTCCATTCATGAAATTATTCAAGATGGATACTCAGAAAATGTGGAGGCCAAAATGAAGCACCCTGACCACCTTTTTATTTATTTATTTTTTTTGTACTTGCATTGTGGTGATTTTTTTCTTTAATCGTTTGGAATGTTTTAAATTACAGGACCAGTGTCCGTCCTGTCCTCCGGCTGCTTTGTGAACGTTTTGTTTTTGTTCGTCAGGTGCAGCTTGTTGCTTTGCATTCTCATTGCATCACCCCCGCCCAGTCCACAAGGTGTCAATTAAAACTGGGTTTGATAAATAAATTCATGAGATGCAAAGGATTTGTTGGGTTGTGAGGACACAGAGGTGTTGGGTGCTGAATACAAACTAAATGCCACAGGCCCCTGGTGGTTTTCCTGCGAGGGTGGTCGGGCAGTTCGTGTCTCGATGTCGCTACAAGCCGGGTTGTGTGTATTTTGATGTGCATGACAAATGCCTGCTGATTGATTTCCGATCTGTTTGTAAAGCATCATAAAGAAACTGAAGGACTCAAACCGCAAAAAACTTAAACGTCTGCAGAAGAGCCACAGTGGTGGAAAGTCTGCTGCGATTGTGATTCACAGGTGCAGTGTTTTGATTAAATGAGACGGCGTCAGATTGCATGAAATAAGCACAAAGCGTGTTCCAGACGGAGGCGGTGCCAGAGCGCGAGCCGTGACTTTCAAACGCAGCGCAATGAGGAGTCTTGGATCCTGTGAAGTCGAGAACTGAGAGGCTCACAGGGAATTAAAACAAAAAAAAAATCAATACTGCACCGAGGCACAAGGCCACGTAATACAGTGAAACGTGGGAATAGGACTTCGCAATCGATGGAAAGACTTAAGACCAAGTTATTTACAGGATAAATAACTGGGGATGTAAGTAAGACCTTGGGTGACTCGAAACGTTCACCAAAGACGCCGGGTGTCTGCGAGAAACCAGATTATAGCAGAAAATGTTAAGTTTTACTGGAGTAACCTGATTTCGGCACAGTAATCACATTTCTGCCTCTAACGCTATCATAAATTGTTGCTGGAAAAGTGCATGTAAACAAACAAGTTAGCAAACACAGATGACTTCAGGTACAGCTGTTGAAGCACTGAGCAGCTTTTTCGTGGCAGGAACAGACCCAAAGATGTTTATTTACTTAGCAAACTAAGATTAGTCCTGATAGATGGAGCAAACTACGAGCTCTCAAACTATCCTGTCATCTATCAGCACACTCTTCACCTCGAGTCTTTAATAGTAAGAGAGGGAAGTTTTTGGGTTCTGCTGAGCTGAAGTTGTCTCATCATTCAAGCCTGAGCATTTGCTTGTAGTTTCCCCGTGAGGAGAGTCTTTCCTTCTTGGCGGCTGCCTTATCAATGAAGGCAGAACTGGAGGAGTGTTGGTTCATTAAAGTTTCTGTTGTGTGGGTTACTAACAGGCAGGGAGCCACCAAAACCACCACGGGAGTCTGGAGCGTTGGCAGAGCTGGGAAAAGAGGCGGGACGTGATTTCATTCACTAAAAAGAAAATGAATATTGAGGAACATATTTGTATTGTCATGAGAAACCAAGAGGGGTAAAGAGGGAAACTGTGGCTTCAAACTTCCTCATGTATTGGTGATGAGATCTGTGGGCGGATTGAAGCTTTCCAGAGGTTCACGTGGAGCTCATGCACCTCGTTGACCAAACTACAAGATATGACAGCAGGTGTGGCCAAGCAGTCTGACAATAAGAGCCGAAAATAGCTGCACCACATTACACCTCTCCTCCTCTCTCACACACAAGCTTTGCATGCCACGTGCACACACATTTGACTGGCTGCGCACACGTCATCAACCCTCCTTCAGCAGGTCGTCATGTTTCTCAGCAGAAGATGTTGAGCTGAATGAAGTGAACACACCAAAAACAAAGAAAACAGAGCGATATGTGATAGAGGTGAATTTGTAGAAACCAGGTGTTAAAGCTGTGTTTTACACATGTATTAATCTGTCTCTCTCAGCTTTCACAGCCGAACAGTACCAGCAGCATCAGGAGCAGCTGGCCCTGATGCAGAAACAGCAGCTGGAGCAGATCCAGCAGCAACAGCAAGCCAACAGCACCGCCACTGCAAACAGCACACACGTCAGTATCCCGCCGTCTCTGCAGCTTGTCCGACGCCAACCCGACGTCTCATTCGCCGTTGACCTAAACAGTTTTCCTCTCTTCCCTTCAACAGGGTCTGACGAACACGTTGGACCAGGCCAGCGCTCAGTTCGCCGCCTCGGCTCTCGTCACCGCCGACCAACTGCTGGCTCTCAAAACCAAGGAGGAGCTAGCCCTGGGAGGCGGAGTCAACGGCGTCCTCTCCCCCTCAGGTATGACAACCGCCGGCCGGGTCAGAGGACTTTTGAAATGATGGACACGAGGGTCTCAAGAAGAAGAAAAACATTTTGTCTTGTGTAAATAAAGTGAACCTGTTGAGTTAAAAATAAAATAATGCGACCACAAAACATAGAAGCAGTTCAGATGTTAAGTGCACCTCACTCAAGCGTCGCAGTACAGTGACAGACAAAGCAAACAACGAAGGTGAAGTAATTACAGTCCTAAAAACCCATAATGGAGTGCACTGAAAGAGCAGATAAGAGCACAAAGCAGACTGAACAAAACCTGCAGCACTAAACCCCAACGAGCGATGGCATTTCAGGCAGCGGGATTTACGAGATAACCAAGAAAAGTGACAAAAAAAAAGACTTTTCCATTTACGATTATTCTGCAGATGGAAACGCTGCACCGAGGATCTGTGAGCTTTACAGATAAAACTACAGAAAGAGTTTTGTTCTAATACTTTTCTTTTGTGACTGTCTGAAAGGAATAAATCCAGCTCACAAATTGACCGTCTGTATCGCAGTAGATATTTTATATTGTGCACTTTCTCACAGTCGAGACGCACTTTGAGCTCGTCTGACGTTTAAAACTCTGCACACGTTCCCAACAGCGACTTTTGATTGATTAATGATTACCACGTTGAAAATTAGAACCTTTCTTACTTGAATAGTTTGTTGTTGCACATCATCTTCAGTGCTTCAAGCTTCCAGTATAAATAAAAGATTTTCCCCCAAAGAGCAGTCGATAATTAAAACCTTCCGCTCTCTACATCCCATCACCAACCACCCGCCCTCCCCCTCCACCGCCCGGCCTCTTTTCACCCCTCAGGTGTCTACAAGGGCTTGCACCTCTCAAGCACAGCGTCCCCTTCCCCCGCCGCCCCGGCTCCTCCCACCAATACCCAGACACCCGCCTTGCTCCACCCCTGCACCACCACCAGCTCCACCTCCGCCACCAGTAACAACAACGGCACCGCCCACCCCGCCAACACCACTACCGCCGCCACTCAGGTCCTGCTGGGAACTGAAACAACAACAGCCACCGCATGGCCCTTCCCACCGGCAAGCGCGTCCACGCCCCCCGGACGCTGAGCACCACCATGTCGACATCCGCCTTAAAGCTCGCCCACGCAGCCGCCGCCGCCGCCACCGCCACCGCCAACTGTCAGAAACCCAAGGTCACGACGACCACGGCCTCGCCGCTGGACATAGTGCCCAGGTGAGAAAACACACCCAACCTGCGAAGGGTGACAGAGAGCGAGCGTGATGGTAAAAGATGACAGGTGACAGGTGATGTGGGGCGTTATTGATCCCTATAGATGTGATCAGTCTAATTAAAAGAGCCATTTAAGTATTCACAGGTGTGCTCAATTAAATAAGTAAGATGTTTACCTGCTCCAGAGATACTGAAATGGATGATTCAAGCAAACACAACATCACAAAAACACTTTAGATTATGTTTACATGATCCAGAGATACTAAAAGCAGGATGAGCAGCACAAGCAAACATCAGAAAAGCACTTTGGATTTTATTTAGTGAGAAGTGTGACCAGATTATAGCACAGTACAGCACAGTACTATAAAACAAACAGAAGAAAAGGCAGTTTTATTCCGATGAAACTAGTAAATATCACAACCAAGGCCACGTCTGTTTTCAGCACACAGCCAAAGAGGGGGAAAAAGCAGCGACACCCATTTATTTTATTAACTTTTTTTTAGAGAAAGGTATAAAGCATCTACTAGTACCAAAAATTTATAGTCTCTGCTTTTTCTTCGTTGGGCCGCAGAAACAAAAGGACTCCAAACCAAAGCTCGAAAAAGTTAAAAGTTTATTTTATGTCCCAGATTAGGAGTGTAGGTTCCTGCAGTAAGAAAAAAAGTATATTAGTGCATCAATAATACAGTTCCGAATGCTCTGTGAGTCTTAGTCTTTTTCTTTTGTCTTCTTCTGTCTGCAGGGAGAATCACGAACAAGACAAGCCAGCACTGAACAGTCTTTCAGAGAACACAATGGCCATGGAGGTTACGTAGCCTCACGTACGCAAGGCGCTTGGGGGAGACGTGGCTCCTTTGTTGTTGGTTTTTTTTTTTTTTTTACATTTCTTTTTTGTTTTTAAGGTGCTATGCATCGTTCGTTAGTCGTGAAAGCGAAGCGGTGGTGGAGTGAGCGCGGCAAGGCTGGGTTTCCATGGTAACTGTTTTGGGACTTAATTGCAATGCTCGTCTCGTACAAATTTTTTTTTTCTCTCCCCCAATTTCCCTATTTGTTACTGTTAATAAGAGATCGTCTGTAAATTCTTAATATGGCAATTATATGTACAGTACTGCATATTTGTAATACCCCTCTCCCGCCCCCCTGTTCTTGTATATAACATTACTTGAATACAGAATTGTTCATTTGTGATGTTTTGCACTCGAGATATTAAAAAAGAAAAAAAAAATCAAAATTAAAAAGAGAAAACGACAAACTGCAACTGGTGCGAGTATGAGGTGTGAACGTTGTACCACAGAAAAATGTATGTCCTCACATGCATGGTGCAGAACCTGCTGTTTGATCTATTTATTGTGCCGTGTTTACAAAGGTTTTTTTTTTTTTTTTTTTTATTCCATTTTTTTTTTTTCAATTTTTTTTTTTTTTTATACACTGTACCCCTCACAGGTTCCCCGTGCTGTAGTCAGTGTTTAGCAAAAATTTTTAAAAACTCTGTAATTTTTTTTTTATTTTTATTTTTGGACGTAGTGAACATGGCCGGGAGCTCGCCTTCCCGTTTTTCCCATTGCCGGCCGTTCTTCCACGATGTTCCCGGGTGTCATGTTGAATCCGTGGAGACGTGCGTTCACACAGATTCAGGCGCAGGGCGGTCGAGGACAACGGGTGTGACTTTGTTTGTCGTAGGCATCAGTTTGTCAGTGGGTTAATCAGTTTCGACAAAGCTCTTCCATACATATTATTATTCCTGAGACAAGTAACAAAAAAATGGGGGACGAAGACTCTGCTGCTTCTGACGTATCTAAGCACTATAATTTGTTTTTTTAAATTGATTGATGCTGCTTTTGTATGATTTTAGTCTCTGGTTTGCACCGGATGACTTTTTTTTTGTTTGTTTTCTCTAAAAGATAATCCCCCACATCTCCTTATCATTTTTAAAAAAATAAATATTTTTGTATCTCCCACTTTATTTTTTATTTTTCCTCACGAAAGACTTCATTCTTTTGTTACTTGTTGAAAAAAGAAAAAAAAATTTAAGGGAGTTAAAAAAAATGCAGTAACTGACATTTATTATCATTCCAGCTTCTACATAATAAAGAAGAAAACGTATTAATTGATAAAAGAAAAAAAAAGAAAAAAAGACAGTTTTCTCTCAAAAAAGAAAAAAACTTTCAAAAAAGAAAAAAACTCTCCAGAAGGCTGCAAGGCCATGAACCACAAGTTATCGGGTGCCTTCATTTGGGAATAAAGAAAAAAACGTATTCAAAAAAACCAAATCGCTCTCTTCTGTGAAGAGTTTGGTACTGAACAAGGCTACTTGTAGTTTTTCTTTGTCTGTACCACAATCCCAGTGCCCATTCCAATGGCCCAGCTGATTCATGAGTTTTTGTTTTGTTTTTGTAGATCCTTCCACCGACACACACACACACACACACACACACACACACACACACACACACACACACACACACACACACACACACACACACACACACACAGGAAAGACTAAGAATCCTCTTGAATTGTCACAAAATGAAATAAAAATCCAGGGCATTATGTGTTTTTGACCAGCATGTGTCGTTTTTTGGGGGGGGTTTTGTCTTCGGTGTGTCGTGAATGTAAAAATTTTGGCTCTGAATAATTGAGTTTGTCCCGTTTGGCTCTTATCCAACCACCCACGCCGCCGTTTTTTTGAGCTTTTAGTCGTTTCATGTGCGTTGATATTTGAGGTACGGACGCTTTGGCAGCAAACCAACACACATTTCAAAGTCTTCAAAACGCTCGAGGTGGAGGCTTTCAGGTTAATCAGCTCATGTGAGTCGGAGTAGGTTTGACTCCGTGTGCGTCTCCAGCTATTTGAGTTTTATTTAAAAAGACTTGAACGTGCCAAGAATGAAACACATACACACACTTAATGTAATCAGTCGTGTGTAAAATAATGAATACCATAAAGCTGCTGCTGGCTCTAAATATTAACGTGATCATTGTTTAGATTACGAACATCTGCAGCTGAAACGTCGCCAGTCAGATCAGGGAACTAAACTGAAGATGAAGCTCAACTTCCACTCTCTCTAATGAAGTTTGTGTTTAATAGTTTCATAAATGTGGCTGTTTTTTAAATGTAAATGTTAAATTTTGGAGCCTGCTGACTTGTCGGCAGCTACCAGATAAAACATGTTTCAGACAATAGTTTATGAAAATATGTTAAGAAATGTACACCAGAACTTCTTAAAGTGACGACTTTTTTAAAACTGATGCATGAGACAGAAGTTTTCACAGCGACAGAAATGATTTAATATGCTTTTATTTTTAATATGAAGCCCTAAACATCTGATAAGAAGTTAGCAAAATGTTTTCAGCACAATGAAAGTGGAAAAAGTAAGAATTCAAAGTTTTTCCAACAGATGCACAAAGAAATAGACGGCGTGCTTTATATGTACAAAAAAGTCCCACTGTTGAGCTTCACAAAAAAACATCAGTGGAAAATATTCAAAATATTCAGCTGAGATAGAAACAGAACGGTTCCTCTGAAGCGATGAAGTTTCTTCTGTTCTTCTGACAGATCGCCGTGCTCATTATAAACTTTATTAAACAGTGTCTAAACATGTCAGATGGTCAATGAAACAGGTGTATTTACGGGTTTATCAAGGTGGTTCGGGATTAAACGGCGTAGAGAAAAACGACGACTAAAGTGTCTTGAGCTTTTTCATTTCACGCCGCTGCACTGCAGTATAACCTTTTAGCTCATTCAGTGACAGTTTAGAAAAACATAAATTTGTTCTGGTTTCTTCTCGGCGCCTGAAAACAAAGAGGCCACTTTAGCTGTTTACTTCAGTGAATAAGAGCCACAGGTAAACACAAATTGGGTGGGATAAGAGACGACATTTAAATGTAAATTCCACGTCTTAGAGGGGGAAAAGAGAAAAGTCGATAAGGAAAATAAATGAGCAGAGCGCAGACAAACTCCCAGGGAGAGATTGTGTTCAGGGTGCGTCTGATTTGATCATATTTGGATCTTTGCCTGTAATTGCTTGTTCCAGAAAAGAGAGAACAAGAAGAAAACTGTCAATGCAAATGTAAAGTACCGACTGAAAGGAGGAAGAAAAAAATAGTTTAAATGTTTGCAGCAAAGAATCAACACGATGTCGAGAGGCTTATAAAAGTTTGCTCACTTAAAAAAAACATTTAATCTTAAAAATGACTGACTGAGCTGTTTAAAGACTGAATGGGTAGTGAAACTCACTAATAAGATTTTAACTGAGTTTGTCACAACTAAGACTAAGCTAAGACTGAACATGTCAGTATTAAACCTGTCGAATGTGAGTGTGTCTGCATTTCACTCTGATCCTCACAGAACGTCCAGCGTGGCAGCAGACTCTTTAAACTTCGACATGTTTTCATCTTAATCAGCAGATGAGGACGACTGGAGTCGAGTTTCTGGTCAGTCGGTGATGACGATGTTCACGCAGTCGACCTTTTGGCTCTGTTTTTGGTCTCCACCACCTCCTGAGGGAAGTTTCTGGCTCTTTAGCAGCTCCACTATTTTCACTAAGATCAAGATTTATTGTGTGCTGTTTGATATACAGTAGTTTTTATTTGGAAATTTTAAACCAAAACGATAAACCGAAAGAAGCGTAAACACTCTGAAACTGCAGATTCGGGTCATAATTTTCTGAAAGATGGCCACAATTAGAGACCCCCTCTCATGTTACACATAAGAATTTGATCCATTCACATAAATAGAAAATATTTTTACAGCTTTTATTGGTTCATTAGATTTTTTAATGCATAATTAGAAATGAGAAGAGGTGACTGATTTGCTTTCAAAGTCCACGTGACACAAACATCACTGATAATTCTCCGTACGCAAGATAACTTTTGTGCAGTGTTGGCTGCAGAGACTGTGAAGAAGAAAGTGGAGAAGAGAAAAGAGACGACCCTCAGTGACTGACTGAGTCAAACAACACAAACGAGAGCTGAGACGCAGACTAACGAACTAAACCGTGTACAGTCGAGTGTACACAGTGACCTCGTGCTACCCGACGATATTTCGCTGAAAATGCAGACGGGGACGTGCAGGAAGCTCTGGATTTCTGTTGCCATGGCAGCGCCGCCTCCTGAGCTGCACGTTTGTTTCAGCAACCAAACAAAATGTGCTGAGAGGCCGATGTGCTGACCTCCTGCTGGTTTGGAGGTCGCAGCTGTAACGAGGAGATGTCACCTTCGTGTGCTGCGGTCAGAATCACATTCACACAAACAAACAGTCGAGTTGTGTTTTTGATGAAGTTTTTATTGACTTCTGTTCGATCGTAAAATAAACCTGAAGGACCTGAAACGAAGACGGGAGAGTCTTTAGTGAAAAGATTGAACGCAAATTAAATGCCAGAAATGACTTTACTAATAATTGATTAGCAAAAGCAAGAGTAAAAAATGGTCTCATGGACCATCACCTCTGGTCTGGAAAAGGGCTGCAGAGCATCTGACTCTAAAATATTATTTATTAACAACCTAATAAGACTTACAACACTAAATTCGATACATCAGAGTTGTTTTGAGCCCTTTTTCTTAACTTATTGATATTTGTAGCCGACATGATGATGTAAAAAGCTTTGAGGAGAATAAACATGAGCCAAAAGGAGCCAAAAGTTGGTGTTATTGATGCTTCACAATGATCGATAAAGCATTAATTAATCATGTTTAACCATTAAAAGCATCAGTTACAACCCTTGAGCTCTTTACTAACGATGACTTGTTAGAAAAGACTCTTATTGTGTGTGTGAGCTCCGTTTTTCTCTGAATATGTTTAAAATCACTTCAATAAGCCACGTCGTCGTACTGGGCGACATTTTTCCTCTTTACTATGAACACACACACACACACACACACACACACACACCTTCCTGCTGCCACAAATACTCACCAGAGCTCCAAGTGTGGATTAATCCGCCCCTGCTAGAAAATAGTCCCCAACAAATGAACTATTTACTCTTCCTGCTTCAGGATAAATTGAGCCTTTTTTCTCCAAAATGAACTAATTATTTGTTTGTTGCTGAAGTGTTGAGACACATCCTTAGTTTTGGTTTCTTCATGGAGTTTGATGATTTGATGAAAAAAAAAAGTTTTTAATTGACATCGGTGACGAGTTTGGTGACGCCGGCAGGTGATTTGAGCGAAGTCAAAGCCACCAAGACGCTCTCACGTTGCGGCGGCCTCATTATCTGTGCTCTCGTCTCGCGTGTTCATCTCTCCCGCCTCCCCCCTTCTTTCGTATCTTCAGCTACAGTCTCGACTTTCAATTACTGGAGCCCAAATGAACAGCAGACCGGCTCATTAAGGCCGATGAGTCAGAGGCCAAACAGGGAGGATCAAGGTCGTCTGCGAAGGCCCGATCACGTCGACCAAATGAGCGTCTGCTTCTCTGAGCCCACGTTGAGTGTGCTTTGTTCTTTAAAGTGGAGCGTCCGTGATGCTGCGTGACATCGAGACGCCCGAACGCTGTGGATCGAGCGTTTGCGAGCTCAAGTGGTTGTTTGTCAGCCTCCTTTTCTTTTTTTTTCCTCTCTCTGAGGCTTTATAATTGAATCAGTAAACCGCACAGAACATTTACAATACGCTGTAAAACCGCAGTCAATAACTACGCCTGATTAATCTCAATATGTCGGCGGCGTCCTTGAATACACAGTTAAAAGTTTGTAAAAAGAAAAAAGAGTTTTTTTTCTCCAACTCAAAGTGATTATAAAGAAGAAGCAGTGATGTTCGGTTCATCAGCTTCTGTCACTCCTCAGAGAAAAAACAGGCTTTCTTCACTGTCAGGAAAATACATTTCTGTACCACTTTCTATAAGACAGCCCGTTTAAATGGTTCAAAAGGAGTCACTAAGGCTTTATTAATGATTAATAAATAATTTACTAATACTTTGTAGATCAGTTGGAAGCTTTTAATAAGTTTCAAGATGCCGGTTTGTGATGGCCGGTTTTTATCATCACTGTTTAGTAATAACATCGTCATAAATGTCGGTGATCATCAATAAGTGGGTTTCTCTTGTGTAGTCAGCTGTGACAAGTGATAATTGACTGATAATTGGTATTTACAGTAATCCTCTTTGATATTGTAAATGAAATACATTTTCATCCGGGTGTTTCCAAGGAGGTACAGATCCATTAATCCTTTATTCGTGTTAAAAAGATAAAAAACAAAATTGGAAGAAGCACCAATCAGAGGGATTTTTCACGAATTAGCAGCCTCAAACTTGTTCTTATAAATAACTTCTGACTGGTCTGTGGAGAATCAGTAAATTATTTACTAACCATTTATAAAATGACTTAGAAATCCTTTCTAAATCCTGCCTTATTAGAAAAAGGAACCAATATTTTGGACAGTGAAAAAGTGCATTAACGTCCAACCTGCTGCCACACAGGATTCAGATCATTAAAAAACATCCAGATCTTCCGCTCTTATTTTTTAAAGAGAACTAGATGGACATTTAGCTTGAATTTGCCATCCTAGATATCGTTCTACTAAGATGAATGACCATCTTCATCGACAAACACCACAAGGATAACCTCAGAAATCTCCACTTTAATATCAGTAACTAGAAAGATGAAGCACAGGACAGACCCTGGTTTTTAGAGGAATCAAACCAAATGAAGTTTAAAGCACAGAAAGAGACTTTTTGACGAGAGTTTAACCACGTTCAGCACCTGATTGACCGAGTCTGCTCGACCTCTCTGAGACACGACACACAGAAACCTTCAGGACGAATGTATGTTTAAAGAAAGACAAGACGTCCAAACACAGAGAGAAACACTTCGAAGCTTTACGTCTTTACATACATGTTGAGTCTAAGCTTTAAAAAGTTGCAATATCACGAACATTTTTACTCTCGGCTGAGGTGGAAATGTTGGTGTATCAATAAAACTAAACACGACAAAGTGAGGTTGAAACAGATCCACTGAAGAGAATAAAACTAGCAGCAGATGAAACATCAAATCTGTGAAACGATGACGAGACTGTATTAAGACATGAAACAAACATAAACTTCATATTTGCATCACATTTTTTCTAAACAGCTGTTTATGTCAACTTCTAATATTCACATAACAGTAGTGGCAGAAACGTACAATAATTAGCATTTTCCTTTGCAGATTTTCGAGCAAATTAGTTGCAATTTGCACTACATTTGGATGTAAACTCGACTATTAAGACTCGTAATGTCTGAATAACTGAACACGCTTAGTCAGTCTCTCGTTCTCGATGTTGAACTTGCCTGGTCACAAGAAAGAAAATAAATAAATCCTGAGTTGTTGAACTCTCACCTCCACCTTCGATCAATGACTCAGCGTTTGTTTGACAGAAATGACAAAGTTCAGCCCCCCAATCTGAACGTCAGACAGCTGTGAGGCCACGAGTGCTTCAAATAAAGTTTACTGTCATCTTTAACTGCGCCGCACTCTGAGACACTTTTCAGATAAGGAGAAAAACTTTTGTGGGGGAGATTAAATAAAACAAACCGAAGGAAAAAAGTCATTTAAATGATAATGAACGTAAACATCTCCTCCATGATTTCCAAAAACGTAAAGAGCGTCAAAGGCAGCGACCTCCAAACATCAAAGCATTTATTTCTCTGAACGTGCTGAAAAGAGCTGCGACTCCTCAGACGGAGAGCCGAGAAAGGAGGTGAAACTGAGAGAGAAGATGAGGGAAGATGTGATGGGTAAAAAAAAAAACATCAGCTTCAGCCTGAGGGGAGGGTGGAGAGACGTCGGCGTTCATTTTCCTGAAGTCGGACTGGTCTGACGAGGACTCGGCTGTCTTCTTCTTGTTTAAATCACATTTTTTTTAACATTATGCCTCTTTTCTTTTGTGCTTTCTCTCCTTTTTTTTTTCTTTCTATAAACTTGTGTCAGTGCGACCACAGAACAGAACTCATTTATGAGTTTGTGATTGTGTCAGCAGAAACCCTCTGAAAAAGCAGCTCTGCGGCTCTGTGGTGAGGGAATCCTAATTTCACAGCCGCCCACATGCTCCGGCTCTGCAGATCTCATACCGCCCCCCCCCCCCCGGGTCCCTGGAGGGGAGCAGGATGAAGGCAGGATTATTGGGTGCATGATTGCATTACGTGTGTGTGTGTGAGGGGGAGTGACAGAGAGGGTGAGAAGGGAGATATTTCTATGTAAACTTGTTAATTCAAGGTGTGAGGGAGGAGAGAGAAGCGTGACTGTGCGAGAGTGAAATTAGTGCTTACTTATGTATGAGCTCGCTTATTTAAGCTGTGAAGTGTGTGTGTGAACTTTTTTTGGCACTTTTTTTGTTACAGATGGTCCTCACAGCTCAGATCTTCATTAGGTTTTTTTTTTCCCTTTTGAACACCATCACACACACCTTCTCCTTCACTCTAAATGAGGCCTGGTAACAATAAAAGTTATAATAATCAAAATAAAAATAACGTTCCTTGTTGATCTCTGGAGGAAAATCCTGTTCCTTTTTTACCTTTAACACATTGTGTATTCATGTGCAGCTGAAAATAGTCCTCAAACAAACGCACTGATTTTTTCTGTCTGTCCAACATTTACTAAAAACTGCAGCGCCCACAGTTAGGACATCATATTTAGACTTTTTTAAGGAATTAAACTAGTTATTTTAAAACATTCACGTCTTCAGTCCTTTGGTACGTTCAGGTTTCAAAAAGTGAGACGGCTCCAGTTTCGACTGTTTCATGTGTCAACAAATAAAAATATATTCTAGAATAACTACTAAAATAATTTGGAGGATGTTGTAATCACAGAAAAACCACAAACACAGAAGGGTTAAGATGAATAAATGATAAATATGATATATAACAGACAGTATTTCTAACAATAGATTGTTTGGTTTTTACTTTTAACAGATTTAGTGCATCTATTTCCCACCAAATACATTTTATTATCATTAAATTAGTTCAAATCTGGATGAAATATGTTTATTTTTGTGATTTAGGTGAAATGAGCCTTTAACACTCTTCCTCTGCAGCCTCCTCCTGCTTTAACATTTAGATTTATGTAGATTTTAAATGTTTTCTTTGTGTTTATGCTCATCAGATGTGAAGTAAAGTTGCATTAAACAGGTAAACCTCAGTATGAGAGTCCTGACTGAACTCAAAGTTTAAAGTTTTGATGACAGTTAAAACCTTCGTCAAACATTTAATGAATTATTATGTTTTATCACTGTATTTAGTTCTCATCTGTTCTTGGAGTCATCCTTTAACTACATACATTTCATTGTTTGTGAAGTTTGGTCAGTTTTGGTTGTTGGCATCGAACCTGCAGCTTCTCTGCAGCATCAGAAGCCAAACTGCCTCTCAAATCATATTTTTAATCCCGGAGGATTACATAATCCCCACTTGTGTTCCACGATAAAAGAAACTCCTAATTCAATTATTCCTTTGTGGAAACGCTGAAGTGAAGAAGGAAGGCGACGGCAAGCGTGGAAAATCCTTTTTAGTCCGTGTGTGTGTGTGTGAACTGTAAGGATTGTTGATATCTGGCACCACCTAGTGGCCGTAGCCTTTATGTGCATCGAGTTTATAATTCTGAGAAACAAATTATTTTTCTGTTTTACACATCATCAGCAATGCGGATGAAATATTCATCAATTAAAACATGCAAAGCTGGAGACTCGAGTGAGAATTAAGTCATAATGAGGATTTAAGAAACCTGACTTAAAGAAAAAAACATTTGAGCCTCAGGTTTGGAGCTGCAGGTTTGGAGGCAGACTTTGCACAAACATACGAACACATGAAATAATTTTGCGTGTGCGTCAAAAAGACTTCATCTTAGTTACGTAAAAACACAACAGCTTTCAAAATAAAGTGTCTACTTGTGTCATTTGGCTTTAAGACAAATAAAAACCTTGAGATTCTTAAGAAGACAATCTGGAAAATACTTCAGAATTCAGATTAAATCATAAAACATGAACAGTCTTGATGTTTTCCTCTGTGAGATGAACGACGTTTTAAACAAAGACACGCAGTTAATTTTACTGGACCTTTATTTGCTCAGGGTGGAGAGATCAAGAGTCCTCTTAAACAGTTTCTGCTCTTCAGTCTGCAGAGCAGCCGCGTCGTGGTTTGTTAGTTTTTGGGCAAATAACCTGAAATATTTAGAGGTTAGGTGTCCTGCTCAAAGGGAGAAACGTCTCCTCAAAGAAGTTTCTGACGCTGGAGGAAAACTCCTGCTGTAATGTTTACTTCCTCTCTGTTTCCTGAACACATGAGCTTTAATACAAAACGATTATGACTTTTAAACATTTAAAGTTTCTGTGATAAAATGACGGATTCGTCTTTTCTATGTACTGCAGGTGTGAAGAGTCCTGATGGATTAAAATACTCCTGAGAACAAAACTTACTGAAAATAAAATGCTGTATTTCAAAATATGACTCATTAACGCACCTTCTGTAGGATTTTGTCACCTGATATCTTGAAAAATACTTAAAAATATTAAATTATTAAAATTGAGCTGGTCCTGTAGGGACTGAAAAAGTTGTGAAATGTTTAAATGACAGTTTCTGCTCTTCACAGTCGCGAGTGGTGAATTAAAAACACATCCTGTTATTTCATAGTCACAATATGTTTGCCACTGGCAGTACATTCAAACAACCACAGTGATAAAACATGAACATTTTACACAGATCTGAAACTAAAAATGTCAAAATATTAAAACCACATTGTCTTTTTTTACTGTTTGACGGTTACATAATTATAGAAATAATTATCGTGATCATGCATTTTTACTGTACAAAGTAAACATTTGCTGAGCTGTTGGTGTAAACGTACGTGAAACCTGCGTTTGATGTCGTCACAGATCTTTGAACATGACGGCGTTCTGCTGATAATTTACAGAAAAATCAGATCATTTACAGTGTCAAAAAAAGACATTTGACTTTCAGTGTCAGTCCTACCAAGAACTCTGTCAATCTGTGAGTGAAAATTAAAAACAGAAAAATAATGAGAACAGTTTCTAAAATCACATAAGAAATCAGGTGATGAGAACAGTGACAGTAAAGAAAACCACCAGAAAAGTTTAATTTAAAGGGTCAGTTCACCAAAACACAAACATTTTTACTCTACGTCGTACCTTTCCATTCAGATCACTTTATTCTTCAGTTACTGCTAACACACATCTCAACACGTCTTCAAAAAACAGTAAACGACATCAGTCAACAGATTTCAAGAACCAAAAACAGCTGTTAACAGAAACTGTGGAAAATTATAATTAAAAAGTTCAGTGAAATGACCCTTTAAAAGTCAACCAAGCCTGAACTGTGTTTCAGTAAACGTACATGACAGTGACATTCATATTAAACATTTTTATAAATGACATGATAACAAATACAAAGTTTGTGTTCAAAAGAAAAAAAAACGACGAGAGGGACAAGAAGAAACCAGTGAAAAGACGTGTTTTAGAAAGTTTTTCGCTTCACTTTCTTCACTGGTTTTATGAAGCGAAGCTGTAACAACATAAAAAAAGACAAAGTTTTTACAGACGGTCGCCTCAGATCCGACTGGACATCATCCCCGTGTTCAGTTTCATAAAGAACGACTGCAGCTTGCACAGCCGACACTTCTTCTTCTTCTTTTTCTTCTTCCCGCTCCGGCCTTTCTTGTACACTCCCTGATATTTGCCCTCCTCGTCCTCCCCCTCGTCCACCCAGGGCACCCAGGCCCCGTCGTGGTGGTCGGGGTTGGCTCGAGGGTCGTCGGGCGGAAAATAAACGGGCACGCGGCTGTTTGGTTGTAGAGAAGGCGAGTCGGGCGAGCAGCCGCTGAACCACGTCGGGTCGCTGGTCGGCGAGGTCCCTGGTCCCGCCGCTCGCCGCACGGGTCGGCCGTGATGTTGAACAGCCAGACGTGTTTGTGGGCGGATGTTTTGTGGAAGGACGAGTCGACGCGTTCGAGGTTCCACCAGGGTCCGGTGAGGGTGGGGAGGACCTGAGGAGAGATATTTATCTTTATTTATCTTCTTCAGTTTGAACCAGAGGAGAGGAAATAAAATCTTAGAGGGCTCTGAGTACCTGTGGGGGGACCCAGTCTCCGTGTCCCGGGTCTCCTGTCAGCAGCTTCCAGTCTCCGACTCTGATGGCGGCCTGGACCGACGTGTCCCACACGGTCTGGGACGGCTGGAGGGTCTGCGGGGCCGCTGGACGGGAAACGTTCTGGTGCTGCGATAACGTCCGTCTGTACTTCGACTTTGAATGTCGTTTGAGCTGCGTCTTGGATTTTGGTTGAGGTGGTCTGGACCGTGACAGGTTCTGGTTTTGGGATGTGGTCCGTCTGTATTTTAACCCACAGCGAGGTTTAGATTTAGGGCGGGATGTTCCCAACACTGATGGAGCGGCTCTGGAAGTGGACTTGAGATGTGGTTTGTAATACGACAGTCTGTGGCTCTGAGGGTACACTTTGGTCTTGGTCTTGGGTTTGGGTTTGGGTTTAGACTTGTGGAGGAGCTTAAGCTTCAGTTTGGGAAGTGGTTTGGATTTCAGTTTGAGTTTAGCAGCGTGACGGGAAAACGATTTCTTGGTGGTCTTTAAGTTGAGCGCTGACTTCTGCTTTGGTTTCTGCTTCAGGGCCTTTTTCTTCGCCAGCTTGCTGACTGAGAAATCAAAGAAGGAAATGATGTGAAGTCTCCTTTAACCTTTAGTGATGCTGCATTAGATCACCAAGAAGATCAACCTTTATTTCATTTGATCTCTCAGCTGTCTGGTGGCTGCTACAGCTCACACGTCGTCTTTCAATATCCATCCTGACCTAGTTTCTTTTTTATCCCATCTCCTTTTTTTATTTCTTCTTTCCACTTTATATTTCTTCATTCTTCCTGTTTCTGTTTCTTGTGTTCACTTATTTTTTGAGCTTTTTTCCTTTTTCCTTTCTTATATTCCTAAAATCTACACTTGATTTTAAAATGTTTCTGTGGTGTTTACGTTCATGAACAAAGAGACTCTGTGAGTTTGGACTAAAGCTTTGCTCTGAGGTTTAATGTTTAACATTAACATTAATTAACTAACTTTTGCTAATTATCATTAAGTCCACCTGAGGCTGACTAGAAAGTTATTAGATATGTAGATATTTGGTTAGTGTAATAAGTGATATAAGTGTTGGAGTAATTAAAACTTTGACCTGGTGATGGCACTCAAGAAAAGTAGAGTGATATCAATTCATCAACAACATTTTTTAAAGGTCTGATATTTCCACTGAAGAAGAATACTCTAACTTTTAATGTTTATTACTTATCGTGCTGTTTTACTAATAATAAAACTAAAACTGTATCCATCTCCTTCAGGAAGAACGTTCATAGATCGGCTTTTGACAGTTTATTGTCATACTTGATCAGTTTTATAATTGATCTCATAAAGAGGATGTACTGATGCCACATTAACCTGAGTAAAGACTTTGACTTGGAGTAACTTTAGTCACCAGTTACCTGAGGCTCCCCAGGTTTTGGGCTTAGTGGGAGGTTTGTGCAGAGGGTCGATGTTGTGAAGGATTTCCTGACGAGGCGACTCTTGTCCTTCGCTGATGGTGGGCCAGACATCAAAACCGTCCAGGCCCCAACTCTGAAATACAGATTACATACAAAGAACAAATTATATGTAGAGAAACGAGCGGCCCCTTTAACTGTGTCCACTGCATTAACGGATTAATGCTGCCAGAGGAAAAATGTTCCTACATTTACTACACAGGAATAAATGATGATAAATTTCCTCTAGTAATTGGTTTCTGGATTAGTCTGATGCTTATCTGCTCTGGCAGTGGAAACCTGCTCTTATATGAGGCCAACAAAGCTCTTTGGGAGCCGTACACAGAACCACCCTGATGTGCCAATAAAATTAATTTATGTCTGAACTAAAAAACGCAAAGCAAAGCAGCTGCTGTTTAGAAGAAGAGCACTTATCTTAACAGGTCAAGAGCACATTTATCTGCATGAAAGTAGAGAAAGACAGTTTTACAGTAGCCGGAGCAAGAACTTTGGTAAAGTCTGAGGCCAAAAAAGGGATTAACGTAGATGGAGCTCCACTTTTCAGCTCTGACCGACCATGACAACAAATAAACTCGTACGTTAATGTGAAATCAGTGGGAGGCGCTGAGAGTCCAGTTACCACAGAGCAAAAAAAGTTTAGAGAGCAGAAGAAAGTTTTTTTTGAGAGAGTTTTTTTGAGAGCTTAAATTTAGCGGAGTAATTACAGTAAAGTGGCTCATATCAGTAGCTTGGGTGGCCGTGGTGAGAAACGCATCCCTAAATCTCTTTTACAGAACAATTAAATGTATTTTTCTCTGGTTTTCCGCCTTTACTATCCTGTGAGACTAAAAAGAGAGGCCTCAGACAAACAAGTGCAACAAGATTCAGAGCTTAAAGCACATTCAAAAGTGCTAAAAAGTATAAGTATACTATGTACTGCATACTATAAGTAAGTATAGTATAAATTCAGTAACAGCCGACCTTGCTGATGTTCCCCCCGGCGAGTCCAACCAGTGTGGGGAACCAGTCGGTGATGTGCAGCAGAGCTTTGGACACTCGTCTCCTGCGTTTCAACAGAGGACTGTGGACGAACGCCACTCCGCGGACTCCACCTTCCCAATACGTCCCCTGGAAAACACAGTCGGGAAGTTTAGTTTAGTTAGAGTTTTATCATCCCTGTTAGACAGCAGAGATCTCCGTATGTACCACTAACGTTCACGTCATCGCTTTATCTCATCCTGTGAGTGTTCGCAGGCACTGTGGGATGATGTGTATTCATTTATTCTGGGAGGGGAAACAATTTGACATAACGAGGAAACCAAAAAAACAAGACAACAGCTGAATAAATAAAATAATAGAGATATAATGTATAATATAATATAAAATAGAGATATCTCTGCTGCTGCTCAAATGATTGATCCTGTGTGCTGTAAAATGCTCATTCAGACTCAGCTCTTGTAGGATATAGCTGAACCTGCTGCATGTTAATATGCCAGCAGTAAGCATGTTTACATGTTTCTGGGATGGCCTTCAGATGTTTCCATGGCAACAACTACTCTTCCTGGGGTCCATGTTTGAACAAAATACAGTCAAACATGTTTGAACTTTCATAACTTTCATAAAGTAAACAATTAAAGTTTTAAACATTCACAGTGCATCCAACAATGAAATTAATAAAACGAGTAAAACCACATTCACAAAACATTAAGACAATCTGATCAGTTTAGATTGAACGACTAAACATCCACATTGTCTTCAGCTGCTTCTTCAAACTTTTAGTTGAAGATACTTGAGATATAAAACTCTCTCAAACTGTTCTGCTGAGATCTCAACATTTCTTCACAGCGCTGGTCTTTGGTCGGGACGATAACAACAGCTGGGCATTAAATATCTGACTTTCAGCATTTGCAGGTGTTGAGATATTTTGGATCAAAGTGTTGGACCGAACAGCACTGCCATGTGTTTGAGCTTCACTGCTCGTCTGTATAAAATCAAATCTGCAAACACTGAAGATAACTGAGTCTGACGGTAAAAATGATGAAAAAATATGAGAGGTCATTTCCACCTTGCGGCCTCGTAGCGGCCAGTTGCTCCCTCCTGTGAACGGCTGGGCGCCGTTGTCGGTGGAGTAGATGATCACGCTGTTCCGGTAGTATCCGTACTTCCTCAGCGCGTATGTGACATTTCGGACCGCCTCGTCCACCGTGGACACCATGGCATGGGCGAACTTCCTGCGAGCAAGCCACGTTGGCCATGTCGCGGTACGGGTAGATGTAGGACTTTGGAGTCTGCAGAGGAGTGTGAACTGCCTGAAGAAAAAACATCAACAACGTTCATTCACGGGGGATCACTTGTAAAGAAACGTATGAGCATTTATTTTGTATTATTTTCAACATACCAACAGTGTTAAACTTTAAACACAGTGTTAAATATCCTTTTAAATCCTTCCAACACTTTTATTTTTTATTTTGGGATAAAATTTTGTTCAGCAGATCCACCTCCCTCAAACTCTTTATCTACCTACATCTACCACCATAAACTGAGCTTTGTACCAGAGAAAAATCAGATCAAACAGGCTTTGATTTGCCGTTTCTTGTCAAACCCCTCGGATCAAAACTTCACATCGAATCAACATGGCTGCCCACAGAAACTCTTTTGAGTTTAAACACGTTTAAACCTCCTGACTTACATTTTCTGTGTGGTATGATTTTAATTAAATGGTTTGAGTCCATGTTGGCCAAACAGTCTCTAAATAAGTTTCTGATGCTCGTAGAGTCCCCACATCCAGACATAAACTAACGCAGCATCAGAACACATGGAGTCCATCTGAGTAATTTTCGCTGAGCTTTGTTGTTTTTCTTTTTTGATTTCTGATTGATTCTGATTTTTTTTTCACACTTTATTGACATTTGTCTTCTCTCAAAGCATCAGTGTGGCACCTGGAGGGAGAGCAGCAGGAAGAGAGGCCTGTCTGTGGGGTCGTGAGTCTCCAGGATCTTGCGAGCTCGCTGTGTGAAGAGCGTGGTGGAGTATTTCCCTTCCTGGCCCCACGCCACGCCCTCGTCGTCATGGAGATCGTACCCGCACACCCCCGGGCCGTCGCAGGACCCGTAACTGAGGACAGACGGAGACATGTGAGTTATAGACATACAGACAGAAATGGAAACACAAAGACGACAGATGCTGTAATCAGTACTTATTAGTTCTAATCATAATAACAATGGTTCATTTTTACCTGTAGTAATCCACACTTCCTGTTAAAGAACCAAAGAAACTGTCGAAACCCTTCCTGGTGGGCAGACATGCCTTCCTGAGGAAAGAAGAGAAAGTTCATTGAACTTCAGATGTCTGTGATACTGCAGATGTACTAGAGGTGTGTGTATCTCTGAGGCCAGAAAAACATTGATTTCCTTCCCAGTAAAACATCCAATTTGATTATTTTGAAAAATTTTAAATCTTACATTTTTTTTTTCCAGCTAGTCGTCTTTCTTCTTCCATTTCTTTGTATATTACGATCAGTGTAATTGCTTATTCTAATTCTGATTTGTTGGACTTTCTAAATTAACACACTGCTTAAAAAATAGAGAGACTGGTCTGCTGTGTGGAGGTGGAAAATTAAACAGGGTTTGAACTTCTCTCTCAGGTTTGTGTTTTCTGTTGTTCACGTTGTATGTACAAACATTATGAACACCTTTGAGGAAACACTGTGTGACAATCACTCCATATTCAGAACAACAAAGTCGAAACAACACGTACAGTAATTGAGTAAATATCCTGAGTTACTTTCCACTGCTGCTCAATGAAGAGAGAAAGTAATAAAAGTGAAATAACCTATAATAATAACCTGAAATAATTAGCAGAGTGTTTGGGTTAATGACTCTGTAGTAATTAAGCCATCTGTTAATAATAATAATAATAATGAGTGTAGTAGAACCTCCTGGTCGTATTCCTCCTTGCTGATACCTGTGTAGCGTCCTCCTCACCTGTAGAAGCCCAGGTGCCACTTGCCCACCATGTGTGTGGTGTAGCCGGCCTCGTGGAGCCTCTCTGGCAGAGTGTCCATGTGTGAGGGCAGACAGCTGGGCTGGCTCGGCCTGATGATGGAGTGCTGGAGCCCCGTGTGGATCTGATACCTGGAAGATAAAGATGTGTTACTGACGAGCCGCTCACCGAGGACCTGCTGTTATTCACTAATCAATAATCAGATTATCAGAGCAGCTACTGCCTTTGTACCAGAGCCTCTGTAAACTTATTTTATCTTCATTTTAAATCTTTTATTCTTACTGAGCCTGTTTACTACTGTAAGATGACTTTACCCCTTGAGGATCAATATATTCTTATATCTCATCTTGAACTAATAATCACAAAAACACATTATAGGACAGTTATCTATAACAATCTAACAATGAAACAAGAGCAAAATAAGAAAGAATATATTAATCAATTAGTCATACGACAGATCGTTTTGATAATCAGGTGATGGTTTAAGTCATATTTGTAAACAAAAATGTCACAAAAGTCCTTGTTTCAGCTTCTGAAATGTGAGGATTTGCTATCTTTCTTTGTTTTATATCTTTAAATTTAATATTTTTGGATTTAGGACAGTTCAAAAGTTCAAAATAATAATTAGCTGAAGGCTTGAAACAACCAGCTTTGAGCCAAAACACATTAAGTGCTGCTCAAACTAAAAGCTTTAACTCCAGTAGGGAAAACAAATATTTAACTGATCAGAAATAACTAAATTAATGTTTTACATATATATGTGTGTGTGTTTTATATATATATATATATATATATATATATATATATATATATATATACACATATACATATAAACACACATATGTCTGTACCTGCCGGTCATGAGCTGGCTGCGTGACGGCGTGCAGATGGGCTGAACGTAGTAGTTCTCCAGCGTCACGCCCTCCGCCGCCAGTTTGTCCAGAGTGGGAGTCTTGATGGTCGGGTTGTGGTAGCCGATGTCGTTGAAGCCCTGTGTTAAAGTCATGAAAGATTTTGTGTTGAAATGATTTAGATGATAACGTTTGGCCAATCACTCCCAAGTGACAAAATGAAATTAAACATAGAGGGATGGTTCAGTTTCAATTCTTTTCCAATGTGAGCATTTATTTGTGTTTATATTTCTGACCACCGAGCAGAGCGTCTGTCTTTTGAGATGTACTTTAAGGAGGTGAAGATAATCAGATTCAGGTGTGTGAGAGAGGCCGGCAGTCCTAACTTAAGCTTGATTTTCTGGTTTGTAGCTTTTTAACATTTTGTTTATATCATGTGAGAAGGAAACAAAACTTCTAATAAACTGGTCACTTTATTGAAAGCAGTCATCACTACTGAACTTATTAGCAGCAGCCCTTCAGCAGCTTTTTTATATCTGAAGTTATTCATATTTCACTGCATTTTGATTACTTATCAGTCTTGTTTAGTTTGAGAGATAACTGCTGCTGAGAGACATGATCATTCAAGCATCTTGTGGAAGACATTCTCACACACACACACACACCTGGTCGTCTATGAGGATGAAGATTATGTGCGGCTGGTTCTTCTTCGTGGGTTCTGTCTCATCGGTGTTTCTGTCGTGGTGCTGCGTCAGCTCCGGTTTGGACGGCTGAGCCCGGAGGCAGTCCAGGCTGAAGAAAACACTCAGCACAGTCAGAGCCGCAGCAGCCGCCTGCATCTTTACTGCAGCAGCCCTGCAACCAACAACAGCAACATAAAACATAAAAACCAACAATAGAGGGAGAAGTTTTTGTGATCAAAACACCAGGGGAATAGAGCTTAAAAATATTTGAGTCGGCACTGATTCACACGAGCGTGCCATCGCTGGCGGACTCACTGTAGATCATAAAACCACATTTGAGATGGACTTGCCAACTTGGCTGTAAGTGAGATCTGAAACACATCCATCTGGTGGAGAGGGAGCTCAGGCTCCGAGGAGGTCTTTTTAACCATTTACAATCTCTGGAACTGAAGCGTGCCAATAAAGAGTGATGACAATATGAGCCGTGCTACAGAGAGCAGATCCGTTTAAAACTCACTATTCTTTCATCATTAACTCTTTTATTACACAGGGCTGGAGTACAATGTGTACTGTATATACAGATTTATATATACTGTGAGATTATCCTGGAAAAACAACCGAGTGACAGTTTTTGTATAAAATAACCCGACTGGAGTGTCTGTTCCTGTTTGATCCAGCAAATAAAATGACAAATCAAAGTATTTGATCACATTGATTTATAGTATTAAAAGGAGAGTTACCACGATGTAAATATTTGGACAAAATATCCGTTGGTCTGCAATTTTATAAATTTAAAAACAAACGCTGCTTTCCATGCTTAAACCCAAAATACATATATCCCCTTGTGTTACTACACATGTATATATTTTGTCTTCAAAGTAAATCTCATATTACATTTGACAACAACAATATTACGCACATATTATATTCATATTATATAACTTTATATTCACATTTTGTCATCCACGTCTTTCGAGTTTTGCTGTTTATAATGGTGGTTGTAGTGGATTTTAGAGCTTAAACTAATGTTCGTTATCACCCTTGATTCATATGTCAATCATTTATTTAATGAATCAATTAGTTAACTTGGCAATAAAGGTGAAAAATCAGCTTCACACGTTGTAAGAGCCCACAGTGACGCCCTCACACTGCATGTTTTTGTCGTTTTCAGCAGCAGTGGACTAAATTATGTTTTATATTCTGTCATAAACCTCACATTGGGACTCCTCTGTGTCTCAAAGAGTCGACCAAAACAGAGAACGAAGCTTGTCCAGAGACGGGGGACGTCTGAGGGCTGTTGAACTGCTTTGCATTAGATCTCACAGGTATTTTTACAGCCTTTAACCCTTTGATTTCTCACAGAGCGCTGCAGTCTTTTTTTTCTGTGAGAGGAAAGAAAAAAGCAGATTGAGCAAGTCTCTTCAGTCCAACACATGTTTACCAGAGCAGCACGAGATGTTGATTTTATCTGTGACTAAGAGCAGCTGGTCACCAGTGTGCAGCTGAAGTGGTGATACTGGTGTTAATGACAGAGGACACACACATTTTACTTTAATATGTCTGTGTGGGGGGGTCCTTTCCTGTGGAGTTCAAGCAGGCATAAATATTAGTTTTGCTGTAAAAAGTGATTAAATAGTGTAAGAAATACAGTGTTAGTGAATATTAGCTGTCATTTTATTTTTTAAGTCTCACATCACAGGTGCAAATAAAGCAAACTGCCCCTTGTTGTGTTTAAATCAGCACATTTCTAATTGAATGCACATCTTTTCCCGTGTCATCTCAAAGCCAGGCCCCAAATCAATACCTCGATTACGGATCAATGGGAGTGAACGGCTCTTCTCCCCCCTCCTTCCTCTTCTTCCTCCTCTTCCTCTCCGCTTCTCCTCACTTCATCCTCCGCGCTCCGGCTCTCCCGTCGGCTCGCACAAACTTTGTTTCGGGTAAAGTTTGTGGGAGACGCCGCATGTCCTCAGGTTTCCACCGGAGCTTCCTTCGGTCTGAGTGTCCGCTCTGCGACGCGCCGAGCCGAGTCAAGTGAGCCGCAGCGGGCCGGGGACAGCACCGGCCGGGCCTGTCAAAATAAAGCTCACACTGTCAACGGACCAGAGAAATATAACCCGTAAATACAACTAAATCAAAGAGAAATAAAACAAACAAAAACAGCTGTATTCCCATTTATAATGGCGATTTGTTCAGTGTCCCTTATTGACCGTTAATGTTAGCTAACCGCTACTGTTAGCTAACCGTTAATGTTAGCTAACTTTTAACTTAATTTTGCTTCAACTGTAGTTTAAAAGTAATAAATTGTCCTAAGGAAGCCAATACTAAACATTAGTCAAGTATTACTGTAAATATAGAGCATTAATATTATTTTTAAATTAACTTTAACACGCCAGTCTTCTCAAACAGTACCTTGTTGAATGTCACCTCAGTTTCAAAACATTTGTATTGAGAGTAATCGGGATGTAAATAAAATAACATTTCCTCCTGTAAATATACATTTTCAGCTAAACAAAACAAATAAACAAAAAACAGCTTGATTCACAATTATAAAAGGACGACTTGTGTAGTAAAATGTCCAAATGAACAGTTACCTGCTCTTAATGTTAGCTGACTCTTAATATAAATTCAACCGTTCAGAAACAGTAAAGTGCTATAAATTATTACACTATATTACATATATAATCTTTGTAATAATAATAAAATGGTAAATACAAATACAGGTAAATAAAAATAATTAAATATCGAGCTCGGCTAGCTAGCTAATTAACTAGCTTAGTTATAAGATAGGATAAGGTAAGATAATCTTTTATTGATCCCAATAAAAGAAATTGGGGAAATTACACTGTTGCAGTAGCTCAAAAAACAACAATTAAAGACAGAGGTTAAATAAAAGAGAGAATATAAACATAAAACAATCTATCAAACAGAGAAATTGGTTGATTTGAATAGCTGTAATGAAGAATGGGCGTCGAGTTTTATTTTGAAGGCTAAATTGCTCAACATCCGTTTTGTTTGTGTACCTTTACAGAGGTCGAGTAGAGGCGGTAATGAAGCTCCTTTAACACCGTCAGTTTATTCCTCAGTGTGTTTCTGATGTCTTGTGATTATTGTCACGGTTGCAGACTGCCCAGCGGATGGCGGTGAGTCCTTCGGCCGAGCGGGGTGACTGCGGGCCGGACTGTTGGAGAGGAAACTGCGGCAAGTGACCGAGAGACAGACAAGGTGAGACCGGAAACACGGCCCACTCATTAGAGAATAAAAGCCCCAATTAGCACATGGATTAATGTAAACAAACAACAAACTATACTATTATAAACTATTAACCCAATCAAGCCTGTTGATGTTTATAAATGTACATACAGATTACATAGCAGTGTGTAAAAAAACAAAGAAAATCATCTCATGTTCTGTTGTTTAAATCATCAAACATTCAGTCAGAAGTAGAGCCTCAGTACTTTGTTGGGGCTGTACTGTATTTTGTGATTCATGTGAAAAGAAATATTAGTTTCAGACAAATTATTCAAAGAACAATTTCTGCACAGCTGCTTTTTCAATTTAATTTAAATTTTAAGTGAAGTTTTGAACGCAACCTTATTTATTTATATTTATATAATGTAAGGTATGAGTAATGTATTGCTTTGGTGTTGTACATACGTACTGTATTGTTCACTAATCTTGAAACATTTTAAAAGATACACAGACCCAATGATAAAAACAGATTAAATTGTATTGTATAAATCTGAACAGTATATTAGGTAGAAAGCAGGTTTTCACTTAATCTCGGGGAAATGTTTTGCAAATTTGGGCATTTCTGCATCTTGTGGCTTTCTGCAAAGGCCAACAAGTATAATAAAAGGAGAGTCTGAAAGAGGAAACAACATTAAATGTCACAGTTATATATTCACGTTCATTTTCTTCTCTTGTTTTGAGCTTCACTTTGTAAAAACTCAGTGTGGCAGCCAGTTCCTCAGTCTGTGCTTTTATTTTGAAGGTCGTGAAGAGAAATGCTGCTGTCTGTATTTTGACTCTTTGAACGATGATGGATGAACTGATGGGATGGATGACTGATAGTGGTTATTTAAAATAACTAAATCTAAATTAGGCAGAACTGCTCCCTTTGCGATCCAACCATTTCTCCTGATTTGTGGTATTTACTCAAACTATTTGTCTCCATTTGAAACATGCTCACAGTCTGGACTGCAGAGGGACCCCCTGCCAACAAACTGATAAAAGTGCTGTGTGATTCATTAAAGCCGGAATCACTTGTGAGCAATACATGAAGGAATGTGTCCGACGCTTTACCAAAGAAACTGTTATTCACACACACTTCAACTTGAAGTTTTACTCCCATAATTTTCCTTAAGTTCTCCAATAAACCAAAAATTAATGATCTGTTTAAATACCAAAGCTTTAATAACTCATTGTTATTATCACAAGTCTTTAAGGAATTTATTCACTGGAATTAAGAAAACTCCTTTCTGCCAGTAAAAGACAAAAAACAAGGATCAAAAGTGAATAATGATAATAAAAAGTAATACTCATCAGTCAAACATGTAAAACACAAGCTCAAAATATTGGCTTTCTTAACAATAAGTCAAATTGTGAGATAACTTGTTAAAAATCTTTCTTTCTACGACAAAAATCACAAGATACTAAGTCTCAAATATGAGACAGTAAGAAAAAAAAAAGATTTAAAATACTTAATCTGAAGCTTTATATGAGCTTTATATTTAATTAAAACAATTTTATTGATTTCCCTCAGAGCATACACAGTGTTAAAATCATTTACAAACATACAAACTTCAAGATCTCCTTTGTTTGTCATATATGGAGATTGTCTTATTATTTTTTTCATTTAAAACATCTGACTCACAAACTCATAATTTTGCCTCACCATGATTATTTCCATCTTTTTTTTCCATTTCTAACAGCTCAGCTTTTTTATTTTCCTGGCCTAAATGGTCTTCCATAGAAACATACTAGTAATTATTAGATTTTTTTTGTGCACGGTGTATTATTAATCCTATTAAATATTTCCTGTTAAAAGTCCATTAATTTACCACTTACTTTTAAACTCTTTATTTTACAATGAGTCTTCTTAAGTTCTTTTATAATTTTAAATCCAATTAAGTAAAAAAAATTGCTTCATTAGAAAAGGCCATCAGCCTCCAATTAAACCAATAAGCTAATGAATAAGATAGATGAGGACACTTAAGATAAAGTAATTGAAGTAGGTTCAGCCTTAATTGAGAAGAAATGAATGTAGTTTAATTAATTAACATACAATATTAATGAACAAATTAATTAATTAATTTTTTAACATATCTGGCTTGCAGTAATAAAGTAAATGCAAATAATGATATATATTATACACAACATAATATTCTTTAAAATATATCACTGTCCATTTTCATGTTTATAATAGAAATAATCTCTAAAGATGCTGCTGTGGTTTGTCGTCACGCTGCTTAAGGTGGAAACAAAAAACAAAAACAAACTCCACTTCCCATGATGCACTTCGAGGGGGGCGTCGTCGCCGTCGCCCACGTGTGCACGCCGAATAGCGAGCGTGAAGTGAGGTGTGTGTAAATCTCCCAGATCATCCCCGCGGTGACCCGGGGTGTGTGTCGGCCGCTCAGCATGGCCTCGGAGCGGGACGACGGGCTGCTCTTCCTCATCTACCAGCACCTGAAGGTCAGCGGCCTCCACAAGGCTGCCAAGGTGCTGCAGAAACACGTCGCTCAGGTGAGAAGTTTGCTCTCCTTCTGCAACACCAGCAGCCTGACTCACGGTGGAGACCAGCTGCCTGCCTGCTGCCTCGCTAAATCTCCTTAATTCTGATATTTATAATGACTTTTATCGGTGCTTCCGGAGCCGACACGCGTCTTGCTTGTTATATAAGAGCCTGGATTAAACATAAATGGGATTTGAGTGTTTTTCCATGCTGCAGAGTTGCTGTCAGAGAGCTGCAGGTCAGCCTGTGGCAGTGTGGTGAAGCACATGTCTCCCTGCTCAGGCCTCCTGCAGCAAAAGAACAAAATGTTACAGGAGCTGCATGGCTGTGAAAACAGGCCTGCTGCTGCACACTGACCCCACAGACCAAACCTCCTCAGCTTTTTACAGCATTTACTGAGAGAAGTTGTTAAATTACGCCTACATGACCAAGAGCTGCAGCGATTACTCGATTAACCGATTAGTCGATCGACGGGAAATTAATCGGCAAATATTTTCATTATCAATTAATCCTTCAAGTCATTTGTCAATGCTAAGTTACTCCAGGTTTTCACAGGTTTATAATGTGTCTTATAGAAAATAAATCCAATATTTTGTAGTTTTAGGGTTGTTGGATGATCGGATGAATCAGAAGTATAAGAATAAAAATAATTTGCAGATTATAACAGCAGTTGCAGGCTTAAAATATCCAGAAGGAATACAGAGCATATTTAGTTATGATGCAGCCTGACACAAAGTAAACTCATGTATTCATTTTTTTAGTTCAAACTGCTAAATTTTAATTAAAACCTTATTTAAAATATGAACTATTAGGGCAATGTGGTGTTGTGCTCTCTTTCAGCTACAAAAAAATGTGCCCTGACATGATTATATTTTCATGCACTGAGAGTGAAAATGTGTTACTTTTCTTGTGCCTGCCATGTGGAAACTGGAGCTTTGGTCAGTCACAAGTCTCATGTGGTAAAAATTTCTGTCAAAAGTTGCTGACCGACTTTTTAGGAGGACCACAAATGTTCTCCTCTTGTTCTTCTCAAACCTACAGTCTCTGTCAGAGGCTCTGTTGTGTCTTTTGGATCTTTGACCATCCAGACTCTGAACCTCTCGGATTTATTTTCCCGCGAGCGAGTCCCATCAAAGTGGAAGCAATCCTGACCCACAGGAAATGAGCTTTTTCCCCTTTCAGCTCCTTCTATCTACAGGATCAGAGCCAGGTTACAGAAATATCGTCCGGCTGCTTCATTACAGATGTGACGTTCAGAGCGTCAGTGAAAAACGTGTTGAACAACTCTCATGTTTTTATGTTTGTTTGTGAAGGTGGAGATGCCAGAGGAGAGCTCCAACCTGCACGATATCTACACAGGATGGATGAAGTAAGTCTAAAAACACGGCTCCACTCTTTTTAATCACACATTTTAGCTTTTAAAATACTAAATATATTAAATATCATCCTTCTCACATGTCACAAGCCATTTTAGATATATTGGATTAGGATAAATGACTTCATCCTTGTGCAGAATTACAGGTAGCTCGAAGGTGAGTAAAAAAAAAACCCAAAACATTAAAAAGTGATAAAAATAAACATTAAATCTACAATAAAATTTGAGAATAGACACTGAACTAAAAGTAGGACCCTTCTCTACATCAGTATGTACTGAATACACACTCACTGATAGATCACTGTACATTAAAAGTGCACATAGATAATGTTGTTTGCAACTCTATGGTGTTAGATTGAGGGTGCATGAGTTTAAAGATATAACTTAACTTTATAATTTAACTAACAGACTCGCTCTTCAGCTCACGTGAAGATGTGTAATGTTTTTTTCCGGTCAGTTACTGTGGCCGAAAAAACAGAGAAAAGGTCGATGACCACAGATGATGAAACTGAAAGTGAAGTGAGGTCCAAAACTCCACCTGCAGTTACCGATTAAAGGTGGCAAAATAAAGACAGCGAAATTAACATCACTGAGAGAATAACTTTAATACAGAGTTAATTCAAAGTTGAATAAGCTCATTATTTTAGAATAAACTATAAACAGGAACATCAATCAGTTTTGTCAGAGGCAAAAATTTAAAAAAGGACCTTAAAGTTTCAATCGGTAAGATTTAGATGAGAGTGGACTTACATTGAAAATTTGAACCAGTAAAAGTTTCAGCTCCAGCTCGCCTCTAAAGCTCCTTCCTGCAGCGTCGCTTGGTCTAATTCTCTCTTTTTAACTTGTTAATTGGTCTTCTTCTGTTTCTTATCTTTCCCTGTAAACCGTTGTTTTCTTCTTGCCTTATCGTTCAGGTTTTGTTTATCCTCGATCCTCTTCCTGTTAGCTAATGAGCGGTGGAGCGAAGCCCGAGCGGGAGCAGTGATTGATGCTCCGTCAGATGGTTGTTTTGATTCAGGCACATAAAGGTTCTCGTCAAATCACCTTAGAGGCAGCAGGACATACGGACAGTTTTAACAAAGATGATCTAAAGTCACTTTTAAGTCAGGTACCTACTTCTACTTTAATACAATTCAGTAACATTAAATAGCTTCATCACATGTAAACAGGACAGTCCAATGGTCCAAAGACACTCTGAACGGGATGCGACTTTTAGTGTGTGTGTGTGTGTGTGTGTTCATGAATGAATGCCCACGCCTGGCCCTCTGCCCAGTGCATTCTGGGATTGGCTTCAAATCCCTGCCACCCTGAAGAGGATTAACTGGGCAGCAGATAAATGGTGGAATGAGTGACCTCAGCTCACATGTGTGACTTCCCTCCGTGAATCTCACACTGAAATCATAACAAATCCAAACCAGTGATGTTTGTATCGGCCGGAGAAAATATAAGACGACCCTGATTTGTTGGATGAAACAAACTTTTCCCAAAAAGTTTTATTTAATGTGAGAGTGTTAGAGAAGTTTTCCTGAGATAAAAACCCTGTTTTCTGTTGTAAAAGCGAACAGTTCCACATGTTTGTTTTCTAGTTAATTCCTCCTTCTGCTCGTCGCTCACACAAACACATTCTCCTGTCAGGATGATTTTCCTGTTTGTTGGCCTTGTTGAGTTCCTCAAAAGCCGCCCTCGCAGTCATGTCCTTCTCGGCCTTTTCACACAGGCTTTGGTCTTTCTGCAGCTGGGATGTCACTCGTCAGTCATTTCTTACCTCTGAAACACAAACTCACAAAGCCCTTTAAGATGGACAAACTGTAAAAGTGTGTGTGTGTTTTTTGTAGGCTGTGCTCTCTCGCTCAACATGCCAAAGAGGAGACAGAAGACTCCACTATTTCAAAGAAGAAGAGCATTAAACCAGAACCTGCCACCAGCGAAGAAGAAGAGGGCGCAGACTCCAAACTCTCCAACACCACAGAAGAAAACAACGTGGACGCCAAACCTCAACTTGGTTAGTGCTTTTGTTGTTGCTCCTTTTACAACAAGTATCAGTTGATTGATCAGACTGATTGATTATTCTCCACCACGTCCATTTCCACATAATTTACCATAACCCGGTAACCTTTCAGTGTATTTTGTGCGGCCGTTTCAGAGTCCGTGACAGAAGCTGAGACCGTCTCCGAGCAGCCACCGTGTCCTGCAGGTGAAACCAAACCAACAAACTCAGACTGCGAGAGCGCCGACTCCTCTGAGAGCGAAGAAGAAGAAAAGAAAGAGGAGGAGGGAACGAAAACGGAGCAGGAGGTGAGCAGAGGACATCACGCTGGGTACATAACAGATTTAACGATGACAGATACGCTGATAAATAAACACTCGCATGACGCAGCAAAGAAGCAGGTTTATGATCGAAAGGTCACCGCTGAGAGGAGGAGAAAGGAGAGTGAGTTTCTCCTTCAGCCTCTGAGCAGGGCATTAAACCTTCAGCTGCCACCAAATGGCAGCAGAAATATTTTCTTTTTTTGTCTTCGAAGTTTGAACCAGAATCCTGCTGCTTGTCCTCGTCAGTCAACAAAGTGCAGCTTTTTACCGCCGTTGCCAGGAGATGAGTTTGGCACCATTATTGGTTTTCTCAGGAAAAATGAACAGACGGTTGTAGAAAAAAAGAAGAAAAAAATGTGACATCCAGTCCGACTTTCATGTCAAAGAGTCATTTCCTCCTCGTTTTCTTGCTAACACTATAAAGACATCGTGACGACATACATGAATTTTTGCGAGTGCATGTGAACTTTTTGTTCTTTCTTTACTGAGGAGTCCTCTTTAATAAAACACAGTTAACATATCAATGATTTAAGCTTATAAACTTTTGAAGGTTTGAATCAGGACTTTCAGTATTTGGCTCAAGAAGTTTGTGAAAACTTAGATATGTCAGAGTTTGTTGCTACAGCTGTTACTTTACTTGTTTAATCATTTAGGTAAAATAAGTATGAGATCGCATACAGATATTAAAGGGGGAATCTCTAATTCTATCTATAATATTTTATCTACACAGCAATATTATATTATGCAATGTTTACATGAAATTCAGAAATCCTCTGTAATAGTTAAATCTGTAGTTTGGTAGAATAAAATTCTGCATATTCCGCAAGTAGAAGAAGAAAAAAACAAGTTTTCTTTTGGCTTCATCGGGTTTGCTCATCAATCAGGAGACCAGATACGTTTTTATGATAAAGTGCACCTTTAATCCAAAGCAAATAAAGAAAATACCTCATGGAAAAAAGATTAAGTTCCAAAAAGAAGGCGAAAAAGACGACCAACAACATCCAGGACTACAAATATACCTTATTTAACAGACAAAAAAACACAGAATATAAACCCTTGATCTGTGAATTTACACTAAAAGTAACCTGAATATTACTGCAGCAACAGGAAACCACCTCACAGTAACACACACACACACACATAGCTGTTGTCCAGTCACTGTAATAATGTGTTCATAGATGGACAGTAGTGTTATTATACGCATCTGAAACACACACACACATTTCATCTGTGGTGTATCTGTTATTTTGTGTTCGTTTGTTATTTCTGTGTGTGTGTGTTCCCGGTCTTGTCTCTGTCTCTTTTCTCTTGGCCCAGTGATGCAGTAGATAATGCTGTTTGGACAGAAACTGTGTGTGACAGAATGATAATCTTCTGAGACAAATTGTGTGTGTGTGTGTGTGTGTGTGTGTGTGTGTGTGTGTGTGTTAATGGCTCTTTGTGGTTCTGATTACTCAGCTTTGTGTCCCTCAGCAGAAGAGTTGCGGTTTCGTACAGATTTCTCTCTGTTCAAACTACTGCTCTGATTCCTTACAGAGATGTTTCTGCTCGGCAGAATTAGAAGCAGACGAGCGTTTCGGTTTTTGCTTCTTTTGTCCGGCGTCCAGCTGGCCCGAGGACAATACAAGCACAACCTGCCAAACTTTTTTCTGAATCTTTGATTTGTAGTTTTACAATGTTCAGCGGAGAATAAATTGATCTTCCTAACAAGTATTGTTGTGTGTGTGTGTGTGTGTGTGTGTGTTCAAAGCCTGATAAATCTCCCTCTTTTGTGCCAAACAGCTCCATTGTTGGAGCCTGAGCCACACTGTTGTACTGGGTGACATGTTGCTTCATTATCATAAACACATAAACACACACATTGTACTTTGACTCGATCCCCACACACACACACACACACACACAGTTTGTCTCAGAAGATTATCATTCTGTCACACACAGTTTCTGTCCAAACAGCATTATCTACTGCATCACTGGGCCAAGAGAAAAGAGACAGAGACAAGACCGGGAACACACACACACACACACACACACACACACACACTCTCTCCCTGCTGCTGTAAACAAGTCACAAAAAATAGTCCCAGGCAAATGCACTATTTATTATAGTTCAGACGGTCAGAGTGTTTGAAGACTGAAACATCGTCGGTTTTCTTTTGTTTTCATGGGATTTGTTGACAATAAGCTTTGCTCTTTTAAAATCCCGTTGTAAGGAGCAGCATGAAGATGCTTAAATGTCTTGGTTTAGTCGTCCTCTCTGACCTCTGGGAGAGGAGAAGACGTAGCGGGCACATTTTCACGTCTGTCAGCAGCTCTAACATTTGTACATTATTTTGCAGTCTGCTCCCGCTGAAGCGTCTGCTAACAAGGCGGAAAGCTCAGACTCCTCCGACTCCGAGGAAGCGGCTGAACCGGCCGCGGGGGGGTCCGGCCCGGGCCGACCCCAGGGAGGCTGCTCCTGATCGGGCCGCGGATCAGGTCACAGATCCTGATCCAGCCGGTTTAGACGGCGAGAGCAACGAGGAGCGAGAAGAGGACGGAGATGAGCCACAGCAGGTTAGTGGCCCCAGGCTGGATCGAAAGTATGTGGTTGTGTAAGATCCTTCCTCCAACAAGCACGAAAAGAAAACCTTTAACTATTTTACTTTAAAGTGCTGCCAGGAGTTTCATGTCTTTATCAGCTTTTACATTTCACTGAAGACTACCTGCCTCTTTAAGGAACCTTTTTGATCAGACATCACTCCAACTTCTTATCTCTCATAACTTTTTGATTTATCCACATTTTAGCCACCAAAATCTTTTGAGTTTCGTTCTTTTAGCAGCAGCCTGAACTGTGTTTTCTCCTCCAAACTGCTCTGAAGGGCAAAAAAAGGAGCAGAGATGTTAATCACTTTAAACCGCAGCTCATGAAAGCGGGAGTGCTGGTTGATTCCTGGCGCAGCAGATCCCTCAGCTCGCGCTCCGAACATCTGAAACTTATTTCAGATGAGGACTGTGACTGGCTGCGGTGCATTGTTTGTGCTGTTTAGCTTCCAGTAGGAAACGCAGCTCTCCTCTGCTGAGTCATGAAGTCTTTAAGAGTTTTCTGGCATGCGGAGGTTTGAGGTTAAATGTCACCATAACTGTTGTTGGCAGCAAAGAAAATGTTCATTGCCTTTAATTAGTGTGAGCAATAATTCACTTGTATTTTCGCACCGTCTTTTCCAAAACTGTGAAGCCTTGCAAGCCGCTGTGGACAAAGTCTGTTTCTATTTTGCATTTAGTTTTGTTGCAGTTAGAAGAGTGACACGTTTCACCATGATTACAGCCTGTTTGATTATATGACGATTAAAACCTGAACTTTAAGTGACCCTTGCACATCCACAGTGTTTAAAGGTTTTTAAAGTTTGGTGCCAGTTGCCATCAACTTCAGCTGTTTCCTGGGCTGCACACTGAATTAGTAAAGATAATTCACAACTTTAATGTTTGCACTTCAGATTTTTGCACAAGGACGCTGTGTGTGTGTCTCGTTTCACTTTAAGTGATGAGATATAGTTTAGATTAAGTTTTAACTGTTTCTCTTGGTTTATTACAACATGATTTTTTTTTGTTTTTACCATACTTCTCATCAGTGCTTTAAGACATTATTATTTGCTCTGATCTGGGAAAGCAGACAGGTTGTAAACAAAGACGAACTTATTTGGGAGATAAATTAAAGTAGTTTGTGGCACAACTTTGACCTTCCATACCTGTGCACATCAGTTTCCTGCACAGTGGAAGTTTATTACCTACATCTCAGCTGTCCATTTCTTTGGTTTCACCTTTTAAGTTTTCTGAGATAATCACCTGACTGATTGTATTTGCAAAAACTATGAGCAAAACCACGAGAGACCAACGCATTATCTTGTTAATCCTCACAAAAGCTGTATGTATGTAAATTATATTTTTAGTTTAAGTATCATCCGTCCTAAATGTGTGTCCTTGGCTGTGTTTTCCTTCTTCAGGAGGCAGAAGCAGCTGTAGATGAAACCTCTGCATGTGAACAGACAGCTGTCAGTCAAACAGAGGCCACGCCTGCCTCCACAAACGAGGAGGAGGACGAGGAAGGGAGTGCTGCGAAGGTGCCGCGCTGCTTCATACTGTTTGTTTAATGCATTTATTCCCAGAAAACAGCCGAGTTATATAAGATTCACTTTGACTATGAAGGGTCTGTTTCAGAAAGAAGTGAAATAAAGAAAAAAAAAAGACAAAGAAACTAAATTAAACAAATGATCAACGAATAAGAGAATCATCAGAGAAACTCTTCGTGTCTGGAGTTGGAGGCTGTTGTTGACCTGTTGCTTCCTCCTGCAGGCGCCCAGCGAGCCCGAGCCCGCCGTGTTGGACCTGACAGCTCAGGAGACCAATGAGCAGCCGGCAGAGAGCGAGGCCCCGCCCCCCGCAGGTACGATCAACCAATGGACGTTTGAGAAACAGATTGCTCTTTACATGTTATGTCGGGCATCTTTCCTGTCATGTTCTCACCACGCTGACGAGAATCACAAGCTGTCGTGAAGAAACTGCTCAGAGGCTCAGAGACGCCGACAGACGGAATGTCGGAGCGAACGAGCAGATTTCAGAGCTGCTGATGAAAGACAACTCTATCGATCGATCGATCGATCTATCTATCGATCTATCGATCTATCTATCTATCAAGCTGAAAGTATGCTCAACAGTCGCACAGTATCAGAAAGAGGTTTGTTTCCTCACTGGATTTTAAATGGCAGTACTTGTTGTTGCAAGGTATTGCATTTTATTTGTTATTCAAGTAAATATTTTAGAGCTGCAACTAACAGATGTAGGAAGTATTCTGATCCTTAACTTAAGTAAAAGTACTAATACTACACTGTAAAAATACTCCATTACAAGTAAAAGTCATCAGGAAAGTGTATTTAATTCAGCATTAAAAGCATAACGACGTGTTTTAATTATGAATTAATCTGCTAATTATTTCCTCCGTTTATCGTTTGATCATTGGGTTTGTAAAAAAGAATCGACTGAAAAACATCTAAATCTGTAAAGTAACCAAAGTAAAATGTAGAAAGTAACACGAGGAGAAAATACTCGGGGATAAATTTGTGGTACTTCACTTAAGTACAGTGCTTGAGAGAATGTACTTGTGTATGTGTATTTTATAAAATGTAAAATAAAAAGACAAAACACTTATTTTATCCTCACATAAAACAAAGAATCACAGTAAACCATCATAATTAAGAAGCTGGAGAACGTTTGTCATTTTTACTTTAACAGTGACTGAAACGATTAATTGATTATCAAACTAATTTAAATAGATTTTCTTCTTGATCAGCTAATCATGAAATGTCAAAAATATGTTTATCATCAGAGTTAATTATTCAAATTAACTATAATTAATGTGGCAGCTGCTTTCAGTTAAACAGTTTCATCTCAGCAATCGCGTCACGTTCGGAGGAAAACTCTTAATATTTGTTTTTAAAATGAGCTGTTAATTTATCTTAAAGGAGAAAAACTGGCCTTGTTAAGCGCTCGAAATGCTTCACTCCTCTGTAATAGTTTATAACCATGCATACAGTTTTAGTTTGATTTGCCAAGTTTTGATATATTTATTCCTGACATGTTAACCTTCAGTCCAACACAACATTTAAAACATTTAACGGCAGCGAATCTTTCCAGAAACAGCTGCCCAGAATAATTTACAGACCTCACTGCGAACACGTTTTTATTGAAACCGCTTCACACTGAAAAATCACTTTAAAAACTGTCGACATTGTGTTAATAAGTGAGAAATAATTGCCTCAACTTCAGATTAACAAATCTTAAATTTTCCACGGATGCTGAAATGCTGTTCCAACAAAAGTGAATCACAAATTAAGATGTTTCCTCGTCGGCACGGCCTCCTGCTGCATTTCATTACATTTAAAACATTTTATTGAGGAGAAAAAGAAACGCAGTGTATTTCCCTTTATTGGCAGCTTTTTCTCTCGCTGTTTAAATACAGCAGAAAAGAAAGTAAGATGCCAAAACTTGTAAAGACTTTGAAGGATTGCTGCCAAAGCCTGGAGAAACGTCTCTGGCAGCTCCGTTCAGAGGAGTTTCCACAACGTCAGTCACTCGTTTAACATCTCGGAGAGGTTTGTTAAGCCTGTCGGAGCTTGTTAAGCAAGCTGGAGCGATGACGAGTCTGAGAATTACACCTCGTTCACCAAAGTGTCTGAAATTAATCCCTGACTTTGGTGCAGACTTTGTTAGCTTAACTGGACCTTTTTGTCTTTTGTAAACAGACACTTTGCCTCATCAGACTCAGGCACGAATGATAACATTACTCATCTCTGTGTTGAAATAAGTGCTGGAGCAGAGCCGTCGCTGATCAGGTCCATCTGTGATGAGTAAAAACGTCCGCTGTGGGAAAGATGTACGAGCTGTATTCACTTGGAAACAATAAAGAAAGGAGTGCGCTCTGATGCTGACAGGTTAGAGAGATTTATTCAGAAAGAAATAAAAACACACGCAGATAAAGTTTTGATAAGTCAAAGAGACGCTCCTCAAACAAAGATGTCAGAGGATAAAAGATGAAGAAGCTCACCTTGACCTCCAGTTCAGTTTGTAGAGAGAAATGAGATCTGGATTGACATGAGAGTTTGTACAAACGTTCATGTTCCCGTGAATGAATTTTAATGACTTTGGTGATTGTCTGACTGTAGATTTTCTCTGAACTTTGCCTCGGTCTGTCCTTCGATTATCTTGACAATTGTTTATCCGTTTGACTTCACACTTGGCACGTGTATCGCCGAAGGAGATGTTTGGTTGAGCGGTTATCGAGAAAGCTGCAAACCGAAACGCCGGATTCAGTTAGTCCTGTCTGTACAGGCATGTTTTGAATGCTCAGTGCACAGGTGACCAAAAACATTCATTCTTACATCTTAAACTAAGACGTGAACAAGTTTAACTTAAATAAAGCCTTAGTGTGGATGTAGACTACAGGTTCTCTGTATCTGCACAGATGAGAAACATCTGTAAAAGGAAAAAACAGTACCTGTTTGTGATTATATTTTAATAAAATTCATCTTCATTTTGTTTCTGCTTTCTGCAGTTTCCCCGGTTTCTGTACTGTGGTAGTTTGGACTAAGTTTTAACACAGAACATCTTCAGTGAGTCTCTAAGCGTCATTTGATAAAAACTTCTGAAACACTGATAAAATATGGCAGCTGTGCTTTTACCTTTTTCAGACTCTGAAAACCCAAACGAGGAGGAAGAGGAGGAGGAGGAGAAATCAGAGGTACCTATAAACGTTTGTTTTTAAGGACTGTTGATGTGAGACTAACCTGATGTAATGTAATGTAAAATGTGTTGTCAGGCTTTTGTAAAGAGATGCTAAACATCTAAACATAAGAGCATATTCAATCAGGGCTTACAGTAATATTCATCAGTGTGTTTACCTTCCTGTCTGTGTTCACTCAGAGGACAGACGCCGACCTCACACCTCCACTGAAGCCTGAAGATGGAGGAACCACCGACAATGGTAACCGTTAATGTGCTTTACCTCGACCCAAAACGTGAAATATTACAACCAACTTTTTAACACATTTATTTAACCAAATAAAACCTTTTTATCTAAACACTGGGTGGGTTTAATGAAGCTTTAATCTTCTGTATGCATTTTTAAAAACACAGTATTCTCTCTTCATCGTCATTAATTATTATTTTGATTTTAATCGTGATGGGAAAAAGTTGGTTGTAATATTGCATTTTTTTTCTATGTATGGTCATTCATTTTTGTCCTCTACATTTCAGTAAAATATTTTAAAAAGATGATAGTGATGTTTTGTTTAACTTTGGTCATGTGACTTAGTGATGGCGACAGCTCTGATGAAGGATAGCTGAAAAACATTTGGCGAATAAAACATGTTGTACTGGAAAAGAGTTGGATTCTTACATCTCTGCATATTTCTGCATTATTGGTGAACGACAGTAAAAAGAAGAAGTCTTAAACGTGTCACTCTGTCGTAGAAGAGGTGGCGGCTGCAGAGGAGCGCGGCGACCCAGAGGTCTGCATCATCCTCAACATCGAAGGCGAAGGCGACGACGAAGTGGCCGAGCGAGAAACCGGCCAACCGCTCCCCGAGGAGGAGATGGCGGCCGAGACATGCGAGGATACCGAAACCCCAAAGAAGAAGAAAAAGAAGAACAAAAAGGATGCAGAGACTCCGAGCACAGACGCCTCCATCGTATCTACACCGGGTGATACTCCTCTGACCACCAAGAGTCCACGGAAGAAGAAGAAAGATAAGAAGTCGGAGGAGCAGGAGGAGGAGAAACAGGAGGACATCTCTCAGGTCACTTCATCAGAAAAGAAGAAGAAGGCCAAGAAAAGGAAATGGGAGAGAGATGAAGTGCAGGAGAAAGATGAGGAGGCTCCTGTCGCTCCTTCAGACAGTAAGATCAAAAAGAAAAAGGTCAAAGGTGTTGAGGAGGAGCAGAAGGAGGAGGAGACGAAGGAGGAGAATCTCGCGAGTCCTGCAGAGACGACGACGACGACAACGACAGAGGAGAAAAAGAAGAAGAAGAAAAAGAGGAAAAAGGTGGGCGGGCAAGAGAAAGAGGAGGCGCAGTCTGACGAAAGACCAGCAGGGGGCGACAAAGACACACCGGAGACCACAGGTAGAAAGAAACCAGACTTTTTTCATTAACACCTCAGAACAAACTGGCTTTGACTTTTTTTGATTACATTGTTCTCTTCCTCAGCTCCCTCGGACGGAAACTCCTCCCAGCTCTCCTCGGCCAAAGAAGAAACACCGTCTGAGGAAGAAACTGAGCCTGAAGAAGAGGCTGAGGCTGCAGAGGCAAGAGGAGAAGAAGAAGAGGAAGAAGAAGAAGAGCGGCGCCGCTTCGGGGCAGACCGAGTCCACAGGAGAGAGCAAGAAACTCAAAAAGAAGTCAGCAGAGTTCATTTTTTTTATCTGACATGTTTAAAGTTTCACATGATGCACACTGTTATTACTATTGTGTGTGTGTACGCAGTTAAGATGAAGCTTTAATGAAGCAGCAGCAATAAGAGTTTTTGAGATATGGAAGGTTTTTGCACTTTGTTAAATTATTTAAATACTCAAAAGTCACTTTAAACAGTCTTTTATCTTTACTGTAGTGAAGTCCAAATGCTGCTTTTGATTATACAGAAAAAAGAGCATGTCAGTATGTTAGAGTATAACAACTGGACTGATGAAATATTGCAGAAAACATATATTCAAATAATATCTGTACTGTACAGATTTTACCAAAGATTTTATTTATTTTACTGTTTTTTTTTTTTTTCAGACAAAAACAGACCCAAGTGTCAGCCGAGGAGACGCCTCAAACTAAAGCCGCCAAACGGCCTCAACCTGATGCTGCTCAGGACGACGAGACACCAAAGAAGAAGAAGAAGGTGAAAATGAACGCGGAGCAGGAAGAGAGCTCCTCAAAGGAAAACCACCCGCCAAAGACGAAGAAAGAGAAAAAGAAAATGTTGGCGAAGGAGGAGAGCGTCGCAGCAGGCAGCGAGAGCGCCGAGCTCGAAGTCAGCTCGTCTCCGCTTTCAAAAGAAGGGAAGAAGAAGAAGAAGGCCGGAGAGGAGGAGAGCATCACTGTGAGCCCGGATGTACCTGCAAAGAAAAAAAGTGAGAGACGCTCTGATTGTTGTTAATGTTTTCACAAGTTCACAGGGAGCATCTAACTCGTTATTTGTATTATTAATTAGTTTCTTATTGTTTCGATTAGTCGGCTGTTTGGTCTGTAAAATGGCAGAAAATACTACAAAAATCACAAAGGTGTCTTCAGATATTTTGTTTTGTGCAGGCACAAATTAAAAACGTAGATTTGTTGCATTTAAAAGTTTATTTTTCCACAGTAAAATGTCCCTCTCAGGTCACACCTTATATGATATTTCTTATTAACTTACTCTAATGCACTCCTGCGTTTTCAGAGAGTCAATTATAATGTTTGAAAAAAGGAGATTTGAATCAGATAGTTTTAAGAAGGTGGTCGGGCTGTCGAGGTGGCCCTGTGCTAATTAAGGGTGACTCAGTAATGCAGTATTTGATATGAGCGCAGGGTTTTGTAGTTTTTATCACAACCTCCTTCGCTTTCTGTCATATACATTTTAATCTTGACTCTTTCCTTTGTTTCATTAATCATTTATCAAACAGTCCAAAAGCTCTGTTTGATATGTTGATCAGAAAGTGACATTATCTAACAAACAAGCACAGCAGAGACAGGAAATGGAAACATGAATGAACGAGAGTCTTTAAGCCTGATCTGATGAAGGTTTTAGTGTCTTCAGTGTTAGTTTGGACTCGTGACTCCTTCACCTTTTCTGAGTGAAGAGAGAAGATGGAAAAACATCCTGTTCTTCTAAACACTGACGACGATGTGTCGTGTTTCTAACTGTTAGAAAAACCTTGTTAAAAAGCTTTATTGAAGAAAGATGTTGTACCAAACTAAGCTGCAGCACTTTGTTATAGTTGATACGTAATCACTCCGCCGTGCGCTCATGTTCATTTTCTATATTCGTTTTGCAGAGAAGAAGAGATTAAAGGAGAAACTGGAGGCGTCAGAAGCTGCGGCAGACGCACAAACTCCGACGACGACGGTAAGAAAACAGACGCAAATAAACCCGACTGTCAGTAAAAATACTTCATATGTGACCGACAAACCTTCAGATTTACAAGAAACAAAACATTTGGTCACAGTAATTATTATTTTTTTCATTATTTCTATATTATTTCTTATCACAATAAAACTTGTTTTCCAGAAAAAGAAATCCTCCAAAAAGACAACCGCCTCTGATTAAACCTGGGTAAGTTGCTACTGAACGTCTTCAACATTGACGTTCAGTAGCAATTAAAATCTGTTCTATTAAAATCTATTTCTGAAGTTGACTTCTTTGTACTCTCAGGCTTCTCAGAAAAGGTTTCTAATAACAACAAAATGCATAAAATCACAGTAAAACTTTCCTTAGACGTCAAACATAAAGTTTCTTTATACAATAAGTGCATCATGCTGTATCCCTGCTGTGATCTACTTTGATTTTACTGATGAGGATTGTCTTTTTTTCCCTCCACAGTTTATTTTCTGTCGGTGGACCTGAAACAGTGGGACAATCTGCATCATGTTAGTGCCTTTATGCCTGGTTTTTCTGTCACGTTTCACCGTCTTCTGCTCTAAAACTGTGAAAAATAATACAACTCGCATGTGCCCGCAGTTTGTGTGGTAACGACTTAAACCCCGTAAGCACGTCGGACTTTTGGTGTTAAAGTTTGTTTTCAAAGGGCGGAGCTGTAAAAAGAAAAAGCCAAATTAATCACAACTACATAAAGCTTCTTACTGCCGATGTGATACTCGATTCTTCCTCTTCAGCACTCATCTAATCTGATGAAAATATTTTGGCCGTCTTGATACAAAACTAATCTGGACGTTTTAGTGAAAAGAAGAGAAAAAAATCTCATCAGCGCTCTCTGGTGGACAAATCTTTAACGTCTTTAACATATTTTAAACTGAAAGCTGTTTAACCAGTCAGTTATTTAGTATTTGCACATGATAAACAGACCTTAAAATAATACACATTTTTTGTCAGATTTTAACCTGTTTTTCCAAACTTCCTCTCTGCGAGTCACAATATAATATTACAAACAGGGCTAAAATTAACTGATTGGTCTGTTAATTAACTGTTAAAGGTCATTAAAATTTCTCTGAACCAAAGTGAAAGTTTTCAAATGTCAGAAAACAAAGAAACCAGCGGAGAAGCTGCAAACGAAGAATATCTGCTTAATTAATTAATCAGTCAAATGTAACCTCCTCCTACAGTAATTGATTTAATTTTCATTCAATTTAATCATCCCCTCTCTGATTGTGAATCCGACAGACGGTGCGACTCGATTATCTAGATGTTGAATTATCTTCAGTTTGAAACAAGCTTTAAGGGAACAAGCTGTGAAAATAGGTCATGTTAGAGCAGTACGTTTTTCTTTTTTTTATCTTCCTGTCAGTAAAGTGTCTGAGCCGATATTGATAGTTAAACATTTTTCTGTTTGTTTTTACTTTTCTTTCCTAAAGCTGTGAAAATGGTTGTGTTTACAGAGTAGTGTTGTTTACACTGTTTTTCTGAGCTGGTTACTATGCATCTGATTAAATCTCTTTACTTTAGGGGGGGAAATGTTAAAATGTTAACAGGTTTCACTGCTCGTTTCTTTTTTTGTTGTTCCTGAGGACCAACATGTGAGAGAGGAAATAAAACTCTGTAGCAGCTTTCATTTCGCCGTGTTTTTTATTTCACCTTCATCAGTGCTGCGTTCATGTCCTAATCAGTTTCTGTATTTGAAGATTGTTTTCACATTAATAAGCAAATTTAAATTTTGTGGGAAAACTCTGAAAGATCTAATAGAGGTCAATAGAGTCATTTTGAGGTCATTTATAATGTGAACGCAGCACTTTTTTTTTTGCATTTTTCTTTACAATAATATGATCAATAAAAAAAATCTGCACATCTTTGATAATTTGCAGCCACATTTAAGACTCATGAACAAATTTATGTTAAGCTACAAAATAAAGGCTGATTAAACATATTACATTAAGATTTGGTGGTTGAACTGAGTGATTTGGGTTATTATGTTTTCTTCCCTAACACACAAATTTGAATGAATAATAGGAAGATTCGGTTTGGAACAAGCACATTTTTTAGATTATTTGAAAAATCGATCAAAAGCACACGTCATGTTGACTGAATTGGCCTTAGAAAAACTGACATGTTGAAGCTGAACTCTGTTGAACTGCGGACGAGAGTTCGTTTTTGGCTGTGAGCTTCAGAAAAGTAGAGGCTGATATCGATCCATAAAAATGTGAAGAGACAGGACGTCTGTTTACTCACCGGTGATGTTCGTCTCTCATAAACACGACTTTCACCTGAAACCAAATGAAATGTGAGTGTGGAGAGTTCAAGTCTGGTTCATCTTCAGACTAAACAATAAAGTTCATAAGACAGAAGAAATATTAGAGATATTTAAATGTTTCTGGTCACTGTCATTAAACTGTCCTGCAAAAACAAAAAACATTCGTAAGACTTACAGAAGTAAATGTTGAAGGTTTGTTCGCTTCTCTGGATGTATTTTATCTGTCATTTTGATCCGTTTCTTTCAATAAATATTTCTTCTCTACAATTAAATTATTAGTAATTAAATCAGTGATTTAAAAATAAAAGTGACTTAAAGGAGTGAAGTTTGACTCCAATTTTAGGGAAGAAAAACTTTTATAATAAATCAAAACTACTAAAACTGCTTTAACAAGAAACATTAGTCAGATTACTTGGGCTGATCAATATAGTTCAAATAATTATAACAATATTAATATGGATATTTTTCCAATATGTTATTACCTCAATAACTCGTTTCTTTTCATTCAGAGCTCTCACAAATGTTATTAATATAAATAATAACTTCAGATTCAGTCATAGGATCACATTATCTGCTGAGAGTCGCTAAACAATAACACAGAATTAGTCCTTATAACTACTAAATACTGCATACAATAACTACAACATATTCTCTGCCTTGTGTCTGCTGTAGCAGTAAAGTAAAAGTCCACAAAGGGTGATCGACTGGCAGCACAGAGAGTCGATATGTTTTAGAAAAGTTAATGCATTTAGTAGTTTACCTTCAGTTTTGCAGGTTGAGTTGATTTCCTGTTGTTGCTGCGTACAGTGGTATGGTTTCTCCTGTGAACAAAAAGAAAAAGTTGTTGCTCATCAGGAGAAAACAAACACGTTTTGAAGAGATAATGCATCTTCTGCTAACTTAAAAGCTAAACAAAGTATTTAACTAACCTACTGCAGGTTTTACAGACTTTAAATAAAGCTGATTTTCTGTGAGTTTTCCCTGCTCGGCCTCATTAAACGCCCACTCAAAGTCTCAGACAAACATGAGAATAAAAACCAGGAAAAGTGAGCTGATCTCTCCTAAAAGTGAAATATTAAACATGTTGATGTTTTTACTTTAAAACTTTTGCTTTCTTTGGGTTATTTTAAATTCATTTATGTTAAAATGCTTGTAGTATATTAATCATGGTGACGGAAGATTAATCAGCTACCGTTTTTATAATTGATTAAATATTCAAATAATTCCTTAAATCTAAATCCCATAAAAAATCATCTCTGGTTGAAGCCTCTCAAATATGAATATTTGCTGTTTTTTCAGTCATCAGTCTTTCTATTAATAATCTGAATAACTTTGGACTTTTGGTCAGACAGAATAAAACATCTGAAGGTGTCTTTTGAGTTTTGGGAAACTTTTATACCAAACAATGAATCAATAAGATGATTGGCAGATAAACTGATGAGGAAGAGAAGTAGAAGTTTAGACCTGATTTTTTTGTGAATTTAAAACATTAAATTTAAATTATATTTGGTTAAAAACTGGTCAACAGCTGTGGACAGTTTATGAAACTTTCAGGGAGTTAATGGTGAGTGATGACTTCGTTTATGGGCAAGAATAAACCAAGTTTACCTCTTAATTAAGTAATGTAAAAAAAAAAACTCAATTAAAAACTTAAATTCATAAAAACATCTACGTGAAAATGAACCTCACATTGTCATCATTAAAAACAGAACCTGTAGTGAAATTTGAAATTTGTCTACACATTTCTCTTTTACATATAATAAACATAAATAAAATAAATTATATTTATATATTATATTTTATATCACACGTTAATTCGTTTTGTATTTGTAAAAAGGAAGCACATATTCAAACTGATCTCAGGTTAGTGTTTTTCCACTGTTTAGAAGATATTTTACAGGTTATATTAAGACTTTAGCTTTTGCAAATAGTACGTCAAAATACTTGAGTTGCACTTATTTCTAAAGTTTCTAAACCTTCATGTCACTCCCTGCAAATGTGCATAAATATTAATGTATGTAAATTAAAATGCATGAGAGTTACATGGTTTAAACAAAACTATTTACTCTCAGTGCATTTAGGACAAGTTTAGTCAAAATATGTCAGATAATGTGGCCACACTCATTTTATATGGAAATTAAATACATGTTTTTTATATATATCTTGATAAATAAAGTCTCTTCTGTGTAAATCTTGAACCTGTTTGGAAGTTTTTTTCGGTGGAACTCAAACTCTGAAATACTCTTCTCTTTATTTTTCCCTTCAGTTGCCTCAAATTGTGATTTATTGGAAACGTGATCGGTTTTGAGTCCTCTGAAAACACTAAACCTCTCCGCAGCCTGAACGTGGCACGTGTGCGCTTGTAAAGGACGCCAAGCTCCATTAAAGTGCAAATCTATGTAATCTAACATTCATTTTTCTCGTCGAGACAAATGAGAGATTATCCGCATGAGCGAGTTTTTGGTGCAGAAAAGCAATTATGTGTAATTACAGGAAAATGGGTGATGAGATGGGGAGGTGGGTGAGTGAGAAACCAGCAGAGATAAAAAAAACAAATTTTAAAAGTTGTATCAGAGCCGAGAGAGCTTTACTGTCTGAACACTTTTAGCTTAAATCAGCACTAAAGGGCTGACATATTCGTTATTATTTTCACCTTGTAAGTGACAGGTAGATTTTTTTAGAGTAACGTCCATGTGAGAAAGATGTACGCTCGTAATGAACCTTGTTACTGCTGCTTTTACCGAAAGCAAACTTCAGCACGGTAAAGGCATAAATATGTAGTGTGGGTGGTTTTTGTGTCTTTCTGCAGTTATTATGAATATTCATTAGGCGCAATTTTGCCGAGGGCTCTGTCCACAGAAGAAAATGACATTGTGTGCATTCGAGTTTGGCCCCTGAACACTGCACTGTTTTATGATGGAGACTAACAGGCTGTGCTGGATATCTGCAGGTTTTAACAGCTGGTTTATTTATGTGTTTCCAAGAAAAACACTGAACTCTGATTAAGTTTGTTTATCACGACACAGTTCAGCTGAATCTGCTTCTCTTTTAAATCTGAGTCTAAAGGTGTCAGTATGTTCAACAGAGGAGTGTGTTTGATGGTCAGACTACCTGAAACTGTCGCCTTTTCAACAGGAGCGAGGGAAATAATCGACTCTACGATGCATCAGGATGCTTTGTTGAGTGATTCTGCATCGATTCAGTAAAGTATATAATTGATTATCAGTGCGATTTTGAAACTGAGATACATTGAGAATCATTTGATAATCGAATCGTGGGGTGAAATGGAGATTTGTGGTGCGTCTTTTCATTTCTGCAACTTCCTGAAACAAAAATCCCAACAATCACACACACTTTAGACTTTAGAAACAGCTTTTTCATTGGCTATTCATGCCCTCCATTTGTAAGAGTATATCTCATATTTCATTTTGAAACAACTATCGCGTATCCACCTCCTTCAAGTTGGCTTTTTATAACAACTAGAAACTCTTTTTGCCTCAGACGTCGTCAAACAGTCATCGTCATCATTGTCTGTATCATGAAGCTGGTTATCAACAAGTTCAATTAGCGCTGAAATTTCCAGATGTTTTACATAAAATAGGCGTAGTTTCTTTATTACAAACCAACCATCTGAAACATCATCAGATCGAGAGCGCTAACAGAGACGAAGTGGTTATATCAGCAGAGCGAAGTGATATTGAATGAGTAGAAAGGTGAGATTTTTATATGAAAGTGTAGAAGCAGCTTAAAAGGATGAGTAGATTAATCAGCTAGTAAATTAACTGGCACTTGTTTTAAATTAGTTTCATTTCTGCAGCACTTTTACTTTTAAAAGGTTCATTTTCCTGATTGTACTTACACACTTTTGCTTTTCAATTCAGAACTTTTACTTGAAACTGAGTAAATTTACAGTGTAGTATTAATACTTTTACTTTAGCTCTGAATACTTTTTAAAGATGAAATATTGAGCAGAAGGCCAAACGTTAATCTCCACAATAAGCGATGAATCTCCACACATCGTATACAGACGTTTGGAGACGCTCACCTTCAACAACAACAACAACAACAACAACAACACACTCAGCTCATCTACAAAACCAAACGAGTTGGCGTCCGCTGGAGCAAAACTGAGCGCCGTCGACGTCAGAGCTGAAATAACTGGCGGTAATTAAAGCTCATTTCACGCCGCTGCAGTTTGTGATGCTGCACACGCGGAGCCATTTGTCAAAATTAGCTGGGATGCTCAGAAGCACATCGCACCTGTCAATCAACGCTCAACCTTTCTGGCCTCTGATCAGCAACACACGGTGCTGATGGAGGCTGCAGAGCTGAAATGAGTCGTCTGATGGGTTGTTTGTTTTTCTTTTTCATGACATTAATTCATTTTTTATCTTTTTTTTTTTTTTTTCTTAAGTAATTTGTATTTGATGAATCGCACGCACAAATGATGCTTGGAATTGATCGGATTGACATTTTGAAGGTTTTCACTCACTTGGTCTCCGTCTAATTAAGACATAATCGTATAATTATTATTAACTAACCTTATGGAAACTTCTCAAAAAGATCAGGACTTTGTTTCTCACCATATTAAAAGGAAGTGTGTGAGAGTGTGTGTAGCTGGCTCTTCATCATCTTCATCATCATCGTGCTTCAAGATGAAGTTGTTTGTAGTTTTGTTGTTCTCCTCTCTTCTACCTGCAGAACACAAACAGGAATAAAATCACACACGCTGAAAACTGATGCTTTAATATCTGATTTTCCAAAAAAACAGAGGGAAAAAATTAAATCCCTCCATAACAGTTTGAGTTACTACTAGTACTAGTTACTTTTCACATTACGACACATATAAATATTAAATATTCAAACAGTGTTTATCAAACTTTACAAAAAAGTATTGTTTATGTGAGGTTTGTTCAGATCAGACTTAGACTTATGGCGAAATAATGCAAGAAATGTGCCTTTTTATATTTTATACAATATGGACGATGAGATTTAAGTATATAACATAAGGAAAATAAAGAAGTAAAACACGAGTACTGCAAAAGTCAAGACACGTGAATATCAAATAGAAACATTTAGGATAAAATATCTGAAAATTATTAGAAAACATGTATTTTTTAAATGAAAGAGCTGCAGGAAAGTGCTAAATATTAAACAGGGGAATCTGTAAAAGTTCACAAGTAAAGTTCAGAAGTAAAAAAGAATTACTGCAATTTCTGGTTGAAGAACTTTTTATTCTTCTCTGCTAGTTTTGTGAGTAAACAGTTACTACGGCTGAACGAACAGAGGAAAGATCGATGTCTGCAGAAGATTAAACATCCTTCAGCATCAGTGTTTCCCTACCAAGATGGAGAGCACTGAAAGAAGAAAAGGGACTTTTAACATTTAAATCTAAAAGTTACTCTGTTTAAATTGACAGGTGAGACTGTTTGAGTCCAAAAACACACTTGTATTTACTTTTTATCACGATTGGTGTCGCCAAAAACAATGAGATGGAGAACTTTGAGACTGTTCCTTAAAAGAAGTTTAAACTGAGATTAAACTAAGATTAATTAAGATTCACACCTGTGAGTTCACTGATATTTATTTTATAGTATTACAAAATAAGAGTTCTCTTTCAGATGTGCCATTTTGAAATAATTCCCAAAACACCCTTTAAAGGGACTCTAACATTAATATTAACCTCTTCTTTGTACTGTTAACAAGGCAGCGTTCAGAGATAATGAGCAGGTTCTTTTTATTAAATATGTCTGCCCGGTTTCATTTTGATGTGTTGGTGAAATAAACCATAAAAGCTGAATTTTATCCCTCAGAGAGAAAAAGTGATGTACCTTTGTTTTTTTATTCCTCCACGTGAGGGATGCTCATTTTCTCCGACCGTTTCTTTTATATTCTTTTATTATGAAGCTCTGACCTCCCAGCAGAAGCAGCAGGATGGACGAACCCATCAGTTTTTTACGTGTGCAGGTTTATTCCCATCAAAAGACCCAGCAGGGAGCAGTGTTAGTGTGTGTGTGACAGCTGATCCCTGCTGAGGTTTGTCTCAGTGATTTGTTTGTCCTGCTGAATGAGTTTGCTGCCTGTCACTGAAGCAGCCGAGCAGATAGAAACAGTCTGTCAGCGGCTGCTCTGGGTTCAGCTCTCTGTCTTCATCTGTCTGTGTTTGTCTCCGTCCGTCTCTCTGCAGCTGTCTCGTCCATCACGACGTCCCTCCACCTTCATTTCAGGCGTTTAGCTGATGTCACGTCGACCGTCCTGCATAATATTTTTAAAAAAGCTGGAGTTTCCAACCTTATAAGAAAGATATTTTAACAAAAGTTTAACAGCAGAAACACTATTTTAAAAAGAGTAATAATATATCTGCAGTGTTGTTGATTTAGAGCAGAAATATAACTATGTACATTTACTCAAGTTCTCTAATTGCTAATTCAGAGTAGTATTTCAATTACTACTTCACTTAATTCTCAGAGGGAAATATGGTGCTTGTCACTCCATGACATCTGTCTGACAGTTTTCAGATGACAAATTTTCATACCTTTCCTGTTCAGTGAAAACTTCATATCTCCAGATGTGGTGATTTTGTGTTTGAATGTTTGTGATAAACTGAAAGACGACATGTTCTTTCTCACACTTCTTCGGCTAAATAAACAATTTAAACTGTCCATGGATCAGCTGCATCGTCACAAAGCTGAAAACAGGCTGTTTTTCTGATTTTTTACAAGATACGTGGTTCTCGGCCATGCTACAAACGTGATGACCTTATTGACGAGGTTGACGAGCTGGAAAGCTAACAGACTCATTCGCAAACATTAACAAACCTATGACTCTCCAACAATCTATGATCTTGAAGGCGAAGTACAAAAACAAACGAGGAATTCAAAAACAAATAAAGATTTCTTTCACAGACATTTTTACACAGCAGATAGAAACTAAACTTCCTTACAAACACTGCCTCATTTTTTCCCAAATCAGACACATTTTGCTAATAAATTTTCATATTTTGAACATAACCTGACTTCTGGGTATTTTTCATTATTTTCCTGCCATTTTACATAAGAAATGATTCATCTGCTAACCAAGAAAAACTGACGCACCAATCTTTAGTTGCTGCTATAAACAGAAAACCAACACTGAGATTTTTTTAAAACTTTTAAACATCTTCATAAAAAACTCTGCTGCTCCTTCGCTGAGTCAAACATCATCAGTCTGTCCAGACAAACGTTTCTCTGCGATGATCCTGAAGCTGTGCGGTGGGAATCCTCCTGTCAGAGGTGGATGGAGGCAGAGTGGCTGGCTCAATCTATACTACATCCTCTGCTGCTTATAAATAATAAGTGAATACGGTGCGGAGGGATTCTCTATTCAAATGTGCAGATAGATAGTAGAGCCTCTGATGGATTACTCATGCTGGTTTGGGAATATGTTTTATGTATATTTCTGTACATATGTGTGTTATTACCCTTTATCAAGACCTTCAAGCCCTGCAGACATTTCATTTACTGCATACATGGATCATCATCTGACAGCACGGTCTGTATTAAACCTGTTTATTTCCATAAATATCTCTGAATAATCTCCGAGCTGCAGCGGCGCTCTTTCCTCTCTGAGACTCCTCTTCCTCTCCTGTACATTTCCAACGTAATGGTCCTTTCTTTTATGGATGAGATGAGCTCTGGGAGCCCGTCTGCCTTTGTGGGGAGCTAATCAACCTGTCGGCCAGCCGCTGCGTCGTTCTTCAGCAGAGACTAAAATCAATTTTGCAACAATTGCGGCAGGACAGTATAAAGGCAGCAGCAGATTGCCTCGCACTCGACGCAACAACGAGAAAATGTGATTCTGGTCTTTTCTCATTGGATGGAAGAGAGAGTGAAAGAAAATAGTGTTTGAAAATGGTGCAATAACACAAAGACGGTGATTTTACCCTGCATGCCTCGCTGCCAAGGACGTAGTAAAAGTATTTTTACATCACAACATAGTCTAAATGTTCGCTGAGGTTTATCTGCTCAGCCACAGTCGCAGGTTTGTCCTTGACAAGCCGTCTGAAAATACCCTTGAAGCAGGACCGTGAATAGAGGAGCTGAAAAGGAGAAGTGTAAGGAGGGTTTCATGCTTTAAGATGATTTGAAGCGTCGCAGCAAACCGCTTCTTTCTCTGTAAATGTTATCAAAGGGAGACACAAGGAGAGGAAAATTGAGCTTAAGAGTAAAAAGGGAAAAAAAGGAGGCATTAAACCAGAAACTGACCTGTAATAAAAGCTCAAAGAATCAAAGCGTTTTTTTTTTTCTTTTTTGGAGCATTAAGCTGCTTCTAATGAAACAATTAATGAATATTTACTGGGCCGGGACACCTTTCTCTGCAGTTTCAAGCTTAAAGCAGCTGTGGAAATTTTTTGTGTTGATTTTGGCGCCCCCTGTGGACAAAGGCGGTAGTGTTTCACCAAACATAAGCAGGTGAGCGGGCCAAAGTTTCAGTGATGGACCTTTAGTTAGCATCTGAAGTAACTCAAATTAAGTCAGAGCAAACCCCAGCACCTTTTCACCGAATACCAACACAGCAGGCATTAAGGGGAGAAATGAAAGGAAATGAAAGAAGAAGACTACAGCTAAAGTACTTTGGGCAAAAGTCAAAAAAGGATAAGCCTTTATAAATTTAAACATCAAGTCGACATCGAAGATATTTTGTAGAAACCTGATAAAAACACCATTTCACTTTTATAGATTTTGTATGAATTTGCTGTATTTTTTTTAATCACAGTGAGGAAGTGTTTTTAAATATGATAAACTTCTGGCAGCTGAGGCTCGTGGGTATCGTAATGTCGAGAGGTGGTCGATCGATATTAAAGTGACAGAAGAAAACGTGACTCCTTCAAAGCAAAGAAAAGTAAAAATAGCAAAACAACAGCCACAACATGAACATGTGGGATTATTAAGGAGACTCTCTTGTTTCTATGTGGAGGAACATTGAAGGCATCATTTGAAAAAACAAGAATTTACGTTGATAAAAATATTTCAGGGACCAGCAGGTCGCCTCGCTTCACAGCTCCACTGGGAGGATTACACTGGCCCCAACGCAGGAGGTGAATTAGAAAAAGCTCGTTTAAGAGGCTTTATTTTTCGCAGATTGAGCTGTGGTCCAGTGGTGCAGTGACTTTGGGAGTGTTTTAATATCTCAGGTTAGTACTCCTGCCCCTGCGGGGAGGCTTTGAATCGTCAACATTATTTTCACCTGGGGAGGAGAGGAGGCGATGACCCGACTGTGCGAACTGCATAATGACGCCAACGTCGTGATCTGTTCGTGGCATTAAGAAGCTGAGAGGGGTTTTTCTTATTCTGCTGGGACCACAAACACAAAGAAAGATGCTCCCTATCATTGGTCTACCTGCCAAACTCTCTAAAACATCATAAAAACTACAAATTTGCATCGTTTAACACCAACATGTGCTAGATTTGAACATTTGCCATTTGAGCAACTATCGAGGGATACTTGAGTAATATTTTAAATAAAGCATTTTCAAAAAGTGGTACGAGTACTTCAGTGTGGTATTAGTAATTTAGTAAAGGATCTGAATACTTCTTCCACTACCATCAACCAATCAGGCGTGACATCGTACAACCATCAGATTTAATTTGTTTGTTTGTTCCTGCTTCATTTAGTAAAGTGAGACTCAAATATCTTTTGTCACGGTCTTTCAAATGTCCGCTGAGCTCTGTAATCTTTTCGTCTTCATCCCTCATTTCCTTCCCTCCTCCCTTCCTCACGTCAGGATTTCATTTTAGGAAACAGGATCAGATATTCAAATGTTCGCTGTCTAAGTGAGCCGTATAACTTCAGGGAACTTTAAATTTTCATGTTTTCCACAACTCTCTCTTTTACTGTAAAAGAAAAAAGATTCTCAATTAAATATTTCACCCTTTCAACTTGTAGTGAACTACCGGAGCGTTGAATTATTGAAGCGATCTCTGTGTTATCCTGGATTGTGACTGAAGGCAAAGTTTGAATTTTAGTGCCATGAGTTGAATATTACAACACAGCCTGAAGGCACGAAGAAACGAGAGAGGAAGAAAGACAGATAACTTTGGAGGTTGTGGAGTTACGGTAATATTTAGTTCACGGAGAAGCGCTGACACTCGAGGAATGATTTGCGATTACAAGACTGCAGCAAATGTGTAGAAAACAGCAGATAGGTGGACGTTTTAAGAATTAGAAAGAGGTCAGTTTCAAAGTAAAAACACCATGAAAGGTCCAGAGATGGATAAAAACTCGTCCTCTAAAAAAAAGCCTGTCTTCTGGTTTCACCCTTCACATCTCTGTTTTTGGATCCTCTGGCCTCTCCAAAAAGAAGGAAAGAAAATGAAATGTTAAAGGAGAGGAAGCCTCGATGAACAGACGGCTGACAGAAAGCTCCTCTGTGGGCCGAACATGATGGAAAGCGACCTCAGAACATCTACAGTCACCAAATAAATCAAAAAACGCTCTTTCAAACCGCAGAAATGGAGGATAAAGATAGACAGCCCTCATCGAGAAATCTCTTGAAGCCCAAACTCGCGGTTAAACGACAGACAAACCTCGGAGACTCGGAGAGACATGAAGGAAAAATAACCCCGGTGCTCTTCGGGAAGAAAATCAAATGTTTGACAAATAAAGTTGCAGCTTTTCGACTCTCTTTCCCATCACAAACTTCATGTTTGACACCTAAATAAATCCTCCTACGATGCATTATCTGTCCTTTTACATTCCAGTCCCCTCCAATTTCTAATACCCTCTCATTCTACATTAAACATGTATAATAATAATAATATCAAAAAATCACATCAATATAACAGTTGCTACCTTTGCTGTCTTTATCTATTATTTCCTGTCAAGATTTCATTGTTTCACCATCTTCAGTTCTAATAAAAATATATATCGATCTAAAAATAAAAAATATGACACTTTCTTTCACACTCCCTTTACAACTTAAAAAATCTGAGTTCCTTCAACTTCACATGCTGCCAATCAACAGAAAGGCATGTTTTTAATAATATCCTACAAATATTTAATGTAAATAATAACAATAATAATCTCTTTTTGAGTGACACACAGGTCAATTGATGATGACCTTAGCAACGGGAGAGAATTCTGGGAAATGTAGTTCAGTGTCTACGGTAACTAACACTTGGTGGCCACAGAGGGCGCTGCTGAGCAAAGTTACCAAACATATTTTGTCCCTCACCTTGTGTGCATTTTTATTTTAATTTGTCCAGGTTTTAAGACTGTTAACACTCAGTTTTAACACTCAGTTGTGCCTTCATTCATTTCTTCATGTATCGGAGTTTTAGACTGAAATTAAAACTAGAAACTTTAACTTGAGTTTGCTGACAGACTGAAATGTCGAGCTGATCTCTTCATCCTGATCCCTTACTGGCTCTGGATCAGCCTTCAGACCTCAGACTCTGGCACCTTCCTGGACACCAAACAAACCCTTCACCCTCCGCTCGGCCTCCTGCTTCAGCCTGAGCTCCGTCTTTTACCCTCAAACCGTCAATCACCTGCAGCTACAGCCGTGGATCCGGCAGACCGGTCGATCCGTTTTCCACCTCGGGCAGCAAAACCAATTAGTGTCCCTGACAGTCGGCCGCAGAGCTTCTCCTCAAGTTTCCAAACTCCGTTTTTATTTTCTTCTCCGCGTGACCACAAAACAATCTCGTCTGCTGACCCGTGTCGGCGCAGGTCAGGCGTGGAGGAGGCGCTGCAGGATACCTCAGTGTTGTTGTGATTCATTCGTCCCGACTGTCCAAATCAGATCCTGTTCGTCCTTGTTTGTGTTTCCAGAGGGGCCTCTGATGTGGTTTATCTCCACCAAGAAAGCTTTTTTTTGGTTTTTTACATTCACTGACTTAATCTTCACAGAGAAAATCCCAGAGAAGACGTAACAATCAGAGCAAAATTACCAGCAGAGTTTGTGTGAGCTTCCTAAATTGAGATGAGCTGAGACACAAATGACCCTTGTGAAACTGTTAATTCCTTTAGCAGCATGCGTCTGTTTTATTTGCATATGAAATCTGTTTTATTGTTCTCTGATGAGACATTCGGCTCTGTGGCATTCAGAAAACACAAGTTTCCACTTTTGACTCCATTTGGCGAAAACAACAGAAGCACTTAGTGTGTTAGTCTCAAGTGGAGGAGACAGCATGAATAAATGTTGCGTGTTCGTCTCTAGTTCGTAAAGATAATGTGGGAAGCAACAATAAAAGATCACAGCCTCCGTTGTCTTTAGAGATAATAGCGTTAGAGGAGTGGGAAACACTTCTAATTGTTGGGAAATCTGTCAAATTTAATCTGTATCAGTGATTTAATCATTCAAAGAAATTTATAGTTAAAGAAGATACCAACCTGAGCAAAAAAACATAAAAACAAATTAAATTAATAATGGATTGGTGGAAAAGATGATTTCTCTCTACTTGATATTAAAATATAATTATAATCAAATGGGCAGACAGGCACAGATGGATGAATATATAGTTTAAGGATTGATAGCTTTTTTTGTAATATGCATATACAACTCTATAGAGAGAATTAAATATTTAGTTCACAATCCTTTCTCACTGCTTTTAATAGAGATAAATTAAGAAGCTAAATGACAATAAAGACATCCAATGTGCAGCAGACGTTTGTGAAGTAAACATGCATCGTAATTTAAACCTGCACTGGTGCATTTCTGTGAGCCGTAAACACAATTTATTATGAGATGAGGAGCGACATTATTTGTGTTTTTTGACCACCTGACAAATATAAGTTTAATATAACTCTGTTCTGGTCTCCATCAACATCTTCTTTAGCTGCTTAATGCTCTAATATGTTCTCCAGTCAACCAAAATGAGCCTTTAAGACAGTAAAAACAGTCCACAGATTTGTGAGGAGCTGCAGACTTTGGTAGTAATTCTCTGAAGGTTCACCAGAAACCCTTTTAATTTATATGTCATTTGATCATTGCTGACATAAAAATATAGTTTAGTGCAGCTTCAGCAACAGACTTAGACTTAGAGACTTGACTTTATTGATCATAAATACAACATAAATACAATTAGAAATAATCAGAAAAGCATACAACTCTACATTTGTTACAGCAGGCCTGAGCAGGATTTGTACGTATAACAGGTGTCAGAGGCTGGTGTTTGTGGAGTTTGAAAGCTTTATTCTGTCCGTCGTGTTGGACAGGCGAGCCACAGCGCCGGAGGAAGTTTGTTTCACTGAGAACAAACAAAATGTTTCTGACTATCATCCACCAGAGAGAGAAAGAGAAAAGAGAGATAAAAGAGAGAGATCGATGAATCTGGCTGTTTGCAGATCGCCCTTCGACTGGGTTGCACATTAGCGGGGGATGACGAAGAAGAAAAAAACATCAGCACTCAGGGGATGGAGGGAAGATAATGACAGGAAGCACAAATCCAGGCTCGGCAAAGTGAACGTTGCAGGTTTTCCAGCATCTCCTCGGGCTTAAAATAAATGCCAAATGACTTGGAGAGAAGCGGGAGGTCGGGAGCGCCACCGGGAGAATCTCTATTTGATGTCGAGGAAAGAGAAAGAGAGAGGGAGGGAGGAGGAGGAGAGATAAATGGAGATCGTCTGGGGAGCTGCACAAAGGGAAAAGTAAAAGTGTTCCCCTCCTTCACCTTGACAGTCTTTCTCCGGCTTCCTCCTCCTCTGTCAGTTTCTCTCTCTCTTCCTCTCTGACGTCCACTTTCTCACATCAACTCTCCACACCACAGTCCTTTACATTCCTCAATATAAATCTCTTATCCTCCCTTTTAATTTCCATCTTTTCCACTAATACATGCTTTTTTTATGTAAAGTTTTATGTAAATGTAACACTGTCTACTGTACATGAACTTTCAATTTAGGCCAAATCAGAAGATATAGTTATATAGATATATACGTGACAACTTTATTGGCAGGAAAGCCACTCTTCAATACACCAAACTGAAATAGTTCAGCTATGACTGAATTTATATTCCTCTACCTCTTCAGTATTAGTCCTTCAATGGTTGTGTAATTGTTCCTGTAACACAAAATGGTGTGTATATGAATTATTTTCAATGTTTTCAGCTTTTCCCACCGCATAATGCACAGATTATGAATTTAATCGAAATAAATTGAATTACTGTCTCTCAATAACTCAAATGCACACTCTTATATGCCTTTTAAACGCTGTTTCAGAAGCATAACGATACATAACAATAATATATTTCACGAAATCAGTGAGTAATTAGCAGCTAGCATACTATGCTAAGTGCTAATGATTATTACTCACCGGAGTTTTCCTCTCGACAAAAACACAATAATACGGTGATGTCCGGCAACACAAAAACCTCCTCACAGGTGCGGATACCTTCCGGAAACAATAACTCAAAATAAAATAAAGTTTTAACCACTTTTCATCTAGTTTTTAACATTAACATGCTCTCTCTTGGCTGCAGTGTCTGTGAGAAACAACACAAGGGGACTAACAGCGCACCCTGCTGGTGAAAATAAAAACTACAACAACACTGGAAACATTTGGGATTATGCTGTTTATTATTATAACTAATGGGCGTTACATAAAGTTTATCCAAACAAATTTCAACTCTGGTTTATTTGTAATGCTATTAATCTAATTAATTTTACATATCCAATGTCCTCACAACACTTATAAGTTTGACTTTTTCAAATCAGTGAGAGGATTTCATGTTATTTTATGGGTCAATGAAATTCTCCTTCCACACAGGTAGATTTACGGACATGAAGTACTTGGCCACGATGTCTAATTTTCAAAATAATAAATAACAATAATAAAAACAACTTGGTTTAAAGGTCTGAGCTCGTTAACAGCGGCTGTCTGAACGAATCTCTTCTGTTTATAACGGTGATCTTTGCTGAAAGGTCGGTGCTTTTTCTCCTTTCAGGGTTCTCTGGGAACATGTAGAGTTACTGTGTTTGATTTATTAGTGCGTAATACTGCTGAGACTCCCAGAAATGACATTTTACACAGAAAAGGTTCTTTTTCCTAAGATGCTCTGAAGGAAATGAAACTCCTGATTGGATTATGTCAAAACGTGCGTGTAGGTTTAAGCAGCGAAAGCACTTTTGTAAAGGTCGAGTGACACAACCATGTATTTATATGTCTGTTTCAATGTGTTTGCACAGAGTGTGTTAATGCACCGGTGGACTAAAAAGTGCCCTCTTGGATAAAAGAGATAAAAGCAATAAGATAAAAATGATAAAATGGTCCTTAAGGTGCCATTCCATATGAGAAAATATGATGGGCTTCCCTACGTGCAGAGAATAAGTTGGTCTCATGTGCCTCTCAATGGTTAGATATGTAATAGTTCTTATTTAGGACCAACTAAATGAGCCGAAAACAGCTTCAAATCTGTAATTAATGACCTATTAAACCTGTTAAAAAGCAAATCTCAGTGCACCAACATATCTTATACCTGATCTTTACTCATATGAAAAAAAAAAAAGGTTCTTAACAATCTTTTGCCTGGTACTTTGTGTGTGTGCATGAACATCTGCTGAGCTAATGATCAGACAAACAGCTTCAGGCCGTCGAGCTGCAGCGGCGGCTCTAATCTCAGCTTCGACAGCGGCTCTTGGAGGAACTCCCGCCGAGGAGAAACCGGTCGAATGCGCCAACACGTGAATCCAAACTTCCAAGAATGGAGGCACCTGGGTAATCGGCTCCGAGATGATTAATGGGGGCTCTGCTGTTTTCACATGGAAATGATTCGCAGCTGAAACAAACTGCAAGAACGCTGAAGGGGAAGGGAATAAAACACAATCTGGGAGTAACAACGGTTTATATAAGAGCAGAGTGAAGCAAGGAGATGAAATGAGACAAAGGACGGGGCTGACAGAAGGAGGGATGAGGAGGTGAGAGGGCAGAGCGGTGAAGGGGAGGAAGAGGAGGTCTGATGTGGTTTCAGAGGCTCAGAGATACAGCTGGAAGCTCGTTCATTCGTCCGTCTGCTGATAGAAACATCACAGCTCTGTCCTCTGACTGAAGGCCCGCTATCAGCCGGCTGCAGCCTGTAATGGGAGGAAAGAAACCCGCCAAAGTGAAGTGGAGAGAAAGTCGCAGTCGGGGTTCGGCAGCTTAAAGTTCATTATGCAGATTGCAGAGTTAAAGTGGCTCCAAATTTCTCTTTCTCGGCGCCGATCCATTTCAGGTTAGCAGAGGGCGGCGGGGTCAGATTAGCAATGTATCTCCGCGCGTTCGCCACTTTTCTTTCCTCGCCTTTGAAAAAGAGCGCGTGGAGTTGCAAAAGTCAGCATGTAGATTTATTACAGAACTTTTTGTTGGATTTAAAAAAAAACAAAAACGCTCTGTGATGGAAATAAACATGCACGCAAGCTCAAGGTCAAACACACACACACACACACTCCCACACATAAACAAATAATAAGCTCTTTATCTTCTCCGCTCAGTTTTTGTTCTGCAGCAGAAAATGTAATCTGAATCACTAATTATAATCACTGTTTGCTTAAGGCAAACAAAGCAGCTCTGCACTGTATGTACAATATGCTAATATAACCTTAAGATAGTATATTTAATTTCTGCAGCCTCTGTCTGCCTATTGTTCTGCTTATTTAAAAAAAATGTAGATGTGCTGTGTGGGATAGGAAATATGTGACCTGTAAAAAAGGTCAGATGGAGATTGGAAAACTATACTTAACATATTAATCAAATTACAGTAAGAATATATTAAATTGCGGCATAAATATTCAACACAGCATTTCGACCATTAAGGATGATTTACAATCCTAATTAGCATTCTCCACCACTTTCCATTCATGAATAATTTGCATGCTGTTTAATTATTAAGAAAAAAGTCGTAAATGAAAAAAAAACATGTTCTTTACATTAATGCATGTTTACTAAGTCGTCAGCTGCAGAGGGAGGGAACGCTCGACGCAAAACTAAACATATTCTTCTTCTTCAAATAAAAATGAGCTTGCTTTCATTTTGACGTGCGATGTTATGAGGTGTCACTGCCGTCACTCCTACAGGAAAATGAGACTATGATAAAAATGTGAGGACACCTTGATGTCATCATGTGACGTGAATGAAACTAATCAGAGTCTTCTCACTTCTAAGCTGCATCGTTTATATCAGCTATGTTTAGCATGATATTTATGTATAGGAAGGAAAAATGCATGTTCACATGTTGAATTCATTTGTTAGCTAAAGAAATAAAATTCAATCACAGGGGCTTTTTGTAGTTGTGTTCAGGAAAGAGCTTCCATCACATCACAGCACAACTGAGGACGATCCAATATTTAAAAAGAGGGCAAAGTGGATCATCACATCAAGTTAAATTGTTCATAATCAATTCAAACAGAACCAGTCTGAGCGTGTGATGTGTTTTTCTCTCAGGAGGAGTTGAACAGCGGAGTCCAGATCGACCGACTGAGGCGTTCTGACCGAGCCGAAAACCTTCTGAAATGATCAAATTCATCTTTTGAACTTCTGCAGCTTCTGTGGCAAAATCTGCTGATGTAACTAAAAATTAAGGGACATGATTCAGATCTGAAAGTCGCACTGAAGAGATTTTTGAAATGTCTCTATAAAATTCCCTTCAGGCCTTCATGCTGGAGTCTCTGCATGTTACGTACTGTAGGTAGGTTAGTTTCCACAGAGAGTTAATGACACCTCCACACTCAAAGACACACTCGACAGGTAACTGACACTTTGTTGTGGATCTGATTTCTTTCAGGTGACTTTTCATGAACTAAAACAGGAAATTCACATCCTGGAAACGAAAACAAATGGAAGTAAATATCAGAATACTATGGCAAAAAGTAATGAAAAAATTATATTTGCAACCAAAAATATGACAGAAAAATTGCATTACAGAAATGTATTTATTATTAGTATTTAGCATGTGATTTCAATGTGTAACCACTTTTCTACATGCTGTTTTTAAGGAATCCTTACATCAATGTGAAATTTATAATATTAATATTATCAAATGAATCATCTTTTGGGATAAAATAATCACAATCAAAGTAGTTTTGTCTTTGTTAATAACCAGTACGCTGTAAATAACATGCTTTGTATGTGTCTTACATCAACAATCAAGTATTTATATATTTATCCTCAACTTTCTACACACAAACTGCATCTTATTTTAAAATATATAGTTTCACACTTTTAAAAATATACTTATTTAGATGTCATTTTTACCCTTTTTCTCATGTTTTCACACAGATTGTTAATTAGTGATCTTTACAGGTGCTGTTTAATGGCTTTTGTCACCTTCAGACAGAGTCATGCTACTTGTTTCCATCTGTTCCCAGTCTTTATGCTAAGCTAAGCTAAGCAGCTGCTGGTTGTAGCTTCATATTCAGACATAAGTGCTGATACGAAAGTGATATCAGTCCTCTGTTGTGTTGAACTATTCCTTTAAGCCCTCCTGGGTCAGAGACGACGTATCAGCACTGATTGGACATGTTGTCTCCAAAAGTCTAATTTTGAATTTCTGACCTGAGACAAGCATCGCTGTCACATTCGTGTCTGTTTAAGTTGATCCTAATCAGCACATTTTGCCCAGATGACGGCGCGTTTGTGGAAAAACACTCGACCAAATTGATTCGGATCAGTTCAAGCTGCTCAGATTAATTTGCACTCACAGCAGTACAAAGACCCAATCTTCAGGAGACTGGAAAGCTATGATTAGAGTCCCCTCTGAAATTTAATGTGGGTTTCATAAGTCGAGACATGAAGCAGGCGCGCACTGTAGACGTGTCGAGACTGGACTGAAAATCATCTTTTGAAATCATTTGGCATTTTAATAAAGCGACATAAACACAGCAGAAAACCCTTAGAAAGATTCATTTTTTAAAGTATTTGACTAAATATGCATCTTTTACATGATTACTTACTTACACAGCATCATCAGCACCACCATTTTTCATTTAAATACCAGAAGCTTCAGGCTTATAAAGAAGCTTTTTAATAATCATTTTGGCCACACAGAGAAATAATTCAATCAGCAGTAACTGTTTGTTCTGACTGTGAACGGTTAATTACGACTGAGTGGGAGTTTAACGAGGTGACATGTCAAACGATGGATTAAGATACGTCTGTTTACTCAGCAGACAGTGGATGAACGATTACCCATGAGCCTCCAGGGCCGTGCAGATGGAGTCGTGGGCGGTCAGCGAGGTTGACGCTGTAACAAGCTGTGAGCCAGCGGCCTTCTGGGAAGAGGAAGAGGCGGCCATGACAGACTGCAGACTGAGAAACAAACACTGAGCACTCAGACTCAGATTAATGGCCGCTGGTGCTTTAACGGCAGTGAGGAATATAAAAGTAAGCGACATCACAGGAGAAGCAGAAAAGCGGCCGGTGTTAGAGCAGAAAAATAACAACAGGTATTATGGGATAGAAATGGAGCCGCAGAATCATTTGTTGATCTTTATGTTTTGGTGTCGGGCTGCAGAGTAATGAGAAGGTCTCCGAGAGCGAACAGAAATGACCCAACAAAGGCTCGTACCGAAGAGATGTGAGGCTCCTGGGAAATCAACATAATGAAACCTTCTCACCTGAAAACACCGAGCGCCGGGCCGCAGAGCGATTGCCTTTCATCTGGCCGTCTGGATCAGATGGAAAAATGAGCCGACGACGGTACGGACAAACACGGAGGCTTCTGAGCGAGGAGGATTTAAACAGCCTGTAAAGACCAGCCGGCGGTGTTATACAGTGTGTTAGACTACAACTGCTCTGCTGCTTTACCCCGGCCTGAGAACGTCTCATCCACCGTGCAGCAATATTGAATGTCTTCAAGTCAATTTTTATAGCCCAGTATCACAAATCATAAGTTCTGCCTCAAGGGGTTTTACAATCTGCACATCACATCTGTCCTCAGATCCTGGAAAAACCCCTTAAAAAAAACTTTAATGGGGGAAAAAAAATGAAAGAAACCATCAGGAGGAGCAACAGAGGAGGATCCCTCTCCCAGGATGGACAAACATGCAATAGATGTTGAGCCTACAGAATAAATCAACAACAAAAATCATCTTGTATGCAGTTATAATGACAGAAATGTAGATTGTAGAACAAAAGTGGAAAAACTGTCTGGAAAAGTTAACCAGATGTGAATTTACCAAACCAACCAGTTAGTCTTTTCCCTTGTAAAGCCGAAACATGGTGTTATAAAATATGTTTAATAGACCATTGGGTTTCATTGCATTCATTATTTTGACAGTAATGAACCATTACAGCAAAACAAACTTGGACTTATATTTTATTTCCACAACCTGTATGTTTCGGTCTGCTATCACATCATATTGAAAGCGGACCGTTCATTACAGGCAGCTGTCAACACTTAACACAGTGTTATATAACCACCTAGAACATCATTGGTAAATATCTACTGAGTATCAGCAGTATCAGGAAATGAAAGACAATACCCACATCTGACAAGCAGTACAGAAGTATCTGCTGCATCATCTTTTCTCAGACTGTGAGACTCCTGAATTTATCCTCCGCTCTCCACCATAATTAATAGTTTCTGTGGGTTTTTGTTTTTAGATGTATAGCATGAAGCTTGCATTTCATTTCTGTATCGTAATTAATAAATATATGCCAAGTATGGTGCCTTGACAAATATTGTTGTCTTTTTGCTCATTTAAAGTGGTATCTGTGAGAGGAAATTATGTAGGCACCAAGTTACCACAGCGGTGACATGTGTCAGGAAGAAACGTCATATACGGGGGAAAAAATGGCACCTGTCAGGCGGCACGCAGCAGCAGCACATGCCAAAAAAGAAACAACATAAGCAGGTGAGAGCGGAGAGACGAACAGCAACAGACCGACAAGAAAGAGACATATGATGCTAAAATAAAAGCAGCACATCGTCAGTACAGCCTGAGGAAAATCTGTCAGCGCAGTGCGAGTGACAAGACGTTTGCTGGTTGCACACAGAAGCAGCTTATTAATCTGTGCGACTGAAAATCAGTATATGCTGGTGAAACAGAGGGCTCAGAGGGAGCCAACAGAAACATTTGCGCAGACATATGTTGGTGTTACCGATCAGGGTGACGGGGGGGGGCGGACGTGTGTGAAAAAGTGATTGAATAAAGATGTCGCAGCAGGGTTCACAGTGGAGCGACGTAGCACTTTAAATATAATGAAACAATCACCCCAACAGAGCGAGGAGCGCCCACAGCACGTGAAGTGACCGACCATGGAGCAGCCGGCCGGACATTAAACAGGAGGAAATAGAGTGTGTGTGTGTGTCGGAGGTAAGTGGCTCTATAGACAACATGCTGGCCCAGGACTAATATAAAAGTAATGGAATGACTCTTCACACATGATGAAAAGAGCCAGCATCTCTTACTGCGGCGAATGGGAGCGAACAACCGAATGATGTTGAAATGAATATGGATCAGATCTTATTACATCTGCAGGTGTTTACTTTCAGCCATGTGTGAATTTATAACTCTAATTAGCCGCGTGTGTGCGTGTGTGAGAGGATATTCCAGCTTCGTGTTAAATCCATGACACTTCTCATATGGAGAGAGAGTAGTTTGGTGTCAGACGGCCGGTTTTCCTGCTGGATGTGATTATGAAATAATGTTCGTCCAGATCTGTGCCATCTGCTCTGCTGGTTTCATTGGTTTTTATAGATCAGAGGAGGCAGAAATTAATCAGTGGATGAAAAACACAGCCGGTCTGTGCAGACATGTGTGAAGAACACACGCATTTATCTACTGGTATCGAAAAAGGAAATTTCATTTTAAGGTGGAAATAAATGGATTTCTTCTCGAAGGAAAGATTAACGGAGCAGAGAGTCGTGGTGTTTGTTGTGCAGCTTCCTGGCATCGATGTTTGAGTGTTTGTGGCTTGTGCGCTCATCTGGGTCGGGCCTGGACGAGGGGGATCGCTAAAACAGGGTTTTGTAAGGTCATGAATGTATATAAAGTACATTTATTGTGTGTGTTGTGGAAATTCCTGTAATAAAGAGAGGTTCTTACAGAGTTTTTATTGAACCTACAAGAATATCTCTGATGCATACAGAGCTCATGCCTTCGTAAGAAAAGAAATCACAGAGTAAAGTTATGCTCAAAATAAGAAACAAGTGAAGGTTGTCTTTGCTTTGTCTCTTACAGTGCAGATTCTCAGTGCTCCTGGCTGTATTGTCTTTTGTCCTTCCTCCAGAGAGTTTTCTATTCATCTCTGCGAGAGACTAAACCCTGAGGAGTCGACAGACAGTCGTACCCAAAACAAAAACCACCAGTCAGAGTGTCAATCACTTCTTCAGTGAACGAACACAGCGGTGGACAAACAACCACCGAACAACCAAGCAGTGAGAAAACTGCTCATCTACAAAGACAAGTAAACAGAGTAAGACTGATGAAGAGAAACAAGCTAAAAAGAAAGAATTCAACCAAGCGTCCACTCTCTTCTCAGTCCTACCGGCTGTAGCGTTAAAGACTGGAGGTGTCTGCTTTGCCAAGCATGACAACATACTTGACTGACGTGTGTGATGTGACAGCAAACACACGTGAATGTTGTTCCTCTTTTATAACCTTCTTAGCTTTCTCACTGCAAAACTGTGAGAATACAGAAGCTTCACAGCCTGAAAAAATGGAGATCAAAGTAATGAATTCAATTTCTAAAACAATACCTTGATTTGTTTCAGAGGTTGGTCTTGATTGACTGGCCTTATTGCTGCAAGCAGCATCAGCTAATGCAACTCGCAGTGTTTGAAGTGAGTCTTTCCACCAGAGAAGATAGTCTTAATTTGGTCAAAAATGGAAATAAAAAAGGCAGTCATTACCTGGGAGGCAGCCAGAAAAAACCAAAGGGACTGAGGCAGGTTTCAAAATACATGAAAGAGGTTGTGCACTCAGGCAGGCAGCCAGACTGACAGAAGAAACAAAAAGGCCGTAAAGAAAGAAAAGGAAACGACACAGTGTGCAGGAGATAATCCGGCAAAAGAGGCGAAGGCTGACAGGGGAGCACGCTGCAGGTGATGACAACTGAGGTGCGGGTGTGTGGGGCGGAGGTCAGGTGATGAGGACAACAGGTGGGCAGGTGAGGAACAGCAGAGGTCAGCAGCACTTCTGTAGAAGTGCATTTTGTTTGCACGATCAATCCACCGAAGCTCCTCTCAACCTCTGACGATAAGGTGATTTTTCATTTTTTTCCGACGACCGCGCAGGAAGCAACGCCGACGTCTCGCTCCCCGTGAGTCTCAGATGTGCGCAGCGCAGCGTGTGGCCGGAGTAGCTCGCCATCTGCGTGCGTTGTGAAGCCACCTTTCAGGAGGGCTCGCGGCGGCAGGTGTGGCCCCCAAACAGCTGCTTGTGTTGCTCAATGGGCCGGGCCGGCTTTGGCACTCATGCAGATCTTTTCCCAGATAAATGAAAGTGGAGGAAAAACAGCTGACTGCTTTTTGAAAGTCACCGTGCTGCGTCATCTTCCCAAGTTGACGCCGTCGACCACGGGAACCCGCCGGGTGTCTGACTCTAGTGAGGACCTTCTGCTCTGTTGTGTTTTGCTTCGTGAAACCTGAGGGGACGCTTCGGGTTTTGTTGCTTCTCCGCAGATGTTCCCGATTCTTTTGTACTTTCTACAAACTCAATATTCCCCCATTTCTGATCCCTTCTCTGTTTACATCACCTGTTTTCGGAGCTGTGAAAACCCAGAAGGAGCGTCGAGCCGTGCCAGCTCTTATCAAAAACTCTCAAGACTGCAGCTGTAAACAACCGTCACACCGCAGCAGGCCTGTTTAACAAGGAGCCGCGGCGAGGGCTGATGTAACAAGCTGCTTTATTGTGCGGCGTGCATTCAGCCGAGCCGTGACTGAACATGAAAAGCTCACAGCGAAAACCTGGTTGTTGTTTTCCTTCCCAGGTGAGTCCCCCGAGATCCCCTGCGCCTTTCAGACAAAACAATCCCAAACAGATGATCGAGAGCAAAAGAGCGGCATAAACAGGAATCAAATGAATTTCGAGACAAAGGAAGGTTGAATTATTAATTATTTAGCAGTGTGGAAAAACAAGGGGGAGAATCAGAGCTGTTAAATGTTAATGGGATTTACTATTCGCAGCCGAGGAGACTTAAGACGATCTTACAGGTCAGAGCTCCGCCAGTTTTACACAGGAAGTCCAGATTAGTCCACGAGGAGTCCTAATAAGTTAGTGAAACAGCTGTGTAATGTCTTCTGTGCCTTTTTAAACAAAAGTGTGCATTACAGGCTGGAAATGTGGAGTTTTAAAGAAGGAGGTAAAAAGGAGAAAGTTGCATCATGAAATGTAAGCTACAACCAACGTGTTTTTGGAGATTGACCCAAAATGTCATGGGATCTCAACCTCTGCTGCTTTAATTGTTGTCCAAAAAAAAAAACTTAAATATTTCTTAATATCACCTCTTTCTCATGAGGATGTTGAATCACTTCTGTTGGATTCTTGTAGTTATTCAATTAAAACTGCTCAACCTGTCAACCGAAACACCAATCGATGGATCACAAAGGACCTGAAACTGCAAAACTGCATTCCCACAGGCTCAGAGGGAGATCAGAGCTAAAGCTGACAATGACTGAGCTCTTTCATGGGAGTGAGAGTTTAACTATCATAAACAGATCGAGATCAGACTCACTAATATCTTGCAAACCACCACAATATGCAGACGGGTCATCATCATCGTAACCTGCTGATAACGACAGACAGTCGTTATCAGCAGGTCTCCGTTCTGTCTCGCCTCACGGAGGATGGGACAGAAGGATGCAGAACGAATTACAAGCTGTTGCAACTATTTTAGCTGTTGACCGTCACTGACTTCATCTCCCACGCAGATAAAGAGACGGCCGCCGCTCCAGCATCAAACCCAACCAAAGATCTTCTGTGACGACAAATCCAGACATTTCTGCCACACACACGCGTGATGCAACAAGAGAAGAAAGTCAGAGTTTGCTTCATGAAGTGCCTCAAAGAGTGACGAGACGCCTCAAAGTCTGCACAGCGAGGAGGTCAGGCACTCATTCCCTCACTTTAACGACGTGGTTGTTAACCTTAAATATAAACAAGCTGTTTTTATGCTTAAATTTAACTTTCAAACACAGCAGCGTATCTGAAAATGTTTTTTGAAAATTTTTGCATTGTTTTTTATAACATACTGACAAATGATGTGATTCTGTAGACAGACCAGAAATAGTTTATATATGTGAATCGGGAAGGGATCAAATGATCAACGATCCTCCTGGACAACTTGTTGTGAGTTTTTTTCTTCAGGTTAGAATCAGATCAGGAGGCAGGCTTGAAAAATGACAAAAAAAATCTTTTTTTTTTTACTTAGGTTTCATATATATCATTTTTTAATGGTGAATTACTGTACAGTTTTACCTCAACATCACTCTAAAGATTATTCAGATACAACAGTAAGAGAAGGATGAATCGTACTTTGGTTGATCTCGTCACAAGTTGTGAACATATGCAAGGTTAAAAGTCTGAATGTTTCTTTGTTTTAAGGAATAACACATCAAAAACATCTTGAAACATTGAGGTGCTCCTGAACACCATTTAACTGTTTTTTTTAGGATTTTAGTCACATTTCTTTGTTATTTTATGGATCAGACATTTCTTATGATCAGCTTGTTATGAGTGATGTTAAAACACACAGTAACATATAAGGTTTTTCTAACCCAAAACTCATGACAAATGTGAGATTCTTGATTTTTCTCCTGGTTTTCATTTCGAGTTTTGTCAGCACACCTCTCAAACAACAAACCACAGTCAACGTAAGGTCAACATATATATTTAATGTTGTAACATCTATTGAATTACTGAATATAATCCTCTCATCCATCAGTATGAGCTGTGCTGTTCTCAGGACGTACTGTCTGCCGTTCGCTGTGTCTCAGCAACGTCAACCAGAAGACAAATCCCTGCACGTCTGTTAAACATGATGATCAAAGTGATACAGATTGCGGCTCATCGTCCCACTCAGGAGGACGCTGAGGTCATTTTTCATTCGGCCTCTCGGAGGCTTCGGCGTAGGGGCGAGCTCAGAGAAAAACTGCCTTCCCCCGATTTACTGAAATCTGTCTCTGTCTCGTGCAGCTCGAAACCTTGTAAACGAAGAATCCATCACTGCGCGCTGACCTTGGGGCATAAACAGCATCACTGATGTGTTTCAGAGATGCAGGGTGAGTAATGACACCCAGCCGAGGACAACCTTTAACACCCGGCCTGGACGGCTCGCTGCCCGCTGTCAATACGGATGAGCAGAAATATGGATCCAGGTGAGATTTGAATATGGATGATTGCAGCTCTGATTACACCAAAAAACGCGGCAAGATTGAGCCGTTACTAAAGAATGACTGACAGATACGGTGAGAGTTTTACACGCCGCAGTCTGCCGAGTGATATAATTATAATGACAAATCTGATTATATGTAAAAACATTGTGGGTGGTGCGGAGATGTTTTACATCTCTGATGCGCTGATACAAAGATAAATTCCTTCATATTTGCCGCTGCGTGGTGAATTAATCATTCTGACTGTAACCCTCCGTCAGCATGCACATGATAAATATGGATGTAATTACAAATGTGAAAATCAAAACACACTGTAGGTGGTAATTATGACAGCAAACAATAAACTAGAGCTTCGGTTACTGAACATTGTAAATACAAACCTCACAAACAACATTAATGACAGACAATAATCTAATAATCTTTATATTTTAAGACATTAATCAGTCATTAATGTCATTAAAGCTGTGTTTCTCAGTCCTGGGATAAAGATGAAGGGCTGCAACATGATTAATGAGTTAAGAAGGAATTAAAAAAATCACTTATATAACAAATTTACATACCACTTTTCTTGACAAGACCACACAGAGCTTTACAGAAATGATAAAACCCAGCAACATATTGAGTGTACTGTGTCAACAACTGTACTACTGTATGCTGTTTGATATATTGATCCATCATTACATTCATTTTCACAACTTAATGCGATTTGTACACCTGTATTCACCTTTTTAAATGGATGTATTTTTACATACTTAATGTTAGTACTTTGTAGTTGTAGCACTTTTTTTGCACTATTTTCTGTGTGGTTTGTTCCTGCATAGCTGCTGCAGCATGGAAATTTTTCCCTAGGGATGAAAAAAGTATCTATCAATCAATCATCTGTCTGTCTATGCACCAGTTTCTTCTAAGGGTCTGTCACAGCGAGGCTCAAGGGATGAAGATAGAGGAGGGGAGCACAAAGGATATCTAATTAAATATTAATGTTACCACGATATAAAGCAGGAAAATCAGTCAGAATGAATGAAGCAAGTGTTACTGAATACTGTACAAAGAAAATACACAAGGATATATATAAATCTGTCATAAAACATCAACATTTGTAATAAAACATTAATGTGAATCTAAATTTGAGGTTTTCTAGAGGAAGATGTACATAAAATACATATATATTGTACAATAAATATGTAAAGCATGTATAAAGTGGCGCTTTTGTGTTAAATCTTTGTCTTTTTGTAATATTAAATTGTTGGTTTTTTTCTAGTTATGTACATGCGAAACAAACAACACATTTGAAAGATGTTTGACATTAAAGTGAAATCTCAGTGATTATTGCACACATTGTTCCTCCTGTGTCCGTGAAGCTTCACACGGCAAAAGGACGAGAAGGGAAGAAGATTAACACTCGTGATTTCAGCTTCCTGCGGGCGGAGCGGTTAATCACGGCTGTTTTCTGTTTCTCTCTTAAGTTTCAATTTGTCACTTGGTATGTGGACGGGGGTTTCCTCACTGATGTCCACAGATTGAGTCCTGAATTTCAATGAGGGAGTCGGGGTGGAGGTCCCAGTTAGTGCAGATTGGATGCTTCTCCTCGCTGTGAAACTGGTTGTTTCCTGGTGGTATTTTTCTGCTTATCGATGAAACGATTTACCGTATGTTGTGGCGCAGCATAAAACATGCTCTATATTTCCCTTCAACTCAAGTCATCTTAATTTGTGCTGCCTTTAATCAAGGCTGCAGTCTCACCGGGCTTCAGGACGCCTACATTATGAAACAATAAATGAAAAGAAGAATAGCAACGCTTTCTCAAACCGAAACGTGCCCGGTGGGGAAATTAAACCACGGCTGTCAGCTCAAACCGAGCTCGGCTGCTCCGTCTGTGAACAAACAAATAAATACAGCAAACCATCTCAGGTTAAATATATCTTTTTTGTAAAATACATTATTCATGTTTCTCTTTGTAGACATTTAACTGGCTTTAGATTACGGCCAGGAAACATTTCTCTCTCCTTGTTGTTGCTGGGGGAATACATTACCCTTTTTAAAGCGTCTGTATGTGCTGGGAGGACGCTAATGATTCCTGCAACACTTGACCATAATCTACTTTACTCTGCTGTGGGTCTGACATATAAATCCCACTGTCACAACAGCAAAAAAAATACGTGTTTACCTCAGGGATTTGTGGTCATATTTACAGAGTTTATTTCCAGTGTAGCTCGGCTTAATAAAACTGCTTTCCAAGCACCTCATCAGGCACCTAAACACACAACAGATGTCACTGTAATGTCACCCGTCAACACCCTGCTGGGCCACTGTCAAAGCATCTTTGTTCCTCCGCCTGTCACCTGGATTAAAGGTGAATTGAAGCTAAATTGATCAATACACGCCGCCGCTGCCGCCGCTTTGAGTGTCATTTCACATCAATTTGGTGAAAAACCCTTTTAATCTTGTGAAATTGGTGTGCAGAATATTAGAGGAAAAAGTTGGCGCGAGAGAGAGAGAGACACTGACAATGGCTGGGAAACACAGCAAGCAAACTGAAGATGGAAAAGAGGGAAAGAAAAACAGAGACAGTAATTTGAGCGCGAATGAGATGGAGGCCCCCGCTGAGCAGAAAATAGCTTACCATCTCCGCGTGTGAGATGACAACAAATAGGAGGCTTCTGTAAATGTCAGCCTGTAGCCGTGCGTAATGGGAGGTGTGCCACAGGGTAAATGAGAGACTTTAACAGGAGAAGCCTCATGATATCGACTATAATGGGACAGCTTAGGTGATACCTGGAGGAAAAATGGAGGCTGCCGGCTGGGATAATTACATATGATTGAAAACACGGGCAATTTCCATAACCATCTTAAAAAGTCGCAACTGAGTCAGGCGCTTTGCGTATTGCCTCGACAGAGTCATTTAGGGCAATCATGAGAAAATTGGCATTCGGGCTTCTGGAGGCATCTTTTCAGAATTACATTATAATAGCTGAGGGAGCCGAGGCTTTAAATGAACCGAGGCCGCAAACGAGAAGTTGGAGCTTCTCACAGCAGAGCGGGAGAGCTGAGAATATGAAAATATGTCTCTTTCTAAAAAGCATTTCATTTTTCCAGAAACTAGCTTATTATCTCAGCTTGGAGTTACACAGGAGTCATTAATTACTGATTAACCCACCTGATTATATGCTATTGTTGCAAATATTTTCAAATGTCTGTTAATGTCTGCTATAAAACCTGACTAGTAAAACAAAAAGCTTCACCAGAGGAAACATAAGATAAGAGCTTCAATCAAACCAAGCTGAGTTTGATGAATTAATTCAGAAATCTCTGGTATGAAGGTTTTATTTTAATCTTTGTCTCCAGGCAGCACATTCACTGATGCAAATGAACAATATTTCTCCATCATGCCTTGTTGTAGTCCTTTTATTGCCATATTGTGGAGAATAATGCAGGATGATAATGAAACTAATGTTTTAGACCTCAATATGCTTCAAATAACAACCACACAAATTCTCCCGAGTACAACACTATGACTGTCTCTGAGAGAGGGGGGGGTGTTTGAAGGTCACTGTCACCATTTGTTTGATGCATTTTGAGTTTTGCCCTTTTGTTTGAAGCATTGAAGCATATTTTGCTGATTTCAGATCTGCCTAACACTGTACACTTCCTGAACTACAGCTGCAAAAGAAAATATGCTTTGCTGTGTGTTATTTTCTAACTAATTAACTATTGTTCATACATAGACAGCTCTCTGTTTGACAGCATGAGTTGTGGTTTTTGGTTTCTAGACATTCTTGCTTGTCAGAAATGTCTGAATGAAAGGCGATGTGAGGGTTGATTAACATAATTTTCCTCAGTCTCAGAGAACTTCTGCACACAGTGACGGCCGTCAGTCTCTGATTGACTGAACCGCATTGAGGACGGTTGATGGAAGATTGAAGAAAGAAGACAGACGGAAGAAAGTGTGAAGAAATGAAAAGTACGAGCCAGAGAGGTTAAATGGAGCTGAAATTCTGCAGGTCTGCAGAGAATATTTATCAGATGGCTCTACAGTCTCACAGCTTCGGTATAAGAGCACCTTGACTCTTCCCACCTTTCCTTGTTAATAGGAGATAACACCGGTCTAATCTCTAATGGAAAAATAACAGTCCCCGGAGAAACAGAGCTAATATGTGAAAGAGAAATAACAGCAGCCGAGGACAACTTTTTAAAGATGGCCGCCTGTAGCCGACGTGTATTTTTAAAGGATTATCCTCACGCTCATCGTTTCCTCCCTCCGAAACATTCCCAGCCTCTCCTCTCTGTCTCCCTCCACACAGAGGAGTCGGTGCTCTGCCTGATACGTATCAGTTATCGTGACCGAGCCACCTTACAGCCCGGCTATCCAATAATAAATTGATTCTCCAAAAACCTTTTTCCGCTTCCCCTCTGCGTGCTCTTATCAGTCAGCTGCGAGGAAGAGGAGGAGGGTGGAGGCCTTCGACGCGGCAGAATCCAGACGACCTCGACTATTAATTAAGATCTTTTGTCTCCAAAAAGCCCCGCTGGCTTTAAATCCCTCTGATAAGCAGGTAAAGACTTAAATCTTATAAGACATAGGTCATTTGGAGCTTGATTAAATCTTAGCGTTATGTGTGAGGAGGCTCCATAGATACACGTGAGCACACCTCATGTTTGCTGATGTTTAGGACTCAAACACTGATGTTATTTTCCTGCACCTGTTTTTGCCCCGAACAAATCATACTGTGGCTGTATACATGACTCGTTTACATTTCCTTGAACGTATTTTTACATTCAGTTGTGAAGCAGAAAACACGACTTCTCTTTACTGCCACATTTGAACCGCTGTATTTTGGTGACTCGTAGCTTTGGGGCAGCCTGGTGTTTCTGTTGAGGAGCGAGAGGTAAAAAAGTTTAAATGTCAGACAAAGAAATGGAAGGTGCACGACAGGAGGAAGGAAAAGGTCTGACTACAAGCGTTTCCTTAAAAGTTGTGGAGGTGACGGGAGTTTTTGTCGCATTTCCTCTCATTTTTTTCTGTCTCTGTGCTTCCTGTCACACTTAAAAAAATAGTCTTACAGGTTGAACTTTTTCAAAACACTTTCTGACCTCGCACTTTGAGAGCAAACAAAACACGACCTCATCACAGCAGCGGTCACGTCTCTCCGCTGAGATACGCCCTCCTGAGCGTTGCGTCTGCGTCATCGGGGCCGTCGCTCGATTTTTGAGGCCACACGCTGCGAATGGAAAACTGCAACAGGAGCGCCAGCGAGCGTCAAGCCGCACAGGAAACCCATCTGTATTCTGGCTCTTGCTCGGGTCGTTCAATAAAACCCCACAGCTTTAACTAGAGCCGCTTTTATTTCCAGCTGCACACCTCAGCAGGTGATTTCTCTGATGAGCTCTCCCCCTCCACCTAAAGGAGTGCTAATCAGTGGGCGAAGCTTTTTGGGATTAAAGTGCAAACCGAGAGCTGCAGCATCCAGCCTGAGATATTCCCTCCCTCTCTGCCTGTCTGCTTGTTTTTTGTCATCTCTCAGCCATCTGATAATGAAATCCTGAATCCAGAATGAAAAGGCACTGAGCTGTCTCTCACATTGAAACGTTGTAAAAAAGAAAAAAAAAAGATTCAGATTAAATCTCCTCCTCCTGCAGCTGTTTCATTATCACCTGATTCGTAAACCTGCCGCCTCGTGAGTCGCCTGCGCTCCATTTAATGGGTCTCCACAACCTCACTGCCATGTAACAGGCGTCATGTCGGCACCGCCAAACAGAGTGAAGAATATAAAAACCTGCAGACTCTTCGTGGCACGTGGTCGGCCGCCACTGGACAAGATTACCTGAAAAATTATGAGAAAGGCACAAATTTTGATCAAGCAAAGAAAAGAATTATTATTAATTCAAAAGAAGGACTAGACTAAAAAATCAGTTTTAATCATGTCAGTTCATTCATGACCTTGACCTTGTCATTCATGACAAAATCTGCTTTTTAGGTGAAACTGAGCCATATTTGTACATCCGATTGACTTATAAATTGTTATTTGTGTGAAAAACTAAATAATCCATTGGGTCTTTAAGATTAATCATCTATCACCTCTAAAATTGTCAGAAAAAAATAATAAAAAACACATTCTTGAACGTTAATTGATTGTAATGATCTTTTCAGTCGAGGCGTCCGTGTCAAATGTCTGATCTTCTCCATTAATTAACAAGCCCATGTGTGAATGAAATAAAATGCGCTCATTAGGTCTCCACCAGATGAATGAAGAGAGATTGGTGGGCCGACTCCGCTGGCTCTGACCTGCTGTAGGTGGGCTGATAACGGGCAGGACAAACTCCGCCATCTAATTACTCATCTGTTTGAATTCAAACCGCTAGAAACTTCTCCACAGCCGCTCAGATTATAAACTGTAGGTGGGCTGGATAATTACCGGCAGCCCGCTACGAGAGGAGAGATCTTTTCCCTCCAGCAGAGCGTCGAAAACATGGAGGGCTTACAGTCGAAGCAGAGAGAAACTCCTCCATTACTCAGCTGCTGACTAATGAGATGGGATCCTTCCAACATCTTTACATCTCCCCAGACAACAGCGACAGGAAGCTTTCACAAACTAAAACCAAGAGTCCTCTGTGACCTCTGACCAGCAGCAAACAGATGCAGCAAAGAAGCATTGCCTGTTAGAAATGTACACTTGACTTGTACACAGACATTTAATTTGGTTGGTGATTGTTTGCATATATTTTATTTATATATTTTTCTACTTGTGTGCATTTTTAAACACCTCTTAATGGCATCTTATCATATTCTTTTGCACTTCATTCTTCACATTTCTCAGCAGTATTGTCTATATTTTATTTGATAATAATTGTTTGATTTGATTTATATTTTAAGTCTATAATTTATTCTTTTACTTACTTTTTATTTATTTATTTTTAGTTTTGTATTTATATTTCTTTTCTTGAGTGGTTTCCTTTCTAAATAAGTTTTGATCATTGTTAAAAGGAGCCCGTGACCTTAAGAATTTCAATGCCAGTGACTGCTCCATGTAACTGTTGTGCACATGACAAATAAAGTCTTGACTCTGTAGTTTTATCTTAACTCATCATACAGCTTGTTGTCTTTAGCTTTCTTCCTTCCTGTAAAATGTTCTGCGTTTGACCACACTGAGAATAACTTCAAATTGGAGCTGTAAAACCTGTTACTCCTGGGTTGGAGGAGTCACAAGTCTCAGCAGTACCGTAAACAACACGCTCCCACCAACACAGCCCCCGGCAATGTTTTAATACGGGCCCTCTACAGCAGCTCGACCAGAGGCAAACATTTGTTCAAGTTTTGTTGCACAGAAGCTCTGAAACATTAAAAAAATCAAACTTTTCAGCTCAAACAGTTCATGATGTTTGCGAAGAGAGAGGAGCTCCTGTTTCTGTTTTCTTTAAATGACTCTCCCAGATAATCTAATAAACATCTAGGTTCATTCTATGGTCACTAGACTGAACAATTTCAGCTTTGGTCCTACAAAGTCATGTTTTTTCCATCATTTTACAGATGAGCCTCAGCTGCTGTTGCCACCTGTGAACAAAACGTTGCGCCATAACTGCAGAATTCACCCAAATTTGACCCAGAATTAAACTGTGAATTAATTTAAGCTGCAGATTATAAAAATCTGTTTTCTCAGCAGTGTCATTTTCATGCATGCTGTTACCTTCCAGCTGCGGTGGTCAAAGTGCATCATGGGAATTGTAGTTAATTTCTAATTTCTTAAACTTTGACTTTGAGCTTCTTGCCAGTCCATCTTTTTTCTTCTGGAACCAGCAGCTCCTCCCTCCTCTCAACTCAACAGACAGCAGCCTTTCCAGTGGTTATTTCAAAGTAAGGGCATTTTACATTAAGTGGCCCTGTTCGTTTGTGCACCCTCGGGTGTGCCACAGGTAATTATTCAGCCCAGCTACACGGTGAATAACACCTGAGTGTGATCTGTTTAAATCAGTCAGAGACTCACCTCGGAGACTTTGGAGAGGGAGCAGTGAATTCTATTAGAGCTGTCGATGCTCGCTGTTAGAGGAGAGCCATTTTCAACAGTAATATCTCTGCAAGAGGGACACTAAAGTGAGCAATAAGACGCGATGAATACACAGAGGTCTTCTCGTTCTGTTCAGCCTGGGTTTACTGTATATGTGGGAATATATTAAATAAAACAACTGTGTCAAGAATCAATTTAGTCTTTTCATTCAGTGCCACTGAGAGCTGTTGCCCTGAAGACATCCCAATATAAAGTTATGACCTGAGAGTCTAATTTAAAAACAAAATGAAAGCTATTGCATCGCCGTAATGCAATAATGTTACAGCACCGGTGGCTACATGCCGAGGCTTAAAACCCTTTACGGTCTTGATTTGATTTGTTCAGCTGATCTCATTTCTCCTTCTAACACACTCAAAAGCAGATCTTAATTTTAATCTTCAAATCTGATTCAGCACATTAATATAGAAAATGATTATAGTGCCAGGGGTTAACGCTGAGTATTTAAAAACTTTCACTTTAGAGCTTAATTCAAAGAGCTGACTGAGATTCTCTTCCCAATGTGAACGCAGCGAGAGAGGATCTTGATGTATGAAAACCTCAATTTCTATGAAATTTAAGTGAAACCTGTTAACGGACAGTGAGGAGGTGAGAAGGAGTCCTATCTTGTGCCGTCTGTGCAGAGTTACTGACAACGAACTCCACTTCTTTCTGCAGCGTAAACAACACCATCATCTGCCTAGAGTGAGAGAAAACAGAGAGGAAGAGAGCGATGAAAGAAAGAAGGAGGAAGAAGAAGGACTGAATGAAGAGTGAAGAGAGCAGAAAAACAGGTCCAGAGAAGAGAAGCAAACAAAACATGAATAACCAATAAAATTAACAGCAAAAACTCACAAGAAGCAACTATATATATATATATTTAATTTCCGAAATAGAGTGGGGAGAAGGGAATACTTATCCTGCCCTGCCCTTTTTTGTATTTCATCAATAAACATAGTAAAGAAGCAGTCGCTGGCATATGATGAATTATACATCATACTTTGTTGATTTAAATTTTATGTTAATCTGAATCTACAAATAGCTAAATCTGTCTGATAAATGTAGTGCAGCAAAATGTTTGATATCTGTCTCCAAAATGTCTTGGAGTACAAGAATAAAGTAAAGCTTAAAGGGGAAATACTCCCGTAAATTACACATTCCTTAAATTTGTACTTAATTACAGTCTAAATAAACTTCTGACTTACTTTCCACTATGGTATAAATACAAACTTACATCTATAAATCTTACTGGTTTGAAGGTAACAGAAGCCATAAAATACTCACCTCAAAATCCATTTAGTGGCTGTTCTGGAGCTTTTGATCATTTCATGAGATCATCCTTAGTAGATGGAGGTTATCAGACGTATTTTTCACTGAAGACTGAAATGCATAATCTGCCTTAGCACTTGTGAATAAAGGCATTACTGCAGCAAATATTAAAATTACACAGACATTTTTATTATTTATTCTCCTGTTTTCTAATCCAAGCAAAGCAGGTTTTGTTTTCTAGTAATAACACAGCAGTTATTTCTGTTTCTACAGATTATCCCCCCCCCCAATAGGTTTGGTGCTATGTGTGAGCAACAACATAACAGCTTATGTATGATTACCACATCAAAGCTTTTTTTTTTTTAAATCTGAGGATCATAAGAACATAAGCACTTGATCATTACAAGGCAACAAAACCCTTGAAAAGCTGCCCCGCCTGCCTCTGCTGCTCTCATCGACATGCAGATCCGTCCTGCTCCAATCACACTCGCCCCTCCGTCGTCTGAACGGCCACTGATACAGCTGGATGCTGCAGTAATTACAGCTGTCAATGCCGCTGTTTACAGGGCAGACAGGAAGTAGAGGTAAATAATCGAAGGATTGAACAGTCAACATGCCAAGAGGAGGGAGAGAAGAGAATCAATCCGTAATGACAAAGAAAAGAAAGGATGAATGATGACGGATTGGTTCGATTCTGTGTCATTATGGCGAGCTGCAGTGTTATCTGTTAATGCGATCTATAGACCGAGCTGACCTGTATCAGTCAGGCAGTGGATTAACAAGAAAAACAAAGAGTCCAATAAAGTTTAAATTATTCATCTGCATGGCCGCGGAGCTGCAGGAGCAGCAGCGGGGTAATAAACTGCACGGGCCGAATCCATCGAAACGTCATCACCTTGCAGTAAAATGGAAATGTTGTGCATTCGTTCTTCACCCAGAAACATTCACTTGCATATAGTTGCTGATAATGAGTGAATAATAGATAAGCTTTACTGAAAAGGAGAAAAGGTTACTTACTCTTCATTGACCACGTTACCTGCTGGGTTGCACATCTCCGTCCACAGCAAAATGAAATCTATGGCTTATTCATTGTTTTTAATGCACGTTGTTTTTTTTCTTTTTATGTAGCTTTGCAGGTTAAATAAATGGAGTTGTTGTTTTGAAGTATCAACAACTCAATATCAGTGTGATTTTGTGGCCCTTTTTTTTAGCCATGCTGAATCTACTGTTGAATGCATTAACATGAACTTCTGTACATACGTTCATGCTCCCCAGAGGATGACTACTGGTGACTTTGATCACCTGACTATTTCCCTGCAGCAGGAACACCAGCAGGTCGAAGTTTTTTAGTCATCGTGTGAAATATCTTAATCTACATCTATCCATCCATGCGAATGTCCTACTGACTTTGATGACTTTGGTGACTTTACCTCCCGTGCCACCACAAGGTTAATTTGTGGTTTTGAGTGAAACTGCATGATAACGTTGTATGATACACTTAATCTGTTACATACTAAAACTCAAGATGTAATATATGATAAAATTAATTTAGTACAATATATTATTTTATGTTAGTTTTTTTTTATAAATTGATCTTACAGGTTTTATTTTGTCTGATATTACCTTGTATGTGTATTTTTGCATTGCTATTTGTTATTGTATTTTGTTGTTTTGTTGTGCCGATCACTTCAACTTGTACAGCACTTTGGATAACTCCTGATGTTTTGTAAATGTGCTAAATAAATAAATTTAACGCGTCTTTACATATATTATTCAGCTGGTATAGTACTTAGTATTCTGCTTTAGTCTTTTATTTTAAATATGCATATTAAATATACATGTATAGATATTACACGCTAGACGTGCTGGGGTCGGACAGATTTTTATGCTCAACACTTCTGGCAGGGAAATCATGTATTAGGAAATGCAAAGTGACCCTAACTGACCATTTTATTCCTTTAATTTAATTTAGCTGCACATCAGGTCCAGTGTGGCACAGCTCTCTATGAAGGCAGCACACAGCGTTAGTACAGCCTCATTTCAGAGACAGTTTCCACCACATGTGAATCTAAAAGGACCAAAGGAATAAAAAGAAGTGAGCTACATATAATCCCATGAGCTGCATTATTGTCACAGAGGATGAAATGTGATGATTCAGCACATGAAAGGTTTTTTTTTATCGTTATTCTCAAATGACATATTGAAGTTTTCCTGTGGAGGAAATGGAGCTGTGTCCCAGTGGTGTTTGTCATCCTAATCAAACAGTAACTTTGCACCGCGCTGCCTACAGATGAGACCGAAGCTTTCATCACATTTAAATTCCAGTTGGCAGCAGATTAGCTGATCCGTATGATGTCGAAGTTTTCTTCACGGAGTCTTTTGATATCGCCGAGGATGCCGAAGATGTCGGCTATCAAACTTCACATCTGGTCTGTGATCGCAACCAATGAGAGATTTAAATGAATCAAACTGGGATCAGTGATCTGAGGCAGCAGAGTGTTTAAACAGGCAGAAGGGCTAAGTGGCTCTTCACGGAGAATTGCTTTGATATCCTCTGCTCCTGGACGCCTCATAGCTTTACATATTTCCCTCATCTCTGTTCTGCAGAGTGTTAACAGCAGTCATAACAGCCATGAATGTCAGAAATGTCAGCGCTGACTGACGGATGTGAATCCTCCCACACGGTGGTTTTGAAGGAGCAAATATAAAAGATGCAAATGTATGTAAATCTGTCGTGGTTGTTGAGGGGGAAGTCATTGGTGTGTGTCAGCTTCATTTAACAAAGAAATAAAAAGAGCTTAGCGGTTTGAATTGTTTGGAAAGAATCCTACTTCAACAAATGGGAATTTTCTTTCATTTTGTTGTGGAGACGCGTGTCAGCTTTCTGTGGAGACCTTCAGACACGTAAATGCGTGAACAAATTGGTTCACAGGCACAGTCATCGTCTCCTGTTGACATTTATTCATTTGATGAGTCATCTGGAAGGCAGAAAAACCTCCAGCTACAATGAAAGATGTGACGTTTTGAAAGAAAAAAAACGACATATCAAACAGGATTTTGTTGGTAACCAAACAACCAGAATGAGGGTAAAATCTGTATATTTCTACTGCATGTCAGTCACACTCACGACATCACTGTTATTCACCAACATTACAGTCACAACGAACAAACTTCAACTTTAAACCAGCGCGTTGTCAGCGAGGAACAAAACCACTGTCTGTTTAAAAATCACTCCTTGAATGATGAGTTATATGTTCTTTTTACTGTCAACAAATGTCATGAAAAGATCAAAATCAACCACCTTCAACCTGTCTGTGGCTTCAGTCCCAGGTTTGATGGTTCCTGCTGAAGATGCCACAAATATATACTTTTTTTTTTTAAAAAGGCTCAATACTTTCAATTTAAAAAAGTTAGTGAACGTTACACAAACAAGAGCAAACTGTAGATTTGTTGGGGACTATTTTCAGCGGCGGATTAACACACAATAGATGCTCAAAAACAGTAACGCATCCTCTGTGGCACAGTGGAATAAGATGTACACTTCAGGCTCCCTCTACACAGACAATACTTGTTAGTGGGGTTTGTTTTAATATTTTCGAGGGATTTGATGACAATAACAAAACTGCAGAAGATCACCAATATTTAAAATGGCTGAAATGTGTGCAGAGATGCATTCATCCCTATCAGATGGGGCTGTGGATTTCTTTCTAAACTTTCACATTCTCACTGGACTGAAAAAAAAAGTAAAATGTTTATCAAGATCCAACATTTGATTTTGCTGTATTCTTATGCAGCGTCCTGCAGCTGCATTGTCTGCAGTATCACCCGGCTGTCGGGTTTTACCTGTTCGGGTTCCTCTCAGCAAACCAAGAGCTGCACTGCGGTCAGCTCTGCTGCAGGACGGACGACTGTCACTACGTCTTCTTCACCAAACACTGAACTCTCTCTGGGATCAAGGATGTGGCAACAACGTGTGGGCTCAGCTGTTGTGATTTGAGGGGAAAAGAAAGAAAACACAAAAGGGATGAATAATGCAGTTTAAAGTTTCAGCAACTTTTGTCATTAAAATCCCATCTGGGCTTTGGGGTCTCGGGGGGAGAGAGGGTGGTGTGTGTTTGATAAACAGCTGCTGTCGATCCCCTCTGCGCTTCTCATCCTCCCTTTATCAGCAGGGCTCTTTACACATGAGCTGAATTAACACATGAGGGGTGAGCGACGCTTCATTTTCAAGTGTTAATATCTGAATCGTGGGTTTCATTACATCCATGCTCGCTTGGTTTGCTCTCTCAGATTATCTCTCTGTCTCATTCTGATCATCTCTCTGACTTCCAGCGAATCCACCTGTCACACTGAAGCAGATTAGCATTTGAAAAACACATTAACCGTCTCTGCGTGCAGCGCACGAGGTGACAGACAGCCACAGTGTTAGAGAGTCTGTGCCGCTGTCGGTGTTAAAAGCTTTCCTCTTCAGAGACATTTGAGAGCTGGGAGAGGAAGCTCCCAGCAGGCTGCGTACAGCAGGGAGGAGAAAACTTTCATAACAGAGTGAACAACCTGTACAAGCCTTTTATAAAAAAGCGTGCAAAGTCTAGTAAACTGGAGACGTTTAATGTTCGTGGATGTATTTTTGTTCCCTGCTTCTGTTGTGCTTTCATGTTACGATGGAAAGAACCAGTGAGAGGACAAAGTATAAAAGGAGGAAAAAGTGAAAAAAGGAGCAAATAAAGTGGAAAATGAATCCCTGCTGCATGATAAGTCTCTCAACCAGTAGCTGCCAGGCTGCAGTGACCCCCCCTCCAACTCTCAATAAGTACAAATACACTGTGTGCTCATGGCGGTGTGTGTGACTACGCTGACTTTGAAGATGTCTGTGGTTGCACGATTATTCTGGATGAAATCACTCACGAAAATGTTTAATTCATGTTCCGAACACCATCAAACAACGTGCTGGTGTTTGGTGGACGTATAAAGGCTGCAGGGACTCTGACAAACACAGCGTAAAAGGTCACACGTGGCGTTCCCTTTAAACAGAGCTCTGACAGCTACTGTTACTCTGCGGCAAAACACATGAAGAAAGCACCGAACACAAACTTCTGCAGAAGTACTCCTCCTGAGGAGCTTAATTACAGGTCAAACATTTCTACTTCCACTTCTGCAGACATCCATTCATTATCCTCACAGAAAAGTGCATCAGCCACATGAGTCCAGATTCACTGAAATAAAGCTGAGTTTGAAAACTAAATCAAGCCGTAAAAACAAAAATCGGTTCCCATTAAGAGTATTTGCAACCTTTCAGTATGAGAGTGACATTAGTTAGAGATTTAGATGTAGACATCACTTCCACATTTACATTTTTGAATATTTACAGTTGAAACAAGGATATCAACACCTCACAAGTCTCAGTATGTACATTATATACAGTAAAAGACAAAACTGTGTGCATTGTTCCTCATTTGCTCTCCACTTTTTTTGTGAAGCCACAGCCTCCAGCAAAGTCTCTGAGTGGCTCTGAGTACAGCGTAAAGTCCTGAGGCGTAGCGGGACGCCTCCCGTCTGCAGGCACCTGTTCGTCGGGTCGTCGGGCCTCTGGTTAAATGAAATACTCCTTTGGGTTTTTGCAGGAGACATTCTGGGAGTCAGTCTGGTTGTTGAAAGGGAAATCTTGGCTGTCCTCCTGTTTGACTCCCTTCACCTCCTGGTTTCGATACGTCTCTTTTCTCCGGTAGAGGAATCTGGCAGTTATCGCCAGACCGGTCACAATCACGAAGATCACCACTGCTATGACACCTGCAAGGTGGAGGACATTTACATATATTCAGACATTTAGGAAAATATGTTTGTTTGATTGATTACTGAGAGTTGAATGAGAAGACTGATATTAATTTAATCTGTGAGTTTAGTTTAGCAGCTTTGTGATGTTAGTATGTAGTGCTATAAGAAGTTGGAAAAGGTAAGCGAAGATTTATAAAAAGTTGTTTAAAAAAATGTTTTATTTTTGTGACTTTACAGGTAATTAACTGAGACTTTGCATCCAGCTGCTGTTGATCAAGAACTTCAGTGATCTCACTGAGTTGAAAACATTAAGTCAAAGAGCTGCTGAACACTCGATGGACCACGAAAATTAAATGTTAACTTTTGTGTTGTTTAGCTATTACTAATAACATACAGTTAACAGAAAACCAATTTCTAATGTTTACTCTTATTAATTTCACTAAATTTTGAAGAAAAAAAAAATCATTGTTTTGTTTACCTTTCAGAGCAATATGACAATTTAATGAGACAAGCTCAGAGTGTGGAGGCTGGGAAAATCAGCCTGGTTTCGACTTATTTAACTTAAATCCATCTATTAAGTTACCTTAACAGATGTAGTGAATGTACTTATTTTAACCTTAACCATGATCCTTTCCTACAGCTAAGTAGCTTTGATGCCTAGACGTAACCATGATGACAAAAGTCTCCTCCTGCACATCAAAAAGTGAACGGTGTTAGATGACAAATGGTGAGTCATTTATATATCATCCCATGAGATCATGTTGGAGAAAACACAATCAGTAGTCATTAATGAAAAGTTACTGCAGTACATCAGCTAAAACACCTTGATGAGGATCTGTAAACGTGTGAGCAGAGTCATCGTGTAACTCAGCTGTGATATTTTGACGTTTATTCATCTCTCTTCAAAAAGGAAGGCCTTGTTGCCAGCTGCTGACATGTCGACTCTGAAGTAAATCTCTCACTGTGAAGTGGAAACATGATTTCTGCCAGTCACCGCCCGCCGTGGGTACGCGAGCTCTTTCGCCCCGCAGTCTGCTTGTTCTACTAATCTAACTTCAACACGCAGTGAGCGAAAATTTCACACTTTTGAAGTCAGACAGTCTCTTCTGTTCAGCACATTTCATTATCCGGAGAAAGTTTAATCTAATTGGAATTCCAAAATACAGCTGAAATCTATTTCGCACTATATTACTTTAGTTTGCATTAGCAGATAGTGTGAAAGTTTCTCCCAGTGGAGGTTTAATTAGTTCAGCTGCCCTTTGTGCACTGAGAGAGTAACAGAGACTTAATGGACACTTTTAAATGACTTTTGACTCTCACTTTTTCTCCTCGCTTATGTGAACAATTCAATCTTCACTTTGAATCAGTCTGGCCAGACAAAAGATCATATATTCACTATTTTATATCTGCTTCGCTGGCTTTCAACAGAACATTGGCTCATCGATGACATATTGAGTGTAATCTCTGACCGATACATTTCCAATACAAACAGTGAAACATGGTGAAACAGTTCAGTACCTCCGATCAGAGCAGAGTCGGTCCTGATGGCATTGACTAGAGGTTGACCTGAACCCACTGAACCAGACTGGTCTACAGCAGAGAAAGAGAGAGAGGCAGAGGAAAGAAAGGAAGATAAAAGAGAGAATAAGACAGAAGTGAAAATGAGTAAACCGAAGAGCAACGAGAATTAGAGGAAGAGACGTTGAAGAGAAAAAAAAACACACAAAGGAGACGTGAAATGAAAAAAAAAATATGATGAGATAAACAAACAGGTCAGAACAGAAAAGACATAAAAGTGGAGAAATTCAGAGACAACATCACAATCATCATTCAGAGCAGACAGGAAAAAACATCAGCAGCTCTGCAAAGGACTCTATTAAAGCGACATGACGCTGGAGGAAAACAACACTACAGTAGAGGAAAGAAATGCTGCTGGAAACTCCCCTCGGTGGTTTAGACAGAAATGACAAACACTCACAGGTTTCCATGTATACTTCATTTTCAGGGGCGCAGTTCAGCATCTAATTATTGTTTTTATTTTGGCCAGCCGTTCAACCAATCTGCTATTACACATTTACCTGGGCATGATGTTAAAAAAGACCAGCAATTACTGGGCATTAAGGGCAAAGACGAGAGCAGTGACATTTAAAATGAGAGTGAAAAAACATCCTCTGGATTTTTTTGGTCTCCTTTTACTTTTGTGTAAATAAACAACTGCTCTCCATATCAGCTTAAAAGGTGATTATATGTGAATGTAGCCACAAATGTATTAATGCAGGTTTAAGTTTGTTTTAATTTGGAAAAAAAAAGGGTAGGTGAAAGTGTTAAAAGTCTTAAAACTAGATTTTGATAAGGCACTTTATGAGATGATAATGCAGAACCCACCTTAGTTAAAACTGTAGTTTAGTTGTGAAAAATATTCAAATAAAACTATACTTAAATTACCAGAAACCAAATCACACAGTGTATTTGGGACTTGTTGCCCCCTGGGTGTCTCCTGCCTCGGGGCACTTTAACGCTTTATTCGGCAGTCTTGTTCACAGCCTGAAGAGAGAAAACGTCGGTCTCGCACAGACGCCGACCAACAAAAACCACCACATCAGAAAAACGTAGAAATAAATACGCAAGAAAAGTCAGCTGATAGACAGACTGGTTGTTGATGTATGTGCTCAGGTGGAGGAGGAGTGGAAGAATCCCAAAAGAGAAAATGTAAGCAGGACAATAAAACATTATCACTTTACAGTAAATCTCACACTTAGTTGATGTTGGAGATAATTTAACACCAACCTAACCTGCTTGCAGCCAAGTGATAAATCCAAACTTGACAATTCCCTATGAGCTTTTAAACCCAAAACACACAGTAAATCCTAAAACCATCGACCCCACCTACAGACTGACTCCTCCCCCTCTTACCTGACAGGTGGTGTGTGTTCTCCGCTGCGTAGGGATTGGCCGAGGCCGAGGAGCCGCAGTTGGACTGAACTAGAGGTCCGCTGATGACGACGGGGCTGGTGTCCGGGTGGAGCAGAGCAGCTTTCAGAGGGCTGATGGAGTTGAAGTGGACCACCGAGAGACAGCCGGTAAAACCGAGAGATCCGAGCCTGACCTAGGTCTGGATCCAGATCCATCAGACTCTGGAGAGAGAAGGAGAATGGAAGAGACCTTCGTAAATTTAACACTGATGCCTCCATGTGACCTACATTAGTAAATGAGACCAGCAGAGAGAAGATAAGCTGTTACAGGTTTCGATTTATCCATAAAGTCAGAGGTTTGGTTTGGTTTCTCTGGCTGGTTTGGTTCGTCTTTGGAGGTTTTGCCCGCTCTCCTCCTGGTGAAGTAATCTCTTTGCAGCAGGGAGCGAAGAGGAGGAAACACGTTACCTAACCAAAATCAACACAACGCCTCGTGTTTCCAGAAACAATACAGAATAATAAAGGAATAATGATACTAATAATAAAACAAAAGTCTCTTTCAATTGTTTTCCATAAAGTTTATTTTGTTCCCATAATTTTCTAGAATCATTTGACAATTTTTTAAAAGAATAGTTTGACCTTTTGGAAAGTATGCTCATTTGTGTTCTTGCCAACAAGTAGAAGAGAAGATTTTCTAGTTAAGCTTGGCTGGAAACTCTCCAAAGGTAATAAAATGCACGTTCCAGCATCTCTAAAGGTCATTAATTAATATCTCATTTGTTTAATCTGCATAAAAACAACATGCTGTGGTTTCATTGGGGCTGACTGGAGCCTCATATTTATTGTGCAAACGTCAAAGTGGCATCAATCTTCTCGGCAAGGGAGCAAGAAAGTTTATGTCCTAAAATGTTGAACTTAATGGCAGAGCCTCATTCTTTGAAATACTGATGCTCATTTTTTTTCATCCTTAAACCAGGAAAAAGTGGAGCAGAGCAGATTTTGCTTCTCAAGGAAAAGAAAAAGAAAATTAAAATTTGAATGCTTACTGTGAAATTACATTTGAGAGGGTGTTTTATGCAACGTGGCTTTGACACACACAGGTCGACTAACTGGAGCCCCCCGAGTGTTACACAAAGAGCTCAGAAATAAAACTTTATTCATCTGTATTAGCGACTGAACTTTTGACCTTTCCTTCAGAAGCCGTAGTCTCTCAACCAGCAGGATGATCAATAAATCAGCACACACGCTGACAGGATCATCGACTCTGCTTCATCTCCCTGTTATCAGACTCAGACAATAGTTGCAGCACATTGACTCTAATGATTCACACACACACACACACACACACACACACACACACACACACACACATTACTGCAGACAGGCTGTCAGTAACTCAGCATCCGTCACTCCTCGAGACAGATGTGCACTCTCACCTTTATCTGTTCACTTTATTGACTTAAATCCCTTCATCTTTCACCTCCACTCCTTCACAGCGGTGTAAACAGCAGCTGTGAAAGCCGACATTACCGCTGTAAACAGCTGCATCGGTGTCTGTTCGGATGACTGAGAGGTGACTGTGGGTTTTACCGCGACACATCTGCCTGCTGATGAGAACAACAGGAAGCATTACTGCAGCCTGTAAGCTCCTTTCAGCAGAAACACTCTCTACTCCGTCACCCCTCTGCCTCTCTCTCTTTGTATTCCTTCTGGGTCCATTAGTTAGGCTGATGGATGACAGGGTTGGCAGGAAACGAACAGAAAATCCACTTTCCTGGTGCTCTCCTGATCCTGATCTGGCTCTCTGCCTCTCGTGGTCTGACAGAGGGGAGGACCAGTCACACGCCAACATGACGGGGTTAAAACACACTGAGCTGAGTTCAACCGTTCTGCAGCTTTACGTCTAAAAAACATTAAAGATCCTGGAGGATTTGTATCAGCTGCTCCATACGATACGTAGTGTGCATGTTTGATACGACACAAGGATTTTGTATTCTTTTACATGTAGTTGTTTTGAATTAGCTAACAATAGATATGAGTGTTTAGTAGCAGAAACCAATGACCAACATTGTGAAAAGAAACTGCCAATTACAATTTTTTTTCTCAGTACCATCATTTCCATACCCAAAAATGAAAGTGATGACATTTTGTCAGCACCAACAGTGTAGAAATCCCAGAAAATTATAAATGGAAAATAAAGAATGTAGATATAGATATAAATGAGTGAATAAAACTTTACCATGTGAACCACGTGACACAAACACACACTGCTTTCTACAGTTGAAATATTAAAGAAACACTTCAGTAAAACAATAATAAAAAATACTCACAGAAATCAAACAGAGCACTTGTAGATATAGTTTGTATCTGTGCAAAATCAATCATTTCATCATGGTCATTATTTGGTATTACCTGATGCATTCCTCTGATGAAAGCCAGTTCAAACGTCAGACTCAAGGTTTTACAACTAAAAGCCGGCGTGTTTGCTTTTAAATTGCCGGAGCAGTTTCAGTGTCTGCGTCTTATCAGAGTGCTGTGACTGCAGCCTGCGGCCTCTCAGCCCCTCGTGTTATTAACAGCTTATTTCTCAGCCCGTCTCTGATGGAGTCGCTCACAGAGAACATGAATAAGTCATGACAGAGCCAATTACTGTCTCACCCCGGTTCTGTTTCAGGTCCCTGTCCTGGACTTCACACAAGAGCTAAGTGAGGATGTGGTTTAAACCTCCCAGAGGGCGAGTTTTTCCTTTTACAGGCTTAAAATCTGTGCAGGTGCGTTAGAGGAAAGTCCTGGTTTAACTCGACCCTGCACTCATTAAGTAATGTTAAACATATCTATTATACATACTAGAAGACTTCTGTCGAACATTATTCTCTTTAATCTCTTTCTCTACATGCTGTGATAGAAAGTGAAGTTTAAAACCAGCATAGATCATTAACATAAGTGGAGTAAAATATGCATAAAGTTAAGGAAGCAAAAAAACTTCTTATAGTAAGATTTTTATCCAGGTTTGTAATATTTTGCATCATTGATTCATCTCAGTTTAACTCAGAATAACTGATTAATTAAATTATTTATTTCAATAAAAAGATATTTTTGATTCTCTTTAATACTTGCGTGATTTTCTATTTACTCATATGGTTTGAGCCTTATTGTAGGAAGCTGCAGAGTTTCATTGCCAACGACAGCTTTACTGTACCTGTTTAGCATCTGACAATAAAAAAAGCACTTAAACTTGAAAACAGTGTTTAATGACCCACATCATAAAATGGCAGATGCACTAAATTGTGGACTTCCAGTTGAAAATGACTCTGGAAACAACCTTTATGAGGAGTAGATAATTCACAATGTCTGCTTTTGCCACTGAATAAGTGTGTAGCTGACTAACCTTATAATATTTATATACTCAGTCTTTCTAACCAAGGAAATTACCTTTTTCTGTCTTATATGGCAGTTCATGGTGTGAACATTGACACAGAGACAAAGAGTTATTAATAATAAACTGCAGCAGCTTTAGACCTCCTGACCTGAAGTGCTCAGACTCTGAAAACTGAACTCTTGAAATTAAATACAAACATAATAAAATGCTAAAGCAGTTCTCACATTTTGCTTCAGACTTCTTTTTTCAAATAACCTGAGTAATATTTCCACTTGGTGAAAACCTGTGAAGCTACATTTATTCCTAAACCGTGTGTCAGATGAGTGCAATCATCTAAAAAAAAAAAAAAAGAGGTTATTCAAATGAATGTTAGTCCGAGTGCGCTCTAACTAAAAAAAAAAAAAAGACCTTGCTTACCGTGCACTCTGCCCAACACCAGCGACTTGATGGCGTTGAATTCTCCGTCGGATGTCAGGTTGAAGTCTTCTCTGGCATTTTGGTCGATCTGAAAGAGGAGCAATATTCATTCATTTATCTATTTCCTAAAGTGATTGAATTGAAGTATTTGGTAGAAGACAACAGCTCATGGGGGGGTTCATGGGAAGAGTTCAAAGCGTAAAGGTGCTCCAGAAACATCTGGATTTTATCTTTTGGGGACCCAAACACACCTAACTTTCAGTAAATCTGTTGTAAATAGTTGCTGAGGTATCTTTCTCCAGACTACACCGTCACCTTAAGCTTCTAAAGATATGAGGATTCAATATGATGGAAACAGATAAGATGAGACGCTCCTCATATTTCAATGGAGCCTCGCGACGCGGTGAATCAGGAGGCTGCAGGACGAGGTCACCTTACATCTCAGGGCGCTGATAATTATACACGCTTAGGCTGCCGGCTCCTGGTTAGGTGAAGTTTAGCTCGTATATCATCCGGGGCTGCTGTTAACAAGATAAGCGATTCAGTAGATCCAGATATGATTATGACGCTCCATATTTCATCTGGAGCTGTTTTTTAATGTGGAGTTTGTCCCTGCTGCCCTGCCGTAGCTGCGTAAAAGTGCTGACTGAGGCTTTAGTATATATGGGAATATCAAAATACTGCACTGTAGTACACACAGGTACTGCGTCTGTATGTGTGTCATTGTGTTTGCCCTTGAGGTCGGCGCCTCATTTGGCAAACGTGGAGAGAGGTTAACGTTTGGCAGCTTTTACGCCTCGTCTGCTCCAAACATGAGCAACACAACAGGAGCTGCTGTGTTTTTACAGTGTTGTCTGATACACAATGTATGAATCTGCCTGCGTAAGTCGAAGACGTGAAAAAGAGAAGTCAGCACTTTGCTTCAAGTTCCCCTATTTAGCATTCATTTATAACGCACTATAATGTACTTTTATGCCCACATAAGTGTTTATTAATGCATTTTTAAACAACCATAACTCCTCCTATGGACATTCATAAGTCATAGGCTGCTGTGTAAATAATTATAGGCAACTTAAAAAAACAGTTATAATAGTATAAACGATTTATATCAGCTAACAAATAATGAAGATTAATATGCACATAGATAAACTTTTCCTTATATCTGTGTACAACTGCATTTATTGTGTGTTGTAAACCATTTATTAAATGTTTGTATGCTGCCTTTAAATGCTAAAGAGGGGAAGTGAAAGTAAAGTTTTACCAAAGAGGGCTGTGATTGAGACAAAATCACAGCATACAGGTTCAGTCAGATTAAAATTGCACGCTAACAGAATAAATTTCTTATCCAAAGGGGCCAACATCTATAATTCATCCAAGAAAGGCAATAATAAAGACTTACTGCCTTTAAACCTGCATTAAACAACATTTGTTATTATAACTGAATGAATTGACTCTGTGTGATGTGAAACAGTCACTTGCTGTGCTAAAATCTTAAAAGAAAGATTTAATGTTTTAAGCTTTTGGCTCATTGCTTTTCCTTTACAGCACATTTAACGTACAGTTGGCCGTTTCCTGAAAATTAGCTCAGACAATCCAAGTTCAGCAGCCCAGCAACAAAGTTTGTGTGTAGCTGGTGAAGAAAGTGAAACTTAACATATTGTGCTGAGCTGGTGGAGACCAAACTAAAGCAAAAAGGAGAGTAAATATTAGACTTTCATCTGTCAGATAAGCTGCAAAATGACTCTAAATGAATTCTGTTCTGTGTTTGCTGGATGTGCATGAAGGTAAATCGCTTGCTTTGGTGTTACCTACAAGAACACGACAAACAAGATGAGTTGTTTTTACCTGCACGGACACAGAGTCCGTCAGTCTCCTGATGGTAACGGTGTGTAGTTGTCCGTTGGCCAGGCCCTTCACGCCGCTCCTCAACACCTCAACATCTCTGCTGCTGTCCAGCTTGTATCTCACCTCCAGCATATCTTCACACACACACATCAAACCACGGGGTCACATTTCAGATCTCACAGCAAAGAAAAAAGACCTTCAGAGCTTCATATTTCAGATGTTTATGCTTCATCATCCTCCAAGTTTTTCTTTTCCTGAAAAGGCCCCGTCGTGTCCCATAATCTTGGCTAAAAGGGTAAACACACATTTAATCCTTCAAAGATTAATCTGAATATTTTAAAGAAAAGGTTGTTAGGAGGGTCAGAGATTATTCTCTATCAATAACAGAACTAATCTAATTAAATCTAATTAACTCAAATTCAGGACATTAAGTGCAGATTTAACAAAAACCCTGAGGGGTCTTCAGAGAGGAATAACTTTATCCTTTACAGCTGGCGTTATGAGTGTAAATAAATATAATAAATCATATCAAAGCCTCACAACTACAACTCCCTACACGCCTCTCGTTTGAGGGAATAATCAGTTACTGTCGGAGGACCTACTGCTGCTCTGATAACAAATTCACTCCTGGAAAAGATGCCTTAAATACAGAGTTCCTGTTCGGGCTGAGGATGTGTAACTGCGGTCGAGGGTAAAGAGAAATGAGCAATCTCAGGGCAAATAAGAGAAAGCTCTCAAGGATTTAATTGGACACTTCAGTTTAAGTGCATTTACCTGACAACTCAACGGGCAGCATGAAACCTTAATGCTCTGCTGTCCATCAGCTTCCTCTGACTCATTAACACCAGAAAAAAAAATCTATTTACAGCTAACCCAGCAGCAAAGTGCTGATTGTATTAGTCTCCCGGATGCTGAAAATGTCATTTTTAAATTCAAAGTGCCTCCTACTACTCTTAAAAAGCCAAACTCACAATATAATTATTTCACCAAAAAGTTTATAAAACACATCAGCAACTTTTCTGCTGTTTTTGTTTTCAGCCTGAACATAATAGCAGATCCGGCTGGACGGATTAAAAGGCTGTAGAGGTTGACAGGGTGAATCCAGAAAGAGGAGAGATCTTCTCTTTCTGATAGATCCTGATAGATCTGGTAAAGCTGCAGAGCACAGCTGAGGAGGAGGAGAGGAAGAAGGAAAGGAGGAGAGGTCAATATCAGGAGAAGATGACAGGAATGAGAGAGAGGATGAGAGGTGAGATGAGAGTCTGGGAGGAGAAGCAGGCAGTGAAAAGTAACTGGAAAGAGCTGAGGAAGAAAGATGGAGAGGCGAAAAATGAAACTCTTCAATAGACTCATAATTTGTGAGGTTAGAAAACTGGATAGAGACACAAGAGGACAGAACAAAATGGAGAAAATGAGGCAAAACAAATGACAAACAAAATTTGATTTATTCCACTGATGGGCAAAGGAAGGAGAAACTCAATAAAGAGAACATTTTAGAACAAATGTCTTATTCCAAAGTTTGACTGATCTTGTTGAAAAAGCTTTCAAATAAATGAAACTCAAGAAGAAAAACAAAAAAATTAAGAGGAAGGATGATTAAATAAAAACAAGCTGCTCTGCATCAACCTCCAGCAACAGCCAAACAAACACTCCTTCAAAATAAGAGCGTCCTCACCGTGCTTGTTGATGAGCAGGGCCAGGTACTCTCTGTAGTACGAGCTGACGTAGAGCAGCACAGCCGGACTCTGGTTGGTCCTGAAGCTCAGGGAGACGTTCTCTCCTCTCAGCGTCATGTCGGAGTAGATGGAGGACGGCAGAGCGCTGCTGTTCCTGCTCAACTCGTACAGCTCCTTGAAGGTGTAGCTGACCGACGTCTCCGGCTTGAAGCTGGCCGACACCTCTGGATGGAAAAAAAAAAAAATTATATATATATATGTCTGATTTGTTCCTGATGTACGTGGACTTTCAGCGTTCAGTCATTTGTTTTTATCCACATTGGTGTTGTGACGTATCAAACTAATAACCTCCTGATTAGGACAGTTTAACAATGAGATAAAATCCCAATACTAAATACTTAATCAAACGTGTATTTATTTCTAATTGATAATCACATTATAAATTCACCCTTAGGTAATTCTGTATTATTAGTTTTTTGCACATTTTCTCTTCACATTAGTTTTCAAAATCCATTCCAGCAAAATCAATATTTCCACCTGGTATTGCACAGTATTAAACATTTTTCACCAATAAAACACATCAGCAAAAGCCTGTTTTTCATCTGTAGTTCCTGGACATAATGATCATGCTACCATCTTGCCAATTACTAGTTAATCTCATAATTGTTTTTCCAGTTACTTGTGTAGTCGTCTCATCTATAAAATGTAAAAAACCAACAACAAGCAACCATGAGTACGCAACACCATCATTAGTACGCAGAGCCCAAAGTGATGATTATAAAACTCTTTATAATGAATATTATATGAAACCCTTAAATATTTCATATAATGCCACATTTACCAGTGAACAAATAATCAGTTCAGATGGGTAGTATAATACAAATATTTAGCCCTAATTTTAAAGTGTAAAGACAAAGATTTAGATCTTTACAGAGTCTATAAACTTTAATTAACTTCTGATGGAGGCGTCTGAACAACCGAGCCTTTCCGAATAGTTAGCAAGAGAAAATAAAAATGTTCTCAAAATCTGTAGAGGGTTGAAACCAATTACAGAAAATAGCCTTTGGAGACCTCGCTTCAATTTTCCAGCAGGAAACAAAAGGAGGTCTTTGAAAGTATCAAACACAGTCAGAGTGCACCGCCGTGACTCAGACATAAAAACCAAACTGACTCAGCAGGAGATTCAGCAGATATCAGTATTTAGTGGGAGGATATGTAAGAGTCCTTAAAAAAAAAAAAAAAAGTAGAAATGAACTCACTTAAGTTATTGAACTCATGGGAGACATAAAGGTCACTGTGATGACGCATTATTACTGAGTTAACATCAAACCATCAACTAAAATAGACTCCAGCACATCAAACAGGCACGACTGGTGATAACCTTTGATGCCTGATGGAGTTATCTTGATGAATGTTGAGTGCAGAAAAAGCAGTAAAAAGTTCTCTGAAGTAAAATAGATCCTTAACCTTTAAACAACAGATAAACACCCACACATGGAGGCTGCCATTGCTCATATTTTCATTTGTATTTCCACACAAACCTGAGGGAATTCATCTTATTATAACTGCCTATATACCCTAATAGAGTTAAAGGAAGTCGTCTTTATTCAGGCAGAATTCAAAGACTTGGGATCAGAGAGCAGCTTTAACCTTGGCTGTTGAGATACATGAGCAAGGTACAGTAAATGCAAAGCAGAGGCAGAGGATGGAGGTGTGAAGTGACGCTGTGCTGCAGGTTATAAAGTGGCTGGACAGGTCTCCCGGAGGGAGGTCAATGCAAGCGGCACCACTGAAGGCAAACTCCACTCAAAATCCAACTTTTGAATATCAAACACTTCCCCACCTTTCAAAGGTCTTTTTAGCTGCACAAAGTTTGAACCTTCACGGTTGCTGTGGTCGGCTTGGATTCACAGTTACAGTGGATTTCAATAGTAAAAGGCATCGAAACGCCCAAAGAATCCACTTCTGCACCATAATCCACCTCTCTGCTGTCCATCCATGAGCCCAGTATCTACAAACACGTATTTCTGTCAAAATATGGCAGAATACACAGCTTTTCAGCCTCTTTTAACTTCTTGTTTTTGTGTTATTGGACATTTACTGTTTTATTTTATAGTGCAGATAAACCGGCTGGAAATAAACAGCAGGCAGACGCAGGTAGTCGGTGAAGAAAGTGAAGCATCTCGCCCAAAGAGACAGATGATGGAGACTAAAACAGAGCTAGAAGATGAGTGAATATTTGAATTACATTCATCAGGAGGGCATAAACAAATCCAAATGAATGATAGTGTTGCTCTTTTAAAAGTGTGAATCAACAACTATTGGCCATAACAACTCCAGCAGGATTGTCCGTTAGCTTGTTGTGGGAAAAGAAAAAGATAATCAGCTTTGCCACCAAGCTGGTGACCACAAACTTCACCAGCCACAGGTAAATGTGTCTTTATGAGTGTACCTGTGTGGCAGAAGACTCCGGTGTAGGCTGACAGGCTGCAGTCACAGTGGAAGCCGTTGGCTCTCTCCACACAGCGACCCCGGTTCTGGCAGAACGAGCCGTAGCTGCTGCAGTGACCCGGGCAGCCGGGTCGAACCCCGGGCGTGATCTTCGCCCTCTCCTCCAGGTCCAGGGTGACGCCGTTCAGCTGCAGGGAGCGAATACAGCCCCGAAAGCCCTTCTGCCTGGACGCCGTGCCTCCTGACAACACACAAACGATGCATGACATTACATTTAGGTGTTCAGTAAAGCTACCAGATCAAAGAGGTGACACAAAGTCCTGCCTTTATCTGATCTACTGCAACACACCAGCACACTGTCTTCTTTGTATTCTCTGTATTTTGACAAGTCTGTATGTTTTCTATCTCTCTAGTTTTTCATTTCTCCTCCTCCTGTCATCTACAACAGACCCACGTGTCGCCTCTGCTCTCCCAGAAGCTCTGAACTGTCAACACTCTTCGTATCAAATGACACAACAATGAAACGGCAATGAGGCAACGAGCTGTAGGTGGGAAAACAGTTTTGGGGACATAAATTTCATCAGCTGTCCATCTGCCTGTCTAACAGGACACGCCGCATATGTTTCACTTTATTCTCCAACACTGAAGAGATCAAACCCTCCACTCAACGACGCACACTCCCTCTGAGCTGCAACACGTTCGCGTATTGTTCGCGCACCTCAAATATGACAACCTCCCATTTCTGAAAAGATCACAGATTGAAACTCTCAATGTGCTCAGAGCGCAAACTTGGCAGCAGTTTGCGCCCAGAGTTTTGGAGCAGACAACTTCCTATTGTTCAGCAGCAGCAGCAACACTTTTTCACGCCGATAAATCAGATGAAACTCTCCTGTGGGGCTCCTCTCTCCTCTGATTTTGCTTGTATTAATTATTGAACCAACTAAGCAACACAGGATATGAAACATTTCCTCTGACGCAACACAATGAAGAGTAATTTTGCATCCTTATTAAATCTGTTAGAAACCATTGTTCAGCATCTAGGTATTAAGATTTTCACATGCACATTAATAATATGACCTAATGTTGATTATGGTACTGCTTATTAAATTAATGTTGTCAGCCAGTGTCATAATTTACATTGTCATAATAAAGGTGTAAGCTAGTTGGTACATTTCATTTTCTGCATAATAATTGTTTGTTACGTCACAAGAACTCACCTCTCGAAATCTTGATCACCTTTAACATTGGGAGGGCATATTTCCATCTCTCTGACTTGTTGAATAATTCAACATTACTGGAGGTTTATGTTTTGGCTACCAGCTTAAATGACTTTTACACCATTTGAGATGTTTTTTTCCATCAGGCTGTTGTAGCAGATGGCTCTAAATTGTGTGATCCCTTTAAGTTAATGCCACCACTGCTAAGGAGGAGAGGACTGACGTGAATAAAAATGTAAATTCAGGATGCAAACGAGAACAAAACACTGTCTCACTAAAAAATGAAGGAATTAACTATTAAATGTGTTATTGTGTTTCTCCAGTGTGGAAACTTTAGCTTCAGTTTGCACTCCACAGAAGATCATCTTAACATAAGTGGTTGGATGTTACTGACTGAAATTCTCTGCAGGAATCACAGTTGAATTCGGTCCTTAATCGGCTTAATTTATTTTCTTTCAAGATTTTCAATATCCTAGATACCTAAGTCATTCTTTTTCCTGGTGATCCGACCAAGAGAGTTTCATCCCCATCCAAGCTTTTGAAGTGTGAAAGGGACTCATAGAGCCCTTTCCCACTCCTTTGCAATTCTGCAGCAACAACAGGGGAAAGCTTTTGCATCACTAAAAAGTTTAACCTGGCTTTATGTGTAAAAGTTGTGATTCTAGCAGAGACCCGAAACAGCTCCCTGAGGATCACCAGCTCTGATCAAAGCAACAAAACACAAGCAGGGAAGGGTTGTTAGAGAACAAATAATCCTAACAGGGAGACTATCAGAGTGCTGAGGGTTTTAACCACACGTCGTGCTGTTCAACTCCAACATGGATTACAGTCTCTCCACATCAAATGGAGATGGCGCTTACAGGAAACACTTAAAACGGCATAATGAGGGATTTGTGGCGCGCAGATCAAAGAGCACATCAAAGAATCCAAATGCAGATAAACTCCACCTCTGACCAAAGGAGCAAAGCTCTCAGTGGGACCTTCAATAGAATTTCAACCAAGGATCAAGCTCTACACCTCCAGAGTCTCACCGCGAAATCTGCAGAGTAGTGTACTACAGCACAGGAGAGCACGAGGGTGGAAAACAATTAGTGAAATGGGGATCAAAGTGGTCATCAAAGGCAGTGCATGTGCAAGCCTCAGCATCGAGCTTGGAGAGAAAAGATGAATCCAAAAAAAAAAAAAAAAGCAAAAGGCGCAACCTGCTGCAGCTCGGAGAGGTTTAAAGTCTCGACATGAAATCAGGATACTGTCCGATAATGCACATTAAACAGTACAGAAGGAGTTGTGAGATACAGACCAAACAAACCATCAGAGTATGGTTTGCTGATGCTGCAAACAGGAGAACATATCTGTGCATCAGTAAGTATAAATAACATTTAACCCTAAACTATTTGATGTCTGTTCCACTGTGCTATGAAGGAATCAAAAGATACCACGAAGGAAGGATGCCCACGTTGGGTTTTTAAAACAGAAATTATACATCTCCATTATGTTTTAATGGAGTTCTCAGCCTTTTTATTGACACCACAAACAGATGTTATATTGACAAATGTCGGCATGAACCAGCGGTAATTATAGAGGATAATTGTTCTTCATGCTCCATCAGGATGCACACTGTAAGATAATGTTAGACAGGGACACTCTCAATCTGTTTTGCAGGTTTTTATAAATATTCACAAATCACATCAGCCTTGACAAGTTAGAAAATGAGGGGATTAGGCTGAGTGCACAACAAGTTCAACAAAATGGCCAAAAAAATTAACATATAATAGCCTATTAAGTCCAATTTTACATCTAATATTCGTCTTTTGTTGCTGAATCATGTCGTCTCTTTGTGGCCTGGTAGCTGATGTTTCATGGTCCAAGGGTTAAGAACTTATGTATGTTTTCTTTAAATGTCAATTTCACTGTCATATGAAGATGATGAAATCAAAATATACCTCCACATAGCTGGTTTTCATATAAATTATGTAATTAAACAGTTTTATGACACTGCATAAAATAAACAGCACCATAAACTTTCATCTGATGTTACTGGTTGAACACTGTTTACATTATACATTACGAGATGATCTGACATCAACACTTTTTAGGGATGTGTGAAGATCAGAAGGATCCTCATATTCCCCGTGCAGGAGGATGCTTTGTTTACGCAGAGAGAGGAGTAAACTGTGTCCAGCACATCGGTCGGTCTACAGCTACTCTGCATGGATGTAAAAAGGCTTAAACTATCCAGACGGGGCAAAATAACTGCTTATAAACCTTCACAAAGGAAGCGAAGTCCGCATTCGTCTCTGAGCTCACTCGAAAATGGCTGCATATGGATTTTTTAGCACCGACAACACAAACAGCAATAAAGGAATTGGAAAATGAACAATGCTGTGGATTATAAATCCATGCAAGGCAATAACACGGTTTATTAATCAAAACGATGGAATTCACCGCCGTATAAAGCAAGACAGGATTATGGCTCATAAATACAGTGTACATTGAAATATGGCTTCTGAATTTATACAAACCAACACACGGGCTTATAATTCAAACAATGGAAACAATTTGCTTTACAAATCAAGACCCATATACACGCTGCATGTGGTGGGATGGATTATGAATTTAAAGGACGCAGCGCTAAGGCTCATGAATCCAAACAACTCAATACGTCACCGTACGTATGCAAGTCTGTGGGGAGGGATTGTGTGTGTGCCCATGTAAGATGTTTTATATGTACGTAGTAATGCAGAAGAGCACAGAGGTGAAAACATTTGCTTAAGCATGCCACCACTTCTACACAAGTTATTTCAGTAGTCATGAGGATGCTACTCGTGATCGTTGTGAAAATAAAATGCTCTGTGGCTCTGGAGGGAGTTTTACAGTGGAATCATCCGTTCCAGGTGTCTCGTCTTGGGTTTGGAAAAGACCAAAGCTGGCTTGAGTTTTAAAGACTTTACCTGTCAGGGATGGACAAATGAAAACACGAGTGCTTTGAGAGAAACATTCAGTATTTTGGCCATCTTAGTTCAGTGTGTTAGCATGACAACATCTGCAAATCAGCGCAAGACACAAGCAGACATGAGATGAATGAAAATGTCATGTCTTGATTATTCTGGGCAAAATAATTTCTATTCACATTATTATCCTGAGTGTCATCAAAATATGCTTAAAACTCTAAAAAGTGCACTAAAATATATTCTTTATACTTATATTTAGTTAAGAAATAAATATTTAATGCACCACAGATAGGACACATCCTTTAGTGAAAAGCTATCATACAATCCATCTTAAATATGGCAATCATCAATCATAAGTCCCCCCTGCATAAACAGAAACAGCTTTTTCAAATCACTCATGTGGCATCATCTCTTCCAAAATGCATCCCGGAAATGTCTTTTCTAAAATGTGTTTTACCTTTGGTAGAAAATTCTGAGTTCATGTACAAACCCCATCAATCATCTGAAGAGGCTGATTGGGAAAAAGCTTTATACTGCCTTTAAAACGCTGCTCAAATTATTCCATAAACTCTGGAGAGAAGTCATTTTGTACATTGAAAACTTTCACTTTTGACACTCACTTTCAATAAAGTGTTGGCAAATCGTGGGATTGTTAATGTTAGCGGAGTAAGTAAAGAACCAGTGGACTTTTCTTCACCACTGGGTTGTTAAAAGATAACTGAGATAGAATATAAATATTTATGAAAGGCCTAATTTGCAATTAAATTACAATTTTGTTTAATTTAATTTTTAATTTTATTTAAACGAAACTAAGGTCTGTGGTGCTTCTTAATTATTCTTCACTGCCACTCACACAGTTCAACTTTGCCTTATTTTCAGATTTTAAACATTCAGTGTCTTTCTGAAGTTCACTATAACACAACAGTTACAGGAATCAGACTGACTGATGTTTGGTTTCTCCTCTTCCAACGTTTCAGGTCAGAACAATGTGCAACAAACATCCATTACCAAACCAACGAATGAACGCCAGCACACTTTCAATCAAATACCAAAATCCATTAGACTTACTCCAGTGAGCCGCGCTGATAATTCAGAGGCAAACATTCACAGGTTTGGGCCGGTGGTGGTGACTTCAGGGTGGCTTATCGGCTAAACACATTCAGTCAATCAATATTCAGCTCGATGTCGCTGCTGCTGCTGCTTCATCCAATCTCATCAATGTTTGTTGGTTTGTTTTCCCTCCAGTGTGTGTGCCTACTGATATGAAGTGACATACATAATATTTGCAGAATGATAAAACCTGATAATAAATTATGGATTTTCCTCCTGCAGGTCTACAGGTGGAGTCAGAGGCCAAACAGAGACTCTGAATTATGTTGAACAGATGAAGCTGAGATAAACAGGCCTGCAGTATTGATGAAGTTTGTATTAGAGGTGGTTAATTACTCGACTGCCTAATGAATCACTTACAGATTTAAAGACCCTCTGATCCCTCGGCACACCACATATTACTGCTCACAGATGCACGCTTATTTATTAAACATGATTATTCATCAGTGGTCAGAAACGCTCGACTCAGCTCTTCGATATTCAGAAGTGCTGAGCAGCTGATGGCACTGAGCCAGAGCAGTTCAGCACTTTGATAAGAAATACCTGGTAACCGTGCTGTCTATCAGGAGCTTCCACACCAAGTCTGTAGATGAACAGGCAGTAGAAACCCTATCGAACAGATGTGCAGACTCAACACTTTTCATATCCAATACTGCTGATCAGACAGATTTAGTCGATAACAGATCAGCATGTGTGGGAAAAAGAGGATAGTTTGTGTTTTTCACAACTGTACAGATTGTAAAGCCCTCCGAGGCAAACGATGTTTGTGATTTTGGGCTCTAAATAAAATTTGATTTGATTTGTTTTTCTGAGGATATATATTCGATATGGAGGATCACACTGATTTCTAAATGTGACTTCCCTGGTAGGTTTAGCCATGGAGGGAGAGGTATTGTATACATATTTAACACCACTTGGTGGCGTTTAGTCAATAACAGCTTAACTCAGCTTAACAGCTGTGATTTTCAAAGCAGAGAAGTTACACTACCTTTTTTATTTAAAGCAGCATCGGCGCAAGTAATAAACTAAAAATGATCACTGTCAGTATCTTTACCTGAAACTACCACACAATGGAGTTTAACTAAAGAGCATGTCCAGTACAGGTAGACTGTGTTGTTGATATAATCTAAACCTAGTTGGGACTATTTTCATGGATAAAACCCAACAACGACAGGAGATAAAAGATGAACAGAAAAAAAACTTACATTACAGTAAAAGTAAAAGTACCTGTGCATTTTAGTAAAACATCTCTCTGGCTCACATCTGGAGGCTGTTTATCAAACAGCAGCTTTAAAAACTCATTTATGAAAGTTTCTTACATTTTTGTGGGTCAAGTTTTCCTGTCTTTATCCGGCCTTTTCAACAATATGTTATTCTATGCATCTTTCTAAAATAATTGTATTTATGTTAAATATTTTGTATGTACTACTTTTTTATTCCTGTAACTTCTCCCGTACTTTAGTTATTTATAATGTATCTGGAGGGTTGTTGCTTGATCTGTGCCATCTGTGCCATCACGAGGATGTGATCAGTGTTTTCCTTATATATTGAATACTTTCCTTTGTCATGTTGGCCATTTGCCTGATGAGCGCACCATAGAATCAAAATGCTGCTTTTTCTCAGTCCAGTAAAGTTTGGGGAGTTTTAATTCAAAGTGTGCAGGTACTGTCCTGTATCTGTTCTCCTGCACCTGGACCTAAATACAGGACACGATGTGGACACAGCTGCCTTCCTGCATAATTCATAATAAAAACGGTGACAGTAAGGGCTCTATTAAAGCCGGCACACTCTGCTAATTGGTATTCAGCTGAACATGACTTCATTGTTATGCACGAAACGAAGCGCTGCTGCCTGAATTTCTGATGCATCAATCAGAAACACAGAAATAATCAAGACATATGCCAAAGAAATTGCAGAAAGAAAAGAGGAACATCTGTCACAAATGAACATGTACCAAATCTGGACAGAAAAGCACTTAATAAATTGGAGAACAAAGAAGATGTTGAACGTACACCAAAGGAGTGTGCGGAAGAGACGTGCTGCAGGCAAATAAAGGAAAGAGACGTCTGCTGCTAACGAGATAACCTCACCTATGAACAGCTGGCTGTTGAGCTGCAGGTGGAAGTGTCCATCAGCAGGAGCTTCCTGCGTGGCGGCGGGAAGCTCGTCCAGTCGAAGCGACGCCTCCTTGATGTTCCGCTCGGCTCGGACTCGATGCCACCGGTTGTCGTTCAGCGGCGTGCTCGACTCCACACGGACCTCCAGCGGCCCGTTGCCCACGTCGAAGGAGAAGACCACCTGAGTGGAGGCTGACAGAGCGAGAAGAGGAGGAGACGGGTGAGATGGGAGGGGGGAGTCAGAGGTATGATTTATGGAAAGGATGCAAACAAAGAGGAATAAAAAGAGACGAAGAAACAGATCAGAAAAGACGAGAAGACTAAAAAACACATTGAGAAACATGTTTTTTAAAGAAGTGTTTGATTACATGAAGTCATCTCACACCAAATATTCACACCGTTATTGATCAGCAGGCAGGCATTCAACACACACATCACAGGAATACACTGATGACTGTCAGATTTAATTTATATTACCTTTACAGGTGTTCAAATGTGAAGTAACTTAAAAACCTGTCACAAGCTTTAACAATCCTCAAGCATCTCGCTATCAAGGCTGCGACCACAGACCTTTAAGTGTTAACTATTGAAAAAAGTACAAGTATGTGAAAGTGACAGCGATATTTTCCACCTCTGCTTTTGAAATGCAGTTAACTGATTAGACAGTATGGTTGTAATAAAATAAGAATACATAATTAGAAGGAAATGTCTTCTGGTGGTGGTATTCAGTGAATGGATGAGCATACAGACTAAGACTCTTTACCACATTTATACAAAAAGCAAGTAAATAATACAAATACATCACATTATTTGTGATCTCAAAGTTCAACAAACAATTACTTTGTTAGCTCCAATTTAAAAAGCATGTGAACTTAAATCATCATAACTTGGTTTAGTCAATATTCACAAAATCCACCAACGCTCTGTATTCAAAGGTCGGGATGAACTTCGACTCCCTCCATGGATTTGCTTCCCCTGTTGAACCTCGATGTTTAGCCTGTGAAATCTTGGACTTACTGAGAAAAGTGTTCGGAAAAGGCTGCTAAAAACATTAATATTGAATCAACAGCAAGACTACACTGTCATACATCGACCATGGTTTTTATTTTTAGTTATTAAAATGCGAATGGGATTTTGAATGACGTTTCGGTTTCACTTTCTCTGCCTTTGCCTGTCATGTTCATTCCAACAAAAGGAGTCGATTTTGGATAGCACCAGCGTCTCATCGCTCATCCTTTATGCTGTGGAGGGAGAAGATCTATTACTCTGTGAGCGCTGAACAAGATGAAACAATACCCCGGCATCACACAGTAGCTTCGTTTAGAAATTGTTCTCAGGCCCAGTTGCGGTGTTACAAAGTGATCCGGAGGAAGCCGGCGACAGAGCGGCAGTATTCGGAGCTGGAACAACCACACTGACAATGATTTCCCTGAGGAGGGAGGCGGTTGGTGCGGCGGCGTCCCTCTATTAGATTCTGCCTCTGTCTCTTGAAATCCCATCTCTATGAAAATGCAAAATGCAGCACAATACAAAAACTGCAAACTAAACCAAACTAAACCGGTGAAATTGGCTGATCGAGCTCTAAAAGGCGGCCGCTGATGACTAATAACTTACTCGAGGCATCCACACACAAGCCTGCCCGTAAATGTACCTCATAACCATAACTGCATAACCATAAGCAAAGCAAAAAACACCCTCGTGAGCATTTCTGCCTTATTTCAAACAACAACACACCACTGAGGGCTGTAAATATTATATACAGTGCATCTGGAAAGTATTCACAACGCTTCACTTTTTCCACATTTTGTTATGTTACAGCCTTTATTCCAAAATGGATTCAATTCATTTTCTTCCTCAAAATTCTACACACAACACCACATAATGACAATGTGAAAAAATCTTTCTTTTTGAGATTTTTGCGAAAATGTATTAAAAATAAAAAATTAAGAAATCACATGTACCTGCTCACAGCCTTTGCTCAATACTTTGTTGATGCACCTTTGGCAGCAATTACAGCCTCAAGTCTTTTTGAATATGATGCCACAAGCTTGGCACACCTATCTTTGGGCAGTTTCATCCATTCCTCTTTGCAGCACCTTCTCAAGCTCCATCAGGTTGGATGGGAAGCGTCGGTGCACAGCCATTTTCAGATCTCTCCAGAGATGTTCAACCGGATTCAAGTCTGGGCTCTGGCTGGGCCCACTCAAGGACATTCACAGAGTTGTCCTGAAGCCACTCCTTTGTTATCTTGGCTGTGTGCTTAGGGTCACGTTGTCCTGCTGAAAGATGAACCGTCGCCCCAAGAGAGAGGTCAAGAGCGCTCTGGAGCAGGTTTTCATCCAGGATGTCTCTGTACATTGCTGCATTCATCTTTCCCTCTATCCTGACTAGTCTCCCAGTTCCTGCCGCTGAAAAACATCCCCACAGCATGATGATGCTGCCACCACCATGCTTCACTGTAGGGATGGTATTGGCCTGGTGATGAGCGGTGCCTGGTTTCCTCCAAACATGACACCTTTTGGCATTAACGCCAAAGAGTTCAATCTTTGTCTCATCAGACCAGAGAATTTTGTTTCTCATGGTCTGAGAGTCCTTCAGGTGCATTTTGGCAAACTCCAGGCAGGCTGCCATGTGCCTTTGACTCAAGAGTGGCTTCCCGTCTGGCCTCTCTACCATACAGGCCTGATTGGTGGATTGCTGCAGAGATGGTTGTCCTTCTGGAAGGTTCTCCTCTCTCTACAGAGGGTACGCTGGAGCTCTGACAGAGTGACCATCGGGTTCTTGGTCACCTCCCTGACTAAGGCCCTTTTCCCCCGATCGCTCAGTTTAGACGGCCGGCCAGCTCTAGGAAGAGTCCTGGTGGTTCTGAACTTCTTCCATTTATGGATGATGGAGGCCACTGTGCTCATTGGGACCTTCAAAGCAGCAGAAATTTTTCTGTACCCTTCCCCAGATTTGTGCCATTGAGACAATCCTGTCTCTAAAGGTCTACCCACAGTTCCTTTGACTTCATGCTTGGTTTGTGCTCTGACATGCACTGTCAGCTGTGGGACCTTATATATAGACAGGTGTGTGCCTTTCCAAATCAAGTCCAATCAACTGCATTTACGACAGGTGGACTCCAATTAAGCTGTAGAAACATCTCAAGGATGATCAAGTGGAAACAGGATGCACCTGAGCTCAATTTTGAGCTTCATGGCAAAGGCTGTGAATACTTATGTACATGTGATTTCTTAGTTTTTTATTTTTCATAAATTTGCAAAAATCTCATCTTAAAACTTTTTTCAGTGTTTTTCCCATTGTCATTATGTGGTGTTGTGTGTAGAATTTTGAGGAAGAAAATGAATTTAATCCATTTTGGAAAAAGGCTGTAACATAACAAAATGTGGAAAAAGTGAAGCGCTTTGTGAATACTTTCCGGATGCACTGTACACTTACCCAGCTATAATGTTGTTGTACCCATAAAGTAAAAAAATACCTTCCTGGTTATTGCTTTCATATTCTAAACACTGTACTCTGAGGGGCTGTAGTTAGAAAGCTATGGAGAAAACTGAAGGGAAAATACCATCCGAGAAATAAAAACTGAAATCAAAATTGAAGACTTAAGAAAAAAATAAACTGTCACCGAGGCAAAGCAAAGCAAAATTTTCTTGTCAGATTTCAGATTTATTTTCTCTGTTCAGCTTAATAACACGAGATATGATTTGTTTATTTATGAAACTTTTCCTATTTCAGTTTGGCCGTTCAATCGGTTGTCATGCTGGTGTCGCCACCTTTCTGTCTGCAGGTGAAAATATTTCTCCTTTTAGCTTTGTTTTTGAGCATCTTCAGCTCTAAAGGCTCCACCAGTTTCAGCTGCTGCTCTCTAACTGTCTATTTGCCGCTGAGCAGGTACAGTACGATGGGTTTTTAGAGATTTGCTGCCTACTGCATCTGAAAATTACACTATGAGAGCGGTGAGAGTAAACTAAAATAGTAAAGTCGTAGGCCGGACAGCTAAACAAAGAGCTGAAAGCACTGAGTGATAATTCTCTGTAGGTTCATTGCTGTGAGCGACCACTTAAACAACATTGTTTTCACACGATCATTTTATACATTGGTATTAAACACTATCTATCACTATCTATCATAAGCGTTTTAAAGAGTGAAGGACTGAAGAGACCTGCTAAAGTAGGCCTAAAGCTTGTAGTTTAATCCTGACATTGACCACAGTATCTTTAATTTCATACTATGAATGATGGGGGTTTGAAGTGGGCATGGCTCAGTTGAAAAAAGGTGATCAATTAATCAGAGTTTATTAATATTTGAATCAATATGTGCTGACAGATGAGCAGGATGTTGCCTGCGCTGTCAAATCTGACCCACATCCACAAACTCCTGATGAGTTTTTCAGCATTAATATAGCATCATAAATAATAACTAAGGATGTTTCTCTCTTGAATCCAACTTTAATTTGTGCTTATTTAAAAATGAATATTTAATGTTAAAGAGAAATACTTCACATTTACTATAAACTATAAATTAGAGTAGCAGATTAATGTTCTTAGTATGAATCTAAGCTGTTCAACTCTGTCAGAACAGGAAGGTCAAGACTTAACCTAAAATAAACAATATTTTCTTTCCAGGATTATTTGATACAGATTATGTCTGTAACCTCGGGGTTTTACACAGATCCAGATTAAGACTTTGACTTGCAGGTTTCATTGACACGTCACTCTAATCCGGATTAAATCTTCAACCCCTCCAGCTCCCACTCACAGCTCAGTTCGATCCGGATGAAGTCTCTGATGCCCAGGTTTTCCAGGAACACGCCGGACGAGGCCGTGGTTTTGAACAGGAAGGAGATATCCGCGCTCAGCTCTCCGTGGAAGGTGGGGAAGTGGAGGTACGACGTCTCCTTGTCAAAAAATGCTGCGTTCCAGAAGTTCTCTGAGAAAACACAACGAAAACTCAACGTCAGGATCTTTCAATGGAAATCCTGCAACAAACAAATGAGGCACCGCGTTCAGCTAATGAGCTTACAAGAGCATGATTTCTTTCACGCGGCTCCGTTTGATTAATTATTCCATTTATTCATCTATCTACACAGGGGGATATAGAGCAGTTGTGATTACCAGGTAATTGAAAGAAGGAAAAACAGCACGTTACTTTGATTTACATTTTAATGCTTTTAATGAGACGTATCGGGGTGTGAAAGCTTAAAAGGAAATATGCATTAATAAAAAAAAAATCTGCTAATGATAATTAGTTTATAGATGTAGAGGAACTGTATGCAGCAGACTTCATTTATCAAACAACTGGCAAGTGGAATAAAATGTTAAACACACGCAATCCTGTATTTCCATATCAACAACAGGCCTGAGAGGAATTACTCTGTGAAATAATAACCGGTTATTATATTTACTTTGCTGCCGGCTGAGTGGTTGAATGTGAGTTTAATGTGTTCAAACAAAACCCTTTTTAGTTTGTTAGTTCGAGTCTTTACAACAGGAGAAAAAAAAAAAGAAAAACAGGACAGAGGTGACCTTATTTTTCATAACAGGAAGATTCCCGTCGTCTCTCCATCACGTGTTACCAGGCAACCGGAGTTGGACTTACTGTCTCCATGACAACGCAGCGGCCCCACCCTGTAGGCGGCCTCTGACCCCGACCTCCGGACGTCGCCCAGCACCAGAGACCTGACGGGGAGGCTCTCCTCGTGGGTGAGCAGGCCAGAGTCCTCAGCCCTGGAGGAAAAAAGAGAAGGGGAGTAAAAAGAGGAAGGAGTAACAGAGGGGGGAAGAAGGAGAAAGAGAAGAATTGTAATGATAAGAAAGAACAGAGGTGAAGGGTGAGGAAATAAAAGAGGAGAAGGAAGAGGAGAATAGATGAAGAAAAAGACAAGGAGAATGGGAGAAGTGGAGGAGGATTAGGAGTTAGAAAAGTAACTTCAGAAGAGGAAGAAATGTAAAAAGAACAAAAGGAAATGAGGAAGAGAAGGAACTAAAGAATTAATGAGAAAACATCAGCAGAAGGAAAAAAAGATTTTTTATCTGTTCAACAACTTTGACATAAATGCTGATATTTAAAGTAATTTGTTTGAATAAAAGTAACAGACTGCAGCTCTAAATCACAACCTATGCTGTGTCTCTGACAAATTTTCAGTAAGACATTTAATGGTGAGCCACATCTTAAACCATCCTGACACTCGACACTCCATCTATGCCAATTTCTACGATGGCTATTTTTCAAGAGAGCTTTCCAAACAGACAGACAGACAGACAGCTGAGCGAGCGGCTCACACCCACGTTCGGCTTCATGCTCTCCCAGTAATCTACATGCCAGTCTTGTTGTCAGGTGAGAGTTTTCTCAGACTGGAAGCTGTTTCTCACAGCACGATGAGGATCTGACGTGGGGTCTGTAAAAACAGCGACACCACTGAGCAGTTTGACAGTTTGGAGATTGGAGATGGTGGGATTGACAGAAATATAACAGATGGAAAAGTAACAGTTTTAAGTGGGAGGAGGCCTGTACGATTTAAAGCACATGTACAGAATAATATCATATTCAACTCAACACAACAAAAAGAATCATTTTTATTATGATGTTTATTTGTCTCCATTTCTATTGATTTGATGTATTCAGTTTTTAAACGCAGCTTTAAAAAAAATCGACTCAGTTTCTTCCCTATTTTTTTTTTTATTTTCCTCTGATCTTATCGGGTTGCAGCCTCTCCTCTTTCCAAATGATAAGCTATGCTGCTCATCCAGACTCAGATTTTTATTTTACAAGCTTCCTTTTTGATTTTATCTTAGTAAATCTCCATTTGTGAGAGATTCCCTGTGTGTCCTGATTAACCTGACACACTGCTGTGGGCTGTTTTCGAGCCCCATGTGCATAATTATCAGCACAAAGAGTTTAATTTAGTGTCAGGGAAATGGACTACAACTAAAACTAAATAAACTCAAATATAATAATAAAAAACTAACTTGGAGGCGAGTACAACAGAGAGGTATATATCCAAGAAGGATGCTTTAAAACGAAGCAGTCCAATGTGACAATACTTCATCACCTCTATGATAAAGTTATAAAAGGTGAACTCCATTGCAAAGCTTACAGACTGCATTATAATGTAAAGGAGTTTTTTCCACTAGTGTAAATAATCAAACTTGTCTTTGCTTGTGCAGTAATGTGCAGTAGCCACGTTGTTATGTGGAGCAGGAGACAGATCAGAGCCTGAGTGACGCTGTTCGAAGGGTGGTTTTACTGAAGGCTTACTGGCAGTTGCAGGCAGGTAGAAGGACACGAAAAACTCACTGGAAGACAACATATATATGTGGTGTGGCTGATGGGGAAGTGAAGATAGGTGAGGAGACTAATGAGGAAGAAGCAGGTCATCAAACAGGTGAGAAAACACACACGAGGAGGAAGTAAAGTGTCAGACATGTGAGGAGAGGTAAGTATACAAAATAAAACAGGAAATGTGAGACTAAAGTGAGACTGGAGCCGAGAACGAGACATAACAAACACAGAAGAGACAGAAGAGAGACAGAAGGAGTAACGCAGGGAGGGAAAAAACACGTGCAAACACACTTATAAAGTTATTTATAAAGTTCACTACCACTCCAAGCGGTCGGCGTCACAGTTGCAGTAGTGTTGTGGGTCCACACAGTCGCCCTGCAGGCCGCAGGCGCACTGCTGGCTGCCCGGCTGAGCTCCGCCCCAGTAAGTCTGGACTCGACCGGGACCGGGACCACCGAGCCACCAGCTGAAGGGAGAGCCCTCTGAGACACAAACACACCTGTAACTTCTCTGAACATCTTTAGTCACCTCTTATTCAGTCTGCTTCAGCTTTTAACGACGACTCTGACCACCATGAGACGTCCAATCATTTCCACTAAATCAAAGTCAGTCACAGTAAACTTCATTATGGATGATCAAATTTAACTGCTTTGTCAATTTCCTGAATGATGAGATTTTGCTGTACCAGCAGATTTTCTTCTTGGCAAGGTGACAGAACAGTTGATAACGGCCATAAAAGTAATTCCTCTACAACTTTTTTTTCAAAGATTATTGTGTCAAAAATGAAGCTTTGAGAATGTCTCCATGAAGCGTCGGCGTCATCAGGAGCATTTAAAGTCATTTTATTTTGTGTTTCTAATAAAGGTCTGGTAATGAACACAACATAATTAGTGTTGGTTTAATTTTCAATTATATAAGGTTATCAAAAGTAAAACTACAGCAGCAAAATTCAATCAGAAGGATGGAGCTCATCTTTATGGGTCAAAACTTTGTGAGACCACGGTTCACAACCCTGCAGAGGACTGCAGCCTCTTTCCCATCATCGACCCAAAGATGCTCGCAGGACACACAAGTTATGAAGACACACTCTCCTTAGAAACACCGAACACCATACTGTGCCCTAAAATGAACTGGGGGTTGTGAGAAAATTGCAGAGCTCTGTATGGAAAGAGTCCCCGTCTCTCAGCCTCCCAAGATGAATCCGGTGTTTGAGGCAGAGGGATGTTTGCCAGCTTCCACCCCGAAGACTGAATATATTGTTTTTGGATGGAGGGCGACGATAGTACACAATGAAAAATGTATTTCGCATTGTGAGAGTGTGTAGGTGGAGAGGAGTGAGAGAAGGTGATTGGAAAGGTCTCTGTTGAGTCAGCGCTTCTTTATTTTCCCGGAGAGCAGTGGGGAGTTTATAATGGAACTTCTATTTCTCTACCCATTCTTCCTATTCTACCACTTTCGCTTTTTTCATCCATCATTTCATTACCCGCGACCCCCCAAAAAAGTTGCTTCCCCACTCAAATTTCTCTCTCATGTTGTCTTTGCAGTTCCACAGGAAAAGTAAACTTTTGCAGATGCAATCAATACTTGTTGGACTTCCACTGGAAAACTGGACTTTTATTTGGTTTTCAAAATAAGAGTTGATTTATTCTTTTTGTTCATTGACTAATTGTTTCAGCGCTGCATTCTGCTCAAATACACAAAACTATCAGCAAGACTCAGTTTACAGTGCAAAGCTAACATGCTGGTATAATGTTAGATTAGTGTGTTAGCATGATCACATTTTATAATCATAATGTGGCAAAATATCATAGACTTGTTTTTTTTTGTCAAAGCAGCAGTTCAGTTTCCTTTTCTGTGCACATTATATCAGGAAACAACAGCTTACATTAGCTAAGATGAATGGTTTTACAGAGAGCGACTTAAAGTTAACAGCGACAACAACAGCGTCAATACGTCTCAGTATGCGTAGTGAGCTTACTTACCTTTAAGTGTAATATATAATTATAGTAATTTAACAACTTGCAATTAGACCTGAAAGTGCTAACTGAACTAACAAAACAATGATATTCCTCCACTGCTGTTGTTTAGGGGACAGAGTTTCTAAAGATCTTAACTCTGGAAGGCATTTTTAAAAAGGTCAGCTTTCAGTGACCTTAAACTCTTGTGTGTGGACGAAAGGGCAAAATAAATTGAAAAGGCTTTGGTTTTAGCTTTTTAAACCTCCTACAGTTTTCAAATGATTCATCTCTAATTATGTTGTATTCATGACTGGAGCTTTAACACCACCGCTTAATAAAACGACTTCATTTTTGGGAAAATAATCTTAAAAAAAGCTGTAGACAAATGGCTTTTTTTGGCTTTAAAAAATACCCATGTATGTGTGAACTAGTCTTAAAATGACAACAGTTATCAAAGAATAAAAGTGAACTAAATTAAAATAGTTCTGATTTCCTTTGACTAAGATAAAACTTTGAGTCAACCAAAAAACAGTATAAAGTGGACTAAATAAAATGAGACATATGACAAAGGTTTAGGACTAAATAAAAATGAATGCTACGACCAACCCAAATAGCTCACATGGCCACAAACTGGACGTTATAAAATCTCTGGTGTGTCAGGCGGCGTCTCTTTACTCTGAACGAGTTTTTCTTTTATACGGACGGATCAAAGAAACATTCAATGGAGCTCGGTGATCAAAGTCAATACAGGGAAAACACACGACTGCACTGATCTAACCCAACACTCGGTCCAGGAGGAGGAAGTATTAAACTAATCCGGAACAATCCATTTGTCTGAATCATTTGTGAAAGAGAGGAAAATCCCCGAAACCCCAATAAGTCTGCAGCGGGGAGCCTAATGATTTTGTTCTTTCTGGTCGAGCAGCCGAAGAGAGCCGCTTAACCAAACCGTCATTAACTTTTATTTAACCCAACAAGTCAATTAGGAACAAGTTCTTGTTTACAGTCTTATTCAAAAGTGCACTTGAGGGAAAAAGGGAGGAAACAGAGTGCTGGTGTGCTCTCCCCAAGAAAAGATTAAATACAGTTAGAATAAGATTAAAAACAAATAAGATTAAAAGGTTCAAGATTAGATGAGACTTTTAAAAAGTGCAATCTAATTTTTAATTATTAAAGTGAGAAATCAATGATCAAATTAGTCAAAATATAAATGATAAAATATACAAAATATAAAGTTTTGTGAAATTATTTAATTGTTCATTTCTGCAGGTCAGTGGAGCAGAGCGCACATTCGAGCCGATAACACGGCTCAGATTAGAAAAGAAAGCTCAAAGGAAAAACTTTTTGGAAGCTTTTTTTGGAAAATGTTATTATTTTCTTTTTGTCGGAGGGTTAAATGAGAAGACTGATGCTGCCCTCATATCTGTTAATTCAATAGAAAGCCAGAGTAAGCAGCCTCATATTGAGTTAACTGGATTGAGGGGGAAACAGCCGCCTCTGTCCGACAACAAATAACAAATTCCACCTCAGCACATCTACAGCTCACGCGTTATATTAACACATATCTATGTACAACGAGCAGAAACATAAACCCTGCTGTGGTCATCTTCACTCTTCAGTTTCTGTACGGATGAAGCAAAAAAAGATATAATGTGATAGTCAGCGAGCTTTAGAGCGGATACCTGGAGGCGTAGCTATCTCCAGACTATAAAGTAAAACACGCAGACACATATGGAGTAAACTTTTTCATGAGCAGGCTTCACCTGGAGTGTTGAGGAGGCGGGACTTCCTGCAGTGGTAGGACAGCTCCTGTTCGCAGTACTCTGATTGGCTGATGGCGGCGGCCGACAGCTGCTCCTCTTCGGTCGAGTAGTCGAAGTGAATCGAGTGCTGGTTTCCTCCTGGAGACGGATGGACTCTGGTGAGCTCTGTGTTGTTGTGCTGGATCACCATCCATGTGTTTTCCTCTGGGGGGGGAAAGACAGACAGACAGACAGACAGACAGATTACTGAAATACTTTTTACAGTGCTTTTACATTTCAGTTTTTGTAAAGTTTGGATGAAACAAATGAAATATAATGTCCTAATTAATGAGCTTTCATGGCCAGGTTAGCTGTTTCCCACTTTTCCAGTCTTTATAAAATATAATGTCTCCACATTTAGAGAAGAAAAATTAAAGTGGTGTCAATCTTCTCAGATCCGAACTCTCAGCAAGAAAATGCAAAAAAAAAAAAAGGGTACAACTTTTTCCAAAATGTTGAACTATTCCTTTAATACTGGCAGATTCTTCAGAGCTGATCCAGAAAAAAATGCTTCTACCTTTGTGTTGAGATCTGATGAATAATTTGTACTGTAACCTAAAAATCAAAACATTTACACCTTCAGGAATCTTCATTTATCTGCCTGTTAACTGCTTCACACTCACACTAATGTTTATTTTATTATATTGGTAGTTAGAAGTGACAGTTCACCTCCTGAACCCGTCCAGATGTTCTTAAGCAAGACAAGATCTAACACATAGTGCATTTATAGCTTACAGTGTTTGTATTTCTGGCCTCTGTGTGTAATTTAAGTGAAAAATCTTTTATTTCTGGTATAATAATAATAATTGTGTGATTTTTTTTTTTATACATATAACTTTGAACTTGAACTTGACACGAAGAGTGACAGTCATGGAGAGGAAGCAAAAAACAAGAGAACAGAATAAAAGAAAATGATCATTATTGAGATTTATACACATATACAAATCATAGTCAGCAGTGAGAGGGAAAAATAGGAAGCGTGTCATCGTCCTTCATGTTTATATAGTTAAACAAATGACAGAAATGAAAAAAGAGAAGAAAAAAGGGCGTTGAAAGATAAAGTGGATCAGAGTAAATTATGTAAATGTTAATCATGAAATAAGGTTGAGTGGTGATACGAGGATGAGGGCGGGGCTCTGTGTGTGTCACCCTGTCATGTTGCAGTAGACCAGCTGCGGTCTGATTGGTCCGCTGCCGTCCACGTCGATATAAAAATGTCCTGACGTGTTGCCGTTGTGTTTGTAGGCCTCGCAGGACTGCTCGTACACAGCTGGGAGGGAAAAATAACGAGTGAATCATGACACAACATCAAAACATCATCAGCTGGCGTATGAACGCGGCGGCTGTGAAGGGATGAAGATCGCACGCTGTGGAGGATTACGGCTGCTGCTTCATACGTATGTGAATCACTGTCTGGAAGGAAAATCATCTCAAGTTTTATTCCTAGCAGCAGTGTCCCATAAAGTGAGGATGAATCTGGAGAGGACAGTAATGACTGATGGCAGCAGACTCAGTATATAAAGTTTAGACCTTTATCAGCCCGTCCTCCCTCCTCTGTCAGTCTCACACACACCAACACTTCTGCAGTCAAAGACCTTCGAGTCAAATCCAAATCTAGAGATTCACACATCTGTTTATCTCTCTTCTTCTCTGCAGCCAAAGGCCTTTTTATTCACCACATCCCCTCAGTGTGGTTAGAAAAAAAAAGAGGAAACATCAGTAATAAAAGTGAGGCTGGAGGTGAACCATGTGGGAAACTCTCCTCTTTTGGGTCTCCAGGATTTGACTCGAGGGAATCTGCACAGATCCAGTAAATCACTGCTGCAGTCTTATTAATTTCACTCCCATACAAACAGGTTTTATAAAAGTGTGACCTCCTCCACTGAAGGAAAACGTGCAAAAATCAAATATAGCTCACAGGTAGGGCTCTGTTTAAAGGCTGATACTGGTTTATGAAAATTCTGGTTTTATTTTTGTAGTTTTTGGCCTTTATTTCTATTTATCAGGTGAATATGGCACTAACCAAAGTATGAGAGATCTGTTAACATGCCGAAATCTCTAAAAGAAAATCCAATAAATAAGAAACACAACAGGTCAGACAGGATGTATTTAAAGATAAAATTCAAAGTGAGCACACATAAAATTTCAGCAGTAATCCTTCATCGCTCAGGAAATCCAACTCCAAAAAAAAAAAGATCAAATTTGAACCAGGAAGTTTGTTCGTGAACTTTGATGGACGTTCATCAGAGACAGTTTGGGAAATAATTTTAGTTAATTTTGTGTCCAAATACATTTGTCTCACCTGGTGGTTTGTTTAAAACGTTTTTCATTATGTGACTGCTGTGTTTCTGGTCCTCCCGAACTTCAGATGCAAATAATTAACTTTTTTAACAAGTTATCGCCAATAAAAAGGGATGGCCTAACTACAAAATAAGATCCACAGGCTGCGATATAATACGACACAAACTCTTTTCCTTTCTCAGACTACTGTACTATTGCTTGTTTACCCCTCGGACGTGCTCTGTGACTCCTGTTTAATGTTCTTATTGCATTATGTATGAGGCACTTAAAATGTACCGTCCAAATAAGCTCGAATCGTCTTTGTTTAACAGGTTTAATGTGTTAACACGTTTAATGGGTTTGTACCACAGGAGGTTTCATCTGATGTCTTCCTCCTCTGGTTGCTCTGCCTCTAAGTTTAAATTATGCAGGAGGGGAAAAGTCTTCATTACTACTCTGTTGGACGCACTCCCTCTTTCTTCGCCTCGGCTCGCTGTCTGTGCAGGTGTTTGACTGACAGGCGACTTACAGCTGTGGCAGGTCGCTCCGCTGTAGCCGCTGCCCGAGCAGTTGCAGTGGAAGACGGTCCAGGACTGACTGCAGAGGCCGCCGTGTTCACACCGACTGGGAGAGCACCTGAGAGACATCGCAGAGGGATGAAGCACAATTTGAGTACATTTCTTAAGATTAAGGATGATTTATTTGCTTGTTACGGCGGCTCAGCGGTCCTCCTGGACCTCCTGCCACAAAACTTTTTAACAAAGTTGACACCAAACGCTCCTTTTAACTCGTATTGTTATGTGAAGTCTTCATTTACATTTTAGCCGATTCCCTTTAAAGATTTGACATCACTGTGAGTTAAAATGTTCAGTGTTATGTGGAATAAGGAAAAGGAATATACTCTAACAGTAAAATGTAATGTTTCACCTTTTGATCAGTTTACAACATTTAAAGATTTGCTGTATTGGCTTCCCCAGACACAACTGCAAACATGAGATGTTGTTTAGCCACCGAGTAAACTGCAGGATAAAAACACTGACAGAAATCAGACTAAACCACATACTGTGCTACAAGTCATTTCAAAGATTGGTCCAGGTTAGTTAATCTGCCCTTATCCTGAGGCGATTTTACACATTACAGTGTGTTTACAGGTCACATGGAGAGACTACTGCATCTGTGAAAGTATTTGTATAAAGTTTTTATAGTTTAAAGACTTTTGCAGCTCCATACAGAGCTGGTGAGGTCTGACAAACTGCCTCAGGTGATGTCATTTGAGTCAGTGTTCGTTGGCGCTACAGAGTAAAATCTGGAGGCGTGAAGTCAGAAACACCTCTGTAGCAGTTGAACTGAATTGTGGGTAATGTAGGCGGCAGGTTTTGACATAGTATAGTGAAGTATAGTTTTATGCAAAAGTTTTAGTTTTTATGCAAAAGAAATGCACTTAATGCACTAAATATAAAATAAATGCTTGATTAGTTGCACACAAGTTCAATTTGGGGGAGTGCAATAACTTGAATGCTGAATGCTGTAAGTGTCTTTCATGTATTTATTTTATCCTTATATTTTTCTTCTGTTTTTCTACTGTTCTTTATTGTTCTTCCTACTATTTTTTACTGTTTATGCATCTTTGTTCTACAATGTACAATGACAATAAAGATCCATTCTGTTCTATTCTCAGAGAAGAAAAACGTGTTTAACCGTCCATCGTGAGTCCAACAGAGTTACAGGAGACTGATGCTAAATCAGCGGCGTACTCCTTCAAAAGTAACTGAAAAAAACCTCTCAGGCCATTTCATAACGTTTGCCTTTCTGTGGTTATAATGAAAGTATCAATGAGCATTTAACTGCGCTTTCACACTCCCACCACCTTTCACAAAAAAAGAAGTATTTCATTAAACCAAATGGCCTTCTTATGAAATGAGGCTTCCCATTTCACGGAGGGAAAAACCTTTATGCCAAAGCTCTTCAAGGTTATTTATTTGATGACCATCAGCACACCTAAATACACTGTTCAATTATGCTAAATAGCAGCGTAGGAGGAATATAAAGTAAAATAGAGCGTGTCTCAGTTTTATTACCAACTTTTGTATTTAGGTTAAGATGTGGGAGGTTCTTAGTGCGATGAAAAAAAAACACTTTCTTATGCTGAATGGTAAAATTACTTCAGGGGAATATTCATTCGAAACACCTTTCACCTTTCCGCAGAGAGATCAAAAGAACAATTTCATTACTTCGCAGATTTCTTTCTTTCGTTCTGTTTAAAAAAGGAAAAGTTTTCAGTTGAAGAGAAAATATCCTTTCACTTCTTCTCAGCTTCTTCTGTGAGTGAACCGAGCTGCTCTTCTTAAGTGCTGCCAGACGGTTTGAAAAAGGTCCTTAAATGAATCCAGCTCCCAGGAGACCTCACCGGAGCTCTGTGTGTCATTTATAGATAAATATCGTACCGCTGTAACCATCGTGACATCGGCCCCGTGTAGGAGGGAGGAGAGGGACCAAAGCGAAGGAGGGAGGCAGTGATTGTGACATCAGAAAAGAGGCCTGTATGTTGTGTTTTTCGTTCTCTGCATATAAATGATCTAAAGTAGACTGGAGGCTTAGAGGCCACTGGGGGAGTTCAGGAAAAAAAAGGACGAAAGAAAATGCACTCATATTTACCAGCGTCAATTTTTCTATTTCAACAAGCTCACGCGTTTTACATCGACCTGTCAGACGTGTGACTCTCATCCCCCAAGGGCCACTGAACGTAATTCATGGAAACCGATGATCAGGTCATTTTTTTTCCTATGAAAAGTAAATGGGCTTTATATGAGAAAGCAAATAGGTAGCAGGAAGCACAAGAAGTGTTGGCACCTTTTGCAGCCAGCGGCAGAAAAAATGTGGAAACCGCGTAAAAACGTTCCCAAAGAAAAATGTCAAAAATCCCCAAAAGAATCAGATTGTGTGAGCTCTCCTCAAAGAGAAACGCGGTGACAACCTAAAGGAAGCACCGTGTTAGCCGAGAGACGAGCGGTGACACAGATAATACTTCCTGCAGCTTGGAAAACTGTGCTGAGAGGAAAACTGCAGCTGCTTCTCCGTGTGCTGGTCCGTGATGAATTATGGGAGCTGGTCGTGGGTGCAAATATTTGTAACGCGCAGCGGGATGTTGGGAATACAACACACAGATCAGTGAGCCAGCTGCTTTCGAGTCCTGCTTCTCTTCAGGACACGAGACACATTTACACAAACCCTCAATGCAAAATACTTTAAAGAACTTCACTGCTAACACAACAACAAAGGTGAGTCATATTAAATTAAATGTCATTTACCGCTCGGTTAACTCTCTGTATACGATACACAGAACAGTACGTTGATCTGCTCTTGAGACATGGTTTTCTCCTTTTGAGGACATTGTTCTTTCATTGTTGAAGTCATTTCATGTTGCTTTGTAATTGTTCCTATTATTTTCTGTCCATAATGTGACTAAACATTGTTAAAACCTCTCAGTATAACACAAAATTATTCAACAGCACCATGAACTTCAAAACAGCCTCCAACATGACCATAAAGTTGAGTCATCTAAATCTAAACCTGCTTTAACAAAGACATTACATCGCATTACTTTTTAGCTACATGTGTACAGAACAAGCAGCTGAGGGTTTATAACAAACACACAGAGTTTTAATAGGAACTATTGATTTGGTAATGGCTGCTTTGATTTTTGAAATGTAATTCTTTCCGTGTGCAACACAAAAAAATTCCTCTTCACCTCCATTGTGTGGGTGTGGTGATTGAAACCTCAAAATCTGTGTACATAAAACCAAAACTATGATTAGACCACTTCAGGTAAGTAGGACTGTACTCAAATATTTCAATATTTTATTTGGGTAGGTATTTGATTTTCATTTTTAAGGTGCGCTGATTGATTCAAGTATAAGTTATGTGTTACCGGCCCGAGCCTTCCCCTTTAAGGATGTTGTCCTTGTGATTGATATATGAACATGATGTAGCCCAGCTGGTTTTTTTTATAGGAAGAAAGTCTCTCCTGTGTGTGTGCAGAAAAAGTCCCCGTATGTGCAGCAGACACCATGAAAAGCATGCTTCTGTAGGTTGTTAAAGTTATAGTAGTCAGCAGAAGGTGGACAAGCTCAGGTTCAAGTAAAGCTGTTGTGAAAATGGACACATAAATTATGTTCAATGACACAAGTGAATAAAGCTCCTTTGTTTTTGCAACGTCACCACAACGTCTCTCGACATTCCCAAAAAGCAGAATTTGCTCAGACTGCAGAGGCAAGCTACCAGCTAACTGATGATCCAGGTTAAAGACACTTAAATCAGCCTAAAGAAACCAGACGTTTCTGAACTATGGTTCAGAGGACCAAAGCTGGAAAGGTCACGCATGCAAAAATCCTTTCATATTTTTAAACAGCTAAAAAACCTTTGAATATTCACAAGAAATAAAACTTAAAAGCCCCCCTCAGCCGTCAAGATGAATGAGAAAATATGTTAAAGTGACACTTAAAAATCGGGACAGCTCAGCCTCTGATGTTTCTGGTAAAAAGACAATATGTGACCTCACTCTGCTGAGAAATAGACAGACAGAGAGAGGACGACAGGAGACGATGAGTAACTGTGTTTTTATCCACACCAGTTGCTTTCCATCTGTTCCAAGACCGGCTGCCACCTCCAGGAGGTTTGACACACACACACACACACACACACACACACAATATTGCGTCACTTGTGTTTGTAAAGCTTGACGATATGTGTAGGTTGGGTTTACATCTCTCTATACGTTCATGAATACATGTTATTGTGTCACATACATTCACAGGTGTTTACTTATGTAAGTGTGTGTGACAGCGTGAGTGTGTGTTTGCCCAAACTCAGGCAGGAGTACCGAAGAAAAAAAGAAAAAAGAAGACGATTACTGTACAGAATCTGCAGCCTGACTCAGCAGCCTGTCAGTCACCTACAGCGATTTTTTTTTTCCTCCATTTATCTCTATACTGCTTTAATGTAAGAGTGAGCTGCAGCCTCGCAGATAAAACACTTAGCTTTCACTTTAAATTCACATTACCGCGCTGCTGCCTGGTTCTTTTATTTTGCACATTTACTGTTCGTGTGTGTCGGCGTCTCAGGTTCTGTAATGAGCGTTGATGTAGAGCGATTTAAACTGACAGCCACGACTTCTGATCTCGTTCACACAAATGAGCAGGTTTCATCTGAATGTCTGACTGTTGATGAGTTTCACAGCTGCTTGTTCTGCCTGAAGAAATTGATAATACTGACAAAAGAAATGTGAGTACAATAGATTTACTAGAACATACACAAGTACATAAGCATAAGGGACTGTATGTATAACTGTGGATTTAAGTGTATCTGGATGTGAACGCCTGAGTCTGTAAAGAGGTGATACTGCAAGAAATAAAAATACAGATTTATTCTGTTGTTCCCTCATTTGCAGTATCTCTAAGTATAAACTCATATATATCTAAATAACTCCCATTTTAGACAATAAACATCCATCCTAGAGTCAGATTTAGTAGCAGGGGTCAATGAGTGACTGTATAAAAGTATCAGGTACCAGGATGACAAAAGACAATGGAGACAGAAGTCTGCGCGTTTTCAGACTTCACTTCTGTGTTTTTCTTTTCTTTTTCAGGACAGTATTTCTGCCGTGTGGATCACAAATGACCACAATTGTGCAAAAAGTCCTCCAGCTTTTCTTGTTCTCACATTATACAAAAGCACACAAATGATGAAGCCAAGCTGACTCGTAGCAAACGCACGTCACAGGCACGTCACACGTCACATCCTCAAGAGGAAACTGCAGCTCACGTCAAAGTCAAATGCACCTTAAAGTAAGTTTAAGTAAGGATGCGCATTTCAAGCTTTGCATATCATTACACAGGTATGCAAACCATTAAGGCGCCTTAGTTGACACACGCAGCGAGTAATTCCCAGAATGCTTCAGAAGTCGGAGAATTGATAGGCATAATTTACCATACCAGTACCAGTGGCCGAGTGGTTAAGGCGTTGGCCTTAAGCTCCAATGGGTAATAACCCACGTAGGTTTGATCCCCCACTCCTGGTAGTTAAGGATGCTCATGCTTGTTACTCCTCTCTACTGAAACCAGCTAAATTCCTTCTCAAACTATTGTTCTCTGCCCTCCATGCAAGAATACTTAATAAATGTTAATCAGAGTGATAAAAAGACTGTAGATGGTATTGAGCTCATGTGAACTCAGTCAAAGCCAAAACACTCAAATATTTGTAGAATGAAGCGGCGTACTTTGACCTATCAAACTAAAGGTGCGTGGGATTTCTTGCTGTTCAGTCATTAGACAGAGAGAGAGATTATTATGTCTCACATCATGTGCAGGTAAACTCCAGGATGTCTGCATTTACAAATCAAGTAGTTCAATTATTGTCCTTTGAACTTTTGTCCCGATCAAATCATCTTGCTGCTTACAAACCTCTTAAAAATAATCACAGGACATCACAGTAATGAGGTCATATTTACAATGCAATGATGTTGATAGATAAAGTTGTGTTGTTCTGCAGACTTTTTTCACTGTGTATGATGTACTTTCTGTTTTTTCTACTGTTTGGTGTTTGTCTTTCGAGTCACTGGCTGGCTGATATCTTTCATAGCGAGCGCTCAGAGCTGTTGGCTTTCTGGGCCATTCAGAGCATCCTGTATGATTAATCGGTTTGATTCCTTCACTTCTGAACTCGCAATCCACTCAGTGATTATGAGTTTTTTCTTCCCTGCCATTTTTCAGAGGAAACGTTTGGCTCTGAACGGCTCTGAAGGTTTGTTGTCACCCGCATTTCTCAGCACACCCCTACAGGAAATGGACGGACTTCTGTTGACTGTTTGATGGCGCCGCTTGCTACGCGAGCTTCGGTTCGACCTGAAGTAAATTACATCTGAGCGCTGATTCAGTTCAAGCTCCGCTACAAGACTGATGGGTCAAGTCTATTAAATGCATGGCTGCCTCTGTGTTGTACTCACTGTGTCGGGCTGCACCGCTGTTAAGTCTGCGCGCACTAATACAGATGTATGTGCCTCTGTGATGATAACCCTGCTCCGAGGTAAGGAAGCTGTGTCTCTAACTCCATTTTCCTTTTAACTTTATATCCCGCAGAGCCCAAATTTAATCAACAGAGCTGCAGCGAGGTAACGTACAGCCCGAGTCGTAATTTCTCTCTTGTTCAGTTCCAGTGAGTAGTCAGATCCGCGAAGGAGCTGAATTCTGCTGAATAATAATCTAACAAAATGCAGAAACAGGAAGATATTTAATGAAACCGCGAGCAGATTATCCTCCTCTGGCTGATGCGTGGAGCTGTATTCATTTATGAAGCGTACAGGAGAGTTTATAATTTATCAGGATTGCTGTTTTAATTGCGCTGTGTGTTTTTAGTGTGACGCAGAGACAGCAGGTGATTGGTTCTGCTCCACATGACTCACTGATCTGAGATAACTATAAATTCTGAGATGAAAATAGAGATGGTAACACAAAAACAATGAACTCCTTCTCCTGCACCTTCATGTGGAGGTGAAAAATTGTGATATCCTTTTTTAATAACACCTTCTGTTTTTAGTCAGACTACTAATATGGCTCTGTCAGTCATTGCTCATCGCTTTGGTCCAAATATCTCAGCAAAGACTGGATGACCTGCCGATAACTTTTGTTCATGTTCCCCAGAAGATGAATCCCACCAATTCGTTGACCTCCAGAATTTTCTTCTAGCGTCACCATGTGGTTGGCGATTGTTGTTTTAGGTGGAATATCTAAACAATTATTGAATTAGACTCCAGTGACTACTCCATGTGATTATTGTGCACATCATAATAAAAATCTTGAATCTTGAATTTTTTATTAATTTTAACAACATTCGGTTCAGACATTTATGTTCCCCTCAAGATGAACTGTAAAAACTTTTATGATCCTCTAGTGCCAAAATAGTCAAGCCAATATTTCAAACTGTCTAATATGAATAGTTTGTGATAAAATATTTGCTAAACACAAGCACATTGGCATGTTATTGAATATTATGCGCAAGAAAAATGAAATGAAAAGTGACCAAATGTCTTAGGCTCAAGTTGTGGCTCATGGTCGCACCTTAACCCAGAGCCCCTCACATCATCTCAAAACAACAACTTCCCCCTCTATCTTCAGCTGTCCTATCTATAATAATAAAGAAAAAAATAAAATAGTTTCTCTTTGATTGCAGTGTTCACTGTGAAAGCAACACTCCTGATTTCATCACGGCGCTAATTGAAACTCTCTCAACAAAAAGGTAGATACACGGCTGAGGATAACTCTGATTCATTCAGTGAGAAAACACGCAGGAAGGTTGATTCGGCAGATATCAGGGAGAACAAAACAAACGGTGGCGTCTGTGCTCATTTCACACCCCAGGTCTCTGCTGAACAATAATTCTCCTTTCCTCGTTGGAAATGTGCTTTCCGTTCTTTGCGTGCGTTTGTTTGTTTCTTTCCTGGATCCGACACTCCAAACCGCTTCACCTCACAAATAAATTACTCTGCCAAAAAATATTAAAGAGAAGAGAAATTACACTCCACTTCCACAACAGTTGTGTCTCCTATGAAAGTGGATGACAAAACAATCAAAGCAGCTCAGAACAAAATGCAAAATTGCAAAAAACTTCTGACTGACAGGACGTGACTGTTTGTGTATTTTCCATCATCCATCATCTACACTGAGAACTTCTTTTAACTCTTAACTCTGATCTATATAGTTTTATAATTGGGTTTTCTAATTCAGTGCTATTGCGTGTTTTAATATTTCTCACATGAACAAATATCAATAATATGTAATTACATTTTCTTTGTGATGGTCTCAAGAGCAAAGGAGTGTTGTGTGGGGACTAATAAGGGATTTTGCCGAGCTCCAAGCACAGAAAACAGATTTAGTTCTGTATTTTGATCTAAAGCCTCTTTATCAGTCTTGCAAATCTTGTAGATGCTGAAAATGAGCGACAGAAGTAGCCTGAGTGCTTAAAAGTTTCAATCTCAATCGTTAAGTTTAAGGTGGTAATCTATGCTGTTTCATATCAGTCTTTTTCTAGTCTTGGGTTTGCGATAATATCAAACGTGTTTGATATGAGGGAAAAAAAATGCTAAAAGAATCTAGTTGTAGTCTTGTAAATAGTGACCCGTGCAAGATTCACAGTCTTTGTAAAATCTCAGTGGGAGACTAGGCTGTGACTAAAAACTCTAAACACTTGTCTTTAGATGTGAGCAGGTGTGAGCTGATAGTTTTCCAAGAGTCTTTTCCAAATCTTTTCAAAGTCTTCTGATGTATGGGTAGCATTACATGCAACAGTATGAAAAGTACCGTGATGGCAGATGTAAATCTTCTACTTTTTCAGATTTCGTGCTGAAGAAGAAAAGGGGAGTTTGTAATGCTTATTGGACAGAAACCAGCCTGGTGTTTCACTGTTGATTCATTTGCCATTTAAAATGAACTAAATCATCCAGGAAGATGTAACGGACGGATTTGTCACTTTTATCTTCTGTTGTTGTCACCAGGATGGCCGAGTGGTTAAGGCGTTGGACTTAAGATCCAATGGGCAAAAGTCCACGTGGGTTCGAACCCCACTCCTGGTATCTAAGGATGAATGATGTTCATTTGCAGGATATTCCTTCTATTGGCTGCCAAGTTTTCACTGATGTGCATTGTTGTTCTGAAATTAACCTGCAATCTGGCTGATTGACATAATTAATAAACATTGACTGAAGATTGTAAACGGTGCCAAGCAAGAACATCAGCTCCAGGTATGTCAACAAGAAGTACCAAACCATTGGTGTGTCATGAACTAAGAAACTCATGTTTGACAAGTTAAAATCTAGGCTTACATCTCCATAAGTCAAAAGGTTATACTTTAAGCTTAGAGACATCATATTTATGAGTGAACTGTTTCATATTTACGACCGATCTGTGTCAGTGACTGTGAAATTAAAAATCATCAAAACACAGCTTCATTAGGGAACAAATTCAATTAAAATAGATTAGATTAAATTAGATTAACAGATAGACAGAATCGAATACCATTAGCAAGACAAAACCAATCATCGCACTCTGATGTGGTAATTTGACAAAACATTAAAAACAGTTACAGTGACGGCTGGTTGTAGTCACATCGACCACTGATCAGCGATAAGTGACAACCCCTGGTGTGTTTTTATTTTTTAAGGTTATTATTGTTGAACTTCCACATGAAGCTGTCTCAGTAAAGGCAGAGAGGGTAAATTGACAGTTCAGTTGCGGACCAGTGAGATGAGTTTTAGTGACTCTGACCTGTCGATGATGCCACACATGTCGATCTGCAGGTGGCTGTAATTTCCCAGCAGTCTTTGCTGCACCATAATCAGGTCCACGGGGTGGCTGTCGACGCTGAGGAGCCGCATGCAGCCCTGAAAGATGCTGAAGGGATTTTTACATCCCTGACCGTCCTCTTCAGCAGGACAACCTGTAACAGAAAGAAAACAGGTAAAGGGGTTAAAAGTCAGAGTAATAATGCGTGAAATTGTAGTAAATGTGTTAAACTACACAGAGAATTAAGCTGCGATTTGTTGTGGATTATTTACAAGGCGGTGGAATAATGAAAATAAAGGCCAAGTCTTGATACTTGATAAAAAAAATAAAAAAAAAAAAAAAAAAACCCATATATATATATATATATATATATATATGGGTATTTTATTTCTTAGCGGTCTGTTTAATGTGGAAAAGGAGATAGTGTAACTGTGTGACTGTATGTGTGCGGGATGATAAAAGGCCTAAGGCGGATAAAGAACATGCCTGGACTGCAATATTGCTGAGTAAAGAGATGAGATTTAAGAAAAAGAGGCAGTGAGGAAGGCAGCAGAGTCTGAAAAAAGAATGAAAAGGGAGAGGAGAACAAGAGGAAGAGAGAGGAGGGTGAAAGGAGAGAGAGTGGGAAGATAAAGCAGACTTATAACTTTAATTATAAAACAGCCACAAGCCAAATTTGCCTCAGTGCACACACAACTGCAGAGGTGAGTATTGACAACTCTGTAATGTACATTATATAAAAATGTCAACAACTTTTAAATATTAATACACACCTTTCAGGGCAGTTCTGTTTAAATGTGTAGTAAGAAAAGAAAGTAGTGTCCTTGTATATAAAAAGACAGAAATATAACAATAAAAAAAACCCACATTAAAACGCTCAGGCGGGTTTCATTTACCGTGACAGTCTGGGCAGACACCAGCTTCGGACATTAAAAGGCAGTTATTGAGTAATTCATAAATGAGAGAATTCAATTAATAATTGAGCTAAATGTGCCAAAAAATGAGAAAAATCACAATTTAAATACAGCTTAACTACCAGAGAAACTGTGCAGGAAACCCACTCCTGAATCCTGATTTATGCTCTATCCAGATTTTCTACTGTTCCTTATCAAATAAAAATGAATTCAAAATATAATCAAGTCAGTGATCAGCACTATCTGCAAACTGATGACAGACTTTAAAAAGTTTTACTCTTACCACCAAAGAAGAGTTGATTTCCAACGCTGACGGAGGTGCTGGCCTGAGCGACGCCTCCTTCATCTTTATCGACAGCGACGGTCAGGCGACCTCGTCTGGAGGTCAGATCCACTGAGTGCCACTGACCGTCATTCAGAGCAGAACCTGAAAAAAACATTCAATGACGATCATATAATTTGTGATTATGTAGTATTTTTAAAACAGTTAGTAAAACTCATTAAACAATCGGGTGAGGGGGGACAAGTGAAGGGGAGAAGGGTTAAATAAAAGATAATTTAATTTCATTTTCATTTTTTTAATGTAACTCAGACCATAATCATAGAATATGAAGCACAAACACCAAATACAATTACAAGTAACCATATAATAGCACACAGCATGGCTGAAATACAACAGTAAAATTAATTTAAACATAGATGGACGCTTTAAAAATTATCTTGTATATATCAGAGATTAGGAATTGTAAAGTTACAGGTGTTTATATAAAGGTTAAGATACACCTGTTAGGGTTAAAAACTATATTTTAAACTCTTACACTGACCTGCAGTGAGCTCCAGCAGCGCCCTGCCAGCTTTATGGATCTGTAGCCGGAGTCTGGCCTCACTCAGGTACAGCCAGACCACGCCCCCTCCCTGAGGCAGGTCAAAGGTGAGCAGAAGCCCCGCCTTGTTCCACGTCCTGAACTGGAACCCCACGGACACGCCCCCCGACAAGGACGCCGTCGCCCCCGGCAACTGCAGGAAGCTCCTGGGGCCGGGGAACGTCACGGCGACGGAAACTGGCTCAGCACAAGAAAAGATCACATTGCCCTGAGAGAGAGAGAGAGAGGAGGTGGGACAGAAAAACTGATTACTAGAGAGATAAAACAACATAAAACATGAATATTAATCAGTTGCGTGTCGATGTGACCTCATGTCACAGTGATCTCATCAGCAAGTCTCCTTGAGAATAAAAGAAAACTTAAAACACCAATGTCACCCAGCTCAGAGGTGTGGAGGTGGCTGTGTGCATGTGAACAGTACTATATAGACATTTCCGTTGCGGTCCATTGTTTTGAGTAGTGGTAATGACACCAGGGTCCATTGCTAAGGCTGCGGCAGTAATATATCGCCGTCCCGGCTCTCTGCTGGGAATATCGGCCTGCTATCTTTATAAAGCTCCGGAAACACAGATGACATCTAAAAGCCCTTTGTAGAGCTGTTAAAGTGATGTATGGAAGTACATTGTGGGGGATGCAGCTCCACTGCAAAATATAAAGTAAAAAGTGAGCCATAAACCCCCCCGTTCACTAACACACACGCAAACTTAAAGCCCCCACGCTCACCTTCAAACACAAACACACATCACTGAAAGCTCTACTTCATCATCAAACCTTTAAGAAAGTGGTCTCTTTATTGTAAATGCTAATATTTTATTACCACGTGAGCTTCAGAATTCCCTGTACAAGAAAACAGCCTCCATTAGATCTTCAGCCAATAATTTTAGCCTCTCTGCTCTCTGGTCGTGCACTTCAATGAAAAAGATGAGGAAGCGTGACTGAAAGTCTAACCGTCGTCTCCTCTCATCACTCACTGTCCTCGTTAAGCGCTAGTCAGCTTCGATAACCGGCTAGCGGCTCATTAGCGGCAGCAACGGCGTGCAGGTGATTTCCCAGCTGTGCTCTGAGGACATCAACATGTATGAACACACCCGCGACGCAGAGCTGCAGTTTGTAGTTTGGTTTGTACTGGAGGAACTTCTGAGGAATCGTACATTCCTCGAGGTGTTCGTTTAGCACTTCTTGTAATGAGAAAAATCACAAATAACACAAAGGAGAATCTTTCATCAGCTTTAGACGAGCCAAAAGGAAATTTTGTGGAGGGGCCAAATTTAGCCAGCAGATTTAATTGTAGGTGGCACCGCTCCAGCTGTTGATGCTAGATTCTCTCTCAGATAAAATAAATAAAAAAAAAAAGCCATGAGTATTTGAGCAGCTGAACATCAAAGCTCTTTTCTTTCCCTAAAAGATTTACGTGATCTGTCGTCATCACACCGGAGGAATATAAAACAACTCTGTGTGGCACCACAAAAGATATTTAAGCTTGTGTTTCCCCTTTGAGTGACTTGCTTATCTTTTAATTGATCAGGTGAGTACAGTGTTGATCTTTATCGTTTAGGCTCCCTCCTAACGACAATGAACAAAGTGAAAACTAGGTGAAACGCCGCAGGACTTTCGGTGAATCCTCTGACGACGATGCTGCTGTGGAGGAAGAAAAGGTAAAGCCTCAGAGTAAGAAACTGAGAGATGAAACTTAAAAGTAAATGGATGCTTGTGTGGCCGTGTGAATTAGAGCCGCCTGCCCTGACTGACTCTTTGGGGCTTCAGTCCATCATTTCAAGTGAGCGCTGCTTCAACCACTGTAATGTCTTGTGTTTAAATGCCTTCAATGTAAGATAATTAAGCAATACATTAGCAAAACATTAACACAAGTGGCTCATTGCACTTGTCTTTCAGCCTAGTTAAAGCTACATTTATCAGTTTTTGGCCACTTCTTATGGTAGCTAACATTGTGTCGTATGCTGATGATGTTATCTTATTTTTGTATGCTTGACAGAGGCACAGCTGGAAATGAGGATTATTAGAAAGAGCTGAGACTGAACAGCTCCAGACTAAAATAGGCTCTCTCTGTCTCTTCAAACAAAATCTTCTTCATTATAATCTGATTTTTAAAATATTAATGCAACTTTAAGCACTTGCATAAACTTGACTAGTATAAATATCTACATGTATCACCTGCATTCACTTGACATCATTGGTATTTTGCTCTGACCAGTTTACAATTAAAGTAACTGGGTGTTAATTAAATGTACTTACCATAACAGTCACTTCTTGGTCTTTGTGTTTTGCTAGTTCTATCAGGTTGAGGTTGTTGTATAGCAAATTTTCCAGGCATCCATAGAAGTTCCTCTTTAAGACGACTGGTTTCTGAGAGATGAGGTCCTGGACTGCCCCCACACTCAGCTGTATGGGGGTAAAAATAAGAACGTACGTGCATGTGTGTTTGTATTTACAATATGTTTACGTAGGTGTGTTTCCCTGTCAGGGCGATGTCTTCACTCCCACCTGCTCGATGTCCCAGTGGCTGAACTCTGCAGGGATCTGAACCCTCTCGGTGTGTTTGTCCACAGTGAGGTTGAGCTGAGAGCTTCTTCTCTCCACTGACAGATGGTGCCAATGCTGATCGTCCAACAGGCTGCCGAGGGAAGCGAGACGCCGAGGTTCAGACGTCCTACCTAGAAAAGATAACAATGAGGAGGAGAAGGAGGAGGAAAAGAAGGGTGGGGTAGATAGGAGATAAGACGAGGAAAAGAGGAAGTGTAGGAGCAAGAGATAAGAGAGGGTGAGGAGCGAGGTGAAAGAGTGGAGAAGAGGAGGAAGATCAGGAGAAAATCAGGTGAGAAGAAGTAGGAGGAAGAGGTGGACGGAGAAGGTTGAGGAGGGAAGGTGTCAAACAAAAGGATGACGATAAAGAGGAAGAAAAGTAAAGGGAGGCGAGGGAGGATAAAGCAAACAAACAGACCATTAATCACATAGCAAGAAAAGGAAATAAGAGTCTTTTCATCAACGCACTGTTTAATTTGCAAAGTCTGAACTCCACATTAAAATAGAAGATAAAAAAACTACGCATGAAATAAGATTAAATAAAACTTTATTAGTTCTTTATTTAACTTTTAACTTACTAAGCTTATTTAATATGTAGATTTGCTTCTTTTAGGTGTTAGAGCAGGTAATTTCTTTTTAGTCTTCCTGGTTGTTTTTCTCTTTTCTTTTCGATCTTTAGTTACAGTCTCTCCTTTTTTTTTTTTTTTTTCCCTGACCCGTTAGTTTGTTGTCATCTCATTATCTGACCCGCAAGCCTGCCTCTTTCTGACAATCTGACCCGCTGTCGAGGAAACGAAAGCCCACTGACAGCCGCAACACGCCAGCCTCGGCGCCGTGTCGAAATACTTCACTTCTCTCTGCATCCCACAGAGAGAGGAGCACACCGAGGTCAGTGTCTCTCATCTCATTAGGGGCTACAGGATATCTGCATACTCGCACGGAGAGCTAAAGCTGAATGTGTGATAATGCCTAACTGGGAAAAAGAAAAAAAAAACAGAGGAGAAAACAAACAGAGATGCCATTAATGATAGATGAGCGCCAGCCGGTCCAAATAAGTGGATATTGACCCCCCCCCCCCCCTTTTCAAAAGTACTGAAACTTTCTGCTGAGAGAAGGAACTGTAGAAAGAGCTGAATACAGTCCGCCATTAAAAATGCATTAGATATCCTTTGGGGAGAAACAATTCCAACTTCAAAGACCGACACAGAGACAGTTTGGAAGATGATGGACAAATTTATTTTTGATTTTTCAGCCACTTTTGTGAGATGATATATTTGACTGCAGCCTGGATGTGGAAAAACAACTTCATCCTGAGAGAGAGAGTTCAGACATGACACAGAGGAGGTCTGCGCTGTCAACACCTTTATTGTGATGAGTCATTTTATCGCAGTCTGAGCGGCTGGAAGGAGACGGTGAAATCTATCTGGCAGGAACAATGGCAACAAGACTTAAAAAATTAATCAGACATATTTATATTTATGGGTATTGATTAGTGGAAAGACTATTGTGTTGTAGGAGGAGGACTTTTTGATGAGTGTTTCATTGGATGGATGATTTAAATAATGAATCAATATGAGGGACCAGAAGACAAACAAATAGAAAATCACTCTCATGCTATTAATATATAGAACATCTCTATCTGTCTCTTTTCAAGGTTTCTCCACTAATACCCATGTGTAAATGTGTTGTTCTTTGCTGTTCTGTCTCTTTTTGGCAATGAAATCTAATGGTGGAAGATAACTAAATACATTTACTCAAGTACTGTACTGAGATTTTTCTCTCCTATTAATCATCTCAGGACCCCTCAGATTTATCTGGTGACCCTTTGGAGGGGCTCGACCCCTATGTTGGGAACCCCTAGACACAATACATAAATAATACTTATACATAAGCAATACTGGGAATTATTAAAAACAGTCACAGGGACGATTTTACTTTCACGTATAACACTTGAAGTTAATTAGGCTTATAATATGTATTTACTTTGACTTAAGTATAGTTTGTAATGCAAGGCTTTTACTTGTAATGAAGTATCTTTACATTTTGTTATTGGTACTTTGACTCAAGTAAAGGATCTGAATATTTCTTCTACCACCACTGAAATCCAGAACGAGATGAACACAACAATACATCTTCCAGTACCATATACTGTACACAATAACAGAAATATACACACAATACTGTATATTTCTGAGCAAACCTCAAATAGTAGAAAGTCAAGAAACTCGTTCAGCTCATTGTGCTGACTGAGATTTTTTATTTTGCAGCTTCCATCAAGTAACAGACTAACTTGCATGTTTATATAAATTTATATATTTCTGTATATGACATATATAATGTGTAGACTTTTTATGATTTGTAAAGCTCAGTTTACCTTTTACTTTTTCTGCTCTGGAGCATAAAGTAACAATTACTTTTCCAAATACTGATGTTTTTATCTTTTGTTTATTTTTAAGATTTTCTTTTGGGCTTTTTTGACAAGGTCATCAGGTAACAATGGTGGAGAGATAAGGGGGTTTGACGTTACCACTGCGATTATGTTTTATGCGCTCGGCCACCAGGACGCTTCTCGCTTGTCTTTTTTATACTTTTACATTCATATGGATAATAATCTGTCGAATATGTTTTGTTAACAGTTCAAATTTGGTACCATAAGAGACCGGCTAACATTGATTAACGTGTTGTTATCATGCCAAAGCGTTTAAAAAGCAGTATTATTATTATCATAATTTTTTATTGTACTTCACTAGACATTTCTGTAGAATCTCCTCTCTGATTAGCTGTCATTGTCGGCTGTATTATTAAAACCTGAATGATTTTTTTTTTTATGCTTTTGACACAGGCGGCAGATTTGATAACTCTGTTGAAATTCTTTTGTGACAAAATGGGCCCAATTAAAGTCCCAGATGACTCAACTCCGGCCTCACACAGCCAGACGATATCTCCTGTGAACAAATCAGGAAATTATGGGAAATGCTGTGATAATGACGTGACCGGCTGCCTCTCGAAACTCTCTTTGCGACTTGTGAACGACTAATTGAACAAGGTGTTACAGAGGTAAACTGAAGCGTGAGTCTGCCGCCGCATGGCTTATTTCTCCCATCAGATACAACATGTTCAAGAACTGGATCTCAATAACTTTCTTTCCTTTTTATGACCATGACCACAAACTTTTTTTAATGAATAAAGTTTGATTTACTTTTAACTTTAGCTCTTTATCACATGATTCATGGAGCTGTAAAGTGGCCGACAGACAGAGACTGAGGTTGTACTGGTTCAGATGTGCAGGCAGGCAAAGAGCAAATGTCCAGAAAAAACTCTGGATCGCGTCCAGAAACGATGTGAAAGTGCTAATGGCTGCAGCGTTCCTCTCCCATCATGAGACTGGATGTGCTTGTCGAGGACTCTGGATTACTTTATCATTCTGCACGTGTCCTCGAGACGATATCACCTCATTGCATCGTGTCTGCTGTTCTATTACAGCCGCTCGGAATCTGATTAAGGAGAAAGACACTGACAGCTCTTATCAGAAAACAGGCTGCTATAATTATTTCAGCGATTCGCTCTCATAAAGCACAAAGTCTGTCACATAATCAGGAGCTCTGTGATGATCCGCGAGGAGAAGTTTGTCTGAAGGATTTCTGCTGCTTCAGAAGTTTTCCTAAGATATATTTCATCCACTAAGAAAGGTGACGTAATGCAGCTTTTAGACAACATCGTCCACTTTTCTACTTAAGAGTCGATTCTGCATCACGAACTAAACAGTAGAAACAAGAAGAGAAAATGATGACAGTCCGATTTACAGCAGTTAGAGCATCTTCTTCTGTGTGAGACATTAAAGAAATGATTGGGCAGAATCATCATGTACTTCATAAACGTACATGAAGCACAGGAGACTACTAATCTAAACTAGAATTGCTTTATAAGTCTTAATTCCACTTCACATATCGGCTTTTTGTTCCCCTATAAAACCAAGAATGTTTCAGTGAAGTCACAACCTGCATCAGCTAAATAATAACAGCTGCCAATATGTGGTTTCTCAATTTTTTTTTTCAATAATAAAGTTTTAAATTGCTGTTTCAAATTACTTTTCTGTACATACACATTTTTTTCTGGCACTATGTCCAATCATCGGCCGTTGTTGGCTGCCCTTTGTGTCAGCCGACTGACTTACAATGACTAAAATGGTACTTTTATTGCGTGGAGTGATTTGATATGTGGTGGGAGAGGTTTATCAACCAATGCAGTGTCCACTGATTGTTTACAGTGCTGTAAAATAGGTGACTGATGACATGTGGAGTATTTTGCGGCTGTTAGTTCATCAGTGTTTCCCCAAGTGGACTATCAGTAATCAGCAAACTGATTTCTTGAAGCACTTCATGCAGGCAGTCGTGTTTTAACCCTCATGTTGTGTTCATTTCATGTTAAACGATTTTGTGTTCCCGGTCAAAAATGACCGTTCCATTAAGACTCATCATAAAAACTATAATAATACATATATTATCACTATTTGTTGTGTTAGATTTTTTTTTTTATCAACTTAAATTCTTGTGAACATTACAAGTTTTGAATTTCTATTTGTTATTCATGGCCTGTATGCCTCATTGATCTGAGCTTATACATCTTGAATTCGAGTTCTAAAAAAAACATAATTTCTGGATTATTTTGACTTTAAGAAGTAATCAGATGAGCCATGTTACATAGTTTATCACAGACTACTTTGGGTCAAAGTTACCAATGACATTTGTTTTGAAACCATTTAAAAATTTTAAACAGTCACATAAAGTAACACCCAACCAAGATTTTATTTGTGTACAAAGGAAATTATCCCAACACTACTCTACACTACACTTAATAATCTCACAATATTCCAAGATCAATATCTTAATACATTAAAGAACAACTGTTGTAATATGAGCACTATAAAATGGTTTAATACTTATAACTCCGCTAGAGGGTAGCTGTTTGTCAGAGATGCTTTTTCCTCTCGCGTTGTTTTGCCTGCCTATGGTGCTGCCACATAATGAACTGTGAGCAAGGCCTCATAAAAGGCATTAAATACCAAAGCTACGAGAAAAGTTCAGTATTATTGCAAACAACTAACTTTGCAAACTTGCAAACATACCATCGGTCTCTAACTATGAGTGTTTCCTCTGTTATCCAGGACAGAGTTGCTGTTTCTGTGCAGGGCTGTTACTCAGAGTTGCCTCATAAAGCAAACTGCATCTGCTCTGTTTAAAAGGGGGGGGGCCTGGATGTCTTAGTGTTAACAAAGCAGATGAACCATGCATGAGCTCAGGGTTGATGCACACGGCACACGACCTACATTACACAATCCGAAGCCCTAAAAAGAGAAAGAAAGAGAGAGAAATAAATAAAAAAAATGTGAATCAGAGTTGAAGGACACTGAACTGAAAAAAAGGCTTATGACCACTTTAAAAAAAATGAGAGGCGGAAAAAGGCAAAGAGTTGAAAAAAGAAAGATACATAATGAAGAAGAGGAAAGCAGAAAAGACTGAGAGTAAAAAGGCTATGTGTGTCAGGGACTGCAAGCCTGTCTTCACGGTCACTCAGAGTTTCTTTAACGTGACTTTAAGGTGGAAGTGCTGTTTTATAAGATGACACAGAGTCTGCTTTAGGGGGTAACAGTCTTCACTTAAATCTCAGGCAATTTAGGCATTCCAGTCAAACTCTTTCTCTTGAAGGTGACGGAGAAAGTTTTCAAGGTGTTCAGTGGTTACAGCGATACAGACGTTCCTCAGATGTCTTACTATAAAGGTGATTCTCAGTGTCTGAGGGGATGTAGTTGTCTTGCAGTCCTTCGTTAAAAAGTGACATTCTTTCAGGTGTGATATCATCTGTTGTTGAGGGGAAGTATTTCTGGAGAGTAAAGAGAGGAGACGGAGAGAGGTGGGTGGCAGATGGATAAAAGGTGGAATAGATGTATGAGGGAGAGATGAAGGAAGATAAGGATGCTGGGAAGAAGAGCGTTTGTGAGAAATATACATGTCAAAGGGTCAAACAGAGGAAAAGATGAAAAAGGAAAAAAGGAGGAGATGTGGGTAAAAACTTTTGGGAGTTGTAAAATTGGGTAAACAGACAGAAGATGGGGTTCCTGATGAGAGGTGAGCCATGTGGTGATGAATCCGCATGGCAGCCTGACAACCCCTGGTTTAACCCCTGTTTGTACACACACACACACACACACACACACACACACACACACACACCTACAGACAGTGAGCCATGCATCAAGTCTTGCAGAGTTCGGCCCCAACACATGCTACAGTGAACGGGAACCATCCATCATGGCTGTAACTACACAGAGAGGCACAGCAGAGCGTGAGACAAAATTTAAACCAATCAGGCGGCGTGCGTGCGTGTCATCCATCTCACCCAAACACAACCAATCTAAAGAGTTTATATTGTCCTCAGCTTCATACAGATGCTGTGTACCAATGCAGCCATCAAGAAGAAAATGTCTCTTTGCTGAAGCTTTTTTCAAATCAAACACAATCGTCTGCACACACGTCTCTTCATCATCTCTTCTGATGAAGAAATCAATACAGAAGCTTTACAGTTATAAATAAGTTGAACTAATGTTTAACATCATCTCAGGAATGTGTTTAAAGTCTTCAACAACCACCAGTTCTAAAAATCTAATATATTTTCTCATTTTATACATTACAAATGGTTTATACTGTGTTATTAGTTTTGTGTCTCCTTGTTTTAAAGTGTTTAAAGGTGAACAAGCATGCAGGTGAGAACGGGAACAGGTGAGCGTCATGTAATGTCCCCTGGGTGATGCAGTTTATTTTCAGGGCCATTATGAATCACCCAGAGGACGTGAGCGGGCAGAAAAGAGTCCTGGCAGTTTGTGAGAAGAGCTGGTGCATAACGAAAACTGCACAGAACACCAAAGAGTCAAAACTAGAAGAGGAAAATTGGACTTTGAAGACTTTCCTTTACACTGAAACAAAAACGGCTGCAGAACATCAAACCAATTATAGCCGCGGGTCATAAAAACAAATCTGCTCATATGTGGGTCAATATTTCTACTTGGTATTTGTGAGGATGTGCATATATAATAAAAAACAAAAAACACAGTATATGATCACTGTTTTGGACATCAATTAGAAGCTTTGAAGCATTCGGGCCAGCCCTCGAGTTTCCATCTGAATAAAACAGCTGTACAGTTGGTTTTGTGTTTAACTCCACTGTACTCTATCAGTACGTACGAGACCATGTGAGCACCTGTCAGTATCTGTCCGTAGATATCTGTATCTCGTGTGTTGTACCTTGTCTGAGCAGCAGCTGCAGCTTTCCTCTCTCTAACTCCAGACTCAGGCTGAGTCCTCCGTCTCCCTCGGCGTGCAGCAGCGTCCCAGAGTTCCTCAGGGTTTTAAACTTCAGGGAGACGACGTCTCTGGATGTCGACTTCGGCCCGGGACTCAACCTGTAAACCAGACCGCTGCTGCTGCCGTCCAAACTCACAACATCAGAGGCTGAAAGACAAAAGAACAGACAGGGGAGTCAGGATTTAACGATCCAGAATCAGAACCTCAACCAAGAGTGTAACAGCGACTGTGTTCCTCTTCATCAGGTGACAATCTGTGTGTTTTCATTTATTTTCACCTCATCTTTCAGTGTGGAGGAACGAACTGCAGTCTTCAGAGGACTCAAGACCACAACTGGTAATTTTGTGTTTCCCAAGTTTTCTCTGCCACAACACAAAAAACACAAAATCACCATCATCTGGACAAAACTTCGGCCTGTTTCTGTGAAATTGTGGACGCAGCTGAAGGAACGACAGACAGTGAAGACTGAATCTGTATTCTGTTTAACACTTTCCATCAATAATGTCTCGCTGGCTTGCTGGGGATTTGGGCTGAGGTGAGGTGAGGTGAGGTGAGGTAAACAGTGTGTGTTGAGTGTGTAGGCTGTAAAGAATGGACAGCAATTGTTTAAAAGGCAGAGCAGCTGAGTTCAGCATCAGTTTCCTTTTGTGGACTAATTTCTCTGACTGAACGTTTTTTAATGAAGTTGGCAGGTCTCTGACTCCCCAACGCCAAGACTCGCACACAACCACACAACCCCTCTGCTTGCAGTAATGCTCTTATTGGATTGTACACTGTATTTCCTGCTGATTACAGGGCTCAATGAAGCTCCAGAGCCCTGAGTCATCCTCGCTGTGTACAGCAGGAAACATTACTTTGAGTCTACTCTACTGCTCTCTATCAGGCCACTCTAATTAAACCCCACAATATTATGTTTTCTCTCAGTATAATTATCCTCATAAGATTCCCGGGAATAGATCAGTGCTCGTTCATGGCTGATAAATTGGCCCTTCAGTCTGTAACATGTCAGGGAAACATCGTGTGGCAGGTACATTAATTGGGTGTGGCTTTGCTTTGTGTTCAAACCTGCATCAACCTACTTTAAAGCGGCGGAAACAAGCTGTAGACAAATCACTGACGCACCATCTCCTCTTAGCAAACTGTTTACACGTCCAGCAGAAACGGAGTCAACATTTCTACGTTATTATCATTCATTTAGAGTCCTGTTTGAGCCACATGATGGATATAAGTCCAACGTTCACTCCGTTTTAGCTGTTTTGGGCTCCACCAGCTCCTGAGAGAAATATCTGACTCTTTATATTCACCAGCTAGTTTTGATCTGTGTCTGTCGAGCAGGTCGTGAGTTTATTCAAAATTATGGATTTGAGAGTAATACGACTAAACAAGAATAGTAAAGTTGTGTACCAAAAAGCCAAAACTGAAATATGACGAAACGCTCGCTGAGACATACGGACATTTGTCACTGCTAATATAAAAGTATGAATTATAGCTGCTTAAACCGTCAAAACCAGCAGTGACTGACCCCAGAAGGCAAGTGGGAAATATTTTAGAAGGTGAGGGTAAAAAGACGTACTGTTGTGTTCTCTTACAAAGCTTTTTCATTATCCTGCAAAACAACAACAACACTACATCTGGTCCAAATCCTTGAATGTAAGATGCTTGAAAATGGTACAGTTTATATTTTTTGTACCAAATCAAGCTCGTATAAAGGACAACAGTTTGGACAACAGTAAGTGTGACTGCAGGATCATTTGTGCAGCAGTTGATTTAATTGCAATAAACGGATAAAAACTACAATAAAATAACTACAACTAAACAAGTACGATAAATAACTACATCATGAATGTGACTCAAAAATTCTGAATTAACAACATTGCCTAAATTTGCCATAAATACAGCAGCGACATTATGGTTTATACACATTTTTTATACATATAGATATCTATGAAATAACTACATTATCACGCTGATTTGTAAAAAGTACAAATTCATGCTTTATCAGGTCTGTCTGCAAGATGACAAGCAAACTTTTAAAATGCTTGTTTTCTAAATGAAGTTCAGATCAGTCGAGGCTCTTCAGAATCGCGGACTGAACCGTTAATCGTTCTGTCAGAGAGAAATACAGGTTGTCAAATTCAGACACGCTGACAAACACCTCCACTGTGAAATGTTTCTCAGAAAACGTTGTGTCCTCTCATCCCAAATGATTTTCTTTCACGTCCAGGACTCTGTAATTTTTTCACTTTTTGGCTATGACCCATGACTATGACTATGCATTGTGGCTATGACTAATACCCACAATGCATTTTTCACACTGTGGTAAACTGTTTGCTACCAACAGCTATATTTCAGCTCCCCTCTGTATATTACATTTGTTTTCCCGAGGAGGATTCAGCGGTGCACGCCACATTAGTTTACCACCAGGACTACAGAGAGTTTCCTCTGCCACCCGTCACGCCGGCTGATAAACATATTACACCGATGTGTCTGCTGTGTCCTTAAATAACTCGACAATATTTCCAAACCACTACAGGCAATTTATCAAAATCCATCTTTTAAATGTTTCTTATAATCCATCTTCTTCCAGAGGGGATGGCAGCAAACGCAGTTTTTTTTTTTTTTTTTTTTTTTAAGGGACACAAAATGGTTTTATCATAAATCACCTTTCAACTTGGTGAACTAATATGATGAATTCGTGTCGGGATGTTCAAGTGTTAAACTGCCTCCGTATACCGAAGGTCTGGACCTCTGAATGTACTGAGTATTTGAGTTTTTGGGGATTGTGTGTTGCACATTTCAGTCCTCTTTAGTGCACAATACGATGATATGCAGGTGGAAAGTGGAAGTAAAGACAAATGCTTCATTATTCTTTTAAACTATGAAGCTGTAAATGTATTAAACTAAGATGTGTTTTTTTTATTTAACTTAACCTGACTATTGTGTGTTGATGCGACATGTGTTAATCTATCGCCCTGTATGTACGTTCTGTCACTACAGTAGCAGAAATAAATAACCCAAAGACAATAAAATGACTTAAATCAAAACACTGACAGGCACTAAAGGTTGTCTAACCATCAGCCAAACTGCAGCAGCGAGTCTTATCAAACTCCACAAGCACAAAAATACAGAACGACATGAACCAACCCAGGGATACTCTCGTTTTTTGGTGAGAGCTAAGATGAAGTTTAGATTCCAGCACAAGTAGAAACAGAGAAGATGTAAAAAACGACTCAACAAAAAGACCCTCAACAAGCAGCGACACACTCTTAGAGCAGCTCCAGGATCGTTTTCAGCTCACTGCTGGAGGAATCAGATTTGTAGCCGCTCTGGAGAAATCTGAATAATTTTAGTCCAGACCGAAATATCTAGACAATTTGACGATGGTGCACAATGAAGTTCTGTGCTGACGTTCATGTTTCTCAGAGGATGAATCCAACTGGAGATGCTTTGACTTTTTCCTCAAGCGAAGTTGACATTTATCGTTTATCATCATTTGAAAAATCATCTGAAAAAGGAAAAAAAATCACTTGAGTTTTACGATAACCTGACAGAGGACAGCTTTTTAAAACCTGTGTATTTATATTGGATGGAAGTGAAATTAACGTGCGTCTCCCCTGGTATATTTATTTTTCCTTTTTTTGAAAACAAACATTTGTTCTGTTTCCAAAGCTACAGCCCAGCAGATAAAAGGAGGGACAGAAAATAACACAGACACAACAAGACACTGACGGCCCACAAGGAAATCATGTTTAAACATTATTAATATTTACCGGTTGATAACAGTGTCTGAGCATGTTCTCTTTTTGAGATTCATGAGTTTTCTACAAGAGACAATATAGTGAACAAACAGCTGTGAGAGAAATCGGGGCAAAGACACAGCAGGGGATTCACGCTGAAAGGACAAAATATCACAAACACCTATTTTCTTCAATGAGTCATGAGAGATGAAGAAGATGGAGAGGAGTCTTAATCAGTGAGATGTCGTGTGTGAAGTCTTAAGATATGAGCACTGCTGAGGAAATGAAACAACAACAATAATGCTTTAAAGTTGGAAGAAGAGCAGTGACAAGCTGATAATCAGTTCATCTGATAGTGTCTTCATTGGCTCAAATAAACTGTGAGTTTTGTCATTATAACTGATAAGAAAAAAACATAGTGTGACTATAAAAATCACAGAATGGAGAGAAGTAAAAAAGAAAGAAATATGGTGTGATGTTTTCAGGGCTGAAACTGCTGATATGTTGTCTGATCTGGGAAATTAAAGAGGAACAAAGAAAACTGTTAACACAATATGTTTTGAGGGATAAATGTTGTTTTCACTGTTAATAACAGAGGCAAGAGTGTAAGGAAATTGTGAAATGTGATAAATAGAAACGAAAACGAGCCAGAGAGCGTCTGTTGTTCTTCGTAACTGTGGATAAGGGATGTGATGAGCTTTTTTTTTTCTTTTTAACAAAATTAAATGTGTTATATATTGATTGGCGAGATGTTAATTCTCTCTCTGATCACTCAGCTGTAATTAGGAGGACGTTAAAGTGTCCAGTCCAATAAAGACTCACTGTAAGGACACCCGTAGGTCTCCAGTCGCAGTCCGATCCTCCCGTTGGGGTTCCAGTCGAGCGGGATGAGGCGGAGGAAGCGAGCGACGGCCGGCTGCTGCAGCTTGTACTGAACCACGCTGTCGGCATTGCTGTTACCTGGAAAAGACTGAAAACACACAAACACAATGAGGACTCCTTGATTATGTATCACATCTGAACAGTTCAGCACAACCATGTTTAAACAGAATAAAATCATATACTGCAGATTGCAAAGTAACCGCAGCTGTGTCGCATCATTTAAATCAAACCCGGCTGTATTAAGTGCAGGATTGTGATTTTATTAATTAAAAAAGGGGTTTTGTCACTGAACTTCTCTTTATGAAAGTCCATACCAAGACCATACGCATGCATATCAGAGAGAAAATTCAGCAAATGTGCAAAGTAAAACACAATAAATCATGAATAAAAACATACAAAACAACATACATGTCCAAGAGCAGACACAAGAGACAACTGTAAGATGGAAAATAGAAAGAGCATTGTGTAATATACATAATATATACAATAATATACAGCAGAACAAATGGCAGTGATTGTTGTGCCCTTTTCCTGTCCATGAATGTGTGCAAGACTACAGTGATACTTTACAATCACTCCAACTCGTCCACACAGCAAAGCAAATGTGAAATTGATTCAGTGAAATGTTGTTACAAGCTTTAGTTTGGTTGGAGATATTGATTCTGGGGAGGATTTTAACATTCAGTAATAAAAGATCAGTGATAAAGTGTTCAATTAATATTGGGAGCACAATTAATAGTGAACATTGTCTCAGCGTTATATAAACTTTTACAACCCCCCAAACACAACAAAAAGAACAAATAGATATTATAGATGCGTAACGGTATTATAATTCTCACAGCTTCTGGAAGCAAAGCATGCTGGGCATCTGAGGCTGTTTCTGTTGAGCAGATGCAAAATAAAAGATCTTACAGTGTGCTTTAGAAACGTTTGCTCTGCAGAGATTATGTTCATTAACCTGCTTTAGTCTAAAGCAGATGAATAGCCGATGAATACTACACTTTATGCAAAATTTTGAAAATTGATCGTCTGTTTTGTTTTTGTTTTTTTGTTGGTTTTTTTTTCCTGCCTCTGGGCTGAATGCCCGATCTGGTCCGCTCTCTTTTTCTCTTTGAATCTCTTTCCATCTCTCCCATCTGGCAATCTATCCTCATTACATCCCTCCCTTGAAGTTGACATGCAGGTTAACTGGCTCTCCCACTGCTGAATAAAAGCTTAGACACATAATTAACTTATTAATTCCTCTGTAATCATGAGAGCCCCGCTTCTCCTCGTGTGATGGGCCGACACCCGAAATTCACTTTTGGTGATGTTTCTTGTTTTAATAAACGTTTGATTTGTGTGCATTTTGAGTCATTTTAAAACCATTCAAGGTAGATAAATTCAGAGACAAGTGTTGATAAATGTGAAGCTCTATCAAAATGAAACATGCCTTTTTCCAGTCTACTCTGCTTTATTCACATTTTTAAATACCTTACATTCATGTTAATCTAAAAACTGTGGTGTCAAAAGCAGAAACAAAATAAATGATATGTTTAGGATGATATTGTTTCAAAATCATACAAAAATGCTAAACTGGACGTTTTCTGATCAGCCAACTCTGTAGATCTGCTTTGGTTTAGGTGACTAAAAAAGAAAGACTGTGGCAAAGACGGCGAATAAAGGACAGCAGAAAGTCTTTGTCAGGAAACATCCATGTGAACAAAAAGCAGGCGACACATAAATACCAAAAGTTCTGACATAAATAATTGAAGTGTTTTAATAAACGGCTGATGGATTTTGTTTTTTCGGTGAGGACAATCTCGTGTATGCAGCGTTCAAGAGTGGTGTTTCATTTGTGACGACTCCTCCCGCTCCTTTGTTTGTGTCCCACTGTTTTTTGTTTTGCAGCCTCTCGGAGCTGCTAAAGGGTGGAGCTGGGAGCGTCACCTTGCTTCTTATCCATCTGGGTGTGGCATCCAGAAAGGATAAAAGGCCTGCGTTTCTGGTAGTTCAGGTCTCTCACTCTTTGCAAGGCCTGCACCAACCAGCGCAGCCATCTTCTTCTTTGTTTGGTTTGTTGCAGAATAGTTACTGCCAAAGACGCAACGTCTATTATCTACCTGAAGCTCCGTTAACAACAACAAACTGAGACAAACTGATGAAAATACAGCGTCTCATAGGCTTTTGGGACAGCTGTACCCTAGTCTGTGGGAAGCAGAGAGTCAAGATTCAAGTCCAGCTCGGATCGGTCAATAAATAATGTGGACTTGTGGATGGAGAGATGCTAGTTTACTTCCTGGGTACTACCAATGTGCCCAAAGCAAGTCGCCAAACCCGAAACTGCTCAGGACTCCTTCTTAAGAGGCCTTTACTCTGATATCTCTCTACAGATTAATGCATGTGTCTATATCAGGCCTGTGTGTATAATAAAAATGTATTTCCTCTCATGGGAAAGTGTGTCTTCTTCTTTTTCACTTTCAGAGGTGATTCTTCAACAGCAGCCTTGGCGAGAGAGAATAACTGTGAGTGTGAAGGACAGAACGGGAGAAAGGGAAAAAGACACACACGGAGAAGAAAAGAAAAGGAGGAGACACAGAAAAGAGTATCAGAGGGGGACAAAATGAAAGGGAGAGAAAATTACATGGCGAGAGTAAAAGGGTGATAAGAAACGAGCATCAGAAAATGAGACGAGGAAATAAAGGGGGAGTGGAAATTTGAGAAGAAAGGGGACAAGTTTAAAAAGTTTAAAAAAAAAAAGAAAAGAAAAGATGGCCAGTCGTGTCCTCGTCCCTGCCCCCTCCAGGCAGGAGGGAACAAACCGATAAAGAGCAAGAGACAATAAAGAAAAGACGGATTGCTATATTTTCAAGCACCCACAGGCCTCTGAGGAGAGAGGAAAAGAAAAAAAACAGCATATTTCCTCCGCCGGTCTTCGGGCCTCTTCGCTAAAATCAGAAGCCGAGCTGAGACTGATCCAACAGCTCTGCAATCATCTTCCTCCTCTGACAGACTCGGCGAGCTCGTCTGAGTAACACACAGGAGTTGAGAAACACTTTACATAAACTGAGCACAATCCCAGGCTCATTTCAGAGCGTCGGATCGAGCCGGTTTTAAGCCGTGAGACGTCATCCTCCTCTCGCTCTCAGAGAAGATCTTCAGCGCCGAGATTAGTGGGAGGGAAATTGCCTCGGTTCGACTTCTAATCAAAAGCTCCTCTCTGCGCCGCTGTAACAAATGTGGTTTTACCCTGGATAAACGTCCGAGCAAATAGCAGGGACGTATCACACTGCATGTTTGTCGCTTTCAGTTCGGTGTTTGGCTGGTGAGACATTATTTTGACAGGATTCATTACTGTGTTTGCTCTCTACACAAACATGATCAAAAATGACTTAGTATTCCTGTGTCTGAACACTGAGGCGCGTACCGTCACCAAATACGAGTCCACACACGACTTTTTGTGACTTTTTTTTTTACCAAACTCCAGATCTCTCTTTTGACATTTCTATAATTAATGCTAAACACTGAATATATTTTGAAATCTGTTTGTAATTCATGTAAAATAACATCCATCATGTTTGGGTTACAATATCAAAGCCTACATACAGTAGAGGTATAAGCAGTTTCCTCATGATAATAATTAGAAGTAAATATTTGCATAAAAGCATCATTTAAATAGAGAAGGATGAGCTGTTCTGAGACAAAATCTGTGTCACTCTCTGTCCAATCCAGTTCTTAAATATCCTTTGCACCCACAGTAGCAGTGACGGATAAAATGAAGATGTTTATTGTGTCTTTAAAGATTCAAAAAGAGAGAGAGAGAAATGAACAGATATCTGATCTGCAGCCTCACAGGTCTGCAGAGTCAGCAGAGCTTCGACTTGGCTTCATACATTATGAATGAAGAGATAAACTCATGACGACTCGAGTCTATCTGCATGGCACCGCTCGACACTACATCACTTCATGTGAACGACTCAAAGCAAAGTGTGAAGACGTTTATTGATCCCTGAAGGGAGACGGGGTCGATACGAGACCAAAGAACAAAAGTGGAGCCATAAAAATCACTCGTTTGAATGGATGTTGAACTTTTACAAAAGCTAAACACACATAAAGTCGCGTGATACAGTGGGGACTCACTCCTATGCTGTCCTCCTGTCTGTACTGTTTCCAGTTGTGTCCCGTGTCGCTGAACATCAGCAGGTACGACGTCAGCCAATCAGAGCTGCCGTAGCGACCCTGCGTGGCGACGGCGGTGATCTTGGTCCGTTCGCCCAGGCTGACCTCCAACCACTGATACCTGTCTGAGGTGAGGGGAGACCAACCTCCAGCTCCTGCAGAGAGAGAAGAAGAAGAAGTTAAATCAGCATACGTAAGAGATTTATTAGTTTTCCATCAACGTGGGACGAGACGAGCTCTGGTAGAAAATGGATTTCATTACTTGGCCTTTCAGTCTGAACTAAAATGATGATTTCTGGTTGAAAATTGATTGAACCACGGCAAATATAAACCAATTTTAAAGCTGTGATGGGATGTAAATCAAACTTTATGAGTTTAAATCTCTCACATTTGCTGCGTGACCCACAGCCGCGTCGGGACTTTTATTGTGAAATGAAAACATGAACTCAGCGTCTCATTTTTTTTACGTGTGAAAGCATCAAACAGTCACCCAAAACTGGCACGATAACAATAACAGCATATTTGCGAGAAAGTTGTCTGAATGTTCTCACGATGTTCAGAAAATAATTTACAACCGTTCCTCATCGCTTGTGTTTTGACTCAAATCTCTTTCCACTAAATCTAATTATAATAAAGTTTTCCAATATTCTGGTGTACAATAAAGTACACAGAGCAAAAATGAATGTAAAAAAAAATGGCTGGATGACAGTAAAGTCGAGAGTCGGGAAATGAAAAAGCAAGAGTTTGCTGATGCTCACTGGAAAAAGTTTCTTTTCATTTAATTTAATTCAACTTGGCTTCTTTTTTATTTTTTGCTTGATTACTATGATTGCTATAATTGATAGGAATAAATAAAGTCCTCTCACATAAAAAAATAAAGTGTAACTATATCGATTGCCGTTAAATTACAGGAAAAATCTGTTGAAATAAATACGTTGGAAACACAGATGTTCCCATAAAGGGAAGAAGGGGACAGTTAAAATCTTCAACCTTCAGAGTCACCAGATCTCAAAGTGAACACCTTCATGGACGACACCTTAGACTCCTCCACCATCATCATCATCAACACCAAACCAAAGTTTATTTCTATTCCAGGTCAGTGTTTTGGCAGCTTAAAACAAATGAAATAGACCAAGAAGCATTAAATAAACTGATATTATTTCACATAAACAACATGGTCTATTAAAGGATTTGATGCCACCCATTCATGTGCGTATGAACACCTTTACTGAAGGGGCTGTGCTGAGATGTACTGACTGTTGATGTAAGGGGAATTATACATATCACACATACATATCTTCATTTCAGTCATCTTTGATCATGCTGAATCTCATACAGCGTGTCCTGTGACTGATTTACTGTAAAGTTTAAGAACACAGGATGAAATTTCTACTCAGAGAAAGTATGAAAGTCATCTTTTCTCGCCTGGAAGTCCAAACAGATCCTGTATTATCAAAGTGAGACAATACTGTCAGAGATTATTGTCTTGTTGTCAGAGTGGGATTGTGAAATTGTGAAATTGTCACGACAGTCATCAGGATGAGATGAAATTTAGGTGAATTTTAGGAAAATAGCATCAACAAGAGACTCTAACGCAGCATATTTAATAACTAAATTAATATCACTTATAGATTTGGATCATTTTACAGTATGTATATGCTGATAGGACTGTGAATTACTTATTTACATATTCTATTTAAGTTTCTATTTGATTTTCTTTCTACTCTAATGACTGACTTTGTATTTGAGTGTCTTTTTTGTGCTGTGTTTCTTTTGCACTTTGTCTCAGTGCTTTTGGGGTCTCATGTGAAGCACTTTGATTTGTCTTGTTGCTGAAATGTGCTCTATAAATACATTTTCTTGCCTTGCCTCATCCTATCTTTGAAGGCTGTAGTGTTATTTGTCATGTGTGTGTGTGTGTGTGTGTGTGTGTGTGTGTTAAACCAGGCCCACACAGGATGTTTAAATGTGAAGGGGTGTTGACAAAAGTCTGCCTGGATAGATAAACTGTGGTTAATCGAGTGGGCTGTGACACAATAAAGACACCTCAGACAGAGAAAAAGTAGGCTGTGTGTGTATATGTGTTTATCTGTGTGTGTGTGTGTGTGTGTGTGTGTGTGTGAATGAATGTGTTTATAGGAAAACACTTCGCCATCGCCACGCCAAAACAACGACTCAGAGCTCAAACACCAGATGGACGAGTTCTGAAGGAGGAGGCTGCTGACCGGTGTCCCACTGAGCGCTTTACACACACACACACACACACACAGAGCGAGGGTCAGGAAGCCTTACAAAGAACAAACACAGTGAAATCCAGCTTGAATGCCACTTGACTTCTTAGAAAAAGGTTCAGTTTTTGTCCTTCCAACAGCAGCGAGCCGACGTTTCGCCCGCCAGCTGCTGTCCGACCTCGACTATCTATCTGCAGCCTTACGAGGACAAGATTCATATTTTGTGTCGTACGCTGCGATCAGACCATAGTTACGTCTTTCCAGATGGCTACTTAGACAGATAAGGTGATCATGTTGACTACAAGTTGAGCCCTGGACATGAATATCTTGCAGTTTTTGACTTCTTTACATCGGACAGTGAAAACCAACTTAGATCACGAATGTTTGCGACTCTGCAGCATCACAGAAAACACCAGAAAAGCAGAATCTGATCTTTCATTGTGACACATGATGCAGGATAAAACCCCGCAGTAATTTCTATTCCTAACGCACCATGTTTGTCAGACTGGAGCATCATCAGACTGGCGACACGCGGTGTTGAATATTAGGGATCAATCAGATTTTATCGAGTTATTACCTAACAGAATTGCTAATTCTCGTTCTTCTCCTCAGACTCCTCAACACCCTGCTGCTCCCGAGCTCTTAACACGATCACAAACTCATGAATCCCTTCATGTCTTTTACCCATAAACATCCTCCAGGACCCACAAACTGCTTCTGCTTCAGCTTTCACTTAATATCTTTATACTTTTCTTTGCTTTTTTCTTTTTGTTTATGCACCGAGGGCCAAGAACAAACAACAGTTTTGTTCTCTTAATTTAGTTTAGATTCTCACAAGCAACACGGCCATTTCTCCAGTAAAAAAAAAAAGCATAAAAACTTCTTTTCTTGCTGTCTTTAAGTCCACCAGATCCTTTAATTTAAAACAAAACCTCCAAAACTGCTCGCCTCAATATCACAAAACTAGCTGTGGATATTTACACGACTTAAATAATCAGGTCCAAAGTCCTTTGAGCCAAACGGCTTGTTATGAAATGAAAATGTATCTTTAAAAACCTGCACAGATTTGTGCATGAACACACGATACGGAAATGTTTATTTCAAAATCTTTATGCTCCAAAAAAATATTCCACTCTTTATCTTTATCTTTTAGAGCGATAACAGTGTGTGAATCTTGTGATAGACGTCATGAGACACACATCATCATGTCACAGAGTCTCTGCTGACATCTCTCCTAAACTGTGTCTTGAAATTGTGACAACTGTAAGTAGTTTTATGTGGATTACAGGACATATCCCCACCCTGAGTGTCATGTAAGTTCAAAAGGGCCTGAAACTTCAACAGCGTTTTGTTAAAGTTAAAAATGCCTCTGAACACCGTGTGATGTCGGGTCGAGGAGAAACGCTCAGCAGAGAAACCGGATCAGTGTCGGTCTGCTGGCTGGTGGAGGCTGATCTTTAAAGAGCTAAAGGCCAAAGCTAATAAGCGCTTGACTAACAGACGTGTCCGGTGACGGAGGAACAGAAAAGAGCAGACACTCTGACCTTTACTCATGAAGATCAGACTGGGAAAGAAAAGAGAAAGAGAAAGGAGGGAAACGACTCGGACAGAGAGGAGCGTTACGAAGATTTACTGTGTCCACTCTGTCAGCATAACCGAAACGAATATAATGGAGGTGAACTGATGGCCGACGGTCTGAACACTTCCTGTCACGGCTGTCACTTTAAATCAGAGAGATCTCCGCGGTTCCACTACCCCCTCGGTGTCTGTCAACCACCCGTTGAGGAAAGTAAAGAATAATGGAGGTCGGGAGTGTGACATCAGACCGCTCTGATGGCCAAACAGGGGCTGAAATGAAGGTCGCTTAACGAATCAGGGAGTAAAACACTGTCCAAGAGGAAACCTAGGAATGAAATCCTCGAAAAGAAAAGGTGGGGCTAAATTCAGTTTGTACTCGCTTGTGAATTTCCCTCCTGAGGATCAATAAAATCTTGTTTTAACATATAAAATCATCATTTATTTCTTCATTACATTCTGTATTACTAATCTGAAACTGCAAAGTAAATAGTTATTAAATGTAGTCAAGTAAAAAAATGATTTAGGCTACTTAACTATGAAAAATGGATGGATAACTAAACGAATAATGTTTCATCGTCTATAATGTACTGATACTCCTTCAGATTACCAGAGAGAGACAGACAGGTTGAGGGAGAAAAGAAATGAAGAGGCAGACAGGGAGCGGGACAGAGAGACTGGCAGCTTAAAGGCTTGTTACAGACAGACTGTTAAAAGTGCCAGGTCCAGAACGAGCGCCGGTCATTTGCATGAGAATATGCAAGTCTGGAGGGTAATTCCAGCAGCATGATAACATGTCAGCCTGACACAGTCCAACAGGAAACTAATGTGCTCGCTGCAGCACCGACCACGGCGGCAGGCTGGAAAACACTGCAGGTGAAGCAGGAGAGATTTCCATTTTATAAAACCCACAATGCAAAAAGGGCACTTAATAAAAAAGTCAAAACATCTTATTTCAGCAAGGTGAAGTGTTGCATTATAGGCGGCCGTTTCAAAGGGACTGTTCTCTGTGTGTTTTAGTGAGATCTTAAATGTATTTTTCAGCAGGAAGTGGGACAGAAACAAGCTCAAAAAGTGGACTGCATGATTGTGACGTGGTAAAAACTAAATATGGGACCCATCTTAATGCCTCAGATATCTTCTTTTAATGAATGTTCAGTGAGAAAATCTTTTATTTCAACGTGAAATCAAGTTGGACTTAAGACAGAATGATGCACTATATTAAAAAAAATGACACTTTAAACCTGCAATAACAGATTTTTGTCCACTTTAGTGCAGCAGAAATGACGTGACATATCAACATCTGGATGTGAGAAACATTGACGTTTGATGTTCACTTGTGTGCTGTTTGGTGCTGGTAGCATAAAAGTGACTCTGATAAAGCTTTAAAGTGAAAACATCTGCCATAACTGTCGCTGTGAGATTATTTGCAAGGTCAAGAGCGAAGTTTCAACCTTACTTTTTAAGCCAACATGAAGGAGGAGTCTCTGAAATGCTCCGTGAACACCTGCTGAAGAAGCCGGTGTGATACGATCGAAAGCTCCAGAACATCTGAGCTGGACTTCTGTGATGAGGTTGTTTTGCAAAGTACTTTTTGGTGATCGATGGGAACCAAGGCTGTTTTTGCCTGTATGACTCAGGGATGAGAATTTGGGAGATTTATTGCATTTATTTTAACTAGCTCCATGCTACCAGAGCAGAAGTGCATTAATAAATATAGTTCACTGAGATCGAAGCGTTTCTGATTAGCTGGCCATTGTTACACAGTCAATCCCAACTTACAGCTTCCAATTAAAGTTTCATTCCACCTTCAAATCTTGCTCTTTGGGAGAATGATTATTGTGGCACAATAATTCTTTGCAAGTCCATTTCAGCGTAATTGCGGTGTTGTCACTGATAACTGTCAGCGTCGCCCACTGAAGAAAGAAGATGTTTGAACGTGCTATTAACATTTGGCAGGAAGACAGAGCTGCCTAAATTAGTTTGCACAAATGAAAATGAAAATGTGACTGCAGACGGAGTGAAACTAATGATTACAGCAGAACGGAGGCCGTGCGGGAGAGCGGGAGATGGACGGGAACAATTTAGATGAAGGAAGAGAGGAGGAGGCGGAGGATGAAAAAAGGAGAGAAAAATGGGAGAAAAAGAAGAGGGTGGACGATGGGAGAGAGGAAGATAAAAGATGAAAAGTGAGAATGGGGGAAATCAAAATGAAGAATAAGAGAAGCAGATTGAAAGAACTGAAATAGTTGAGGCATTCATCCATCCTAAAAAATAAAAAAGGCCACTATCTCCAATCAATAGACTCAGAGCAGAGCTTTTTATCTTCTTCTGGTGTCAGACTCGCAGCCATCAGGCCTCCACATCAGGGCAGAGTCCGAAGCACGATGTCGAGTCATTTCGGTCTCACTGCAGACAAAAACTGCTGCTGGGCTTTTATAAAGTCTCCTTCTGAAAATAGGCTGAAGGAGGTTGTTGTTTCCATTCGGCAAAGCTGCGATGTTTTTTTTAAAAAAAAAAGGCAGACTGTCCATCTTTTCCAGTCAGTGCTTGTATTCAGATGTAAAAAACCTTCCTCTCTCTTCATATCTATGAACTTGTTTGGGATATTGATGCAGCTCGAGTGATGCACGTCTGTCTTTCACTCAGTCTGTTCACATCTTTGGTGCAGAATTATTGGATGGACCATCAAACTTCATAGAAACATTCATTCTTGCACATCTGCAGTTAAGATCGGATTCGAGTATATATCTCTGTTTAGTTATAGATTTTATTTTAGTTGTATAATTCATATTTTAGGTCCATATTTCATTTTATTACGACTACTACTATTTTTTTTTAGTTTTATATTTTTTTGCATGAGAGGATTCTTGTAAATACTTTTGGTCATTGTTTTTAAGGGTCCTGAAATTTGAGAATTTCCTTGCCAGCGACTCTTCAATGTAAATTGTTGTGCATGTGAGATTAAATTCTTGAAAATCTTGAAATCATAGTTCCCAGAGGATTAAACCTACTGACCTCAGTGATAACTTGACTTTTCCTCAAGCGCTGAGGTCCACAAATATTGGGAGGACTGCCATAAAATTAGGTTAAAACATTCATTTTCCCCCTCAGGATGACTTGTAATGACTTCAGAGATCCCTTAATTTTTCTTCTTTGTTTTATGATCAGATACCTGCAGCCTCTGCTGTGCTTTCTGTTTAATGCTAACACGCAAAGCTACATATGTTGAACGGTATAAAAATGACACCTGCATAAACAACATCTGTACATGTCTCTCTGTAAAAATAACACATTCACATTCATATAAACATTACCTTGATGATTTCGAACGTGTGATGTTACATATTCCAGCTGTGAGGCTGACTGACTGTAAAGATGCTTGGTAGGTGGTATTCAAACACTCTGATAATCTCTGTTCACTTAGTGTGTAAATGAATTGAGAGCGAAGCCACTCCTCTGAGAACAACTGGAGGAGGCAGAGTGTTAGCAGCAGAGATGGAAATGAGATGGAGACGTTCATTTATTCATCGATTTCCTCGGCAAGCAGCTGGAATTGCTCTCTGGGATCTGGAAAGTTGCTGAGGAGGAAATGTGACACACGCAGCTTTCCTTATCTAAATACTACACGCTGCAGCCAGATTATAAAATGCACAAATGTTAACACTGATCATTTTACTTGCAGCTGAAGCAAGGCGGTTAATCAAACAGTCAGTTACTCTATTCTATTTCACCCTTAAATCTTTAACACAGACCCCCTTGGATGCATCATATTTTGGAGGTTTCTGCAGTGCATTGTACCTGGATTATTTTTATAACAAGGTGTCCAGCTCACATGCTTCAGGGGACCGCTGACATGTCTTCTTATACGTGCACATACTAAGAGCACTGCATTCTGCTCTACTGGAGTGACTAATGATGAACAAATTGTATGTCTGCCCCTTTTGTGAAAGATTTCCTTGAATATTATTGTCAAAATATGGACTCTGTATGGACGACCTTGCTCTTTCAGTGTAAGCCACTGAAAACATTGGTGTTTGCTTTAAATTAGAAGGTGATTGAATACTATGCTCCAGAAAAAGCTAATAAAATGGTTCTTAAGGTCCTTTTGTTTGGTTGTTTTGATGAGTTTTTTAAGGTTTGGCAAGTATCCATCACATACATTTTAGCTGCAGGTGTTCGTAAAATATATCTGACATCGTCGGCTCATCCGTCTCTTTTAACAGTTAATGTAACATCAGCGGCATTACAGCAGGCTGGCTGCAGACCAGCAAGTGTCAGCGAAGGGTAACGATGGAGATGAGCTCTTGCAGTCTGTAAACTAAAGCATCAGTGCAACCTCAGCCCTCCTCTTCCTACTGACAGATTATAGTGTTGGCAGTCTTGGAGGTGAATCAGGCTCTAACACGACAGTAACGAGCCAAGTCAAACCACTGTTAGCAAAAATCAAACCCGGATCAGCAAACAAAGAGAGCAGACTGGCAGAGTTTAGCAGCAAAAAAAAACAATGTTTGCTTAAAGTCTCGACCGCCAAACAAACTGAGGACCGAGCGGCCTCCTGCGGGCTCTGCTCCTTTTTAGTCTCCCAGGTGGCGAAAGTCATTCAGATCCAGATTAAACCCAACTCACCCTCCCAGCTGATCCCGAGCTTTGATGTCGGGGATAAAGCGGCGAAGCTCGTTCCCCGCAGAAAGCTCCACAGCAAACCCTGATTGTTATTTTGTCAAAGCCTCACATCAGCATCCACAGCGCGGGACTCCCTGCTGGGTCAAACAAACACGTTCACATTCATCCTCCTCTAAAATAGTCACCCGTGAGTTATCAGCGAGTCTTTGTGAGTCTAGTAAAAACTTTTCTGTCTGTTTCATGAGATTATAAAAAAGTCTCTCCTCCGCCGAGCACAACGACATCAGAGCAGTTTGTCGGTAACAGAGCGGAGATTTGGCACCGCTGATTCATCTCTATTATCTCTGTTAGACTCAGATAAACCTCCCATTTCGCTGGACTGATGGAGAAGATCACACCCCGCACAGAACAGCACAGAACAGCACAGAACAAACAACAACAACAACAACAGCAACATCAACAGTATGATTTCAGCTCCACGCTCGCTGATCAAACAGTCTCATTGGGTCAAACTCTTCCTCACCTTCTCTCCTGTTGAGTTTGGCGAAGCCCGGAGCGTGACTGCTGGACAGCTGGGAGGAGCTCCTGAAGGACGACGGCGACAGATTGGACAGCAGCGCGCCGTCACACACCTCTGTTAACCAATCAGAAAGCAGAAGAAGAGATTATTTGATATATTTAATCTAAAACATACGTTTCCCACAATGCAACTCCACTGCCAATGGTTCTTTCAGATTTTCGGGTGTTTTATGCTATTTCAGGCTAACGTAGCTTTGAGAGCGAGCAGAGATGAGGAGTGAGCACTGAGGTCTGGTGAGCTCACGTCTTTCTAACTCCGCACCACCACAATTTTTTTTTTCCATTTTCAAACTGGTAGCTCTTCAAACTTCTGTCCCGTACCGACGTGGCCACTTGAGGCAGTTTATCGCTTCATGCTGCTCCATCTGGAGCCAAAAAAAGCCTTTAAACAACTTTGTAGAAACATGCAGTACCTCCCAAGATCTGTAAATGTGAAAAGTCAGACAGAGTTGCCCTTTAACTCACTCAGTAGCTTATTCCTGACACTGAAATGTCGACATACGTGATACTGTGGCAAGAAATATTGAAGTAAAATAGCATAATGTGTTTTATTATTATTTTTTTTTAAACCTTGTACTTAGGTTGGGTGTTTTTTACTTCAGGATTTGATTTATCTGTTGTATAAAGATGAGGTCATTATTAATCAGATCACATGCACACAATTTAGCAAACCAATGGCCTCATTTTAAAAAAAGATTTAGTGTTGCAACATGAAACGCTGATTTATTAATACAAATTGACCTTCAAGTAACCTTTAGCTGCATAATTTCTGCCGCACGTGCACAACAAGTAAAACAACAGGCTGCTTCTTGGGCCAAAGATCCAGATAAAACTTTATCCATTCATGTTTCCAGAGTGAAAAAGACAAAAACTAAGCTGCTGAGAAAAGTGGAGTAACACTTATCCTGAGTGATGCGGCTCTTAGAGGTTTAGAGAATCAGAATAGAGCAGCAGCGTCACATTTTTTTTAGCCTCAATAGATGCCACTGAAGCAGCTGAAGAGGAGTTTTTATCATTGAGCAGCAGGTTTAATGTCAGCTAAGTGAAAACAGGCGTTTGACATCACGCTCCAGGGTCTCAGTGAACACAAGGTAGTTCACAACAGCAGGTTGACGGAGGAATTTCTCCTCTCTTAGCATGATTATAAAAAATTTTTATGATTCAAAATGTGAAAGAAGCACCCAACGCAGCTGAGTGGGTCAGGATGTCACATGCAGAGGATATCACAATATCAGACGCAACTGCAGGTGGATTATTCTCCATCTCTCAGCCTGAGTGTGGGGGAAAAAAAAACAGCTGAATTGTAAAAACTGCAGGACGGGAGCTTGCTGATGCTGAGAGGTGAAAGCCTTGTATCTCAAAATGATCAGCTTTTTAGTAAGAAAAGAAAGAAAGCAGCTGTCTAAACTCTTTAAATGACTAAAACCTGTTGAGTTTTCGAATATTTCCACACCAGCGCTGGAGTCTAATCACTGGAAAGCAGATTTTATTCTTCCCAGGTGGAAGCAGATCTTTCAGCTGTAATGGCAGCGCATTAGATGAATGAACAGTGTAATAATGTCCAGTTGGATGAATGAATGGTGTAATCATGTCATGTTGTGGAGATGAATGGCATCCTGACTGGCTCATTACGGGCTGGATGGTGATAGAGACAAATCGGCGTCGTGAGAGGAAACCTTCACGTTTCACACACTTTAATGGGTTATGGATGATCGGCTGCAATAAAAACACCACATATTACACATAATAATAATGAATGCTAATTAATTTGGTTTTAATCGACTTCCCTCCCAGTCTGTAACAAGAGCTCATAAACACACATAAATAAACACATGACATAAATAAATGCAAATGCAGCTTTTATCTTTTAAAACTGCTTAACATTGAGAAATAAAGTACTAAACAGGAAAAGACACACAGTGGAGATGAATGTTTTATGGGATAATCTTTGGTCTGCACAGAAATACACACGAACATCAGCTCAGTAAATATTCATAGCTTCGCTCTCCAGCCCCAAACTGTAAGCTAAAGCCAAACTAACGCTGCCTCCATCTAAAGCCTCTCTGCTAATGGATGTTGTTCTCCACCACTGAGACAAGCCAATTAGCCAATTACTGTGATTCACACTGCGGTGCGATCGCGGCCCACAACTCCGACAACGAGGCTTTAGCTTTGATTACTCTGTCAACATCGGTATACTTCATCTCAACAGCCCAAGGTCTTCACCTGCCTCTTCACATCCAGCACGGCCCGATGATTTCACTTTTTAAAAAGGGGAGTATCGCTCCATTTGGAGGGCCGGAGTCTTTCACAGGGTAATCAGACAGATGTCACGACAGCAGCACTCTGTTAGAGGAAACGTCACGAAAGCATAAATTCATCATTAGTGTCTTTTTCGGCTGAAAGCTGTGAAAATAAAACAATGTACTCTCCTGGTTTTGTCACAAAGAGCAGTGGTGATGTATTTAGGATACAACTAAATACATCACCACCCCTACTATTACTGTCACTATTACTACCACTGCCATCATCAACACTTCTGCCACCCCTGCTACCAGTAATCCACAATAAACATGACCACTACTATCACTGTGTGTCTTAGCAAAACTGTCTAAGGCAGCATCATCATATTTTAATGCAATGAACATGTCAGATATATCATACCGTCTGACTATATACACAAAAGTTTCCTGTGAAACATTCAAACCTGACCAGTCAGTAGAAAACAAATCACCAGGCTCTTATGGTGCTTTTTCAGTCAAAACAAACTAACATTGGAAGCAAAAGTATAAAAATAACTATTAATATTGTTCATGTAGGTCAAATAGCAGCAGTGGTACTCAACTGAGACAGTTCAATAACCATTAAAACACACCACAGAGCTGGTTTAACTTAAAATCATGGTTATATAACAATCAAATGTGTCACCATACTCCATGTTTTTCTAATTTTCTGTAAAAAGAGGCTCTCTGTGCTGCCTGCCCAGCACCAAAGTGATGAAAGACAAAGTTGGCGAATACCTGGTGAAAATAATCGAGCATTTATGGTCAGATATTTTTCTCAGGAGGTGGTGGAGACCAAAATGGAGCTGCAAGGAGAGAACTCAGTTAATGTGGGTTTTTGCATTATAACTTTACAAATGCATATGAAGCGTCTTGGAGAGCGCTATTTAGTCGAGTGATTTGAACAGCTCAGAGCACCTCCAGCCTGCCCTCAGTGACTCTGTTTGTCTTTGATGATTAAATGATCAGGTACTAACTGAGTCTGAAGTCTGTTTTTGACTCTTACAGTCTCTTGCTGTACAGTCATACTGCACTTTAGAGTCAATCTTTAATAATTCTTTTGTCAGTAAGAGAGTTCATACATATTTAATTCCACAGTTTTAAATGCGGTCTAACTACTCAACAACTATCAGAAGGCCTCCAGCTCTTTGGTCCTCTTAAGCTCCTCCTGATAGTCTTTATCCTCGCAGGCCTTGGCCTGACAGACACTTTACTTGTTACTGTGGGCGGTGGGGGAGCCCTCGACGTGAAAAGCAGGTGAATTACAGTAGTCTGAAGAGGTGAAATGAGAGGGACGACTCTCCAATGCAGAGTGCTGTAATCCCCGCGTAGATAAAGTGTGGTGAGAGCACAGTCTTGCAGAGGTAACACTCAGAGAGGAAAAAGAGAGAGCGAGCGGAGGAGTTTAAAAAACGCAGACAGCTCAGAGGAAAATGGAGCTAAATGTTGAATACCTGCTGGACCTGCAGCCGCTGAACCTCGACACTGACCCCGGGCGTGTCCAACAGAGATCTCTTTTTGAATATTAAACCGCTGCACTTTCATCTCCGCTACAAAAACAAACACACCTCCTTTCTCTTTCTGTCAGCCTCGGAGGGTAAATTTAGAAAAAAAAATGTTTTCCTCTGACATTTATACTTTAGGCGTCCAGGTCGACAGCAGAATAAAACACAACCGGCAACACCAGACAATACTTTCTACAGTAAGACGAGAGCATTTCCAAGCAAGTGGAGGACCAACATTTATGAAAAGAATATGTCATTCTGGGAGGAGGCGATGTCTCAATCTGTAAGAGAATATAGGGAGTGACTCTGCTGTCTCGTCTCCACTGAGCTGCAGAATAACAGCATTAGCTGATCTAATACTGGCCTGCAAAAAAAGATTTTGCCTCAGGTGGAATAAAAGAAAGGAAGTTGCACAAAACTTAAACCGGCGAGGGCAGGAAACCATTATGCTGACGTTTGAGTGATGGGAAGTATCTTTTCATTTCAATCAAAAATCCTCCTGGACACCCATCACTCACCCTCCGGCCACTTCATCCCTCCATACACTGTCGAGTTTATCGTTTTTCTGAAATGACAAATGGTGAGTTTGACAGGAATAAAAAGCCTCAAATTATTATTTTTTTTTATCTCTGGAGGTTGGAGGCCTTCAGATGTTGACATGAGAGGCTCATTCACCTGCATTGTCCACTTCTTTACTGTTTTGCTGAATACCAAAGTGCCCACAGAGTCCGTGACAGAACTGGAGACCCTGAATACCGATGAGCTCCATCCATCACCCGAACAAACGGCGGTAAACAGAAGGTCCTGCTCTTCAGAGCTCTGTAAGCCCCACAAACCCGGAGTTCGGTGTTTCTAAGTGTGAGCCGAGCCCACTTATTTAGCCATTCAGAGCGTGTAGCAGTAAGCAGGATAATGAGGCTCCAGTGATGCTTGGTTTTTGCTGCGGAGCGCCAACAGTCATCCTGAAGCAGAAAACGTCAATGTTCATTTCACTAATCCGCCCCAACTTCTACCTCCAGTTTGAACCGAAGGAGTTCAAGCCTGCTCCTTCCCGGATATGCAAAAAAAAAACAGACAGAACAGAGTGAGATTTTTCTGTTCTTCAACTCAAATTGGTTTTCTCTCCGTCACAGAGCTCAGAGATAAACCCAAAAGTTGCAATCTGAGTCGCTGACTCATGTTTGGGAAAAAGTTCCTCGAGAGTTGTTCCCAAAAAAGAAACCACGAGACTCATTCATCATCAAGTCAAATACTTCTGCCTGGTGGTGATTAAAACAGTTTTTAACACACACCCAGATGGTTCCCACAGCAAAGCTCAGTGAAGTGGCTGCTCAAACCAACCAGCTCGTCCTCAATCTCAGCTTTTGTTTCCTTTTAAAGCATGACCCCAAGTGACCCCCAGTCACTCCCAAACCTTAATACCACGTCTTTACTGTTTTAACCGTGATGATGAAGCTCCACTAACAGTGATTTTTAACAGAGACTCAGAGAACTGATGTTGTCCTGCTGACGGGGGAGTCAAGTCAGAAAGCATTTCGATAATTCGCTCGAAAAGGCACAAACAACGTTGTTGACTTGTTGGAGAGGCAAAGCTCGACCGCTGGTGTGTAAGAAATCGAGATTATAGTCAACTGGGAGGCGACAGCTTGTTTAAAACAGCCTCTTCAGTCATTTATGGTACGAGAGCGTGTTGGAGAACATGATGGTCTACATGCTATTTTAGATGTTTCTCCTTACAGTGAAATGGGAAGTAAAAACAAAGGACACATCACAGATTATTATGAGGAAAAATAACATACGCAGTTATTATTTTTATGTTTTCTATTTTATTTTGTTCAGCTCTCTCGTGTTGTGCTTTAAAGAACCAGCTCCCTGCCGCTCTTTCCCTCAACAATAAAACTGTCAGACCGCCTGACAGCTTCCCAACAGAGAAGCTCAGCACCGTCCACTTCTCACTGCTAACAACAACAACAACAAGGTTTGCTCTTAAACTCCACTTCTCCATCCAGTCATCACACACACTCCTGTATAATGCTGATTCCCTCTGCCGTTCAACCCTCATCCAGCGAGAAAATACCAAATAATAAGCTCACTATGCACAGAGCAATCTGTACGTGTGAGAACATGGCCCACGCTAACGGCATCCTAATGCACACACCGCTCTGCATTACACTCATCTACCGCTGCTTTCAAAGGACAGAACAATCATCCTCACTGAGGCTCGTCACACCGAGCGAGCGGCGTGGGCGGCTGCATGGGAGACAGACATCAACCAAAGTGATCACAGCGACGAGCCACATCACGGCAGCGCTTTAAATCTCCTCTTCTTTAAACTGCCACATTTAACTTGCATCAGCTCAGACGGAGGAGCTGAAACAAGCCGGTGAGAAACGAGACTTTCGCCGGGTATTCATTCACCTGCCGCCGAAGCCCAAAACGTTCACTGTGAGTTATAACTGCAGAGTTATGCAGATTTCGAGGGAAATGTTGCAGGCTACATGACTCGCACTAATGGCTCCAGGAGGAAATATGTAAAATAATTATCTATTAATTCAACAGCTGCAGCAAATAAATAATTTGAATATATTTGCCTGTAAATGTCTCTTAATAGAGAGCAGTAGACCAACAAGTCTCCATGGGTAAGAAGTGCTTGGCACAAAATGTAATTTCGTTCTGTCATTCAAAATAAAATACAAGGCACGAGGATAATCGCATCATCCAAGCACCTCTGCAAATCTAATTTATTTCAAAAATGAAACACTGAATTGGACACTGGGGATTCATAAAAATGAAAACTCTGCATTGCAGCAGTGGAAGAACTTATACTACAAACTGCTTTTATGCAAATAAGCACACTGTACCTTTTGTCTTTTTACAGGAACAGCAGGTAATCCACTGCTCAAATATATTTCAAAGTGCAAAGTCACAGCTGAGTTCATACTGTGAAGAGAGACGACATACAGAACTGTTCAGTCTCTGAGTGTGGACTTTTCTTGGTTTTAAGCTTCTGTGTTTGTGAATGTATCTGACTAAAAGTGCTTTCACACCTGACCTGTTTAATGTGAATTCTCTGGGAATTTGGCGATCTGGTTGAGTTTAAGTCGGTGTGAACTGTTATTAAAACGTATTAAACTAAAGAGGAATCTCTGTCCACTTGCAAGTCTTCTCCGGTGTGGAGATTTGTGGTGTGAATGCAGAGCAAACAAAAAGACTGTGAGATGTTAAGTGAACAGTTATGCGTTAAGTTAAATTCTTAAGTTAGGTTCAATTCCACTGCTAAACTAGTATCAACAATTGTGGCAAATGTCAAGCAATTAAGCTTCTAAGTGATCTGCTGAGTTATGCATTTTATTAACCATGGTACCGTGTGAACAACACAGCATGTTTTTCCTCTTCATATCTCATGACTAAAAATGTTAAAACAAAAGTGTGTTGTACTTTTGCACAACTCTATGTGCTTTGGTGATTTTTTTTTTTCCTCTGGTCTGGACGAAGTGAACCAAACAACAAGTGCGAATACTGATTTAAAATGCACCATCACTGCGGAGGAAGGTCATTTATTTAACTCATTAGATATTTGCTTGACCAACATGAAATAAAAGTGTTAATAATGATTTTTTTTTTAATGAAAGCCACAATAAATAGAATTTGAATAAATTTGGTGTCCTCTAATGTAAAATACAATCAGCACGATCTTACTTGTCTCTCTTATTTAAAGGCTTCTCAGATACATCGCTAATCTATAAATCGCAGTCGTGGCTCAGTAGTAAGCTGGATGGGTAAAATATCCACGTAGTTAAGGTGAGGGGGAACATGTTTCCTGTAACCGGAGGCCAGCTGCAGCCATTGGAGCAGCCGAGCTGTAAAGATCACCCCCGAGACGACCCATTAACACCTTCACTATAACAGCCGGTCTGTGGAGACCGGGAGCCCTCGCTGCACTCACACTGCAATAACACACGTTTTATATCAGCTTCGAAGGAAAGAAATTGGATGTCGTGACCGAAGGCATCTGTGGAGCCCTCTGCCTGTGTGTGTGTGTGTGTGTGTGTGTGCATGGCCTCTTTACACCTTCACTAAAGCACAACAGGAGCTGCAGTCAGAGCATCTACTTATTTTACTTTACAGCCCTCCTCCCTCAGGAGACATTAGAAGATAAGTGCTCTTTAAAAAAAACTTCTCTGCAGATAATTTGATGTTCTCCATCTTCTCAAACACTCGGAGGCACAAAGGCCACCGAGATTTCTTTAACTAACCAAGAGGAATTTCTGTCCTTTCCAGAAGTTGTGGAGACGAGCATTGATGCAGAAACTTTTACTTAACTGCTAAACCTTCACAGGACGGTGTAATTGGGGGCAGCTGGGGTAAAAATCATGACAGACCCCAATTAGGGCATTGTTCAGAGATGAAGAACATGGTGGTTAACATCTGCTTGTTGGACTCATCTTTCTCTGTACAGATTGTTCTTGAGAAGCCCAAAGAAATCATCGTTTGGCAATTTCAAAATCTTGAATCGAGTCTTTGCAGCTCACAGGAGTAAAAAAAAGAGAAAAAGTTTACACCGTGAGACATTAAACTGCTAAATCACACTCGTCACAGCAGAGAAAGAGATACTGATGGTGGTTCGCAGCAGGATTATGTGGCTTTGCTCCAGCAGAGTATTAAACACATTTATTCTCTGTCTGCCTTTAATTTAATCTTTTGCTGGGGAGTGAGGTCAATTTTTATCTCTGAGTTGATAATGTAGTTTACAGAAATTCAATTTTTTTGCTGTTTGTTTCTCCAGGTAAGAATAAATCACACTGTGATATGAGCAGTGAAGACGTGCAGCTGCAGCTGCATCAGGGTGGAGCTGAGATGTGATGCCAGTTTACATTATAGTGCTGCTAAAACAAAGACTGTGACATCCATTAATCCCTTTGTGACACTTCACATTCATATAACAGTTCATATAACACATATTCATTTGGACTCATGTTTTTCTTCTTTCGCCCTGTTCTGATTTCTAGCTGGGTTTCCACGCATTTTTTAACAGAATTTTGAGAAAATCTGCAAAAGTAAATGTGAGTTATCCACGGCTGTCATGCAAACATTAGGAGTGGCGCCAGTTCTCCAGTCGGGTCCCGTTATATCATCACAGAAAAAAAGGGCGCAACAACGATTAAATAAACGCCAACCAAACCTCAAACAATGAACAACAAAGTCAAAAATATGACAGAAACATGGCCTCTGTGTGTTTTGTTTAATTACTTTCATAATTTTTATTCTGAGAGTCTGTTTCCGCTGCATTTAGTTGCATTTAACTTTTATCGATGCAACAACTTTTCCACCTCGGTCAAGCAAAAGTACATTTATGCAATATGTCTACTTGTCTGAAATGATCCAGGTTTCTTCACACTGAAGCTTATTCCATCATAATTATTTAAGGTGACACGAACACGGACAGGTCTAACCGGCAGCACAAAGCTCTTTCTTAAACTTTCCCCCTCTTGGCTCGGCATTAATATTTATACCGGTGCAGCAGTCGTGCTGAAAGCCGGCACTCTTGTGGCTCTGCAAAACTGAGGGCTGAACATGAACACTCCCTTAAAAGCCAGCAGAGGTGAAATAGTGGAGGCAGTTGAGGATGTCACAGAGGGGAAACAGACAGGAGGAAACTATTAGCTTGCACACTTTCTCATCATCCCTCTTTTCCACTCCTCCTTAATCCTCCCTTCACCTTAAATCCTCCTCCAGCTCTTCTCCCTCCTGTTTTCTTTCTACCCTATCTGCAGCCTGCCTTCACCTTTCACGTTTCACCTCACGTTTTCTTCCTCTCTCGCTCATTCCTGTCCTCCTCCTTAAGCCTCCTGCTTCGTCTTATGAAGTCAAATCATCTCGAAGATGTGAGGCGGCGCGTCCAGAGAGCAGATGGCGGCCCGCACACACACACAGCGAAGTCAGTGAGGGATAAAATGGGAAAGGCAGTGGAAAATGTCACCGCAGTTGTGAGAAACACAGAGGGAATACTGCTACCAGACGGCCTGCAGACTCTGACCCTTAAAGTTTACCCTCTCGTACATTTATATCGCTCTTCCTCTCCTTCTGTCCTTTTCTCCCACACCGTCCACCCTCCTCCTCCGTCCTCACCTCGGTGCTTAGCCCTGATTTAGCTCTGTCGCAGCGTGTTGAAATTCAGCCGTACCGTTCCTCTTTTAATGGCCACTGACTCAGCTCTGTCCTCCTCTCTAATACAAACTGACCGCCACTGCTTCTTCTCATCAGCGGTCGCTCCAGAGCGAGCTGTGAGCACCGTGTTCATAAAAACACACAACAGAGAAAACGTTAGACAGCGATCAGCATCCCTGTCAGTGAAAAAGAAGAAACCCTGGAGTAAGAAGAGACGTCAGTACACTGGTTTACTCTCTGATGGCTGTCGTCTGTGTTTATAGTAAAGAATTTTGTCTTTAAAAAAAGCTTTGTAAATCAATATTAAATTACTGAACAATGAAAAAGTCGGGTCTCTCTGGAGGACATACTGATGGGATCGACGTCGCAGGCCTGTAAAATATGAACTTTATTATGAGCTGTCAATCACTGAGCATCGGTGAGGTCCAACTCGACAAGGAGGAGTCTTAAGTGGAAGAGGTCAAATGGTGTTGAGAAAAGCCAGTTTTTTTACTTTTAAAGTCATTCAGGGAACATTAGTGTTCAGCAGAGTATGAGGGATGGATGTATTTCTGAAATGAATGCAACCTCACATTTTCATCAAAACCAGAGAAAATCTCCATCCTGTCGTCTAACCTTTTCCCCAAAGGTCCACATTAGATTTGTCCTGCTGACGAGACCTGGCCACTTTTCTCATGTCAGACAGGTCTCAGAGGAAACTTTAAATTTTTTAAAGTTATCCTTTTTTCAGTATTGACTTCTCGTTTCAGTCGTTTCATAGTCAAACATCACAACACGTGCTGATATACTGCTGAAAATTCCTCTTTACCAACACTTGAAGATATTTTTCTCAAAACCTAATGACACATTTTTGTTAACTTTACTGAGAATATTCAAAGTAGGATGAAGAGAAGAATATCAAGTTTACAGAACTGAAGGAGTCCTCTGACTTTTCTAACTTTATTTATAAGAACATAACTTCATAATATAAATTGACTGGTTGTTTTCATGAGGAACGATGTTCAACTTTGTACATAAAATACAGGAAACTAATGTCCAGATTTTCATGCACTCTGGGGACATTCATGATCCTCACGATTACACCATCAAAGCTTTTCTCTACATACAAACTATCAAGTCAAGTGGATTATTATTTATATATTTTTATCTTTTTTTAGCAATGCAATGTTCATATCTAACTGACAGTTTGATATGAATACATTTCAGCTCCCCACAGATTACTCATGTTGAGAGGATAGCATGTTTTTCTTTCTGTGCTCTCTGTTCAGTAGTTTTTATTGTTTCGATTATTGTGGTTATGTGTCATTCTTTGGGATAACATGTTGTCTTTGCACCAACCGCAGCACAGACTGTGTGGACGCTCTGTGTAGCCGAAGGTTAATGCCTGCTGTAATAGAGACTGAAAGAGCATGGTGACCTTGGTAACTAATGCAGTTACAGTTGGTAAGTTTAACGTCCCCAGTAAAATATCCAATTACGACAGTCATAACTAATGTACCCGCTGGTGCAAATAGAGTTGTAAGTGTAAAATCCATTTGTTGTCAGAGTCTACTGTCTCAAAGTGATGGAGTATCATGACTTTAGCAGATGAAAGTTCATATTTGAAGTGATGGCGAGTCATCTTTGACGACGGCTCCATTTGATAGATGGACTCATTTTTAAGGAGGGCAGATTTCTTCTAGGGACGCCTCAAACAAATACAGCCGTCCAGCAGGTCCTAATATCAAATGGACGGACAGCAGTCCTCTGTCAGACTCATGACTGGTGGCGCCACGCTCCTCCTGTAACCTTGACTTCATCAGATCCCATTCATGGCTCCACTTTGCCTGCACGCATTTCCATAAATGACACTAAAGAAGAAATATGAAGGGGTGTTATCCTCAGCTACTTTCCCTTTTCCTCATCGCAGCTCTGCCCTCTCATGAATCATAAAGGCCCGGGAGGTTTGCTGGGAATTTTGCCATATTCACGCAAAATTGCCACGACTTTGTTCTTCTCGGCGCGTCCAACCAGTTCACTAAAAACCAATAAATTCCTGTGAGTCGAGGCCACACCTGAAATAAGCTCCAGTTTACACCTTCATCCTAGACATTTTTCCTTGCCAGACTAATCCTGGAACAGATGAGGGATACTTCACCAGCTCAGAGATTTAATCAAGCGCCTCTAATATTCCCCCGGAGCCCGCACAGTTTAAATAACCAACTCTTTCTTAAGGCGCCCGATAGCCTTCATTGGGTGAGTAATAACACCCCTGAATTTACCATTCAGCCTCCAGCACCTCTATAATTTCATGTAACTCATATTAAATCCCTCCACAGCCTCCAGCAGCTGAATAATCAAACCGCTCCTTCAACAGTGAATTAACCAAACCATGCAGATCTCGTGGCCTAATTAGCTGAGACACTGGTCGCCAGGTTCAAGGCGAAGAAAATATGATTTCCTGTCCATCACGTCAGCCTTCATGAGGTTTAATCACGGGACAACAGGGCAGCACCTGTCTGAATACGAATCAATTTCACCTCCGTCACCTGACTCTGACTCACAAACGGCTTTTAAAACACGACTTTCGGGCAGGACTCCATTTCTCTCTGCAAGCGAAAAAGCAAACCGACTACAAAGTTTAAATTTCATTAGTTTGTAAAGTTTTAAAGTGGTGACTCAGAGGAACCGGTGAGTCACCAGCATTTAAACACCCAGAGGACGAGGGCGAAAAAATGCAGTGCATCACAATCAGTGCAGAAACACAGCAGGAGTTCGGTGGTTTTATCTGTCATTAGGCGAGGATTAGTGTTCCTCGGATTATCTGTTATTAGGCTAAAATCATAGCACACACTCCAGTGTCTCTAAATCAGCTCAGAGAGGGGAGATAAAAACCTCGAGAAGGACTGATGAGACCAAGAGAGAGAAAGAAAGTACACTTGATGATGATGACAGGGAAAATGAAACCTTCTGATGGGGCTCGATGATTTTGGGAAAATATCTAATTGCAATTTTTCTGACTGATGTTAAAATTTATGTTTAAGTTGTTATAATTTTCTAGAAATTCCTCCACAAGTCTGTAAAACTCACCAATTCTATTATCAATAATATAATAATCTCATAAAGTAATGCTGGTTCTCCCTGCCGTCTTTCTTTTAAGACCCACACTACTTCTACTTTGAAAGAAAAACATCTTTAAAAACAAACATATTATAAAGAGCATAAAACTGCTCAGATTTTCTTTCTGTGCTCACGTAAACTCACAGAATTAACTTAAATTAAAATGGGTCCAGTACATTCTTAGGTGACAGTCGCCATCGCAGCCCGTGAAATTAGCCATCGCCAGCGTAAACTGTCACTCGCTACAGCTTGTTAAGACGCTGATTATTATTATGTATGTTGTAATTAAGAGAGCAGCTCTCCGTTTTGAACCGCAATTAGCATATAAATTAAGCCCTGTCTCCAAATCTCAGTGCACGGATCATAAATAAAAATGCGGAGCTTTGCTAAACTAAAAAAAAACAATTCAATATGTCAGTAAATGTCGTCCTTCTGTCTGATTAAAGGTCCAAATCTGTCCATCAACAGAGTTAAAGTCTGTTAATTCGTTCATACTTCAGTTTTCACTTGTCACTTCTTGAAATGAACATACAGCGGGATGTAAAGCAGCTCCACTTACACAGCTGATTCAGACCTGCTGTGAGTGAAAAAAGGACGTGGACGTGTTTCAGCTCCTTCAGTTCACCCTGCTAAACAGATTTATCCAGACCTTGCCCCCGGCAGTGGCAGAGAACTGAAATAAATGAAATGTGGAGAGAAAAAGTCGGCGTGGACGATTATTAGGAGAACGATGTGCTATAGGTGGAGCTCTTTGGGGGATTGATGGCTGAAGGACAACTTATTGGTTTATCTTGTTTGGTTTTGGTTATGGCTTTTAAAAGGCAGAAGCTCCTCCGGGATCCGAGAGCTTTTCCATCAAGGCGATAAGTTTTTAATTTGGCTCTCTCTGCAGCTTCTGATGACAATTTTCATTCATCCGACATCTCATTTCAAACCCTCAGCTGTATTTAGTTTCTTAAATGTTGTAAATTGTCTTTTTATCAACTAAAGAGTCTATTTATTGGTTCATCCTTCACCTTTAAAAAGGTTTCTGTGAATACACCAAGTGCTGGTTCATCCTAAATTCAGCAAACTTTCAAGGTACAACGAATATTACCTTTGTACTTATTATTACTACAGTCCTCTCTCAGGTCTCTTCCTTCACTGTGAAGTACCTTTTGGTTTTATTACACTTTTATTTATTAGATTTTGAGTGTGTTTCTCTCTTTCATTCCAGCTGCAGTGACCCATTTCCCCAATTTGAGTTTCATTTACTCCCTCATCTCCTTCTTGATTTCTTTCTTTCTCACTAGTCTTATCGATCCATCCTGAGTCCTCCTCTGTCAGAGGCGAACAGAGTTTCTATGTACATCTGTTTAATTAAATGAGGCCTGTGGGACTTACAAACCTGACGGGGGTTAAGGTGACCTTGTTATATAATTTGTCATACAATCGCTGTGGAACGACGCGGCATCACTGTGAGGATCGATGAGCTGAATAAATTGTTGTGTCCTCCTGGGAAGTTTGGTGCACGACGTTCAGGACTGAAGAGGAAAAAAGGACCGAGCTGCACTAAACTGTCATTTGAAAATAACAAGAGGTTTGTTGACTACATGTAATGTGAAAAGAGCTGCCCACAGTGACCTACACAGAGAGAATTATTATCTGACTACTTCATCTCAGCTTTATTGTGCATTTTTAACTCTTGGTTTTGGTTTCCCCACCATAATAATTTCCCCTCTTTCCAGCAAAACAAACAAAAAAAAAACAACCCACAACTGAACAAAAATCAGCAGTTACACAAAGTTAGCGACTGGCTGGTGAACATAGTCAAGCATTTAGCAGCTATAGAGCATAAACTTCCCCCAGGAGCTGGTGGAGACCAAAAATGGAGCTAAACATGAGTGAATGTTGGACTTGGTTGTCAGAAACACAACTCCATATGAATCCCAACATTACTCTGCCTCCTGGATGTGTAAATAAGCAAATGTTTGCTAACATATTCAAAATAAAACTTTACATAGTTTGTTATCTTGAGACGACATCCGGCACCAACTCTACACAGCTCACTGGGCCCAAAAGTTAAATTTCTACCTCTTGTAACTTCATAAAATATATCAACAAATCACTAAAATATTGCTAAATATAATGCCAGGCAGTGCACATTTAGTTTGGAGATGTATTTTTCCACCTGGTTGGATGTATGGGGTATTAACAGAGAATGACTCAGTAATCAAAAACATCCAGTACAGGTTTCACTCTGCACAATTAAACAGCGAGAGCTTCTCTCAAAAGTTGCACCGTTGCTCAACGATCACGAAAAAATGAAATTCATCACATAGGAGACCAATTCTGCACCCACAAGGAGCCTTTTCAGGAGCCTTATTATCCTTTGAACAACGAGGAACAGCATGCTGTGACAATCTCATCAGAGTACAGTCTCACTTTATCTCCACTGGAAACTCATTACTCCATCACAACCGCCCCGTCCACCTACACAGAGGCTGCACAACAGAGAGCAGGCGGCCGAGGAAGATCTTAAGAGGCGTTCTGGGACAAGGATATACTGCTTGAATCTCACTGATGGAGGAGTTAATTATTTATCTTTTTTTTATCATTAAGCAGAAATTGAAATCAGACATCAGCAATTTGATATTTTACAACCTGAACCAGCTGAGATGGTGACACAGAGACTTTACTGTGTTTTTATAAAAACCTCATGTTCGCCTCTTGTGCCCAGTTTAATTTATTTTTAAAAAGTGAAGAGAGAAACGTACAGCTTATATAGTGAACACACACACACGAGAACTAGCAGTTGGAGAATCGTGTATGAAAACGATGAACAGTGGCGATAACTGCGTCTTTCGTTAAAGATATTATGATTACAATACCCACAATGCAACCCGGCCGCCAACAGGTCAGCTGGAGATTTGGATGTGTTGTGACAGTAGTGACTAATTTGACTCGTGTGACATCACTTGAGGAGATTTATCAGATTTCTCGACGCGCTCTCGGAAGCACAAAAGGTTTTCTACAACTTTGTTTTTCCTCATATCCTGTAGTTCTTCCAAGAAATACTGACACTGGTGTGTAGATTTACTTTTAAAGGACATTTATGGAAGATGAATGAAGTCTGTGAAGGTCTTCAAATGTGCGTAAGTGTATCTTTAACATTTTGTTTTTTTTTATATTCTCGTCAACATAAAGTAAAAGATCGAGCAAAAGTAAAAGCTTTCCACGGCTTATTGAGTTTTAAAAGACTCTACTGTCTTCTTTGTACAAAGTTTATTGTTATATAACATCCACTGAGGAGTATGAAAGAAACTTTTCAATAATACAACTAAACAACAAGAGTCCTCAAGTCTGAGATGTTTGTCCGAGTTTACAGAGGAAACCCAAAGCAAACTAGTCAAAGAATCGGGAGGATTTCTGAAGGCATCTGAGGAAAACCAGCAGCTAAAACAATCGAGAAAAAGCTAATTAAATCCTGTAATTAATACAGACATAAATTCAAAGTCCTGCGGTGCTCAGAGGAACAGTGAAATAAATCAGAACAAAACAAGTCAGGAGACAACAAAACTTTCTGAGGGCACAATTAGAGGCACAGCAGAAAACCAATAAAACAGTAAAAAAAAAAAAAAAAAGAAGAAGAAACACGACGACGTCTCTACAAGCTTCTCCGTGTGAAGAGTAATGAAAGAAACCTCTGGTGGTGTTATTGTTTTTTATGGAAGATCTAAATTTGATTCAGAGTCACACATTCAATCTTACAATACAAAATCTTTGACTGTCAGAGTCTCTATTAAGACGTTTAAAGAGCGGAGAGGCAGCGAAGACTCTTCTAACATTAAATTTCACTGTTGACACAAGAAGGTTTTTAAGTTGAAATTCTGTTTGTCAAATAACTTTTCTATTGTTCACCATCATAGACTGAATGTGAAAGTCAGGCCATTGGTCTTCAAATGTATTTAATGTAGTTTCATTAAAAAAAAAAGCTTCAGAAAGTGTTAAAAGTTTTCTTGTTGTTTTCTTATGTTTAGTAAATAAGCAAAAATTTGATGTGATTGCAGGCATCATTTTTAATAACCGTATCCATCTATCCATTTTCTACCACTTATCTTGGTCCCAAACACATAAATTTCATTCATTACATCTTTAGGTATTATTGTTCAATATTGCTGGGGGGTATGAAAAAAAAAAAAAGATATAGTAATAAATCATTCTGGGCCAAATCTTCCGTACTGGTTTTCCAGCATTCTTACGGGTATTAAAGTGGTTTTAAAAAGTTTTAAAGTTAACTTGGTGAAGCCTCGAGTTATTTCAGGGACAAAACAGAACACGTTCCAGTGATTAGTCTGTGACAAATTTACTTGTATAATGCATTAACTCCACCTGACAAAGAGAAATCACTTCCTCTGTTGGTGATTTCTCGCAGTTTGTATTCTGGGAACATCCTACTTTTCCCAGACAGCGTATTCACCACCACCAAGGACAGACGTGCGCTTGTTTTTACAGTTCGTTCAGCGGATGTTTGTATTCTTTAGCAGCAGTTTAAGAGTCAGTCTTGCTCAGGGACACTTCGACATCTGGAAACACCAACACAGTGATCGATGGCCAACTCGTTTCAATCGCCTGAGCTAAAGCTGACCTGCTACGCTTCTTCAGAAATGTTACACAGTTCATGTAAAGCCACTTATGATATAGTTTCTAAAAACACGAACACACATTTCCGATAGCTTTTTCAGACCCTGAAGGATTCATTCTGTGTTTTTTCCCTCCTAGAAAAGAAATTGAAAGAACGTCTCACATCTTTCCTTTAACATTTAAACTGACCTGCAGCAGCACAAATAAGTATCACAGAAAATCTCTGTTTCTGGCAGCTCAAGGGCTTGTTTTTTTTGTTTACATTTTCCTCATTTGGCTGCCGGTTTTCTTAGCAGCTAAACACACAGCAAGCCTTTCATGTTGTGATATTGGAAGGCGATTAAATGCGCGATGACTTTACGGCCCTGCAGGGCGGCTGTTTTCACGCACCGACTTCCTTGAATCTCATTGCGAGTGACTCACTCATTCGCCGCTCTGGCTAGTAAGTCATCGGAGCGCCATCTGTGGCCATTAAATTTTGTGTTTCTACTTTCTCGTTGTTTATTAGCACCTCCATAACGAACAGTGAACTGTCTGCAGGGCGGCGAAGACCTGAGGCTCAGTCTGAAACCTGCGTCCATCTCTGCAGTCTGAACTTATTATGCTGCTGTGGTTTATGGTCCGTGTATGATGAGTGTGCCGCTGGGCCGGGCAATAGGCATAAACAGAGAGATATACAGACAGAGAGAGAGAGAAAGAGAGAGAGCATGGCAGAGGCAAACAAAGACGAACTAAAGGTAAACTATGGCTGTAAGTAAAACTGGACCAAAGCAAACTGATATATTGAGATAATGATGTGATGGAGGCTCCCCACTGAGACAATTGAGAAAAAAAAATGTTTTTTTTGTTGTTCTGATGGACCTTTAGCAGCAATTACAGCCTCAAGTCTTTTTGAATATGATGCCACAAGCTTGGCACACCTATCTTTGGGCAGTTTCGTCCATTCCTCAAGCTCCATCAGGTTGGATGGGAAGCGTCGGTGCACAGCCATTTTCAGATCTCTCCAGAGATGTTCAATCGGATTCAAGTCTGGGCTCTGGCTGAGCCACTCGAGGACATTCACAGAGTTGTCCTGAAGCCACTCCTTTGTTATCTTGGCTGTGTGCTTTCGTGCTCGTTGTCCTGCTGAAAGATGAACCGTCGCCCCAGTCTGAGGTCAAGAGCGCTCTGGAGCAGGTTTTCATCCAGGATGTCTCTGTACATTGCTGCATTCATCTTTCCCTCTATCCTGACTAGTCTCCCAGTTCCTGCCGCTGAAAAACATCCCCACAGCATGATGCTGCCACCACCATGCTTCACTGTAGGGATGGTATTGGTCCTGGTGATGAGCGGTGCCTGGTTTCCTCCAAACATGACGCCTGGCATTAACGCCAAAGAGTTCAATCTTTGTCTCATCAGACCAGAGATATTTTGTTTCTCATGGTCTGAGAATCCTTCAGGTGCATTTTGGCAAACTCCAGGCAGGCTGCCATGTGCCTTTTACTCAGGAGTGGCTTCCGTCTGGCCTCTCTACCATACAGGCCTGATTGGTGGATTGCTGCAGAGATGGTGGTCCTGATTTGAGACTGTCCTTTCCATGAAGAACAATATCAGTTAGAAAGTATCCGAAAATTAAACCTGTTTAACGTTCAAGTGACAAAACCCTCCGATTAGTTATGACGAACATAAAGGAGAAAGTTCGATGACGGTGTTGTTGAGCAGATGTAACCATGACAGGATATTGTCATAATTGTTACTGTAACCATGATGGCAAAGATCCTCCTACCTGAACAGTCTATTCATTTTCACTCAAACCACGCTGCTTTCCTCCAGTTATCCAAGTTGTTTTGTACCTTTATCTAACTAAAGTGCTGTCACATTATAAAACAGATTTATTCTTCAGCCATGATTTATAACAGAACACATAAATGACATCTGCTGACAGAGGGATCAGATCACAGAACTTTTCCTCGTGTCATTTTAAAGAAAATGGACAAATAATTCATTTAGTTGTGTAATTTGTAATCATGTGTGCTCCAGGCAAGCTGATTGATTGACTGATTGATTAGTTGATTGATTGATCTCCTGTCTGGAGGCAGGTATGAAAATAAAGAAGAAAAAAACAAAAAGCCACAAAGATTTCTACGATGCATCACGCTGCTTTGTTGAATGATTCTGTATCGACGCAGTAAAGTCTGATCAGTGAGTTTGGTGCTGCTGCTACGTAAAATGTGCTGCCTTTTTGAAAAGCAGATGTGGAAAATAGTCCCCACATCTGATAAAAATCTGAAATTGAGACGCATCGAGAATAGTTTAATAATCAAATTGTGACCCTCTGAATTGTAATCGAATCGTGAGGTGAGTGATGATTTCCATCCCTAACAGTCATCATCCTGAATCCTCAGTTAGCTTTGTTGAAGTTGCTACGATGAGAAAAATTTTTAAAGATGAAGCTCGGTGACCTCATGTAGCTCCACCTGTCTTTAACTAGATGATCATCAGACAGAAAAAGTAAAAACACCTGCACGGTGTGAAATGAAGTACCAGTACTGAAACATTTCAAACATACCCAGCCCTGTTAAGATCCACAATAGTAAAATTCTCCTTCAGAAAAGCTTTTTGCCTGATATACGAATGTTAAAGATTCAAAGATGTTAAACTGAGCAGCTGAACTCCATCAGCTGAAACCAATTACAACCACCTTCAGATGAAAACTATGAAACCACAGCGCAAGACGGAGGAAAGCTGCAGGAGAGAGAACACATACAGAGCGAGGGAGATGAAAGGATGTGGACATGAAGGGATATATATATATATATATATATATATATATATATAGAGAGAGAGAGAGAGAAAGAGAGAGAGAGAGAGAGAGAGAAGGATGGAAAAGAGGAGGAATGAGAGGAGAGATGAGCGGCAGCAGCTCTGATTCAGAGACAGCAGGAGGTCGGAGATCCAGGTGGAGGGAGGAGAGGGAGGGAGGAAGACAGCGGAAAGGAAGGAAAGAGGAAGATGTGAATGTGTCGCGAGGACAAAGAAGGAGGAGAGGAGCTGACAGGAAACAACGAGAGAAGGTAGAGAGGAAGATGAGTCGGAGATGAGAGTCAGAAACAGCAGGAAGGAAAAAAGAGAGAATCAGATATTTTGCTGGGGTTTTCTTTAATGTTTAATGTTTCTTTAGTGGAGGAAATTAGTCAAATATGTGTCTTCACATACTCTCCTCTCTCCTCTTTCCTTTCCTTCCTCATTCTCACTATCTCTTGTATCATTAATCTTTAATCTGAAAATGATCATCCTGTATGTTAAATGATGAATCATCAGGACTAATAAACTCCCATAGTAGCATCATCTTATCCTACATTTTTAGACAATAATATCCACATTAAAGGGACTATAAGAACAAATAAATGCAAAAACCAAAACATATAAATGTGTCAGCCTTCAAAGTCTTCAGATCTCGACCCAGCTGAACACCAAAGGAAGATTTAGCTTTCCATAACCATCTCCATCAGGCCAGATGATGTGTAATAAACACTCACTGTGAGTCATCTGAACATAGTTTATGAATGCTGATGTATGAGGGGGTGTTTTATGAGGCCTTCAGTGGTGAAGTGCGCCTTCTAGTGTCTGTACGGAGAAGTCAGGTGTTTAAAGCTCATTACTCAGCAGAAAGTCAAGGAGGGAAGTTAGTTTTTTTGACCGTTAAATTCAAATATTTTGGGGTATTTTTTGGGGTATTGCTTTGCATAAGAGAAGTAAAGTCAGATATTCTTCTGACTCTGTGTGGAAAGAAAAGAAATAGAAATATGTGAAAACAGAAGACAGAACAGATAACTTAAACTGGCTTAAATTGCCACCGTCTTCGTCTGTGACTGCTTTATGTCCCTTTATTAAGTTTGATCATGTTTGTTTTTCTTTTATCTTCTCTACTCAGGTCTCTTTCACAAAATAGATCTGAATCTCAGTGACACACCTGACTAAACAAAGGTTGTGTTTGTATAAATGAGGGGATGTTTTGTGGAGGAATATTCATCCCTCCAGTAGGTTTCCACTTACATTGGCTGTGAAGCTGTCCTGACTCCACGCTGAGACACACTTTTTCCTTTAATCTGTTTAATCTGCATGTTTGGTATTGTTAGAAACTTTAGGAGTACGAGAGCTCAAAATAAAGATTTGTGGGTTTGCAGCAAAGTTTGTAGTAAATGTTGTTCATGAAAATACAGACGAGTGTGATGAGAGGTGAGAAAATGTGGAAATACTCTGCACATCACATCGTCTTCACCAGCAAAGGCAGGAGAGACGAAGCAGGTTAACTAAAGAACAGAAAACGAGGACGAGGGACGGAGCCCCTTTTTCTGCCATCTGTCTCCATCACACTGAGGCATACATCGCTGCCCTCTCTCCTCCCTCCGTCCTGCTTCTCTCCTCTTGGTTTTCCCTCCCTCACCTCCTCTCTCAGGCGGGAGAGGAAGACATGCAACGCTTCATCTTCACATCCCTCTGACAAAGCTTCAGAGCCGGAGAGAGAAACCCAGCAGGACTCAGTGAAGCCACTTTAAGGGGGGAGAAAGACACCAACAGCATCTCCAAAAATTGTAGGATGCAAAAAACTAAAGCCAACCTGCACACACCCTCCTTCACACACTCACACACACACACCTTCACACACACTCTGGCTGCTCTCTGGAGTGTGTGGCTCAGTCCCAGGATGCTCATCACGCTGCACTGAGCACCAAATTAACCAGAGAGCAAAGAGATAACCTTGTTTTATGCACACAGAGGATGAGATGTGGGCTCATGGAGAATAAACACACACACACACACACAGCTGAGACCTTAAATATCTCCACAGCTGTGTGAATCAGAGACCTTTGCAGCAGCAGCAGCTTAAAAGCTTTTCAGGAACAAAAAATCAGAGTAAAATGTAATAAAGGTTGGAGAAAAGTTGGTTCCTTAAAAAATGCTAAAAAGAATAAAAAGCACACTTCAAACTGATCCTGTCCTGTTAAATAAAACTAAACTGAATCATCTCCAGCATCAAACCGCATCAACTCTCCTCGTTTCTCCAACAGAGGAGCGCTGATGCGCAACCGAAACGCGCAAAAATCACACAGCATGTAAAAAAAACTGAAATCCATGCGCAATAAAAGGAGATAAATGAGTGAAATGTGTGAATCCAGCAGCTGTGAGTCTCTCCGGGCGGGGGGCACAGGAGGATGGAGGATGGAGCCCCGTGTGAAGCCGCCCCTCCGGCTCCGCGCCGCCTGGACTCGCTCCGTCTCCTCCGGGGAAAGTGAAAAGCGCACAGCCCGCTCACCTTCTCCGGTTGTCCCGTCCGAGCTGCAGAGGAGCAGGGCGACCTGAGCGATAATCCCAGCGACTCTTTTAGTCCACAGATCCATGATGGAGAGGAGGGGAGGCTGCTGGAGGAGAGAGACGGCCAAGCTCTCCTCTCCAGCTCCAATGCAGAGATCTCCTGAAAGAGAGGAGAGAGAGGAGAGAGAGGGAGAGAGAGAGAGAGAGAGAGAGAGAGAGAGAGGAGGAGAGAGAGAGGAGGAGGAGGAGAGAGAGAGAGAGAGAGAGAGGAGAGGAGGAGAGAGAGAGAGAGAGAGGGAGAGAGAAGGAGAGAGAGAGAGGGAGAGAGAGAGAGAGAGGGAGAGAGAGAGAGAGAGAGAGAGAGAAAGGAGGGAGAGAGAGAGAGGAAGGAGAGAGGAGAGGGAGAGAGAGAGAGAAGGGGAGAGAGAGAGAGAGAGAGAGAGGAGAGAGAGAGGTGTGTGAGAGAGAGAGAGGAGGACAGAGAGAGGGAGAGATAAAGAGGGAGGAGGCGGGTTCTTGCTGCATCTTTGTATATACCACAAACAAACATGACATTGATCTAAACAGTGATTTAAATAAGTCTGCTGCATAAAGTAACTCAAACATTTTGCACTGAGTAGTTGAACTTTACTTGAGTATTTCGATTTTATGGTACTTTTACTTCATATTTTACTTTATATTGTACTTATACTCCATTACATTTATTCAGCGATTACTGTAATGTAATTGTTGTGCATATGATAACAAATTAAATCTTGAAGTCAGCTTCACAGATTACAGTGTTTCAAACATGCTGATTTTTGAATGTTTGAGATAAACTGAAGGATGAAGTCTTCCTGTGTGTGGAGAAAATTCTTCTTAAATAAACTATAAATAAACTCATAAACAAACTAATAAATAAACTATTTTTACCCTCCCTAAAGAGCCATGATACAAACATGTGATGATCTTATAGACCATGATGCATTGCTGCAGATTGAAAGTAGCCAACAGTATGTAATGTGGTTCAAATGAGCTCAACCTGAAACATGTACAGCAGTAAAATACAACATTTACATTAATGCAGCAGGAAGATTAATCCACAAACATCAGACAGAATAAAAACACTGACAGGAAACATTTTACTGCACAATGAGGACTTTTACTTTGATGCAGAAAGTATATTTAGTTGATAATACTTACATACTTTTACTTAAATAAGTTTTGTATGCAGGACTTTCACTCGTGGTGGTGTGTACTTTTACTTAAATATCTGAATGCTTCTTCCATCATTGGGTATAAATCTCTTTATCTGACTCTTGGCAAGAAGGAAAACGAGTGTATTCTCCTAAAATGTCAAACTGTCTCCACATGATGATCTTTCATATTAAACTGTGTGTGGCCTCCTGAAGCTTCCTGATTCTGGAACTGTTGAGGATGTTTTGGTTTTTTTCCACATTTGAATCCAAACACACAGGAGATGCACTCTCTGAGCAACATGGCAGCTGTGCGTTACTTCCCCTCCATCCACGACAACTCCACAGAAAACGTGAAAATCTGGCCTGTTTTTGACGGGAGGCCGAAGCAGCTGAACTCTCGTAACGTCGGCTCCACTTCGCACTTTTATAACAGGCCGTGGAGAGCCGGGCAGAGCAGCTCGGCCTCTCGGCGGGTCGAGGCGGCCTGGAGCACGCTCGGCTGTCCGGCGGCGTCCGAGTACCGACCCCTGAACGTCTTCGGCGCGACGGCCGAGGATCCCAGTCCGGCCTCGTGGGTGGGGCGAGGACGAGGAAATGTGCGAGCTCTACATCAGGCTGAAAGAGATCGAGCTGTGCAGCATGATGGAAGAAACTCCAGGCGACATCCCGGAGTGTGAGTAGACAGTAATAATCACCTGTGCTGCTGTTAGACACTTTAATAGTCCTCTTCAGAGCTGGCTGTTGTGCAATTTTCAATTTGGATCATCATCAGTGCAAGTATCACTCAGTCACGATCAATGAAGTTAGAAAGTTTGCAATCTATGAACTCACTGGAGTCTCAGGATGAAAAATGCCTTACATACATGGAGAGTGATGCTGCTGTTTGTGTATAACATCACGCACGCTAATATTTCCTCCATTCTGCCCGTCTGTGTTTCAGATACGTTTCAGAGGAAGATCAGGTGCTGCAGGATAAAGCAGACGAGGAGAAAATGAAGACACCGACGAGGAGGAGACGTCACCTTTAACATCCTTGTTTACTCTGATGATTAAAACCTCTAAACCACCACAAACATCTTCAAACTTTTCAGTGCACTCCACAGGGGAGCTCCAGACCTCTGAACCGCTCATCAACTTTGTATTTAAACAGAAAAATGCTAATTACTCATCACTTTACTCGTATTAAAGGGAATAAGGAAATTAACCGAACAACCTCCAGGGAACCGTGCTGAAGAAAAAAATAATGTGAGTGATTGTTAGGTTTGGTTTGAGGCAACATTTTGAACCAAAACAAGCAGGAAATTATAATTCTGGAAAGAATGAGTAATTTAAGGTGGCATTTAACAGTCATACCAGCTAAACTGAAGCACAGAATAATTACTGGTATCTGAAAAATAATGGAAATACTTTAATATTATCAGTATCCAATTACATTTTCATTGTCAAAGCACAAAATGTTTCTCAGAATACCTCCTGGCCTTTATTCTCACACACATGATATTTTAACAATCAAACAGGGATTGCAGTGTATTTTCCTGTTTTTGCTCTCATTAGTGGGTAAGAAGATGAGATTAGTGAGTCAGAGAGGCTCCTCATCCTTTAGCTCGAGAGGTCAGGAGAGCTTTGACAAAGTGCTTTTCCATGCTCCTGTTTTTATGATCTGATTCATCATCAGTCTGAGCATGAAAAAAAGAGACACCAGAAATGTGTTGATAAGTCAAAGCAGTGCAAGAACAGGTGGGAAAGTTAATGTATAGTCAAACAAAATGCATCAAAGTACAATGGAGACTTGATATAACTCATGATGTACCTCCAGACGGAAACATCAGATCTGTGTGGAGCGATGAAGAGATGGTAACCGCGAAGAAACTAAAAGAAAAACCCAAATAAACGAGGGATAAAACATGACAATTGTTCCCACGGTCGACTTGGATCCACCTGTCCCCTCAGAGGGAAGGCTCATTGTCTAACCTTTATGTTAAAACATTTCTATCCTGAAGGGAGGGGTCTCTTCCAGGATGAGAGTGCCTCCATCCATGATGTGTATCATATGTTGTGGCCTTCATAGTCTCCACATCTCAACCCAGCTAAGCAGCTGTGGGAGATTTAAGAGCGGCGCCATCATCAAATCACCTGATGAGGGAATGTTCTGGAGGCACCAACACCTCACAAACACACTTTTTTTCTTTAATTTGACGCCTGTCTGCATCTTCACCATGTTTCCCTCTGCCTCTTCTTCATGCGGTCAACTTACATTTTCTTCTGCTGCTTTTCTATAAATTCTGTAAAAACTCTACGCTGCACTTGAGTGGAAACTTGGCTACTCGCTTTACAGAAGTCGAGAGCGAACGTGCCGCTCTTATAATTACAACAGGTGGATCAAAGCAGCAACAAATCAATACACAGCGGGAGCTTCAGACCAATTTGTGAAACACAGATCCGCCCGGGGACGAGGTAACGGTGTCGTGTTTGACAGACTGGATCCTGCGTCGAATATTAACTGGACGCATTTACGAGGGAGAAACTTCTGGTTGCGTTGAGCCGGCGGTCAAGAAAAAGAGAGAGGAAGGCCCGCAGAGGGAGTCAGCGGGGCATCTGATAATGAAAACCCACTGAGAGTATAGACAGCGGGAGAATCAGATGATGAAAACCTGTTGAGAGCAAACGCAGCAGGGGAATCAGATAATGCCGAAGCCAGAGTCCGCGTGAAACAAGGGATCACACCATGCACTAACACACACACACACACTCGACGCGAGTGTCATACACCTCGTTGACCCTGCGGACACGCCTCACACTGAGAAACCAGCTGGTTTTTTCAACGCTCCAAATCAGACAGGCCACAGATTTGAGGAGTGTGCAAACCTGAGATATGATGTAAAGACACACCGGGAGGAAACAGCAGGCTTTGAAAGTCGGCAATAAACCCCGAGAGTCGAACACAAACAGTGACACACACGGCGGGAGAGCTGGAGAGATCAGAGCGAACGGAAAATGTGAAATTCCCTAAATTTAGTAACAGGAAAAGGAGCGATGGATGGAGGTTTGACACTCTGTCAACCCAGGTTTTGTTAAACTTGGTGTATTTACTGACAGAAAATAATAACTTCCTTTGTTGAAAGAGCACAGCGACGCTAGAATGAAGATATCTGTGTTTTGTGGAACATCTTGATAAAACCATTTGACAGTTGACAGAAATGGAAAATGTGGGAAACACCACTTGTTTCATATATCATGCCCATTTTATGACATTTTCTGTTATTGTCTGTGTGTGTTGACTGTAGACAGAACATCCCACTGAGACAGTCGGCAATAATTTTCTTATTATGAGAAGTAGAAATAAGCCAAATCACCAGAGGCTCATTTGATTTCTGCTCATAAATGCTTCTTATAACCACTTTATTAGTTATTATCATAGTTTCATTGGTATACTTTGCAAACAAAATAAACATGATTATTATATAAAGAGTAACTTATCAGAAGACATTTTTACTATAATTATCAGGTATTTGAGTTTTTCTTGCTTAGACTTTGCTTTCTTGTTTTCTCTTGTTTCTTTACTCACTTGCTTCTTTCTAGCCATGTCTGCGGTAGTTTGTCAGAGATTTGAACGCAGTTGAGATTTATTGGGATTTTTTTTGCAGACTCTCAGTTGAGATTTATTGGGATTTTTTATGCAGCCAAAGAGTTAAAGTGAATAATCAAAGCAAAGTGAATAATGCAAACTGTGATTTGTGTTTTTTTACTTTTGCACTGAAGTTTGTGACTCTTGAAAATCTTCTCGACCCTAAAACTAAGCCCTTCTTTTCGTTAGTTGACATTTATTCAGCATTATTCACATGCAGCAAAGAGCCCTTGGTTGGGATCGAACCCGCTGCATGGGTTGGTGCATATCAATGAAAAGCAAAGTCTGATCATGCAGTAAATACATCCCAAAATACATATAACTCATGCTGGTTTTTAAGAAAGGCATTGTGAACAGGAACTTGAAGTTGCTTCCAAATGTTGTGTAGTGTAGGTAACAACATAACCATACACACACACACACACACACACACACACACACACACACACACGTAATTAAGAGGGGAGAAAGAAAGTGGATTCAAAGGTCAACAACATCCAGGACATATCTTTGTTTTGCCTTCACTCATAATAATAACTTGACAACTTCATTATATGCAGCTTTATTCATTATTATTTTTAATTTATTCATTCCCCATATTTTGTTCGCCAGCTGGTTTTGTTTACATGCATTATCAATCATGCAGCGTGTCTTTCTCACACTGTGGTAGGTAAAGTCCTGTGCTTTGGACTTTTTTTTTTTTTGGGGGGGGGGGTTCTCTCAGGAGCTTCAGCCTGCCCACAGTCTTCTCTGAATGAATCTCTGAAATCTAATTCTGCTCTTACAAATCCTGCAAACTGCGCTCTGATTTGTTTTGTGCTCTCAAATCTTCTATTATCCATGTCCATCCATAAAATTATATTTGATCAGGCACTGGTTCAGCCCCGGACTCTCAGAGGGTCCCTCGCTATTAAACCATCTCCCTTCGTCTGTCAGAAACAGTTCACGGAGGAATTTCTGCCTCTGAACTGCCAAGTTAGCCGGCCAGAACCCCGCAGAGAGGCAGCGCGTTACTTCTGCACCACATCATCATCAATGGGCTGTTTTTTTCTTTTTTTCCCCTCCTTTGCTATGGGAACTGCCAAACCAGCTGAACAGACTCTGAATGGACTTTTGAAAAACGGCGAGGAGAGCAGCATGAGAATGAGCCGAGGGGGAGCGAGGAGCTGAAACTGAGCGAGTGCGATGAGGACGATGTTTTAATTATGAATTCATCCTTGTTGTATCTTTAATCTACAGTTAAAACGTCTTCACTTAGCTCGCTCTGTTAATTTTCACACACTTGATGCTGTCTTTAAAAGCAAATTTGGGAACGTTTCATTTCATACATAATTAGGGAGAGCTTGAATATTTATGTGCAAACAAACAGTGAATATCTGAGAAAACAGAGGAGAGGATGTGTTTGTAATTCTGTGTGATTCTCTGGGTAAATATTGATTAAAAACAGAAGTTTTCATTTGAGTCTGCGGCGTCCCGTCTGATCCTGTTGATGGCAATAATCATATCTGTCGTCATGTTTGTTACGGCTAATTTGTTCTTTACAGTCACCTCCCAGTAATTTAGTTTTTCATAAAATGGTGAAATCTTTTGGATTCACTCTCACCATTTAGTTGCTTTATTTTGGTGAACTGTACTTTAACACAGTCACCTCACAGTCACATCGGAAGCTCTGAAGAACTGCAGTGCATTTTGGAGCGATTTCATCTGTAAGGTCATGTAACACACTCAGAAATGATTGCTAATCTGATATTCATCCACTTCTCTTGTACTTAAAATGTCATACGATACACTTGGAAAGCACTACGTACTCAATTCTACGTCACACCTGGTATGAATAGCATGTTAGGACAGACAGTGGACCTTTGAGATAGTTGATTAAGGATGAAGTCATGAAGTCATTTTAGTTTATGAGCTGTCTTGCAACATCCACTTTCATATAACCTCCTCTGCTGGAGTATGAAAGCTCCACTAAAGAGGAGAGATACACAGACCATCTCGTTAGCAACTGAGTTAATGAACTTCTGAACTCACAGTTATGAAGCACTTATTGTTTAACATTCATAGAAAGAAGCTCTGAGAGAGATGTTGCGGTTGACTCGAGCTCACGTGTAGCAGGCTTGTTAGTTTGGTCTAACTTCTCTGAATGAAGTCAGTAAAGTCCTGCAGCAGTCTGTGATGGAGGGGTCAGAGCCACAGCGAGCTCTCGGTGAACAGTTATTAGCAGATCATGAAGCAAAGCGAAGCATCGCAGGCTCAAAGTGTCAGAGGTGAGCCGTTCCTGAGCCACCGCCTCATGTTAGCGTTGAGCAGCAGATGGAGCGAGCTGGTGATCGATGCACTCTGACTCTGCTTTATATTCACAGCAGCAGCTGAAGGCTGTTGGAGGCCTGCTGCCCGACCGGCCGACCAGTTGGCTGAAACAGAAAAGACACTCAGAGTTTCTTTGAGAGCGGAGCAAAGATCAAGCTGCTGGGAGCCAGAAGAGAGGGAGAGAAATCAACGAGCCCCGGAGAGAAGCCCGCTCTGCTGTGAACTGTACACTGACGCTCGGCATTGTGGGTAGAGAGGACTGGAGTAAGAGGGTTGCTCTTCTTAAATTAAACCCATTGAAGTCAAACAGCACTGACATATACAGTGCCTACAGAGTAAAATTCTTTGTTGCTGCTTTCTATAAATAGCTCATGAAGCACAACAGCCTTCTCATGTTAGAAAGCTCCCGCGGGGGCGTCCACACTCAGTCAGCTAAATCCGATCATTTATCTTTTTCTTTACCTTTTCTCCTAACAAAGTGGACATTTATAACCGTGGTGCCCGACCTCGATACAGGAAGCTCCCGAGGAGATTCAAAGGGTCACTGATATTTTTGTTGCATTATAACGACGTATATTTCTCTGAGTTTGCTTTTTAATTTGTGCTTAACAGCATACATGCCATGTCCTTTGTGATTAGTGACATTTTGAATGTTCATACAGCCAATCAAAGCTGTCGTTATTAACCCGAATTTACAGAAACATTTTAATCTGTATGTTGTCATCCACTTGGCTCTGTATGTAGCATCTGCTT